>OX467709.1:11126204-11832037 GCA_950111635.1 Agelastica alni | reverse complement strand
AGATATGTCAGAGATAAAAGAAAATGATTTTTTTATTTTTTAAAACATATTTTATTTAAATAATTTTTTTTACCTAATTACCTATCCTCTCTTTTAATCAGAATGGATAATGTGTTGGTAATTAAAACCAAAAAATGTTTTAACAGCATAATTACAAATATTTAACCAAGCACTGTTTTATCTATACATATAAAATGAGTAGTCTGAGAAGTAAAGCCGGAGTGACTAGGTTGACTAAAGTAAAGAATAGTAGAATAAGAGAACGCTGTGGTGTAAAAGAAGATGTGGTTACAAAGATAGATAAAGAAATGCTTAGATGGTTTGGACACGTAGAAAGGATGGATGAAAGAAGATTGACGAAACGAAATAATAAGGCAAATGTGAATGGATAAGTCGGTAGAGGTCGACCTCGGCGAACATATCTTGATCAGATCAACATTGTTTTGAAGAAAGGCAAGTCAAGAACACCAACAACCGACGAGCATGTATGAGAGCACTGATAAAAGTAGAGGAAGGAAAAGATGTGTGTTAGAACCGTAGCAAGTGGAAGGAAGTAGTCCCTGCCTACCCCTATGGGAAAAAGGCGTGACTTTATGTATGTATGTATGTATAAAATGCTTTGTCCTGAATGACTGACTGACGGATCAACGCACAGCCTAAACCGCTGATCGTACAGACCTGAAACTGGAGAGTGTGTTCTTTGTATGACATAGGCATCCGATAAAAAAAGGTTTTTTGAAATTCTGCCGCCAAGAAGGTAAAAAACAGGGGCAAAGTTTGTATGTGACAACGTGACTCCTTGGTCAATCTACTTCAAATTTTGCATAAACATTCTTTAGCAGAATTAATGAAAGACGTGTTTCGTATTTTATTGAAACTCATTGCCTAACGGGGTTAAAAAGGGGTAGAAAGTTATTTTGGTGGTGATTTGCATCGAAGTTAATATCAATACTCCTTAGTTCCTTTGATTTAAATTACATTTTATTACGACACATGTACTTTTTAAAATTGAAATGTCAAATATAAAAGAATATTTGTGTCCCTCAGTGACAAAACTGAGCCTTACCAAAAATATGAGAGTCCATCTTATTTCAGATGTTACTGACAGTAAGAAATGGTGATTTCCTGGAACTGGATAATAATATAATTCTCCCCACAGAGTTAGGTACAATTGTTTCTACTATAGAAGAGCTTATAGCTAAAGTTCACACCAGTACCTATATTTTTCTTAAGAATTCAATAGATAACAGATAATTTGTCACGTAATCGTCTAAAATAATTCTTCCCTACTTGCTTGGCATATGCTATTACTATCCACAAATCACAAGGCCTTATCCTTGACAGCGCTATTCTCGACATGGGCTTCTCTATATTTAGTAAAGGGCAGGCTTACGTTGAACTCTCCAGAATTAAAACCTTAGATGGAGTACATCTTATCAATTTAGATTCAAGTCAAATCAAGGCACAAGAGAAGTCTATTGTAGAGTACAACCGCCTGCGCACGTTAAACCGCCCCGACTTTGCCAAATTAAGTATAAAGAAAAAACGCGTAAAAAAATTCTGGATACTGAATGGACAATTCACTCGAATACTTTAAAAGTACAAAAAAATATCGCAAAAAAGACAATAATACCCCGTAAATGTAGAAAAATACAAAAACTAATTGGTATTCATTTTATAATTTAATACATTACATTACAATCTTGCGGTTGGGCCTTTGGTATCTGCACCCCTGTCACCTAGATCTTTCGATCCTCTGTGACTACCGCTGTGTCTTTAGGGCATCAGAATTCTAGTTTGCTGATTTTGACAAACCTCAGGATTTCTGTTGGCCCTGTCTTTTTTAGATCGCTTGGATCCATAATCATACGGCCGCAGGTTTGATACCTGTACCCCGCTAGCATCGGGCAGTGATACATAATGTGTATACTGCTCCCCTCCTTCTCTTTGCATAGTCGGTATTTTTTATCAGCCGCCAGCTTAAATTTAAGGAGGTGCGCCCTTAGTGCGATGTATCCTGTGAGCAGGCCAAGCGTGCTGCTTAGTCTAATCCGGTCTATCGTCCAGAGTGCGTCAGCCTTCTTCTGGAAAGGTCTTTTCATTAGCTGTTTTGATGTTCTACAGCCAGTATTAGCATTCCACTAATGTTCTTGTTCAAGGATGAATTTCAATAAATGTTTTGCTTCGACAATTGGCAATCCGACCAACTGGCTTCTTGGTTCCACCAGGGTCCCGGTTCTTGCCAGTTCATCGGCTACCTCGTTGCCGTTTATCCCTCTGTGCCCAGGAACCCATGTAAGAGTGTTGAGAATTGATCAACTGACAGCTCACCCAACCCAACCCAACCTTGACCCTATCCTCACTTCATACTATTGTTTTATATAGAGTCAAAGTTGGTAATTATGTAAATTGATAGTTTCGTACAATTAAGTTGGCAAGCCATAAGCATCTTTTAATAACTTCATGTGACAGTCACACACCGAATTGAATAGCGATAGGCAAGACGTGCTCCGAAATTTGTAATCACGCTTATTATAAACATTGCGCAACAATCCGACGATTGTTTGGCGTTAGTCTTGTTTACAAAAAGATAAGTGTCATTGTATTGAATAAAAGTCACTTTTCAGTAAAATTAAAACTGTATTTTTCTTTTAAAAGTTTGTCGCCACATGCTAATTTTTTGATTGTAAGTCAATAAATTCAGTTATTGCAAAATCTGGACTCAATTTTTCATCAACCAAACCCAAACCCACTGCAAATAAACAACAAAGAGTGACTTTGTTTACCGTCGCTAACTCAGTGAGGGCTTGCATGCATTCTCACACCACCGATGATGTTGTGGTGTTACTCACGAGGGCCCCAATGGCCGCGCGACTGTCAGTGAGAATATCAATCTCACTGTTGGTCACTCTTTTTTCTGGCAGGTGCGTAGTGGACCTGGGAATAGCATAGACCTCAGCCTGAAAGACCGAGGCGTATTTCCCCAGTGGTGTGCTTTCCCTGTGGTTGCAGGATGCTCCAAACACACATGCCCCGTAGCGTCCCTGGTACCATGATCCATCAGTGTACCATCGTTTCACTCCTGGGCTGGTCAGTGGTGGTTTCTTCAACCAGTCTTCTCTGGTTGGTATTTTTGTTTTATAGTTTTTTCCTATCAAGGTCTTTTATTATGAATAAGTACCTTCTAATAATTTATGTACAAAAAGTAATGATATCCCAACATAAATGTGAAATGAGAGCCAAATTTAATATTATGATAATTGTATTGGTTGTTGACTTTAACGACAAAAAAGTGAGATCTAAATGGGTGTCCAGTTCAATGGTGCGCCAACTCCAATTTTCATAATTGAATTGTTTATTTCAGAACCAGCTAAGCGACCCTTAAAACACTGTGAACTAAATCGATTTCAAGAGGGATTTTACTTTTCAAAGAATTTTTATGTTTAATACACTTGACCAACACATAAAAGTTTCCCTCAAATATATCAGAGGTAGATCAGACATTAAAATACAGTTTTTCTTAAGTTACAAAAAGTTCAATTGACTGGTTTTTGAAATAAACGATTTAATTATCAAACTCGTGGAGCAAACGACTTAAAACCATCCCGATATAGGATCAATAAATCCTAGATGAATTCGTTGAATATTGAACTCCTTAATTTCCTGCCTTAAGAGGTTAAGATTTTTAATTTCAACAGATTTAAATTAAAATTAAAAAGACACATCCTGTCCCACTGTTTTTACTCTATTGACGAAAATCTAAGAACACCCCCACTTCTCGATAATGTGTCTTGATCAAATTCGAAATTTTATGTTTCGTGTTTCGATTTGTAAACATTTTGTATGTTTGTGATAAGTTTAGGTGTATATTTTTATATTTAAATAGCTTTTAAATAATATTTTGTACTTGAGTGACTTGCCAAAAACATAATTGTAACTTGGTCAAGTAAAATTCTATTCTGATTCAAATTAACAAGGACTTTGGGGTAAAGTAATGAGCAAATAACATAATCAATACTTATGATCCACAAGTTAAGTGAATAAAACGATAATAATGTACTAGACAATTTTGTAATGAACCGATCCAATATTATAAAAAATGTGTAAATAGTGGTTGACAAGTAATCGGTATAAAATTTTAAGTAAATTAAGTTTTTTTCTCCTAGTCAATACTAGTCGTGGATATAATTTCTAAGCAATATCATCATCATTTAATAAACGTCTGCAAGATGAAAAAAATACTTTTTATGTGGGCAAAGATGTTGGCAATAGCCCCATTTTTAAAATTGGAAAACAATCAATGGATAAACTAAATCTACGGTACCATAATTTCGTTTTTACTGATTATAAATATGGTGATATACGCAGTTAATTATGAAGACACATTCATGATGGTAACTTGCATCATTGCTGGAGTTGCTGTGATTTCGTTAATATCCACGTCGAATTTAATCCATTCGAAAATTTCGATGAAGCTGTATTTTAGCTTAATGGACACCAAACTCGACGAATCGATTCTTTACGAACAAATCGTATTTCATATTTTGTTATTTACAGTCTTTTTAACTTTTTATGTTTGGAAATAAAATTCCAGAAAGTGTACTACATAATTGTGACTGTTTTTTCGAGATATTTGCTTCTTTTTTCTCTTCTATTTTCCGGACGAGTGGCCATGACTTTCAAAAATAGATTCAGGCAGTTGAAGAATTGTTTAAAGATGTGTATGACCACTGGCAACAAAAACGCTGCTCAAAAGATTTTGGCTGTTAACCAAGAGTATAAAGAAATAATTGAACTGATTGGATACTACAGCCACATATTTGGATATTTTTTTATATTTTGTCATTTATTTTTATCGTTTCAAGTCGTCAACGATACTAACAGAATTATGAGATTGGTTTTTGGTACCCATTTTGAATTTTTTTTTTTTTTATTTTTTTTTTATGAAAATATTCGCAAAAAGCGTAGACCTATCGTGTGGGCCGCGGACGGCCCGAACTGCGACTATTAGAAGGAGAAGGGATTATAGAAAGGAAATGATTGTGGACACGCTTTTTAAAAAGTTGCAGGTCATAGTTCTCTGGAAAAACTGATTTTGGAAGCTTATTCTATTCCGTAGCAGCCCTGTAAAAGAAGGATTCTTGATGAAGATTGGTCCTTGTAGTGTCAAGCTTGAGAATAAATGTGTGAGACTGATCAGCGTGCCGAGTTCTTCGGCCGAATGTGGCCAATGGTGGTACAAGAGTTTTTATTCCTCTGGAGCATCTGCCATGGAAATATCTGTAGAGCAATGACTGGTCTGCAACTCTTCTATGTTCTAGAGGGTGAAGGGTATCTGTGAGAGTTGAGCTGTTTATCAAGCGAATGGCTCTTTTCTAAATGGAATATAGAAGACGAAGAGAATGCCTTGGTACTGAACCCCAAATGTGCAAGCAATACTCCAGTAGAGGTCGGATTTGAGCCTTCTACGTCGTCAACAGTTGATCAGGAGTAAAAAACTTTCTGGCTTTCCACAGAAAACCTAGCCTCTGGCTTACCGACTTTGCGATGTTAGCAACATGGTCATGCCAAGACATATTATTGGACACCGTGACTCCCAAAATCGAGATGGAGGGACTTGGTTCAAGGGTATTTCCGGAAATTGTAATAGGATGATTTGAGGAATTCACTTTCTTGGAAAACGTGGCACTTTGTGTTTTTTGGGCGTTGAACTGAACCAGATTGTTGGTTCTCCACTCGACGATTGCTTTAAGATCTCTATTGATGAAATCAACCTGTTCCTGCCTGAGTCTATTTGTATCATTCACCGAAAGTAATCGATAGGATGTGAAAGTTGAGACAAGTGTGCTATCATCTGTAAATGGGGTTCGTGGTGGTTTTCAAGAGGTCGTTGATGTGTAAAAGAAATAAGGTGGGGGACAGGATGGAAGCCTGGGGGACCTTGGCATTGGTTTTAAACGCATCAGAAGAAATACCGTCAACTGCCACATGTAAGGAGCGATCTTGCATGAAGCTCAAGAGCCATTGGCGCAGTTTGGTTGGGAGACCGTAGGCAGATAATTTACTTAACAATGCCTGGTGCCAAACGCGGTCAAAGGCTTTAGATATATCCAACGCTATTGCACGGGATTCACCAAACTTCTCAATAGTGTTTGTCCAGAGCTGAGTGACATAAGCCAGCAAATCTCCAGTAGACCGAAGTTGTCGAAATCCATATTGTCTGTCATGGATTATCTCAAATTTCTCCAGATATTTGATGAGTTCTGTGTTAATCGCTTTTTCCATAACTTTTGATATGATTGAGAGCAATGCAATGTGGCGATAATTCGCAGAAATAGTCTTCTTTCCTTTTTTCGGAATCGGTTGGACTTTAGCGTTTTTCCACATGGACGGAAATACTCCTTTGCTGTATGATAACTTGAAGAGTCTACAGAGAACTGGGGTGAGCTCTTGAGCACAGGTCTTCAGGTCAATTGTCGGAATTCCATCTGGTCCTACTGCCTTATTAGAGTCAAGATTTCGTAGGATTTTCCTGATAGTGCGATGGCGGATAGCGACCTCAGGCATTGATGCGTTTATTCTAGGTATCGTTGGGGATTGTTTCCCATTGGTATCGGGGGTTGAGTTAGAGCTGAACATTTCGGCCAGTAGATCCGCTTTTTCTTTGGAAGATACGGCTGTCGTGCCGTCGGACCTCTCGAGTGGTGGTAAAGAAGAAGTTGTGAAATTCTTATTTATGGCTTTAGCCAAAGACCAGAAGGTCTTTGATCCAGGAGGGGCATTGACAAGCTTGTTGCATATTCTCGTATCGTAGGATTCTTTGGCAAGGTCGATCGTTCTTTTGCAGGCGTTCCTCGCGTAGACAAAGGCTTCTCGGTTGGCAATTGTCGGGACTTCGCACCAGAGCCGATGTGCTTGATTTTTATCACGCACCGCACGTTTGCATTCTTGGTTGAACCAGGGTTTGGGGTTGAAGATCCGTCTTGTACCATGAGGAATTGCACGAGTTCGTGAGTCGCATAGTTCCTTCTTTCATAATATTCGTAAGTAAATTGATGTTTTTTTATGAATTTGCTTTGTAATGTTAAATTTTAGAGATACTTTAGTGAACACTAAAAAATAGTGTGTAACAAACTACCAACTTTTATTTATTTATTTATTTACACTTTTCTACAGAAAAAGATTTCCAATTACAGAACAGGAACAAATTAAACATTTGCACAATAGTACCAACAATAGAAAAGCTTAAGAGTAATACACAATTTACACAATCAGACTAACATTAGTATTAGCTTAAGACTAATGCAACAATATTACCACTAATAATAATAGCTCTTAATTTGCCTCACATTACAATAGAATATATCAAGCTGGTCACTTATTAAGTTATAGTTGCTACACATAGCATGAAATGTATTTGTTCGTGCCGTGATAGTGTAGCATGAGTAGGTGTATTGAGATGCCAGACGGGAAATTTTTAAATTTTATATGTAGTAAGCATTGACATCTAATTTCGTTGTTAATTATTTTGTGTAGCATAATGAAACTAGAACATTTTCGTCTTCTATCCAGAGTGAAAAAGCTATGTCTTAAAAGTAAACTCTCGTGTGTTGTGCCAATTGGTGAATCTACTTTAAAACTTAGGTATTTGGGAAAGCGTCTTTGGATTGCCTCCAGTTTATAAATATGCACTTGATAATATGGGTTCCAGATAACCGATGCATATTCTAGCTTTAATCTTACAAAAGCATAGTAAAGAGTTTTAAGTGTTAAAGGGTTCAAGTCGCGGCCTACTCTAATAAGAAATCCATACATACGGTTTGCTGACGTAGTTATATTGTCTACGAGGTTTTGGAAAGACAGCTCTCGGTCGAAAGTAACTCCAAGATCCTTAAAATAAAATGGTCTGTCTAGAGAATGATTGTCTATCTTATAGTCAAATATAACTGGATCAGATCTTAGTGTATATGACACTACGCAACATTTGGTAGGATTTAAAGCTAAATTATTACGACTGCACCATTGGCTAATTTGATTAATATTTTTCAATAGTTTCTTAAAGTCAGTCATATCAATGATAGGGAGAAAATTTTTAGATCATCAGCATATATTTTAAAGAGGATTGTCAAAG
The DNA here is from genome assembly GCA_950111635.1 of Agelastica alni. Lineage (NCBI taxonomy): Eukaryota > Metazoa > Arthropoda > Insecta > Coleoptera > Chrysomelidae > Agelastica > Agelastica alni. The sequence goes on along the minus strand of OX467709.1, from coordinate 11,823,906 downwards.
CTTTCAAAAGACATTATATTTGACCCCCAATGTTATTTAAAAATTTTGGGGTAATTCTTATCCTCGCTTGAGGTTAAAAGTAGTAGAGTTAAAAATACCGGAAAGGAGTGTCCCGCTTTAATCAAAGATCGACGGGTCTGAGCGTTTTTCTAAAATGTTGACGAGGTTTCTGCAAATGGCTCTGTTTCGTTTTCGGTTGGCCAGCCTGTATTTGCAGCTTCATGCTATGTTGTAGTATAGTTAGTAAATTTACTTTTTGTCCTGGAAAGGAAATATATTTATTAGTGTACATGATGATAAAATTAAAATTAGTACCACAGGGTGGAATAAGTATTTAAATACCTAATTTAGTTTTGGTATTTAATGGAATACTAAGAATTTTAAATTTTTGTGTTTATTTATTTTGGCGAATAACACTTCTTTTATGTTTTAAATTAATTACGGCTAAGAAAGAGCTAAAATATTAATTTTAGGCTACTAGCTAATATCTGTTATAAACAAATCTTTTTCAATAATTAAGATGTACATTTAATAAATAACAACTGCTTATTTTAATTTTGCGAGTCGTATGCTCTCAACTTTACCGTTAAATTCCAACTGTATTTTTGCAGTAACTACGTTAAACACTCACTGTAGAGTGGGTGAGTACAGATAGTCGTACCTACTCTGTATAATTTTTAAATTAAATAAATGTGCCACAAAAAAAAATTTTGTTAACATACAGTAGTGGTATTAAAGATTCTGCCTTAGACCAAGAAGTGCGGGAAACTAACAAACGCCAGCTGATCAAACTTTTGATACGGTATGGCACAGATCTAAATTAATTAAAGCGAATTGCTCTAAATGCATTGAGAGTATGCCCAAAAGGATCCAAACAGTAATAGCTGCAAAGTGTAATGTTACTTAATATTGATTTTTGGTTAAATTTTTTTAATTATTTTTATAATTTAGTAATATTTTTATTTATATATTAGCAAAAACCTTTAAATAATAATTTTTTTTATTTTACAAAACGTCAAAAAAAACAATAATAATTACTTTGGCTCCAATAATATGAGCTCTCACTGAAAATTATGTTAAAAAATATTTAATGTAATAAAGTATCAATTACAAGAGTTAAAAAATGACAAAAAATATAATTACCTATTTATGAACAAGAACCACGTTTCATATAATTATCTTCAATTATTACACCAATATTTTTCTAACGAATACAAACACATTAATAAAAAAACAGCTATTTAAAGATAGCATTTTTTTTTAAATAATTTTAACGTATCCACTATATTAGAGTAGCCCATATTCATTAAGTATAAGTAATAAAGTTTTTTATTGGAACAAAAATATACGAGGATAGTTCACGAATTGTTGTCCCAACATAGTTGGCGTTGAATGACAAATGCTAATAAAGTGTCAGGCAAAAGCTTATTGTATGACATTAGTGTGTGCCAATTAGCATCAGTGCATTAGTTCATGTATATTAAATATTAATTTTTTCCATTGACGTGTGCGTAAAAGTATTGGGTGACTATGTCCCTTTGTACCGGGTAATCAAGAACTGGTCACGAAATTTCATAATGGAAAGAGAGTCCTGTAAACATGACCCAGGTGCAGGAACCCCCAAAACTGTGGTGACCAAAGAAAATGTGAATTTAGTCCATGACATGGTATTAAATGGCAAAAGAATTACAGTCAACGCTATAGCAGAGACATCTAGGTTTTTTGTTGAAAGCGTTGAAAAATTTTTACATCAAGAATTGGGTCTCAAAAAATACTCCGATTTTTGGGTTCCACGAATGCTGACGGCAGACCAGAAGCGAGTTTGCCTGATTGCGGCTAAGACAAATTCGAAGATCTTTACCAGGAATCCCGATAAATCTAAGCAAAAATTTCTTATAACTTTGATCCAGAATTCAAAAAACAAAGCATGGAATGGCGAAAATTCTCCCTCGAAAATTTCGTGTTATCATATCAGCTAATAAGATCATGGCTATAGTTTTTGGGATTTTGCGGGTGTTATTTTCATGGATTATTTACCGCGTGTGCGCACCATAACAGGAAATTATTATGCGAATTTAATACCAAAAGTACGCGAAGAAGTCAAAGAAAAGGGAAGAGGAAAATTGAGTCGAGGTGTGTTCTTCCACCAGGACAACTCTCCGAGCACAAAAGTTATGTTGCAATGGCTGTCATTCACGATGCGGGATTTAAAATTTTTTAACAACCTCCTTATTCTCCAGATTTGGCCTTTAACGACTAAAAGAACATCTTCGTGGAATCCGCTTTGCTAATAATAACGAAGCAATGTTGGCGGTAGATATATGGCTGCAGACTCAAAGTTCTGATTTTTTTTCAAAAGGGTTTAACACCAATATAACAAGTGTATAAACGTTGCAGATGACTATGTTAAAAAATTAATTAGTTTTATTATTCTTATGTGTTTGCTTCTATGTTAGAGACAATAGTTCGTGAACTATCCTCGTACCTTTGCATGTAAAAAAATAGATAATTTTAGTTATCAAAAATACAATCATTTTCATTTAGTTTTATGTCTTCCCTACATTAGAGTTCCACTCTTTAAAAAGTCCATATACAATGGAATCGTCTTATTATTATTATTATTAATCCGGTTTATAGCGTCTTTCACCTTCCGGTTCCCAGTTGCCAGCCTCTTCGGTCAGTCCAATCTCCTGGGGCTAGATTTCTTTCGGACATCGCTTTCTGAATGCCCCCTATCCATGTTGGTTTTGGTCTACCTCTTTTCCTTTGTTCTGTTGGGGTCAATTTAAGCACTAGTTTGGGTAGCCTTTCATCTGTCATACGTTCAACATGGCCGTACCATATAAGTTGTCTTCTTTGGATTTCATCTATTATAGTTGTGTCGGTCTTTACAATTTGTCGAATTCGGTCATTTGTAACCCTATCGAGACGTGATATGCCAGCAGATCTTCGCCAGAAATCCATCTCCAGGGCTAGCAATCGGCGTTCTAATGTTTTATTAAGTTGCCACGTTTCACAGCCATATAGAACAGTACTTTGAAAGATAGTATTATATATCATATGTTTTTTTTCCCTAGATATATTTTTTGCCCACAACAGCGAGTTTAGGCATCCTATAACTTTCTTTCCTTTTAATATTCGTTGTTCTATTTCCTCCTCAGTACGACCTTTACATGTGATTTTTGTACCCAAATAGGTGTATTCCTTACATATTCCTATTTTTACATTGTTCAGATCCAGATCTGTTGTTTCTGCCCCAATACACAAATATTTCGTCTTGCTCATATTAACCGTTAATCCCCATTCTTCGTATTCTCTAAGAAGTCGTTTTCCCATAAACTCCAGGTCTTCTTTATCTTGGGCCGCGACGACCTGATCATCCGCGAAGTGCAGATTATACAGAGTAGTGTCATCATTTAACTGTATCCCCATTCCATGGCACGCTCGTCTCCACTTCTTTAACACTTCGTTTAAATATATTTTAAATAGTGTGGGGGATAAACTACAACCTTGTTTTAGACCCTTAGTGACGGTGAAACTTTCAGATAGATTATTTCCTAACTTAATTTTGGATGTTAGTTGCTAATATAACTGTTTAATAGCTATTATTACAGTGTTATTGATCGTTGATTTCTCTAAGACTTGCCACAGTTTTGTTATCGGGACACTATCGTACGCTTTTGTAAGGTCTACAAAAAGTAAATGAACTTCCCTATTAGTTGCCACTCTTTTCTCACTCATTTGAACAATGCTAAAAATATGGTCCATGCATGAGCGGCCGGCTCGAAACCCTGCTTGTTGTTCGATTTCGTTTGCTTCGTATTCTTGTTCTAGTAAGTTTTTTAAGATTCTCCCATATAGTCGGCTTAGGGTGCTTGTTACCGAGATACATCTGTAGTTAGAACAGTCATCTTTTCTGCCTTTTTTGTGGATTGGTGTTATCCAGGCTTCTCTCCAGCTTAACGGAATTGTCTACCTGTCGAAACAAATTGTGGTTAAAAACAGTGTTAGATCTGAAATGACCATAATTGAAATATTGCTCTTTTATGTGGCAAAAATATTGGGTTTTGTACCGTTTCTTGCTACAGAAGATAAAAATTTATCCTCTAACAGAGTGTTCAGTGCTTTTTTAACAACAATATTAATAGCTTTAACTATTTATGCAATAGTTTTTCATTCTGTTGATAACGAGTCAATAATACTAACTTACATAGTTGCTAATATTGCCGTCGGTGTGCTAATAATGGGTTCAAGCTTCTTTTTCACTCAAACATCAATCAAACTACAAATCAGCATTAAGTCTATATTATTTGAATGCGGCACTTGTCCATCGTTTCCTTACGAACAAATTATTTTTCATTTATTTTTTGTAACGTATTCTTTCTTGGATTTCAAAGTGTGGATGAAGAAATTTCAACTCACCCATCATTATCATATTTTTTAGATATTTGTTGGTGTTCGCGCTATTATTTTTCGAGCATTTAGCTTTAATTTTTAAAAAAAGGTTTGAATTGATAAACGCTTTGTTAAAAAATATTCGTTTAAACGACTATCCCGATGAAAAAATTTAAATTAAAGATATTTTACCGGTAAGACTAACTATCAAAAATCTGTAGAAGAAATCGGCTATTACAGCAAAATATGCGGATATTTTTTTATAGTTACACATTTATTATTGTTACTTCAAATGGTGAATGATGTTCACGTAGTAATAACTATGATTTTGGCAAATAATTACGATTTTTTTACCTTCTCTACCAGGGTAATACCGCCTTCTATAACATTTGTAAGTATTTAAAATACCGCTTTTTTGGTTTCTTTCACACGAGGTCTGCTACACTATTTTTTTTTATCTTTTGGTTTCCACAAAAAAAAAAGAATCCTTTTACAGGAAACATTGTGAAAACCATGGGAAAAAGAAGTAAGAATTAGTATTCCTCTTGAACTTTTGGAGTTTGTATGTCTCGGGAAAAACTTTCTAAATATTTAAATATTTAATTCTTAGTATCAAAAGTTTATAAAATGTTTCCCTTATCGCGTAATTAGTTTTTTTTAATCTCTTCCTTCAGTTCTTCTTTTAAAATATCTCGGTGTGACAGCTCAAAACTTGACCAAAATATCTGCCACACCACTTTATATTATAGCTTCAACCCTTCAAAATCATGAAAATGGAGCATATTGAAATTCTTTTCTGTCCTGTTTTTAATTTTCAACACAAAATACAGTCTATGTTATCTATGATTCTTTCTCTTTTTACTTTTAACTTTTGAAGTACAGATGTCGCGACTGGCGCTTTTCGCGTGGTTCTTCATGTGTACTTAATAGGAACGAGAGCCATGAATTTATTTAATTGCAGATCATACCTGCCCTATGCTGACGATAGACAAATATCCTGAAACCGGTACATAGGTGGTAGCTGCGGTTAAATAAATATAATAGCCATCTCTCTTACTTAACAAGCATCTGTATACCCTGCTTCCTGTGATGGGGTAGTATACACGATGTCACCGTGGTACGCGTCTAAAGAAGTTTTCCCTTCAATATTGTGACAATAATTCTTTATTCATTTGCTTTTACTTTCTTCCCGAAATTGGTGGCAAATTTAATATTTAACTGAAATTTTGGACTAATCCGTGTGTATAAAAATCCATTATTTTATCTGATTTATTTTACTTAATTAATATAAAACAATAAAATGTTATGTATACAAGAATTCAGGGTACTTATCTTGTAATAGAACTGTCATTTGTCTTTTTTTAGGCAGCTACAGTTTTTTCAATAATGTGCTGCGATGTAACTGCAAGAGAGGGTAAAAATATAACGAAAATCTGCTACCATTTATTGGACGAGTCTTTAAGCTACTATTTTAGAAATATTAGGAATAGCTTTGACCTATTTAATTGTCGTTATACAGTTTGATGGGATTGTTTGAAAAAATGTTTGAAAGTAACACATTTTTATATTTAAAACAGATGTTTTCATATTATATCACTTATCGTCAAATCACCATTTGCCAATTATGAATAAATGTCTGCATTAACTACTAAATAAAATAATTCTGAAATGCTGTGTTTTATTTTAATTATTACTTTTAAGGTGGTTAAAAAATATTAATGGGGCGAAATTAACTCGCCCAAAATTTAAATTAAAAAGTATTTTTCTAATAATTTATATTTTAATTAAATTTTTTTACATACATACGTAAAGTCACGCCTTTTTACCATAGGGGTAGGCAGAGACCACTTCCTTCCACTTCCGCTACGGTTCTTACACACATCTTTTGCTTCCTCTACTTTCATCAGTGCTCTCATATATGCTCATCGGTTGTTGGTGTTTTTGACCTGTCCTTTCTTCAAAACAATGTTGATCTGATCGAGATATGTTCGCCGAGGTCGACCTCTATCGACTTCCGTCCATTCACACTCGCCTTATAAATTTGTTTCGTCAATCTTCCTTGATCCATCCTTTCAACGTGTCCAAACCATCTAAGCATTCCTTTGTCCATCTTTGTAACCACATATTTTACACCACAGCGTTCTCTTATCTCACTATTCTTTACTTTATTCAACCGAGTCACTCCGGCTATACTTCTCAGATTACTTATCCCCGCATTATTTTTTAAATATTGTTTAATGTTTAACTTAAAATTTTAATTTTATTTAATAATTTTTATTAATATGTTTTTTATACCTAAATTGTATAATTAAAGATTGAAATACCAATTGTTTATACACTTTGTAATCATTTGTAAAATGTAATATTTACTTTCTAACTAAAGCATATTTCACGAATATATGGCAGTTTCAGATTATCGTTAGAAACTCGAAAACCAGTATTTAACTGTACATTAAAGAAGTACGAAAGTAAATTCCACTTATATTTTTAAACAAATTTCGTAGGATAAGAATTTTATTTTATAAGAGACTTCTTATTTAGAAGTAAAGAGTCAATATTTTTATCTGTGAGCACGGTAATTTTGCAACCAAATCCATTTTTAATGACTTTATTTATTGTACATAATAGAAGAAGTAGGTAAGAAATCCAAACAAATTTTACCTATTAACTAAGCTATTAAGCTTTAATTTGGCTTGTTTTGCATTTTTGTGTTTTTATGTTTACTAGCCCAAACCAATACCACAACAATTAGGTAATTAGTAATCCTGGGTTATCATTGTAGTGGGTATCTACATAAAAATCGTATAGTACCGATTGTGATTTTAATTAGTGTATATATAACTAATAGACCGCGAAAAATGCCACGACGTGTTTTGGATGTAGATGTATTAATATTGAATGTACACGTTTATTTAACTGAAGAAAAAGGCAATGGAGGTCCGTTGCTACCAGTTTTATCTATATGTTAGCGTGTGTGTGTGATGCGATGGGTATTGGTGAAACAAATTTAACCTCGTTTTTAAAAAGTGTAAAAAAAGAAAGAAGTGAACAAAAATTTAAAAAATATTAACCCCGCCGAGATCCAAAGTTTGTTTTGACTTTCCTGAAGCTTACAAATTTGAAATCCGCGTCGTTGTGCACAAAATGCGTGAAAAAAACGAACATGTCTCATTAGATTTAATATTATAAAAATTTGTTGATTTTCTTTTTTAATTTTAATTTATAAATTTTACTTTGGTTTTAAATATAATAAATTTATGTTTATTACAATAAATTATACATCCGCTCTTTATTTGACTCTTTTATTTTTTTTTATTTTAAAAACAAACATCTCCTAGAAGACTGTTTTCATAATATTTTCAATTTTTATTTTTGCACACTATGTTAAACAAAATTTTTGTTTGGATTATAAATTTTTAAAATTATTTAAAAAGACCTTAAAATTTTAATTCTTTACGTTATCTTTCAAAATCATCTGTCTTTAACAAACATAACGAAAATTACAAATGTTATTACGTAAAATACTGTCATATCTATTCTTTATAATGTTAACAAAATAAAACATTATTTTATCACAATTTTCATATCACGCGTTTTTCCCGTAGGGGTAAGCAAAGACCACTTTTTTCACTTGCTACGGTTCTTACACACATCAATTGCTTCATCTACTCTCATCAGTGCTCTCATACATGCTCATCGGTACTCTTGACCTGACCTTTCTTTAAAACAATGTCGATCTGATTGAGATATGTTCGCCGAGGTTGACCTTGTCGACTTGTTCATTTACACTCGCAAGTTTCATTAACCTTCCTTTACCCTTTATTTTCACGTATCCAAACCATCTAAGCATTCCTTCATCTATATTTGTAGCCTCATTTTCTTTTACACTACAGCGTTTTCTTATCTCACTATTCTTCATTTTATTTAACCGAGTCACTCCGGCTATACTTCTCAGACTACTCATCTTCGCAACATTAAGCCTATTTTCATGCTTTTTCTTCCAAACCCAACTTTTACTATATGTAAGTGTAGGAACCAGTACTCTATGCACAGTAGACCTGCCTTTTTTGACACATTCTGGCTGTTTATAAAGTTATTCAATTCTATAATGAATTAATCGCTTACTAGTAAGTTGACTATAAAATGATGCAAATAAAATAAAACATGTATTTGTTTGATTATATAAAATTTTACAACAACAAACTTTTTATTAAGAGAGACATTTTTCCATAATACTTAAAAAATATGTTTTTCTTTAGAACTATAGGCCGTAAACACACTGTATTGCATTTTAATAAACAACATTTTAATGTATTTAATTGTTAAGTGAATTAACGAATGAAATATAATTAAAAATTAATATGCCTTTTTGCTTTTGTTCATTTGCTTTTGTTCATTGCTAGTAAACAAATTTATTTTATCAGTTATTTTAATTTTAAATGTATTCCAAACATCTAGTAAATTAAAACATAAAGCATAACAAAAATTAATTTACTTTAATGCTTTTATTCATTGCTAGTAAACTAATTGAGATAATCATTTGTGAGTGAGCTGCACACTTCAATCAATAGAGCTGGTTTGGCTTTAATTTAAAATGAATTCTATCATTTTCAAAAAACGCAAGACCCAGAAGAATTTTTTTAAATTGTTTTCAAACAATTTGGTTTTAATGCTCGCTAAATTATTCTCAATTATACCATGGAGCGATGACAATAGAAAACTTAATGAGCTATACACTATTTTTTTGATGCTATGTTACGTGACAGTGACAGTTTTTCTAATTATTGAAATAATTTATATGAACCACGATATTCTATTGAACATAGTAATGTATTCTTTTAGTGGTTTAAAGCTCTTCATACTACAAGTTTCATCGACGTTCTTATATAGAAGAAGCTGGAATACCGTTCTTAAATCTCTCCAAAATACGCCAATGAAAAATAAAAGATACCCTTGGGAACAAATTTTATTTCACGTATATAGTTCGCTGATAGTGTTTTTATTTTATCTTTGGAGATTACCAAGTTTCATGTACATGATGATTGTAAAAAAATACGTGTTTTTGCTGGCAGTACTTTTAGCAGGACACATCGTCTTGACTTACAGAAATTTTTTTAGCGAGGCAAACGTGCGCATTCAAGATATTTTTAAGAAATCACATTCGAGTGCTCTAGCAATGAGGAAAATTTTTAATATTACGAAAAATTACGAAGAAATGACGCGCAACGTAGAATGTTACAATAAAAGTTTTGGATATTTCTTTCTGGTACACCATTTGACGCTATTAATACAATCCGTTAACAATGTACATATGACTCTCACAATGAAAGCAGAGTTGGTAATTAGGTTACAGAATTTTGTATTACCGTTAGTCGGCACTTGGGTAAGAAGTTTTGTACATCCCTTAACATTAAAATTTGTTTTAGACAGGTAAATGTTATCGTTTGCAGGTCTATAAACTCTACAGTGCTATAGATTTTTTTTCTTCTTCGGATGCTATCCACTAATGGATGTATGCGATCACATTTTCCATCTCCTCTCTATCCTTTGCGGTATGAATTAGGGTCTGTATGTCATTCATTCCTGTCCACTGTCTTATGTTCCGCAACCAGGACAATTTCTTCCTTCCTATTCCTCTACGGCCTTCTATCTTCCCCTTGATCAACAACTATAAGTACTCATACTTTTTGTTCCTCATGACGTGCCCCAGATATGCAGTCTTTCTCTTTTTAATGGTAGTTAACAGTTCACGTTCTTTGTTGATGCTGTACAGAACTTTTACGTTTGTTATTCTTGCAGTCCACGGTATCTTGAGCATTCTGCGGTAAAGCCACATCTCGAGCGCTTCCAATTTGTTAATGTTGTTGACTTTAAGAGTCCAACCTAACATCCCGTAGAGAAGTACCGACCATACATAGCACTTTAAAAATCTCACCTCAGACCAAGATCGAAGTCCGAACAACTAAATACTCTTCTCAGTCCTATGAATGCTTGTCGGGCCTGTTTAATGCGACTATTGATTTCGATATCAGAGGTCCAGTCTTCAGATAACCACATGCCCAAGTATTTAAATTTGCTCACTCTGTCTATGCGCATTGCGTTGAATGTTAACTGTGAGTCTTCAAACGCATTCAGGTTTCTTGTTATTATCATAAACTTCGTCTTTTTAGTGTTTATGTTTAGACCCATCAATCTGCTATATTGACCGACTGTGTTGATCAGTCTTTGTAAGTCTTGCATGTTATCAGCGATGAGCACTGTGTCATCTGTAGATAAGATTACATATTTGGGTGACCTCCCAGGGCGCCAGACCAGAAAAGGCAGCAATTATATTGCTCTTTTCTTTTTCGACATTATTCTTTTAAATTAATTATATAAATTTTTTTTTTCTCTTAAAATACCCTGCCTCTTCTTATAATCCATTCCGGATGTTGGCTATCATACATGCTATCTTAACTTTGTTCACTGCAGCCCGGAACAACTCAGTTGTACTCATACCAAACCAGGTTCTAAGGTTTGGTTTTTTAACTGTGAGATTCTTCTTTTACCCACACTTTGTTTTCCTAGTACTTTACCTTGCAAGATAGTCTGCAATAAGTAAAATATGTTTTTACTTTTCATTACGTGTCTAAGATATTCGGAGCTTTCGTTCCTTCATAGTATTAACCACTTTCTTCTCCTTGCCCATTCTGCTGAGAACCTCGATATTTGTTATGTGGTCTGTCCATTGTATTTTTAATATTTTACGATATAACCATAACTCTAATGCTTCCAATTTCTTTGTGGCTTCAGTAACTGTTCATGCTTTTACCCTGTAACACAGGACAAAGAACACGTAACAGCATAGGAGTCTTATCTTGGTGTGCAATGTTATGTGATGGCTTGTAAACAGATGTCTTATCTTGCTGAATGCAGTCCTGGCCTTTTCAAGTCTGCTTCGTATTTCCTGCGAATGATCCCATTGCTCGTTCACCAGAGTTCAGAGATAAGTAAAACTGCTCATTCGTTCTATCGTTTTTTTTTTGTTGATATTAGCTGACAGTTATTAATATTGTCTTTGCTTGTAATCATAAGTTTTATCTTTTTAATATTAATGTCCTGGCCATATAGTTGACTACACTCTGTTATTCTATTCATGAGATTTTGTAAACCCTCTATGCTGTCGGCAAAAACGAGCGTATCATCTGCATTACGAATATTGTTCCTGAATCTGTGTGTACTAAGGCTTCTCTAAATATAAATTCTGAGTAAATATTGAACAATAATAGAAAGAACTACTCTATAGAATAAAAATATATTAAAACTAAAAACTATTTTCTGCTAATTTTTTTTTAAAATTTTTACTTGCATATTATAATTACGAGTAATGGAGATTAGCAGATTTGGTAGCAAAATAGGGTTTTAATTTTTTGTATAATATTTATACTTATTAGTTTAACTATAAAGTAAATTATTACCTACTCTGAAGTTAAGTGAACAATAATTGTTGTCACGTGCCTATTTTTTTCCCTTCTACCGTTCCATTAGTAATTGGGTCTCTGATAGTACGGTGCTCGTAAATAGTTTTGCATACCGTATTTTGTTTTAACTTAAGTATATCATTCGTTGTTAATAGTGTTGCATACCTAGTAGTGATAGGATTTAATTATTAATGGCTGTGACATTTTTGCTAATCAATGGAGATGGAGTGGGGGTTTTTGTTATTAGATTTTGCCTTGATTTTTGGCCTCGATTGTCGTGTGTTGTCAGCTATATTATTGTTTGGTGTATTAAATTCGTTTAATCCACTTTACAAAAATACAGAATTTGTTGTAAAAAAAAAAATCAGAACATCATTTTTACCTAATTAATATATTGCAGGAATTGTAAATATAGTTTTATTTATTTAGTTCACCAAAATTGTTTGTTGTTTATCGTGTGGCTCTGCTAGTGCCTACAAGACCTAGGGGTTTCCGGCTTGTACCGTCTAAGTCGGTGGCGCGGCTCACTTTTATATATTTTTTTTTCTTCTACGCTCTACGGCTGAGCTCGGGCATAATTTGCCAGTAGAGAGACCGCTGGCAGAGTACTCTTTAGAGAACTAAAAGACGTGGCATTGTGTTCTGATAATTATTATAATATTTATTATTATTAATCATCAGAACACTTTATTTTTAATATAAAGTACTATAATAAATAACAAAAGATAGACAACATTTTTAACTACGTAAGCCAAACTAAATTAATAAAGTATTTATACGAATAAGTAAACCCTATTTTTTATTTTTTATTATCTTTTATTTTTTTAACATTTTTAAAAACACGACACCCAATATAGTATAAGATAAAGGGGAGGAAACTCCAATAATTATTACAGGAGAGGAAGTAGAACTAGCTACAAAAAAACTCAAAAATCAAAAGACACCAAACCAAGACCGGATACATAATGAATTCATTAAATATGAAGGAGACCTACTAACCCAAGAACTAACGAAACTATTTAACAACAATATAAAGAACGGCAAAACTCCTGACAAATGGAGAAAAAGCACAACAATCCCCTTTTGTAAGAAAGGAGAAAGAACTGACCCTTCTAACTATAAAGGCATCACCCTCTTAAGCTCAGCGATGAAAGTATTTACCAGTATTTTAGCTACCAAACCAAGTCCCCACACACCGCTGAATAAAGAACAACAAAGCTTTCGCAAAAATATATCCACAATAGATGTTATTTTTACCATCAGACAAATAGCAGAGAAGTCCCCAGAATACAACACACCTGCATTCCTCTGCTTCGTAGACGTAACCAAGGCCTTTGATAGAGTAATATTGGAGGATGTAATCAACACATTAAAGCGGAAAAATGTACCAAATCAACTGCAACAATTAATATTAGAACTTAACACTCACAACACCACCAAAATAAGAATCAACTCCGAATTAACTAGAAAAATAAACAATACAGTTGGTATACGTCAAGGGGACAGCCAACATAATAGAAAAAGTCAAAGAGACCGCTTTTGGATACAGAATGGGCAATACGGAAATAAAATTTCTCTGGTATTCAGATGACGCTGCTCTAATAGCCGAAAACAAAGACAATCTGCAAAAACTACTTTGGGCATTCAACAAGATAGCCAGGAAATGGAAAATGAAAATCTCGAAATTAAAAACAAAATTGATGACCATCGCCAAAGGACCCACTAAGACGTAAACTAGTAATTGATGACGTACCGATAGAACAGGTCATGAATTTCGACTACCTGGGTTGCAAGATCTTATAAGCATTCAGAGTAAGTCTCTCTCTCTCTCTCTCTCTCTCTCTCTCTTGTCCTTTTACTCTCGAGAGAGTATAATGACATCATGTCTCCATTGCTTGGATCGTAGTTCTCTATCCTTCTGTGTCTTGAGCTGCAAGAGAAGCTTCTTGCAGACCGTGACCAATAATTTCTTTGGTTTGGTCCACCCAGCGCGCCGGAGAACTTCCTCTTGGTCGTTTACCATTGATTTTTCCCTCTACAATAATTTTTTCCAGCCCATTCGTTCTTCTTGAAATATGTCAAAATACTGTAGGTGATTTTTAGTTTTTTAAGAAATGACACGTTAGTACGGTGTTCTGTGTATGATATTCGCAGCATTCTTCTGTAGGCCCACAGTTCAAAAGCATCTATTATTCTTCGATTGGCCATTTTTAAAGTCCAGGTCTTAGAGGCATATGTGGCAATAGGAAAGATCAAGGAGTTTAATAATTTCAGTTTGTTGCGTTGAGATAGTTAAATTTCTCAATCACTTCAAAACCATCGATCTGTCTAACATTGGCAGGGTTGCGGTCTATTATCATAATTTTCGTCTTCTTTTTGTTCAACGTAAGACCATGTTCTCTGCTGATGCTGTCCAACGAGCTAGTATTAAAGTGTCATATGCATATCTAAGGTCAGAGTAAGTCACGAATCTATAAAACATGCGTAAGGCCAGTAACAACCTACGGAGCAGAGACAAGAGCCGATATATCAAAAACCAAAAGAATGCTCAGAATAACAGAGATGAAAACAATACGCGCAATAACAGGCAACACCTTTCTGGATAAGAAAAGGAACGAAGACCTAAAAAGACAAACTGACACCAGTGATATCGTAAGATGGTGCAGACCTTGACGAAGATACTGTAATGCACACGTCAGCAGGAAGAATGAAGACAGATTACCACGAATCGTCAGGGACAACATACCAACAGGTAGAAGACACCTGGGCAGACCATCAAAAAGATGGAGAGACAGCTGGCAGTCCATCTCACAGGAAAAAAATCAGCGAACTACAGGCGGTACGCCTTCTACAAGTGGCAGAAAAAAAACACACTAAAGGGGGGGCGTAGGTGAATAAAAATTTGACCTAGAGTGCAGAATAACTTTATCTACTCTTTAAACACTGACAATTTTTTATTACAAATTATATAATGTATGAAGATAAAGTGTTTTTAAAAATTGTTTTAATTTTTTCTTAACTTATATTATCCAGCTCTTACCAAGCTTAACCCTTTTCATTACCAAGGTGAAAAAATATTTTACCATGACCAGGTCATAAATTTATAATTGCATAAATTTTAATCAAGTATCATTTTCTTAGTGTATTAGCTTGCAAAAAAAACAAAAAGTAGTACCTCTTTCTAAAGTTTAATATAATAATATTTAAAAAAATTAAGTAAATTCAGTGGGGTGTCCCATAATAAAGGGATAAACATAGCTTGATGGTCAGGCAATAATTTTATTTTTTCTGTTTTAGGCTGCTTCACTATTTACTATTATATGCTGCGATTTGGCAGCAAGAGAAGCCCAAAAGTTTACCACAATATGTTACAGCCTTCTTAACGAATCTGTTATATACCATAAAAATTCAGAATGTACCCAGATGCTTTTGCAGCTGATAGACTATACCAAATCAGTACCTGTTAAATTCACTGCAGCTGATTTTTATGAAATAAAACGAACAACTATTTTGCAAATTCTGGGCATTGCTATGACGTATTTTGTTGTAGTGGTGCAACTTGACGGTTTTAGCAAAATGTAAAAAAAAATCAACCCAGTTTAAATGAACTCCCAAATGTTGTTTACTGAGGCACATATAAAAGGTAGCTAAACTAATTGTTAGGTTAGTTTGGGTTAAATTCACTTTTTTTAATTAAGAGATATACAGGGAGTTGTTTACTAAGGCACATATAATAGGTTGCTAAACTAATTGTTTGGTTAGGTTAGGTTAAATTCACTTTATTTAATTAAGAGATATACAGAAGTTTTATAAAGAATTTTTCATATAGTATTTAAAGTAAATTTGGCACAAAATATTAATATTTAACTTAATACATTTAATTAAAATGTTCCATTTCTGATGTCACCATGATTTTTTTCTTATTAATGGTATTACATTTTGAAAAAGTAACTGAATTAGGAGAAAAGAATATAGAAACAGCATTAGTAAAACTTAAGAACAAAAAAAAGCCAGGCCCAGACGGTATTCCAAATGAACTTTTTAAATACGGTGATAGAAGCCTAAAACAGCAGCTAATTCCGGATTAATAGTGCCTAAATACAAGAATATTACCGTTCTAAAAAGAAGACAAAAAGATACCAGCAAACTATCAAGGCATAAACCTTTTAAATACAACCTTAAAGCTAGTAACAAAGATTATATCAAATAAAATAAATGAACTCACCACATTGGGCGATAAACAACAATGATTCAGATCAGTAAGATCTTGTACAGATGCGGTATTTGTCCTGTGACAAATTACTGAAAAATCCATCGAGTATAACATGTGTTTTATAGACCTGGAAAAGGTGTTTGGCCAAATACAACTGAAGGACGTGGTACACCTTCTATACAACAGTCAAATCCCATATAACATCATAAAAACCATCAAAAATATTTACCAGAGAAACAAAATACAAACCAAAATTAATGGCAACGAAAAAAATCCTGTAAATAGTGGTATTCAACAAGGAGATTCCCTTAGCCCCTTATTGTTTAACATCGTTATGGACGAAATAATAACTAGCACTGAAAGGGTTAAAATGGGGAACAAAAACAGAGATTACTATTAAAATTCAGCACAACGGCAAAAAGTCTAAAAATGAATGAATGCAGCAAAGACGAAATGCATGACCACTTCAAAAACACCTATCAGATGCAAACTGGTTGTGGATATTAAAATTATACAACAGGAGATGAAATTTAAATACCTAGGCATAGAAATATCAGGATACGGTGACAACGAGGGGGTGTAAGAATCCAAGCGGCAAAAGTAGCACGAACCTCAGCTTACCTGAACGATACAATCCTCCGAAAAAGATATATCGGAATTGAGACCAAATCACGAATCTACATGGCAGTCATCCGACCTATATTAGCATATACAGCGAAGACAAGACCAGATACATCGAACACAAAAAGAATATTAGAAACCACCAAAATGAAAATAGTGCGCAGAATCGCTGGAAAAACACTTTTTGACAGGGAAATAAGCAAGGACATTAGAAGAACATGTAAAATAAACAACGTACATAAATGGATACTGAAAAGAAAGAGAGGAACGAACACATAGATCGGATGAATGACGACAGAATGGTCAAAGTAACTAGAGACAAGTCGTTCTTAGGGCGCCAAACCGTTGGAAGACCCCGCAAGAGATGGAGCAACAACCTCTCTAACAACTGAACGGCAAAGGATACGAAGAAAAACAAGCAATTTGAAAAAGAAGATGGGAACAGATGAGCAAACGTATACCAGTTTAAAATAATTTTTAAGAAAAGCAAGATCAAGAGTACTAGCAGCCGACGAGCATATATAAAAGCGCTGATGAAAGTAGAAGAAGCGAATGACGTGTGTAAGAACCATAGCAAGTGGAAAGAATTATTTTTTGTTTAGCCCTACGGGAAAAAAGGTTATTATATGTTTGTAAGTAGGTGAGTTTTCCCAGTTACTGCACAGAAAATTTCTAGTGAAAAACTCTGTATACCCTTATTTTTTAAATCTTTTAATAAATCCCACGCGTGACCATTAGATACATTTTATCTTTAAAAATGGTTACTATTAGCAATGCAAATATGTTACCGTTGTTGTATGTGTTATAAATTTTTGTTACAATAAATTAAAAAGAAATTTTTTTGAGAAATATCCAAAAAAATATCCTTTAGGTACTTTGGTACCATGACGTGCACCATGTATTGTAATAATTATTAACTTTTAAAAAAATGTCCTTTTTCGATTGTTATGCACAATAAAGACGTGTCCTATACCTTAATGTTTTATTTTTTTTGCATTTTACAATTTTTTTAAATTTAATGATTTAATTAATTTTAGAACAAAAAATGCATACGAAATCTGGTTAGTTAATATCATTTTATGACATTGTTCTTCTTCACAGGCCTTCTTCTCTTAGCAGTTTGGCTATCATCGAGGCGATTCTTGCTTTGGACGCGGCTGCTCGGAACAATTCTACTAAACTACAGTGATACCACTCTCTAAGTTCTTCAGCCATAAATTGTATTATTAGCTGTAATATGTGGTACCTTTCTCCACGCATAACGTGACCCAGATAAGCAAGTTTTTCTGCTTTTACCGTGTTCACTATTTCTGCCTCTTTACCTATTTACCTCAATATCTCTGCGTTTGTTTCCTGTTCTGTCCAAAAAACCCTGAGTATTCGTCTGTAGACCCACATTTCGAAAGCTTGGAGTCTATTTAAATTATCTTTGTTCGTTGTCCACGACTCCATTCCATAGAGAAGTATTGAAAAAACATAACATTTGGCTAGTCTGATCTTAAATTTTACACTCAGGTTTCTAGTGCAGAATACTTTCCGCATGTTTGTAAACGCAGCTTTAGCCTGACCTATTCTGCATCTTATTCCTCGCGAGTGTTCTCCAGTCTCGTTTAACGTAGTACCCAGGTATTTGTTCTTTCTCACTTTCTTAACCTCCTCTTTGCGAATATACATTCTGCCCTGGATATGTGCTTTGCTGATGATCATGTGTTATTATTAAAAGTAAGAGTCACCGGAGGCCACAGCCTGACGGACCCACTTAGGGGAAGAGTAGCCCTGAAACAGTCAGCGGAAATTCACAGTAGACCTTAAGCTTTCAGGCTCATAACCTCTCCATGAAGGATTTTTTCCACTGCAACAAAAAAAACATTCTAAATGAACAAAAAGCTTTTAGAAAAATGCAATAAAATACAATGCATTTTATTTAAAAAAAAATCAAGTCATTGCCATTTGTAATTTGTCATTAAAAAATCGTAGTAGATAATGGATGACAGTTTATCTTTATTTTAAAAGATGCACCAAAGCTTAAAAAATCGTTTAAAAAACGGTTGGTTAAGCTATCTTGAATGGTTTTGAAGTTATGATTTTTTCTGTGAGTCTATACACGACGCTATTTTGACACATAAATTGACATAAGTCAAGTATTAAAAATACTACAAATAAGTTTTAGAAACCAAAAAACGTTATATCCACAATTTAGTAGCGGATGCACATATATAAGAAATATGAAAATTACCATTTAAAAGAACAAAACTTACTTGTGTATCTTATTTTTGAGCTTGCGAAACCCTGGGTCACCCCATATTTAACATATAGGAGCTGTAAACAAATAATATGAAAATAAAATCATTAGCTAAATTTTCAAGCTTCTAAATCGTTTAGACCTATCCTTAAAATGGTTGTGATTAAATTGATTTATTACTTAGATTTGATTTTGTGTTTTTATTCTCACTTGTGTAAGGTTATTAAAAAAACATTTTGCACATTTTTTTTTATAAATGTTTGCGATAAAACCATTTTCGAAAAGGAAAAAATAAAAAGGTTCCATATTGGAAAGCGTGGATGAGCGAATAGTAAATGCCTGTATGTTGAAGATATTGACAATACTGTATGATGACATTGCCTTTTATTATTTAGAAAAAACAATACCGCAGATCTCTTTACATTTACAAGAAGATATTGACAATACTGAAGAAGCTGCTAAAAATAAAGGATTTAGATTTTCTAAGACCAAAACCAAATGCGTCCTTCTTACTATCTACGGAACTCCTATCCATCTGTCAGATAGTGTTACTTTACCAGGACTCATTTTTAACAAAAAAGTAAATTGGCATAAATACATTAATTCGTTAATAAGAACATGTCGCAAAACACTTACTGTGATGAAATGCCTAAGCAACATCAACTGGGGTGCAGATAGAGAGGTATTGCTACGAATGTTTAAAGCTTTAGTCTACTCCAAGCTTGATCATGGATGCATAGTCTACTCCTTCGCACGAAAAACCCAGCTGTAAAAGTTAGGGACACTCGAGAACACAGAAATACGTCTTGCAACTAAAGCATTCAGGACATTACCAAAACTGAACTTACAATGTGAATCAGGTATACCATTACTTAAATCGGGACGAAACTGACTTATACTTGATTATGGAGCCAAAATCTGGGCAAAACCTAATCACATGAATTAAAAATTTCCGAAATGACATGTTACCCAAATATAACAGGTAGTCATCAAAAAGGAAACAAGCATGTGTTTGAATAAGTAAATTGAATGAAGCTTATATTACTTTTGACAATACTTACCCATATTTTTTTTTCGAAATACCACCTTGAAGCATTGAACCACCAAAATACCATGTAAAATTACTAAGCTCAACAAAACTTCCGACCTTTTTACTAAAACAAAATTTTTTTAAAATTGTGAATATGTATGAAGGTTACGAAAAAATATAAGCAGATGGATCTAGAACGGGAATAAGAACAGAATGTGCATTTATAATAAACGATAATTCATATAACTGGACTCTACCACCAAAATCTAGTATATGTATATATCTCCAAACTGTATGCTATCTGGTAGGCATGTAATATTGCATGTTTTATCCACGACCTCAAACATAGGAATAAAATTTTCGTCTGGACCCCTAGTCATATTGGTATCAGTGAAAATGAATTAGCCCACAAAGCAGCAAAAACTGCGGCAAATAATACTAACATTGAAGATATTCCAGTAAGCCCTTTTGACATCGAAATCACATAACAAATGTTCTTTATTAATAATGAAAACAAGAATGGGATAACACAAATTCCAAACCGAAAGAAATCAAACCTACTGTTAAACCATGGAAAAACCCATACAAATTGAATCGTCGTGAACAGGTTACTTTAACTCCATTAAAAATTGGTTATACTCGCCTCACATCAAAGTACCTACTTCTTGGTAAAAACCAACCGTTTTGTAATTTTTGTAAATGTGAATGTTTAAAATGTTTAAAAAACCTAACATTTTAAGCTCAGCACTTTGCAATCAACGAACTATAATAATGCAATTTTGTAAGCAAGTAAACATTAAACAAATCATAAAATTGTAAGAAAAAAAAAAGAAAGCGGTTAATGACCTCAGCAGTTGAAACCGCTATAAAAACATTACCCACTTTTGTCTTTAAAATAAACAAATGATGGCGAAATACCTCAAATGTGGACAATTTTATTGCCTGTGTATTAAAAACTCCGGAAATCATGTAATTTTGATATGATTTAAAAATACACAAACGCAAGTTAGCTTCAATAGAACCATATTTACATAAATAGTTTAAAAACATAATAAAATAAACCAAAACAATAACATTTATTTATGTATAAATTTAAAGTTAAGTTTTTTCGCATTTTTGACACGAACTAAAACAATCATATTTTTCCACTCTGTTTTGACGCAAGGCGATCGGGGGTAAAAAGATTTGCAGGGTTGCTGATGTCAACTTTCGCATCAAATAGATTATAATGTCTAGTAATTCGTCTAATGATTCGTGAATCTGTCTTAGCGTCTTAGCCGACCAGCGAAGACTACGCATTGAAAATGCCAAGTGGGACCACCCGCGGCTATATATCATCCGCTAAAATTTCGGGCATTTAATGCATGCATCGCTTTGGGTTAAATAATGGCTACAGGAGCGTACTTGCTGACCACAATCCGTAACACTTTAAATATAATAATAATACTGATATATAATTTTAAAAGAGAAAAATTAAATCTGACCTCAACTATATAATGACATAATCGCTTACTAGATTATTGATAAACTTTTAAACTTCAATAAATTTTTATATTTTCGAGCAAGTTGACTATGAAATGATGCAGATTAAATAAAACATGTAATTGTTTTATTATTTGAAATCTTACAAGTAAAACGTTTCATCGGAAAAGATATTTTTCGATAAAACTAAAATTAAAAAATGTCTTCTTTAAGAAATATAAGCAGTAAACACACTGTATTGTATTTTAATACATAAAATTTTATTGTCCTTAAACACTTAGTGAATTAACAAATAAAAATTTATGCTTTTGTTCAGTGGTATTAAACCAATTCAATTATTCATTTGTGAGCGCACCCGTCAATCAATCAAAACATTTAGTAAATTAAAAAATGAAAAATAACAAAAATAAATTTACTTTATTGCTTTTATTCATTGCTAGTTAACCAATTGAAATAAATATTTGTGAGCCACACTTATCAATCAATAGGTTTTAATTTAAAATGAATTCCATAATTTTGAAAAAACGCAAGACTCGAAAGAATTTTTTTAAATTGTTCACAAACAAATTGGTTGTAATGCTCGCTAAATTATTCTCAATTATACCATGGAGCGATGGCAATAGGAAACTCAATTGGCTATACAGTATTTTATTGATGCTATCTTACGTCACAGTGACAGTAATTTTAGGTATAAACCTAATTAATAACGATAAATATATTGTATCATCTATAGTGATCAATGTTTTTGCTGTTCTGCAATTCATTTTACTTCAAGTTCCATCGATGTTCTTTCATAGAAGAATCTGGAGTACAGTTCTAAAATCTCTTCAAAAAACCTCAATGAAAAATATAAGATACCCTTGGGAACAAATTCTTTTTCACGTTTATATTGCACTGCTGGTATTTACGTGTTATTTTTTGGGATTACCAAGTTTTATTTACATTATAATTTTTAAAAAATACGTGCTTTCGCTGGCAATACTTTTAGCAGGACACATCGTCTTGACTTACAAAAATTGTTTTAGCGAGGCAAACGCACGTATTCAAGATATTTTTTTGAAATCACATTCGAGTGCTGTAGCAACGTGGAAAATCTTCGAAATTACGAAAAATTACGAAGAAATGGCGCGCATCGTAGAATGCTACAATAAAGTTGTCGGATATTTCTTTCTGGTACACCATTTGTCGATATTAATACAATCTGTTAACAATGCACACCTTTTTTTTACAATGAAAGAAGAATTGTTGATTAAGTTACAGAATTGTGTATTACCGTTAGTCGGCAATTGGGTAAGAAGTTTTGTACATTTTTAAACATTAAAATTTGTTTTAGATAGGTTAATATAGAAGTGCTCTTAATTAGATTAGATTTTAACGGGAGACTTTTTGTAAGTATACATTTCGACCTTATGAGGTCTTTTGTGCCCCACCTGTGGTTGGAGCATCTCCTCCAGCCCCAGTTGTTTAACCAACTTCCAGAGGCTGTTGAAGGCTTTAGTGTAGTTTTTTGGCTCTGATATTTCGTAGCCCAAGCACGTGTTTTGCCGTCTCTTTGTCTTTAGTGATGTAACTGTAAAGTTAGTATCACAAAATTGTATTGACTTATTATTTTGGCATAATCACATTTCGTTTTGCCATAAATGCTTGTACTTTCCAACCACTACATCTTTCTGTACGTTACTGTTTCGTGAAACTTTCACTTTCTCTACTACTTAATTTGTAAATATTTTTCATCTTTTTTATTTCTTTCAACAAATAAGTAGGTATATGTTAGGTGTAGTGACCTTTATTCAAGCACTTTGGTACATTGGCACTATTGCTGATGATATGTATTTTGTGGGGCATATAATCAGTTAGAATATACATTTACTTTGTCAGAGAAAACGTTTGTCATTGAATAACCCAAATGTTTATTTTTATTAACGAGAAAAATTTAAAACATTACATTAGAAATATGTACGAAATTTTAAAAAATATATTGTTTTTGAAACGGGAAAAACATTCGACAATTTATCTCTGTTGACGCCCCAGGACGTCGCGACGCACAGCTAAGGAACACCTGTTCCAATAGATAAAAAGCATTAATATGCACCGATATACAATTTATTTTATTCATTTATTTTGCTGATAACATTAAACATAGCGAAATTGCAACAAAAAATAAAATAAAGATAATTACAAACAGCTCCTTAAATGTATCAAAAAATACTAAGGAGGGGTCGGTGAAAAAAATTGACCTAAAGTGCAGATTAAATTAAATATTTTATTTTTTGAACACTGACAATTTTTATTAAAAATTATGTTATGTACTAGCGGACCCGGCAGAGGTTGTCCTGCCCAAACGATAGCTTGCCTGCTTTGGGAATATCACTATCAAACTCAGCGAAACCGAAAACTATAAATTCGACACTTACAACATTGGAGATATCACAGTCAAACTTAGCGACCTTGAAAAATACGACTTCGACACTAATATCGGCGTTTTGAATATTTTTTATATTTTATCCACTACCGACCCCTTCCGTAGGGATGCTAACAAAATAAGGAATATTGCTATCGAATTCAGCCACCCAAAAACCTAAGAATTCGATACTAATATCAGCCGTTTTTGATAGTTTTTATATTTCATCCCTCTCCCATCCCTTTTGTATGGATGCTTACATAAGTGGGAATGTCACTATCAAACTTAGAGTTCTCGAAGACCTATGAATAGTTTTTACATTCCATCCCCTTCCCATCCTCCATCGTAGGGATGCTAATAACATTAAAACCACTCCTGGTATGTATAAAACAACTTCTGAAAATTTCATCCCAATCGATCCAGCCGTTTGCGAGTTTTTAAAGGACATACATAAATACAACATTTTTTCATTTTTATGTAATATAAAGTTATTAAGTTTTAGTGAGCTTGGAAATTGTTTAGATTTTGTTTACTTATTCGGATTTTACCAAGCATAAACATTTTAGGCTTAATAAATGTCAGGCGATAATTTTATTTTTTTCTGTTTTAGGCTACTTTACTGTTTACTATTATGTGCTGCGATTTAGCAGCAAGAGAAGCCCAAAAGTTTACCACAATATGTTACAGCCTTCTTAACGAATCTATTATAAACCATAAACATTCAGAATGTACTCAGATGCTTTTACAGTTGATTGAATACACCAAATCAGTACCTGTTAAATTCACTGCAGCTGATTTTTATGAAATAAAACGAACAACTATTTTGCAAATTCTGGGCATTGCTATGACGTATTTTGTTGTAGTGGTGCAACTTGACAGTTTAAGCATGTCAACAAATTAATAATGAAGAGATTAAAAAAACTGGAAAACTCCCAAAAGTTGTTCACAAAGACACAATTAATTTGTTGCTAAACTAGTTTTTAGGAATTTACTTTGTTCAATTTAAAGATATACAGGGTGTTTTAAAAAATTGTCCATGTAGTAACTGAAGTAACCTTGGCAAAAAATATGAATATAAATACATTAAATTAAAATGTGACACCTTTCATGTCACATGCTTTTCTTATTGTTGGTATTACATTTTTAAATTAATGAAAATACAAAACCATGTTTATTATCGAGTACTAAAATAATAAAGAATTATTGGTAGGATAAGATAGATAATGTATGAAAGTAAATATTGGGTTTGGCAAAAGAAACATGGAAGTAAGATCAATGCTTACACTTCTACATCCAGAAATTCCCAGCCAACATTGGTACATCAACTATTAACTATCTCGAAGTAGTATTGTCTCCATTAGTAGACTTAAATTTGGCCATGCTTGCTATCCCGCCCACCTCAGTAGAATAAATGTAGTGGATTCCAACTTTGCAATTTTACATGTGATTTGTATCAAATTTATTTGGCATGTAAAAAAGATACCGAGCACAGAGAAGAAATGTATAGGAAACTAATAATAATCCATATTCTTCCTCCCTTCAACTTAATGCAACTGATAGCATTAAAAAAGATGCTCGTAAACAACCTGTTACTGACATTCATCAAAGCATGCAATCTAAAACTGTAGTATTAGCTTTCTGTTAGTATTTCCTTTGTTACCTACCCAATAGTAAACATTTCCTAACTGAACCGTGGTCTACCTTTTCTGTGAGTTAGTCACCCTGAATGACCACTGGGTGTGAAAAACATAGCCTTATCCCATCCAAGTTGAATAATATTAGTATAGTTACTGGCTAAATGGACATTGCGTCATCCCTCGGCCATAAAAAAAAGATCTTTTCTGTGATAAGAGAACACTTTTGGTGTAAAAAATTTTTAATTAAAAAATGCTTAAATAGTTCTAAAATGAAAATGTAAAAAAAGATTGACGAAACAGATTTATAAGAAGAATGTGAATGGGCAAGTCGGTAAAGGTCGACCTGGGCAAACATATCTCGATCAGATCGAAATTGTTTTGAAAAAAGGCCCTACAGAAAAAAGGCATGATTATATGTAGGTTTCCCCAGTTACTGCACAGAAAATTTTTAAAATAAAACTTTGTATATTATTTTTTAATCCTTTTAATATATCCCACGCTTGACTATTAGATAAATTTCACTTGGTTAAATGATAAATATTAGCAATGCAAATATGATGTTACCATTGTTGTATGTGTTATTAATTATTGTAACAATAAATTAAAAAAAGAAAAAAAAATTGAGAAATACCAACACAAAAATTTTTCTTTTACTTTGATACCATGTGTTGTTAGTATCTATATATATGAAAAGTACAGAAATAAAATAAATACAATTGTTATCACCTATGTGGCCAATGGCAGAGTCCTTGTATATCAATTCACTTATTTGGAAACATTAAATCTTAATAGTTTTATACGATTACGTAAAAATGTGCAGGAGCTACATTTTCTTCTTTGCGAATAAGGAAAATTTTTCTAAAAGAGTCCGGAAATCAACTTGTAGAAATTGTAAAAAGTTTTGCCCATTTTTTTTTTTTTTTTTATGAAAATAGTCGCAAAAAGGGTAGACCTATCGTGTGGGCCGCGGACGGCCCGCACTGCGACTATTAGAAGGGGAAGGGATTATAGAAAGGAAATGATTGTGGACACGCTTTTTGAAAAGTTGCAGGTCATAGTTCTCTGGAAAAACTGATTTTGGAAGCTTATTCCATTCCGTAGCAGCCCTGTAAAAGAAGGATTCTTGATGAAGATTGGTCCTTGTAGTGTCAAGCTTGAGAGTAAATGTGTGAGACTGATTAGCGTGCCGAGTTCTTCGGCCGAATGTGGCCAATGGTGGTACAAGAGTTTTTATTTCTCTGGAGCATCTGCCATGGAAATATCTGTAGAGCAATGACTGATCTGCAACTCTTCTTCTATGTTCTAGAGGGTGAAGGGTATCTTGAGAGTTGAGCTGTTTATCAAGCGAATGGCTCTTTTCTGAATGGAATCTAGAAGACGAAGAGAATGCCTTGGTGCTGAACCCCAAATGTGCGAGCAATACTCCAGTAGAGGTCGGATTTGAGCCTTGTACGTCGTCAACAGTTGATCAGGAGTAAAAAACTTTCTGGCTTTCCACAGAAAACCTAGCCTCTGGCTTGCCGACTTTGCGATGTTAGCAACATGGTCATGCCAAGACATATTATTGGACACCGTGACTCCCAAAATCGAGATGGAGGGACTTGGTTCAAGGGTATTTCCGGACATTGTAATGGGATGATTTAAGGAATTCACTTTCTTGGAAAACGTGGCACTTTGTGTTTTTTGGGCGTTGAACTGAACAAGATTGTTGGTTCCCCACTCGACGATTGCTTTAAGATCTCTATTGATGAAATCAACCTGTTCCTGCCTGAGTCTATTTGTATCATTCACCGAAAGTGATCGATAGGATGTGAAAGTTGAGACAAGTGTGCTATCATCTGCGAAACTGTAAATGGGGTTTGTGGTGGTTTTCAAGAGGTCGTTGATGTGTAAAAAAAATAAGGTGGGGGACAGGATGGAACCCTGGGGGACCTTGGCATTGGCATCAGAAGAAATACCGTCAACTGCCACATGTAAGGAGCGATCTTGCATGAAGCTCAAGAGCCATTGGCGCAGTTTGGTTGGTTGGTTTGGTTTGGTTGGTTTAATCTTTCTTCGAAAAAATAAGGTACGATTACATAATTTCCAAAAAATCCCCGCATAGACATTTATGCTCCACTGGCACCGGTTTTGGTGATCAACAGTCCTGAACATGTGTGGAAAATATTGCATTAAAAATATTAAAGTTATAGACATTTAAAGTAACGATAAATAAAGCTCATATGTGAAAACACTTTGTACATGATTGTAAAATATACGTGGAAATTAGCAATTTCAGTGTGAAAAACAAAATTTAAATGTTTTTTATAGTTTTCCAGTTATGTCCTTATCAGAAACATCTTACATTTTAAATATCCTAAAATATTTAGATTTAGAAACCGGTAAGACGTAGGTACAGTAAACTTCCATGAAAGTTTCTTTAATTTTTTTGCAGAATTAAAAAATGGAATAAAATATATTCTCTTTAAAAAATTATAACGATAATACCTAACATTTATTTGGGATAACCTGTATAATTAAAAATAATTTAGAATGTGGCCTTTATCGACATACACCTTACAGATTTCCAAAAAAAGTAAATAGTTTGGGAGCTACAGTCAGACGCGCTAGTCGTGAACCACCCGTTATAATGATTTAATCGCTTACTAAATTATTGGCAAACTTTTGAACTTTAGTAAATTTTAATGTGATTTCCAAGCAAGTTAACTATAAAATGATGCAGATAAAATAAAAAATAATTTCTTTTCGTTACGTAAAATCCTACAAGTAAAATTTTTATCAGGAAAGATAATTTTTAAATAATTTTTAATAAAACTAAAAATAAAAAATAGTTTTTCCCTAAAAAATTTAGGCAGTAAACACACTGTATTGCATTTTAATAAATAATATTTTATTGTCTCTAAATATTTAGTGAATTAACTAATGAAAAATATCAAATACTACGTACCTTAATAATTTGTTTAGTGGTATTGGACCAATTCAGTTATTTATTTGTGAGAGCACCCTTCAATCAATAGGTTTGTTTTTTATTAAAAATTCATTCCAAACATTTATTAATTTAACAAATAAAAAGAAAAAACAAAAATAAAGTTACTTGAATGCTTTTATTCATTGCTAGTAAACCAATTGAGATAGTTGTTTGTGAGTCGCACTTTTCAATCAATAGAGAGTTTGGTTTTTATTTAAAATGAATTCTGTCATTTTGAAAAAACGCAGGAGCCGAAAGAATTTTTTTAAATTGTTAACAAACAAATTGGTCTTGATGCTTGCTAAATTATTCTCAATTATACCATGGAGCGATGACAATAGGCAACTTAATTATTTTTACAGTATTTTTTTGATAATCTTGTACGTCACAGTGACAGTTTTTTTAAGTATTAAAATAATTAATTTTAAAAACTATACCGCAGTTTATATGGTAATGTACACTTTAAGCAGTATAGAGTTCTTCTTACTTCAAGTTTTATCGACGTTCTTACATAGAAGAAGCTGGAATACCGTTCTGAAATCTCTTAAAAATACGTCCATGAAAAATAAAAGATTTCCTTGGGAACAAATTTGTTTTCACGTATATATTTCGCTGTTGGTATTTGCGTTTTATTTTTCGGGGTTAGACACTTTTATGTAGACGACGATTTTAAAAAAATATGTGTTAATGATGGCAATACTTTTGGCAGGACACATCGTCTTGACCTACAGAAATTGTTTTGGCAAGGCAAACGTGCGCATTCAATATATTTTTATGAAATCGCATTCGAGTGCTGTAGCGATGTAGGAAATTGTCGCTATTACAAAAAATTACGAAGAAATGACGAGCAACGTAGAATGCTACAATAAAGTTTTTGGACATTTCTTTTTAATACACCATATTTCAATATTATTGCTATCTGTTAACAATGCTCACTTGTCTCTCACAATAGAAGCAGAATTGTTCATTAAGTTACAGAATTTTGGATTACCGTTAGTCGGCACTTGGGTAAGAAGTTTTGTATATTTCCAAAGTATGCATTATGACCTTATAAGATCTCTTATGCCCTTTCTATGGGTTTATGGATACTTTTGAGGTTATGTACCGAATGCACTTTTTATGGTCACCCAGGTATTTTACTTTCGCTGCAAATGGAATGCTCTCGCCGTATAGGAAGGGCTGCCGAAGCTTATCTAGCTTTTTCCTTCTTGTAAAAGGAATAATTACAGTTTTCCGGGGGTTGATAGACATCTGTTCCCTCTCGCACCAGCTGTATACTGTGCTGAGGGCTTCTTGGAGGACGTTTGAGATTGTCGCTTCAAATTTTCCATTAACTATTATAACCAAATCATTCGCATAGCATTGAAAATCTACACCCCGCTTCATGTCACAACTTTTAAACCAATGACATCCTCTTTAGAATATTCATTTTTTTTAGGAACTTTATTCAAATAATGCAATCATAATTACAATAATAATTATAAATAGTATTTGAAATAGCAGCACTATCCAAAAAAGGTTTTCAAAGGCAGCACCAACATGCTGGTATCCGAAAACTAGCTAAACAACAATATAATAATACTATATACACCATAACAACAAGATAATACTATTGGAAATTCACTTAAGATTCAGTTAAGAGTCCATAATACAAATATAAATTAAAATCCAATAGTAATTCTGATACAGAGATTTAAAGAGAGAGACAGAGAGAGAGAGATAGATTTAAAATCGGCATTTAAAAAACAAAAACGATTTTTTGTCACGATTCTTGTCAAAAGTACATTGCTTGCGAAATATCGGATTTGTTCCTTAATTTAGCCACGCATGGTATAATTTATAGTTATTAAGTTTAAGTGAGCTTAGAATTGTTTTTTTTAACTTATATTATCCGGCTTTTACTAAGTATAAACACTTAAGGCATTAATGTCAGGCAATAATTTTATTTTTTGTTTTGTTTTAGGCTGCTTTAGTATTTACTATTATGTGCTGCGATGTAACAGCAAAGGAAGCCCAAAAGTTGAGCAAAATATGTTACAGCCTTCTTAACGAATCTGTTATATACCATAAACAAACAGAGTGTACACAGATGCTTTTACAGTTGATAGACTTTAGCAAATCAGTACCTGTAAAATTTACTATAGCGGATTTTTATGAAATTAAACGAACAACAATTTTGCAAATTCTGGGCATTGGTATGGCGTATTTCATAGTAGTGGTGCAATTTGACGGCTTAAGCAAGATGTAAAAAAATTAATACAGTAATAAAGGGAATAAAAAAACTGGGACTTAGCACAAGGGCACTCCCAAAAGTTGTTCACAAAGACACATTAAATTTGTTGCTAAACTAGTTCTTAGAAATTCACTTTGTTTAATTTAGAAATATAAGCACAGGGTGTTTTATAAAGTAACTGCAGTAACCTTCGCACAAAATATGTATAATCATATTAATACATTTAAATAAACATTCGATGTCTTACATACGTATAGTCACGCCTTTTTCCCGTAGAGGTAGGCAGAGATCACTTCCTTCCACTTGCTACGGTTTTTACACACATCTTTTGCTTCCTCTACTTTCCTCTAAGGGGGGCGCGTTTACATGATTGGGGGGGCGCAGTACAGATTAAAAATAAAATGGTAATGATAAAATGCTACAGATAGATTTTTAAAAAATCTTTATTGAAATTTTACTTACTTAATGATGACAAAGAAACATTCTAAGGACTAATGGCTAACATGAGCTTGTTTTAAGGCGCACAACTTCTCTAAATTTGGTTCTATGTTAGAGATGGCCACTCTGAGTTCATTTTCTACTTGAACTTTATTTCTGTATTTAGATTTCACGACAGCAAGTGCAGAAATTCCAGTTTCACAAAGGTAGGACGTTGGAAAAGGCAACAGAATTCTAAGCGCTTTGGCTTTTATAACGGAGTAGTCGTTCGGAAGTTCAGTCCAGAAGTTTGTTAAAGATTTGTTAACAAAGTTTGATTTTTGTAAGCGATTTGTTGAAATATCTATCAGTTGTTCTTCTTCTTGAAGTGATAGTCCGACAGGTCTATTTTCGAATGGATTTAAAACCCAGCTCCAGTCTGACAACTTGATATCTTTCTCTGCAAAGAAGTATCGCTTGAAATTCTCAGTTAAGTTTTCTAAATGGCTTCCTATGGTTTTTAGCATCACAGCTTTATGAATATCTTCCAATGGGGAATCTTGCACAAAATCGCAAAATGTGGGAAACATTTCCAAACTGTTTTCTTTCAATTTGTTATGCCATAACTGCAATTTCTTACAAAAAGCATCAATCTTTTGACTTAAATCAAATATATTTACGTCTTTTCCTTGCAGCTGAAGATTAAGTATATTAAGTTTTTCAAAAATATCTACTAAATAAGAAAGCTTCAGTAAAAATAATTTGTCGAAAAAATCTGTTGAATGCTTGTGACCTTCCTCGCTTAAAAATATCGCTATTTCCCTTCTTAATTCAAAGACACGCTTAACCGTCTTACCGCGTGACAACCATCTGGATGAGGAATAAAACAACAAAGATTGATGCTCAGCTCCCATATCTTCACACAGAACAGAGAACATCCTTGTTTTTAGTGGTCTGGTTTTTATAAAGTTAACAACTTCAATAACTACTGTCAAAATCATGTTTAGTCCAGGGCTTAGCTTAGATTTTGATGCTAACGCTTCCCGATGTATCATGCAGTGCGTCCAGATAATTTCTGAGGATTCCTTTTTTACTAGCGCTTGTAAACTGTTGTATTTACCAGACATGGCTTGAGCTCCATCGGTGCAAATCACAACACAATTTTTCCATTGCAAATTCATTTTAGTAATAGAATCATTTGTAATCTTGAACAACTCGGTGGCTGTAGTTCTTTCTTCAATCTGTTTACAAAACAATAAATCTTCACATATTTTAGAACATTGACAGAATCTAATGTAGCAAATCAAATGGGAATCATTACTAGAGTCAGTTGCTTCGTCAAGTTGTATAGCAAACAAGTTTCCAGTAAGCTCAGATTCAAGCTGCTGCTGCATATCAACTGATATATCGTTAATTCGTCGACAGATTGTATCATTTGACAGAGGAATATTGTTAAGTTGTGAAGTAAAATTTTCACCAAACATTATTTCTACAATGTCTTTGCAAGCGGGTAAAATAAGTTGCTCTGCAATAGTGTGCGTATTTTGCATTTAGCTACTTTGTATGCCACTTTATATAATGCCAAGAGTGCCTTCTCATTTACTGCCAGTACTCTATGGAAGCTGGATTTTTGTTTTTTAAACAATCTGAGTTTCTCCACAAAAAAATCTCGCGGTTTATTGACATATTCTCTGTGCAGCGTTTCTAGATGCTTCTGTAATTTATCTGGTTTCATGCTATCTGCAGCCAATACTTTTAAACAGATAACGCATTGTGGTTTTTCTTCGCCACCTACTTCAAGGTTAGTAAAGCCCAAATTTAGGTATGATGGGTCATATTTTCTTGTTTTAGATTTCGGACGATTTCCACCTGAACCTGTCGATGTACAAGCCCCGTGATCCTCAAGTTTTCGTTTTAAAAATTTATCCATACTACATCTACTTATACACTCACACTTGAAAATAATGCTTGCTTAGTGTTAAAACACCTTCACTGAGAGACTGAGAATACCGTATGTGCGCTTCTGTATTTATAGTCGCGTTCAGACCGTTCGAGAAAGATCAGGAAGCTTGAATACGTGGCACGAACGCCGCGAACTTTCCGACAGCATCTTTGACGCTCTCGACGAGACAATGTTGCCTATTTTAGTCCAAATTCCTAGGTCTACGGATTGGGGGGCGCAACATTTTTTAAATTAAAACAGGGGGGCGTGAATAACAAAAGTTTGAGAACCGCTGTTATACGCTTTGTTGCAAATTTCCTCAAATTCATTCCATTTCGAGAAAATCATTGGGAAAATAGTGTAGAGCATTTATTATGGTATTATGGTATGGCATTAATTATGATAATGAGGATACCCGATACCAAATGCCAACAGATATACTAACACCTTTCCAACCCTTTTTTTTATATATTACGAACTGTTTTTACCATATACGAGAAGAGTATACATAATATAAGAATAAAATAATAGAATACACATATTAATAACGTATTAGCCAACGCAACGAGTGAGATAGACATAATAACGACGACGGCGGCGACGCGACGTATCAAACGACACTTAATCAAAGTGTGCCGATGCTTGCAAGAAATTATTTTTGTTTTAAATCTTAATTGATCCGCCGAATTTAGTGGCTCGGACACAGGGATAAATAAATTTGCTGAAAATTTATTTCTGGGTGTTTTTAAAATATTAATACCAAGAGATACGTTTGGTCAAAGACTACAGAATATTCGGTAAACTTTGGTTTGGTTTATTAAAGTAATATAGGTACTCGTAGTTTAAAGGGCTTGTTACAAATCGGGTGTTTTATTTAACTTAACGAGATGATTATATTTCAGCACCTTGTCACGTGCCTATTTTTTTTCCCTTCTACAGTTACATTATTAATTGGATCTCTGATGGTTTTGTATTTCTCAGGTGCTCGTAAATAGTTTCGCTTACCGTATTTTGTTGTAATTTGAATTTATCACTCGTTGTAAATAGTGTTGCATACCTAGTAGTGTTAGGATTTAATTATTAATGGCTGTGACATTTTTGTTAATTGGAGTGGGAGTCTTTGTTATTAGATTTCGCCTTGATTTTTGGCCTCGATTGTCGTGTGTTGTCAGCTATATTATTGTTTGGTTTGCTTTTCTGTGTGGATGGGCTGGCTATCAACACGGACGAGCGCGATTATGACTTGGGAACATAGATTTGCAAAGGTTGGCTGACGCGTGTCCCGTGTCATTTTCTGATATCCGGCCTGGGAGTGAGCAGTTGATAATAGTCGCTTGGTGTCAGTCGTCGAGGTCGGGTGAGAGTTTTTGGAACGATTTGATATTAAAACGTGAGCAGAACTTCTACGGTTTTTTCTTTCATATCTGGCTGTATTTGGGCCATCTTAATTGGATTTTGAAGAAATACCATTTAATTTTTAACTTGACCATTCTGTCTTGCCTTTGTTGTGGATATTTTGGATTTTGGTGTCGAGTTAAAATGACCGCGTGCGGGATCTGATAGAGGGAAGCCATTGTTAAGTAGCAGGTGCTGTTCCATAATTCAAGCCGGCCACAGAAGTAGGCCACAGGATTCGTGAATTCGTGTATCCAAAGCTTACAAGTGATTTATTTTAGTATATTTAAACGACGTGACTTATTTTTGACACCACGATTAAGTTTTGTTTTAATTTATTAATATGGTACACTGTTGAAAACTATTTATTGCATTGGATAATATGCCAAGGCTGAACTTTAACATAATATTCTCAATAGTTCTTTGTGTCCAAGTAAGAACGTTTATTCATACTTATTTGTAAATATCCTACAATATTGCTATTTTGAAGGACAACCATCGTAAAAAGAAATATCTTTAAATAAGCTCGATTGTTTTAACAGTGTAAATCTTTAAAAATACTACTTGGTGTTTCTGTTTCTTGGATCATCGATGTAACAGTGGCGTCTCAATGAAGTTTTCAATTGGTTACATAGTATTGAGTTTAATTTTATCAACTTATCAGTTATTATGTGCTTGATCTAAGTGTTTTCAATAGTTTAAAAGTAACAAATTATTTTCATTAAATTTGTACCTGCTCCAAGTTGAATCTGAATGTATACATTACTGAATATACATTATGTAGTTATTGTGATGGCTTCAAATTATTATTTTTGTTGCAAGTCCATTTATTTTGTATTTTTTTTTTAATCTTTTGCTATCAGGAATTCTATATAAAACCAATTATTTTTGAAATTTTAAATATTGTGAACATTTTTTTTGTTTTTAATTCTCTTTTGTACATCATTAGGTTTTTATTATTGTCTGAAAGATTGTTATAATTAATTTAAATATTATTTTAAGAAAAGTGTATTAAATTCGTTTAATCCACTTTACAAAAATACAGAATTTGTTGTAAAAAAATCAGAACATCATTTTTACTTAATTAATATATTGCAGAAATTGTAAATATAGTTTTATTTATCTAGTTCACCATAATTGTTTGTTGTTTATCATGTGGCTCTGCTAGTGCCTACAAGACCTAGGGGTTTCCGGCTTGTACCGTCTAAGTCGGTGGCGCGGCTCACTTTCATATTTTTTTCTTCTACCCTCTACGGCTGAGCTCAGCATAATTTGCCAGTAGAGAGACCGCTGGCAGAGTACTCTTAAGAGAACGAAAAAGACGTGGCAACCTTCACATAAGTTTTTTTCCACGCGAGACAAGAGAAAAGCCGGTAACGTAAGACGCCTGCATATGAATCCGTTTCATATTTTCTATTGTCTGTTGGTGTTGTTTATGATTTAGAGTTGCCAAATTAGTATAAATACTCTTATTGTATCTCTGGATTTTTCAATTATGTTTTAGCTACGAATTTAACCAAAAATAAAAACCCGCTGCGGTGCCTGAAGTACCGACGCACCGGGAAATGTCCCGGCGTCCCGGTGGGCCCATCCGCCACTGGCAGTGCTAATTTTTCACAGCGGGACCAATTCAAATAAGGAGTGAGAAAGGGCACCTTTGCACGTGTTTCACTTTATACTTCTATAGCCACAATTTTTGATGAACATAAAACTGAAATTAAGTTTATTTTTAAACAAATAATTAAAAAGAAACAATTCGACCGAAAGCCATTTGCTATAGATAAGTGCATATTCATTAAGGTAATGTTTTTTTTTAGGGGACAAATCCTCTTCCCAGAGACTGAATACGTAATGTACACAGATGGCTCAAAAACCCCAGATGGAGTTGGGGCCGGTGTTTTCAGCAGGAAACCAAAGATTGAAATATCTACCAGTCTTGGCAGGTATGCCACAATCTTACAGGCTGAAGTATTCGCTATCGAATTGTGTGCAAGAGAGTTGACCAACAGACCTCTAGCAAACAAAAACATAAATATAATATCAGACAGCCAGGCTGCTTTAAAAGCACGAGCTCCAACAAGATAAATTCTAAACTTGTATGGAATTGCATCGAATCCTTAGAGTACCTTGGTGCGAACAACAGGGTGACCCTACTGTGGGTACCTGGGCAACAGGGGGTGGAAGGAAACGAAAAAGCCGACACCCTTACAAAATAGGGGGCAAAATCTGCGTTCACTGGACCAGAACCTGTTTTTGGAGTCACCACAAGTGCCGCCAAAACAATTATTTTGGACTGGGCGGAGAGGAAAATACTCACGTACTGGTCCGACATACCAGGGCTAACCCACTCGAAGGCGTTTTTACCGTTACAACCCTCGAGAAACACAACTAAGCAGATCCTAGAATGGAGCAGAAATGACCTGCGTATTCTAACAGGACTGCTTACGGGACACTGTCGTCTAAGATACCACCTCAGAAAGATAGATCTGAACCAACAAACGGACTGTCGGTTCTGCTGCGTGGAAGACGAAACTGCTGAACATATACTATGTTCATGCCCCGGCCTGGGAAGAATGAGGTTCAACATAT
Organism: Agelastica alni; assembly: GCA_950111635.1. Taxonomy (NCBI): domain Eukaryota; kingdom Metazoa; phylum Arthropoda; class Insecta; order Coleoptera; family Chrysomelidae; genus Agelastica; species Agelastica alni. The sequence goes on along the minus strand of OX467709.1, from coordinate 11,786,881 downwards.
TTGGTTACACTAACCTAGAACCTACCGATTTTAAAAAAATCTCACCCTATACAACCATAAACTTCGTAAGAAGGGCTGGATTGTGCGGTGAACTGTAGCCTCTAGGGGTGAGCCACAATAGACCTACTAAGGGTCACGGTGGAGTGGCGACCACGCCCCACTCACATGAAACCTAACCTAACCTAGGTAATGTTTCCGAAAGGTTTAATCAGATTCACTCGTGGCGCATTTTGTTACGTGGTACAGATCACAGAATGTTTTTGTTTATGAGGTTGAGTCCCGGCCAAGTCTACTTTTTTTTAATTTTTCTTAATTAAATGTTTTATAATAATTAAAGAGTAATAAAGTACGTCACTTGAATACTTATTTTACAAAAATTAGACACAGTGACTAAATTTTGTCTCAAAATCTGTAGGTGTAGAGTTAGGCAAAATTCAATTTACTTGAAAAAATTTTGTGAGTAAAACCTCGTATCGTTGGTCTCACCTTTCAGCAATGTATAGTTGAAGTCAGAAATAATCTTTTCTGTTTAACGAATTCGGTCACATCAAAAAATTTAGCCTACGGCAGGTCCAGGACCGGACTAATTAAAGTTTAATCAAGATAAACAATAAATCTACCTTGCCGATGAACTTCATCTATTCTACTAAGGTATTCATAACATAAAAAATTTAATTTTTAAGATTTCATTATAGTATGTCTTCTATTTAAGGTGCGATATCTTAAACCCAAAGAATGGAGCACTTTTCTAAATGCATTTTTAAGGAAAACGATTACCACCCACAATGATGGTTTTATAATCAATTTTAAGTAATATTCATAAATTAGCACACTATATGATTACCAAATAAAAAAAATGCAATGAATAAATATTATTTGTTTCACAATAAACTTAATTTCAGTTTTATGTTTATCAAAAATTGTGGTTTTAGAAGAAGTATAAAGTGAAACACGTGCAAAAGTGCGGTCTCGGACTGCCGTAGGCTAAATTTTTTTATGTGACCTAACTTTATGTCTATGCAAGTCCTGGAACTTGAAAATACAGGTATATATAAATAAAAGTGTGCAATAAATTAACGCGAGAAACAATATACAATATACAAATCACAGTGGCGCACCTCATTATTTTGTTTCTACAGTGTAAATTTCATTGGCGCCGTATTACTCATTGTCATCAAAAACTTATTCAAAAATTTTGCCAGAACAAAAAGAAAAATTAATAAAACTGGTAGTTAGTCTAATATATTGTAATTTTTAAAATTTAAACAATGGTGCCCACGACGTATTTGACAAATAACTTACAAATTTCTAATATTTTTAAGAAAAGAGAACAAAAAACTTCGTTGTTTATTTCTATAACTTTACGTCCAAGTTGGTATTTTATAATGTTAGTTTCGATGTACAAAATTAAAGCAGACAGTGTTTTATTTATTTTATTACGTTATTCTTAAGATGACGAACTAATTAAGCAATTACATTAGAAAATTAACTTTAAAACTAAAAACTAGTTTCATCTATAACGTTTCGGTTTTTACTCATAACCATTGTCAAATAAAAGCATTAAAAATATAGTTTTTAAACACCCCTGTTTCAATTTTCCTTATAATTATTTTTTTGCGTTGTACACAAGAGTGCGATTATATTTTACACTGAAATTTGTAAATAAAAATATTAAAAGTTGCATGAAAAAAAGAAAATCAATTATTCTAAAAAAATTATAATTTTGTCCCGCATTTACATATAAGCAGCTTTGGTGGAAAAAGGTACGCTTAATTTTTTAATTTTTTTTTATTGCTCGTCAGTTGATGGTACTTTTGACCTGGCCTTTCCTCAAAACAATTTTGATCTGATTGATATTATGTTCGCATAGGTCGACCTCTACCGACTTGCTCATTCAGGCTCGTCTTATAAATCTGTTTCGTCGATTCTTCTTTCATTCATCCTCTCTACGTGTCCAAACAATTTAAGTATTCCTTTATCTATCTTTGTTACCACATCTTCTTTTACACCAAAGCGTTTCCTTATCTCAATATTCTTCATTTTATTCAACAGAGTCACTCCGGCTAAACTTCTCAGACTACTCTTCGCCGCAGCATTAATCTTATTTTCATGTTTCTTCTGCCAAACCCAACATTTAGTCATACATAAATGTAGGGACAAGCACTCCTCAATGAACAGCCAGTCGTGCTTTTTTTGACTGGATCTGGCTGCTTATAAAGGTATGCAGAGCCCCATTTCTTTGTTTTCCTGCCAACACCCTTCGTTCATTTATTTTTAATCTATTCGCGTTCTCTTTTAAATTGTTTAAATAACCATATTTATATAGGCAGTTTATATATTTATAACTAATATGCGTATGTGTTTCGAGAAAACTAAAAATGGCTTATTTTTATTAATTTATGATTAATTTTTTTGTCGAATAAATTTGTATTTAATTTATTAATCATGCCTTTTATTTAACTAAATCATATTGGTACCTAAACATAAATAAGTTTTTATCCGGCACTTGGTTTTTTTTATGAACATCTAAGGAAAACATTTCACAGACCGGTGCCCCCTTATAGTATAGGAGCTAGCAACTTTTTCGAGAGAGAATTTCAGGTCAGCTGATTTTTTGTTATGTCGACCTTCTAGCTCTTTCGGTTAGAGCCTGAGCTGCTTGGCTGGCAGTAGTGGTTGCATTTATTAGTGCGCACCTGACCTGTACAGGTAAAAAACCTAAATTTTAAAAAAAAATTAAGAAGCGTAATTTTGAATTTTTTGGATTTGGATAGTTTTACCAGACATATATGTTTTATTGCCAGACACTTTTATTTTTGTATGTCTGTAATTTTAATATATTTTTTAAGGATAAATAAACCAAGACATTCCTGCATTTTTTTAGTTTATCGTCCACGAAAAGTATTATTTTATCATTCTTCCTTTTACAAAAAACACATTTCATTTTATCACTGGCCATTGTAGCAAACTTTAAAAGTAAAAATTAAAAACAAGATCACAAGCACTTTATACTGACGGCATGTTGTTAACTTGCCGTTTGCGCCACCGTCGCTGTCTATCTCTCTTGCACTTTAAACTGTCTCTCTCTCTCTCTCTGACTACTAGCATGATACTCCCATTCTTTTTATGACTTTTTCGTGCTTATTCAAAGTTAAACAATTGAATTAATGTCTGGAAAATTAATTTTAGATTTATTTATCCTTAAATAACATAATATTAAAATTACAGACATACAAAAATACTTAAAAATTTTTATTTAAAAAAAATCGCGTATGGCACATAGTTAGCAGTGGTAAAAGTGTTTGGCAATAAAAAATATATGCTTGGTAAATCTATCCAAAGCCAAACAATTAAAAATTACGCTTCTTAAATTTTTTTTAACATTTAGGATTTTTACCTTTACAGGTAAGGTGCGCACTAATGACCGCAACTGCTACCGCCAGCCAGGTGGATTAGGCACTAACCAAAAGAGCTAGAAAGACGACATAACAAAAATCAGGTGACCTGAAATTCTTGTTTTCCAAACGTTGCTAGCTCCTATACTATTAAGTGACACCGACCATGATTTATTATTATTATTATTTCATGGTTTTAGAATTTTCTTTGTGTCGCACCGAAGCCCTTGTAACCAAAAACATGAAAGGACCAACAGAGAGTGATCTAACTATTCTGATTTCTCTAAACTGTGTTTATATGTAAAATCGAAACATTATAATTATCTTTGTTTTTTTTATAAATATAGTCGCAAAAAGGGTAGACCTATCGTGTGGGCCGCGGACGGCCCGCACTGCGACTATTAGAAGGGCAAGGGATTATAAAAAGAAAATTATTGTGGACACGCTTTTTAAAAAGGTGCAGGTCATAGTTCTTTAAAAAAACTGATTTTGGAAGCTTATTCCATTCCATAGCAGCTCTGTAAAAAAAGGATTCTTGATGAAGATTGGTCCTTGTAGTGTCAATCTTGAGAGTAAATGGGTGAGACTGATAGCGTGCCGAATTCTTCGGCCGAATGTGGCCAATGGTGGTACAAGAGTTTTTATTTCTCTGGAGCATCTGCCATGGAAATATCTGTAGAGCAATGACTGGTCTGCAACTCTTCTTCTATGTTCTAGAGGGTGAAGGGTATCTGTGAGAGTTGAACTGTTCAAGCGAATGGCTCTTTTCTGAATGGAATCTAGAAGACGAAGAGAATGTCTTGGTGCTGAACCCCAAATGTGCGAGCAATACTCCAGTAGAGGTCGAATTTGAGCCTTGTACATCGTCAACAGTTGATCAGGAGTAAAAAACTTTCTGGCTTTCCACAGAAAACCTAGCCTCTGGCTTGCCGACTTTGCGATGTTAGCAACATGGTCATGCCAAGACATATTATTGGACACCGTGACTCCCAAAATCGAGATGGAGGGACTTGGTTCAAGGGTATTTCCGGACATTGTGATGGGATGATTTAAAGAATTCACTTTCTTGTAAAACGTGGCACTTTGTGTTTTTTGGGCGTTGAACTGAACAAGATTGTTGGTTCCCCACTCGACGATTACTTTAAGATCTCTATTGATGGAATCAACCTGTTCCTGTCTGAGTCTATTTGTATCATTCACCGAAAGTGATCGATAGGATGTGAAAGTTGAGACAAGTGTGCTATCGTCTGCGAAACTGTAAATGGGGTTCGTGGTGGTTTTTAAGAGGTCGTTGATGTGTAAAAGAAATAAGGTGGGGGACAGGATGGAACCCTGGGGGACCCCGGCATAAGTTTTAAACGCATCAGAAGAAATACCGTCAACTGCCACATCTCGTCTTTACCAAAATACGGCAAAGCCCAAAAGAACGCGACAATAGTATGAATTACTTTTCTTATAACAATTACATTTTTTGTTAATAAAATCTAAGGAAAAACGGTGCTCCAAGCTTCAACAGTTCACAACTGGAAATCTTTTTAAGGTGAAATGTCAAAGGGGATTAGAATAATTATATATGGGTTAATAGTAGGTCATTTCTTACAGGGTTACTGAACTTTGTGGATTAGTAGTAGGTCATTCCTTTTAGGGATTTGCCAAATTTGTATTTTAGTATTCTACAAATAAAATTTTGATGCCATTCATTTACACAATATACCTGGCTTTTTACCGATTTTAATAAGTTTTAGATTTTTATGTAAATTATTTTGTTTTAGCTATCGGGTTTTATTCTTGGAATATCTGAGAATTCAATGAGCTGAATTTTATTTATTAAAAATTTTAAGAGGAAATTGTAAACATTTTCCAAATGACGGTCGATTTATATTTGATCAGATTATTTCCCAACTATCAGGATCTACTCTAAACATTTATTTTGAAACATTGTGAAATATTTTTCTTAGATTATTTTTGTGATCATTTTAGGTAGACAAAAATTGGAGAGGATTTATTTAGTAGGACAGTGATGGTGATGGTACAAAATTGAAGCTATGACGAATTAGTTAGATATTTATAAAAAAGTTTCTTAATTTCAAGATAGCTCTCGTCTAATTGGTCAGAACTTCCGAATTAGTCTGTTGTGTATATCTATAAATGAGGTCTATGAAATCTAGAATCGGTCTATGAAAAAGAAAATTATACCGTCACATTAAATTAATAAGTTTTGACAGAAACTTTATTCTTCACGACCCTAAAAAAACTAATTTACAAATTTTTATTGGAATTGGACTAAAAATGACAAAAATTTAGAATAAAAATCATGATCTCCGGCCCCTTAACACTAATTTTAAATAGAATCAAGAATTCTTGAACTTTGACAAAGAATCATGATCTCCGACTCAAAAAACTATTTTAGTTGTTTTTTTCTTATAAAAATGTCATAATGGAACTGAATGATGAACAACTATCAAAATTTCAAGTTGATTGTATGAGTGAACATTTGACTCAAATTGACTGACAGACAAACGAGTGAAGAAAAGAAGCTCATCAGACTGTGGCGCTAACAATATGTGCGCTTCTATTACCAAAAATTTACATGCAAACATTTTTTTATAAAATGCACTATAAGGACCATCATCATTCCATAAACTTTAAGCAACCTGTAGAATGTTTGTTTATGGCAAACATTTGCGCATCCCCAAAAATTTCCACAAAAGGCATTTTCCACTTAGTGGCCGAGATCAGCTGATCACTAAATGGTAGGCGCATGAAAATTACTCAATAATACCACTTTAATGATGACTCCTCAAAGTCACCGCAAGACTTCTCAAAATGACCACTTTACATAAAAATTTCTCCTCAAACTGACCGTTTTACGTATATATATATATATATATATATATAAATTATAAATTAGGTGAAATTGTCTGTAAAACTTTATTACAATTATAAGAAGATCCTAAAATAGTATATTATTTAACAAGAGTGTAGTGATAGCTATTACTCATGAGAATGAAGTTTGCTACGTAAGCCGCAGGCAAACGTCGTATTTATACATAAGTGTAGAAACCAACAAACCTCTATGCACAGTCAGAGTTGCCTCTTTTGACACTTTCTGGCTGTTCCTAAAGCTAAGCAGTGCCCCATTCATTTGTTTTTCTACCAACACCCTTTGCTTAATATAACTGTCATACTTTCCATCTCTCGTAATCTTTGAACACGAGTACACAAATTCATTTACTTGTTCCACTCTTTCTCCCCCAATCGAAACTTTACAGTTTGTTATGCTTTCTTCTCTTTCAAATATCATTACTTTCGTTTTGTTTACATTTCTTTTCATCCCTTTGATTTTCAGGGTATTATGCATAACATTTACCATTGCCTAAAACTCCTCTTCAGATGGCGCTAATATGACTTGATCATCGGCGTAAAGGCATTTGACAATTAAATCTTTCATTTTTAATCCACACGCACTCTCTTTTGAATCTTTTACACAATCGTCTATGTTTAAGTTAAACAGCCATGGCAAAGCCTCACATCCATGTCTCACACCTTTTTCAATGTTAAACCAGTTCGTGCAAGCACCGTTTATCCTGACACATGCAGTGGAATCCTCGTAAAGTGATTTCAGTGCTCGTATTAAACTACCGCTCACCCCATACATAGACAAAGTCGACCAAAATTCACTTCTCACCACTTTGTTATAGGCCTTTTCCAAGTCTATAAAAGCGCAATAGACCTTTTGACTTCTAGTCAAGAATTTTTGACTATACCTCGTAATGAAAAGACCTGATCCATACATCCTTCCACTTCTAAATCCTGCTTGCACATCCCATATTATCTTCTCAGTTTCATTCGTTACTCTTTTAATCAATATCTTTGCCAACTATGCTGAGTAAACTAATACCTCGGTAGTTCTTACAGTACTGCTGCGAACCTTTTCCCTTGTAAAGCGGCACGATAACGGCCTTGCACCAGTCGTCTGGTACGCTACCACTCTTCCAACAAAGGTTAAAAAGATGGTACAGCAGACTAGCTACCACGTTTTGTCCAGCCTTCAGCATTTCAACTGTTATCCTGTCGTACCCAGCCGCTTTACACAATTTCATACTGTTTAACGCTTCCACAATTTCTGTCGTACTAATTTCACTTTCATTGCAACTTTTACTTATGTCTCCGAATGGGGCCTGTACTTGTGTATACTCTTTCTCAAATAAACTTTCGAGGTATTCCTTTCATCTCTTTAATACGCATTCCTTTCCCTTTACCATACTATCTGATTCTTTTCAGTTGCGAGGTAGTATTTTTACCTCTGGCTGTACTTATGGACTTCCAGAATATTGTTTCGGAAATCGTCAGATAACCTTCTATCAAATTCATCTTTATCACTCTTCTTCTTTTTTGCCACACCTTTTAACCTTTTATATTCATTCTTTGCCTTGTTTACATCCTCTAACGTTGCCTTTTGCGTTCTTTAATTGGCCTTTGTAGCTCTGATACTGCTTTTTGAACCTCTACGCATATTTTCTGTAACTTGCATCCTTTCCTTCTTTTACTTACACCACATACTTCAATAGCAATATCCACGATTCCTTCCTTGAATGGCTTCCACAATTCTTCAACCTCATTGGCTTCATCTAAACTGTCAAATTTCTTGTTCACTAACGAACTCCTCTTTTATAGCTTTTTCTTGCAAATTCTCAACTTTTATACGCTCTAGTACACTACTTGATTTCTGCACACGATGCCGCCACCGCTTAAAGAGACCTTTTTTCGGATCATCACTAATAAGTTGTCCGTGTCAATACCTGCACCACGGTATGCCCGAGTGTCCATTACTTTCTTTTTCAATCGTTCATCCACAATTACGAAATCAATTATAGTTCTCTGGTTTCCTTCTTGTTTAGTGTACAAGTTGATCCTTTTGTGATTAAACATTGTGTTTGTTACCACAAGATTCCACTCCAAACATACTTCAAGTGGATTTTCTTCGTTTTCATTTACTCTGCCGTCACCGTACACTATCATATCCATCACGCTTTACTCCTACCCAACTATTAAAATCACCCAACATTGCAATTTTTTTATTCTGGTTATACTTATTTAGAATATCTGTCACACTATCCCAAAACTCTCACCTCTCTTTTTGGCTTTTAAAGATTGGTTCTACTGCGCATCTTGTTGGGCATAAACCCCTAGCAAAAAGATACAAGTAAGACCAACCTTCGGCCTCACATAGAGGACCTGGGCTTACACATTTAAATTCAGTCACACATTTATTCATTCTAGCATAGAGTATCACACCAACGCCCTAAGAACCTCTGCTGGTTTACGAAACTCCTAACCAGTAGGCTGTATAAGGTCCTTTTGTTGTGGTTTCTTTTTCGCTTGGTTTTATTTACACAAAGAACATCAATCCCTCTTTCTTCTATCATCGTGTAAATTTCATCAATTTTATTATATATACCTCTCCTCAAATTTAAAGTAGCAAAGTGGCTATCCGCAGTCCACGTTTCGCCCCCACAGGAATCATGACATGACAGGTGGCAACCCCTATCGCTATCGTTTTGGTTATAGTCAATAATAATAAAAAATAAAATTTTATATATTTTAGGAAATATTTGAATCACACTTACGGAAAATTCCAGCAAACAAATTTATACTAAAAATAAATGTAAGGTAGATTTACCCAAGCCAGATTTAAATTAAATGTCAAAAAATTCAAGTCGACAGACAATAGAAAATTGGTGAATAAGCAATTAAATTATTGATCTTAGGGATAAAACCAATCTATTAAATGCTTCTTTTTGCTGTATAGATAACTTCCCGCGAATGTTCAATATATAATGATTTTTGGTTTCCTTTTTTTTTATAAATTATAAGTCCAAAAAATATAATTGATAGTAAAACGAAATAAATAAAACTTATCAATTAAAATAATTTAAGTCAACTATCTGTCAGATGCTCTGTTGGATTTTGGCAACCAAGTCGTTTTATTTGAAAGCTTTCTGATACTCTCTTTTATTTATTTGCCAGCTTAACTTCGACTGGGAATATTCTCGAAACCCTAGCGGCTCTACTGTCTCTTCATTGTTTCTTTGAATTTGAATGTTGTTTCTATTTGTATTTGTTGGCCGTTTGGTTAAAATAGCTCTTTTACTTATTAGGACAATTAAATTGTGTTTACTATCGAAAATATTAATAACTTTCTCCACTTTAACGCGACTAGCGTATTTGACGTTTCTTCGACAAGTGTTCAACTGAGTGTTCACCATTCAATTAAAACGGACGAAATATTTATAGCCCGGGAGCCTTACATTTTTTAACATTTTGTATATATTTTTTTTTTTATGAAAATAGTCGCAAAAAGGGTAGACCTATCGTGTGGGCCGCGGACGGCCCGCACTGCGAATATTAGAAGGGGAAGGGATTATAGAAAGGAGATGATGGTGGACCCGCTTTTTGAAAAGTTGCAGGTCATAGTTCTCTGGAAAAACTGATTTTGGAAGCTTATTCCATTCCATAGCAGCCCTGTAAAAGAAGGACTCTTGATGGAGATTGGTCCTTGTAGAGTCAATCTTGAGAGTAAATGGGTAAAACTGATCAGCGTGCCGAGTTCTTCGGCCGAATGTGGCCAGTGGCGGTTTAAGAGTTTTTATTTCTCTGGAGCATCTGCCATGAAAATATCTGTAGAGCAATGACTGGTATGCAACTCTTCTTCTATGTTCTAGAGGGTGAAGGGTATATGTGAGAGTTGAGCTGTTTATCAAACGAATGGCTCTTTTCTGAATGGAATCTAGAAGACAAAGAGAATGCCTTGGTGCTGAACCCCAAATGTGCGAGCAATACTCCAGTAGAGGTCGGATTTGAACCTTGTACGTCGTCAACAGTTGATCAGGAGTAAAAAACTATCTGGATTTCCACAGAAAACCTAGCCTCTGGCTTGCCGACTTTGCGATGTTAGCAACATGGTAATGCCAAGACAAATTATTGGACACCGTGACTCCCAAAATTGAGATGGAGGGACTTGGTTCAAGGGTATTTCCGGACATTGTGATGGGATGATTTGAGGAATTCACTTTCTTGGAAAACGTGGCACTTTGTGTTTTTTGGGCGTTGAACTGAACAAGATTGTTGGTTCCCCACTCGACGATTGCTTCAAGATCTCTATTGATGGAATTAACCTGTTCCTGCCTAAGTCTATTTGTATCATTCACCGAAAGTGATCGATAGGATGTGAAAGTTGAGACAAGTGTGCTATCGTCTGCGAAACTGTAAATGGGGTTCGTGGTGGTTTTCAAGAGGTCGTTGATGTGTAAAAGAAATAAGGTGGGGGACAGGATGGAATCCTGGGGGACCCCGGCATTAGTTTTAAACGCATCAAAAGAAATACCTTCAACCGCCACTTGTAAGGAGCGATCTTGCATGAAGCTCAAGAGCCATTGGCGCAGTTTGGTTGGGAGACCGTAGGCAGATAATTTACTTAACAATACCTGGTGCAAAACGCGGTCAAAGGCTTTAGATATATCCAAGGCTATTGCACATGATTCACCAAACTTTTCAATAGTGTTTGTCCAGAGCTGAGTGACATAAGCCAGCAAATCTCCAGTAGACCGAAGTTGTCGAAATCCATATTGTCTGTCATGGATTATCTCAAATTACTCCAGATATTGTAAAAATGGACTACAGTTTTAGTCCATTTTTGTTTTTAGTTGTCAGTTCCCTTTGAGGTTAGGTGGCTTGGTCCATTGTTATTGACAGTTCCAATTGAGATTAAGTTAGTTGATCAACAAACGTTAAAGTGAAAACTGTTTTATCTGATTGTACGGATCGGAGGTTGTAATTCCTTTTACCGTACAAGGGGAAATTATACTTGGTGGACTAGTTTGATAATAGATCGCTGGTTTTTAAAAATTTTAAAGAACAATTTTATAGCATTTGATCTAATAAAAACTCTATCTACTCCTGTACTCTCAACTAATGTATGTTATTATAAAAGTCATCTATGGACTTATTCTTTTGGCATTGTTTTTGTTTAGTTACTGGTGCCTGGTGCCAAACGCGGTCAAAAGCTTTAGATATATCCAAGGCTATTGCACGAGATTCACCAAACTTTTCAAACTTTTCTTTTCAATATGTTAAAATTTAGTGTCTTATTAGACATTATATCAAATGGATGTAATGTAAAAGATATACATAAATGTATACGTCGGAAGCCTAGCACTAGAGGTGGCATAAGTGATGAACTAAGTAGCCGTGAAGTCACTTTTAAAGCGTTTTTACCTTATATTCCTCGAGTGACAGATAGGATCGGCCGGATTCTAGGAGGATATAACATCAAAACTATCTTCAAGCCATCTAAGAAGATCAAAAACTATTAATAATAATGATCACAAAATTAAATTCGAGGACACCCGAGGCTTAAAAGAAAAGCGATTAGAATACATAAACACCAGCAGAACTTTAATAAATCTGAGGAAACACTTAAAATTAATAGAACATGGGTACCTGTACTTAAAAATGCAAGGCTGCTTCCTTACAAAAATAAGAAGAATAAATCTCCGGAACGTGACCAATTTTTGAACAGCCATCAAATATTCCCCGCCCACCAAAACTTATACAACCTGCGATCGTGACATACAAATGTCATAGACTGTCAGCCTTAAAAAAGCAGGCAATGATATCTCCAGAAGATACCATCCACTAGAGATGGCGAAACGTCGAGTATAAACTTTGACCTGCGACGGCCAAAACACCAGAAAAACCATTCACCAATAAACGATGGTCGCGAAAGCCTTTCACAATATGTAATGTTTTGCTCCATCTATTGGTTTGGGGTCCTTTTTGTTTGACGTAAATGACACGAGATTAGAAGTTGTGGTAGCTAGACATGTTAACACAAAAAGGACCGCAAAAGGAAAAAAGTTGTAATTCAGTGCTTTTCGTAGGCATACAGCCAAGGTGTAGTTGTTTTTGAATATATAATCGGCCCATAAATACCTATAGTATAGATTAAAATGCGGAGAATTTAGTTGGTTTCTTAAAATTCAGTTTTATATATTTTTATTCTTATTTTGTTGTCAAGAATATTGTTGTAGTTTTCTATAATATTATAATAATTTTCTATAATATTTATATTAAAATGATCTTTGTACCATAATATTTCGCTTTAGACAACGCAACTTCGTGTTAACTGGTGACATCAATATGATGTACCGCCAAATTAACATTCAGCCAATGCAATGTAATCTTCAATGTATTCTATAGCTAGAGCATCCCAATCAAGAACTCTCCCGCTTTAAACTAAATACAGTCACTTATGAAACTGCTTCTGCAAGCTTTCTCTCCGCCTGTTGCCTATAACAAATCACCATAGAAAATCAACTTTTCTTTCTTGTAGAATCTAGCATTATCTCCAATGACTTTCACGTCGATGACGTTCTCACAGGCGTAGACACTGTAAAATACCTAATCTTGATAAGAAAAAAGCTTGTCAACAAAAAGCAACTTTAGAATTGATTTCTGCAACATTCGAGGCCTAAACTCTAACATTAATTCAGTACACCACCACCTGCAAACTAACAGGCCTTATTTACTGGCTCTGACAGAGACACAAATTAAACCCTCCTCCAACAATACGCATCTTTTGTGTCCCGGGTTCGAACTCGAAACAAGATTCAAATTTAAGACCGGCCTTTGTGTTTACACTCGCAGTGATATTTCCTGTTGTAGACTGGAGAACTTAGAACCAAATGACGGCCTAGAGGTGATGTGGTTCAAGTAAACCTTACAAAAATCAACAAAATTTCTCTGCTGCCTGTATCTTTCTCCTACAAACCCTCCTTACGTCAACCTCTTTCAACATCTTTCCGACACGCTGGAGCTGTTGCAAATTAACGACCCCAACACAGAGGTTATATTTTTGGGTGATTTCAATGTTCACAACGCGAACTGGCTGAGATCCAACCGCACCGACAACGCCGGTCTAGAAGCTGAGAACTTTGCGATAAGCCACAACGTGACCCAGCTAGTTGAAGAATCTACCCGCATACCCGATAACCCCAATCACCAAGCCAACATTCTCGATCTCTTCTTCACGACACATCCCGACCAGTACCGAGTCTCTATAAACGCTCCGCTCGGTAAATCTGATCATAAACTCATCTCAGCCACGTCCAAACAAACAACCCCGCCCAAAATCACGCCTGGTACCTCTATTGTCTGGCATTATAGATGGAATTCCAAATGGAATGAATTGAGGGACTTTTACCTATCATTTTCATGGAAAGATGTCTGCTTTCGCTCACAAGACCCATCAGCATGTGCAGAATCTGTAACCGAAATCATAAGGCCAGGTATGGACTCATACATTCCTCATGGTACAAGACGGATCTTCAACCCCGAACCCTGGTTCAACCAAGAATGCAACCGTGCGGTGCGTAATAAAAAACAAGCACATCGACTCTGGTGCGAAGTCCCGACAATTGCCAACCGAGAAGCCTTTGTCCACGCGAGGAACGCCTGCAAAGGAACGATCGATCTTGCCAAAGAATCCTACGACACGAGAATATGCAACAAGCTTGTCAATGCCCCTCCTGGATCAAAGACCTTCTGGTCTTTGGCTAAAGCCATAAATAAGGATTTCACAACTTCTTCTTTACCACCACTCGAGAGGTCCGATGGCACGACAGCCGTATCTTCCAAAGAAAAAGCAGATCTGCTGGCCGAAATGTTCAGCTTTAACTCAATCCTCGATACCATCAATTCCTGAGGTCGCTATCCGCCATCGCACTATCAGGAAAATCCTACGAAATCTTGACTCTAATAAGGCAGTAGGACCAGATGGAATTCCAACAATTGACCTGAAGACCTGTGCTCAAGAGCTCACCCCAGTTCTCTGTAGACTCTTCAAGTTATCATACATCAAAGGAGTATTTCCGTCCAAGTGGAAAAACGCTTAAGTCCAACCGATTCCGAAAAAGGGAAAGAAGACTATTCCTGCAAACTATCGCCCTATTGCATTGCTCTCAGTCATATCCAAAATTATCGAAAAAGCAATTAACACAGAACTTATCAAATATCTGGAGAAATTTGAGATAATCCATGACAGACAATATGGATTTCGACAACTTCGGTCTACTGGAGATTTGCTGGCTTATGTCACTCAGCTCTAGACAAACACTATTGAAAAGTTTGGTGAATCCCGTGCAATAGCCTAGGATATATCTAAAGCCTTTGACCGCGTTTGGCACCAGGCATTGTTAAGTAAATTATCTGCATACGGTCTCCCAACCAAACTGCGCCAATGGCTCTTGAGCTTCATGCAAGATCGCTCCTTACATGTGGCAGTTGACGGTATTTCTTCTGATGCGTTAAAAACAAATGCTGGGGTCCCCCACCTTATTTCTTTTGAACATTAACAACCTCTTGAAAACCAACAGGAACCCCATTTACAGTTTCGCAGACGATAGCACTCTTGTCTCAACTTTCACATCCTATCGATTACTTTCGGTGAATGATACAAATAGACTCAGGCAGGAACAGGTTGATTCCATCAATAGAGATCTTAAAGCAATCGTCGAGTGGGGAACCAACAATCTTGTTCAGTTCAACAGACAAAAAACACAAAGTGCCACCGTTTTCCAAGAAATTGAATTCCTCAAATCATCCCAATGTCCGGAAATACCCTTGAACCAAGTCCCTCCCTCTCGATTTTGGGAGTCACGGTATCCAATAATATGTCTTGGCATGACCATGTTGCTAACATCGCAAAGTCGGCAAGCCAGAGGCTAGGTATTGCTCGCAATTTGGGGTTCAGCACCAAGACATTCTCTTCGTCTTCTAGATTCCATTCTGAAAAAAGCCATTTGCTTGATAAACAGCTCAACTCTCACAGATACCCTTCACCCTCTAGAACATAGAAGAAGAGTTGCAGACCAGTCATTGCTCTATAGATATTTCCATGGTAGATGCTCCAGAGAAATAAAAACTCTTGTACCACCATTGGCCACATTTGGTCGAAGAACTCGGCACGCTGGTCTGTCTCACCCATTTACTCTCAAGTTTGACACTACAAGGACCAATCTTTATCAAGAATCCTTCTTTTACAGGGTTGCTACGGAATGGAATAAGCTTCCAAAATCAGTTTTTCCAGAGAACTATGACCTGCAACTTTTTAAAAAGCGTGTCCACAATCATTTTCCTTTCTATAATCCCTTCCCCTTCTAATAGTCGCAGTGCGGGCCGTCCGCGGCCCACACGATAGGTCTACCCTTTTTGCGACTATTTTCATGAAAAAAAAGTAATGTTAAATTCAATTAAACATCTCATAAATGAAGCTTATGGTATAAAGACTTAAGGGATCTCTTGGGATTTTACATGTGGCTGCTTTATCTATAATTTACAAATGCTCCAAAACATGTTACTAAAAGAACCAGTTTCTCAACCATTTCCGAAATTCTTGACACTTTAGGCCTCCTAGGTCCTATGATCATTTAAGCAAGAATTATCCTTTAGCAACTGTGGCTATCCAACTTTAATTGCGATGACCCCATTTTGAAAAACATTTATAAAGTTTGGGTTCATTTTTGTAATCAAACACAAAGTGCCGAAATCTTGAAAATCCCTCGGCATATATACGGATTTTGTTACTCATATGTTTAAGCGTATGGTGCAATTATCTACCTGAGATCTCAAAATCATACCGGTGATATTCAAATCAGTCTCTTGTGCGCAAAATCACGCGTTTTCCTTCTCAAGGCCATCTCACTTCCAAGACTTGAATTACCAGGCGCCCTTCTCTTAAATTTGTAAAAAGTATAAACAAATCCCTAGGCGAGGAATGTGTACAAACCTCTACTCATATAATGCCAATTTTATTGAAGCCCACAATCAATTCAAATCTACCAAATTTTATCCAGCAAGCTATTACAAATTTATTCCTTGTTCCTTTGTCCTCTGACTCCAATGTATCGTATAGCGAGCCATCTTTTAATGTGTTTATTTTTGGCTCACTTACTTGATTCTTTATTTTTTCATACTGTACATACCACTGAACGATTTTTTTTCTTTTTTTTTGACACTCGGAGATCCATGTCCATTTAGCCAGTATCTGAAACCTGGTGTTATTATGTAAGTCAAAGCTTCTCTAGATTTTGTAATTTGTAAAAGATTAAACAGTTTTTGTTAAAACCAACTTACTTTTTTATTAACTAATAGTAAATCTTTCCCTTTTTGTCGGTATTCAAAAACTCAACAACCATTAACAACAACTTTTTGGTACAGGGTAAACATCTAATTTGATTGGCCTATAAAATCGCTCTATAATATGACTCACTCTTTACAATTGTGGGATTCAACTATAGTGGAAGAGAGTACGCGCATAGCATTGTATACAGTGTGGAACAGCCAAATGGAATAAATTCGATAACGAATAAATGAGAGCGTGTTGGAAAAAAAGCTTGGACATGTCGATTTGTATTTTTAAATGCGCATTTTTTAAAAAAAAAAATTATATAGGGTGTGTCATGTGACAGTGGCCGATACCAATTTTCTTATTTTAAATACAACCCCCTGTATATTATTTATTTTTTGGATTCTTCAGAAAATTCCAGACATAATTCATGTACAATGTCCCATACCTATCTTCAACTGTTTCGGAAATATTAAGTGTTTTTAGATGTATTACAAAAATAAACATTAAAAAAAGAAAATTATTTTATTTCAAAAATTCGCTACATTACACTCAATACATTGCTGCTATTGGTCTAATGAGAATCCTCACTGGATGAGATAGGAACATACGCAATATCCTGAAAAAGTTAATGTTTGGGCAGGAATTGTTGGAAATCATATCGTATGTCTCTTTTTCATTGATGGCAACTTGAATGGAGATAAATATTTAGAACTGCTCCAAAATAATGTCGTGCCAACTTTGACAAACTTATATCCTGATTCATTAAACCCACAAGTTACTGCCAATATACTATGGTTTTAGCAAGATGGAGCACCGCCCCATTACCAAATCAATGTCCGGCAGTACCTGAACCAAAATTTTCCAAATCGGTGGATAGGGAGGCGCGGATCGATAGAATGGCCAGCACGATCTCCTGATCTGACGCCATTAGACTTCTTTTTGTGGGGATATGTCAAAAGTATTGTATCCAAAACTAAACCACTCGACTTACATTGACTTAAAAAGACGAATCACGTTTGCGATTAGATCAGTCACGCCTGAGATGTTAAGTAACGTTAGAAGACATTTCTATACCAGATTAGCATGTTGCCAAGACGTTCGCGGCGAATATTTTGAACATCTCTTACATTGAAATTATTTATTTTTTTTTTACATTATTTGTAAAATAAAATAATTTTCTTTTTTCAATGTTAATTTTTGTAATACATCTGAAAACACTTAATATTTCCGAAACAGTTGAAGAATCCAAAAATAAATAATATACAGGGGGTTGTATTTAAAATAAGAAAGTTAGTATTGGCCACTGTCACATAACACACCCTATATAATTTTTTTTTGAAAAAAATGCCCATTTAAAAATACAAATCGACATGTCCAAGCTTTTTTTCCAACACGCTCTCATTTATTCGTTCTCGAATTTATTCCATTTGGCTGTTCCACACTGTATGGAGTAGTGTTAAGGAGGTGAAGCAGAAGAGGAAAAAGAACGGAGTGGGAGCGGAGGAGAAACGGCATGCATTCTCGTAAGATTCCAAAGTGATGACGACACGTTTTTGCCGATTCACTCTCTGTATTTCTTTTTCGAGCGGTGCGCGTAAAGAAATTTCACTTCAAAAATGTTGATTCAAATATAAATCTATTGATACTTTTTTATTTTTTTATCTTGGATATAAAAATAAATTTCTCTTTTATTTATTATTCACTTTATTAATGTCAAAACAAAATTTTTTTTTATATCACTAAAGATTCGATTCGATTCGATTTGCACAATGTTTCCAGATCACTAAATAAATAATAATTTAAATTATAACATCTTTAAAACTAAACGGTAAAGTGTTACGTTTTATTGTTTCATTAATTAAAAAAATATTTTTTTATATTATCTTAGTTTTTTATTAAATTATGTAAAGTAATTGTCTTGAAATAACAGCAAATAGTATGGTGGGCTCGGAATTTTACATGCAATATTCGGGAATTGACCTTAAAAAATGTGAACTTTGACATCAATTAATTCGCGTTCTAGACAGTTAAAAATTCCGAATTTTGAAATTAGATAGCAAACCTTAGACATAAGCTGTAGAAAAAACCATTAAAATTTGTCAAAAACTGGGTTCACGCTGGAATTACCTTAATTTCATTTTTAGTAAAATTTAACAAACTTTCATATTGCTCTGAAAACATGAGAGATTGTTATAGGGAAACCTAATACATTTCGATGAGGAATTAAAAAACCTTTCTCTAAATCTAAACATTAACAGGGTGTTCCATTTGAAATATTAAACTAATAGACATTTGAAGTAACGACAAATAAAGCTCATATGTAGAAATACACTGTACATTATTTTTAAACAATATGCTTAAAAATAAGTAGAATAAGATATACCAATTCCGGTGTAAAAAAAAATTAAAATTTCTTTTAATAGTTTGCCAGTTACGTCCATTTCAGGAACATCTTACGTTTTTAAAAATACTGAAATGTTTCGAAAACGGTAGGTATAATAAACCTTTATGAACGTTCCCTTTTATTATGTTGCAAAATTTAAAATTGCAATAAAAAATAGGGTGTTCCATTTAAATAAACATGACTATGATACCTAGCACTTTTTTGGGACAAACCGTATAAATAAAAATAATTTTAGATTGTGGCGTGTATTGACATACACCTTGCCGTGGAAATAGATTTTCAAAAAAGTTTATAGTTTGGGAACTACAGTCTGACGCGCTAGTAGTGAACCCCCCTGTATAAAATGTGTATGATAGAGTACTAAAAATATACATTAACATTTATTAGGTAACTATAACAAAAAATCTTAGTAGCAATTACAGTTTATTAGTTACTAGTTTTTTTTTATTAAGTAATTAATGTTTAACTACGTATAAAGTACCCTGTTATAAAGATATTGTATGTTCTTTGGGCAAATAAATGATATATGTATAATTTTCACAAGTAAATCGCAAAAATAAACCAACAAATAACTTCTCAGAAATCATTTTAAGAGGCTACAAAATAAGATATTTTATTTATTTATTTATTAACTTAATAAATATTTCCAGACATCTGAATATAGTTGGTTAAAGGAAATATGAAAAAAAATTATATAATTCCAAATAATTACAAATAGCTCTTAAAACCAAACAATGCAGTTCTAACAGAAAACTTTAACATTTTTATATGCATTTTTACATTGTCGTGTGTTATATAGATGAATTTGATTATTATATAATACTTAGTTTTGTTTTTTTGTATATAATTTTTTAAATTACCCACTCGTCTATGTGTCACACACATTTATATTTCATAACATGGGTCTAGGTGGTTTACACAATGAAGAGAATCTGACATGTGTGAGAAAATAGAATTCTGAACGTAAAACATGAAACATAAATTAAATATTATTAACTAAATAATAAATTAAATAAAAATAAATAATGATGTTTCTCAATAGCAATCTATTGTTAAATACAATGTATATACAGTGTGTTGGTAAATAAGTGCGACAAACTTCAGGGGGTGATTCTGCATAAAAAAATAATGACAGTTTGCCATATAAAAGTATGTCCGCAAATGCTTCGTTTTCAGAGATACGGGTTCTGGTTAAATGTTATTGTATTAGATAGTTCTTGATAATGTATTAAAGAAATGAAAAATACACGTTAAGATGTTTTATTTTTTTGCATAAAAACGGCGCCTTATACGAAAAAAGGCGAGAAAGATTATTTGTCACAAAGAATCCTGCACAAATCAAATGGGAAATGGATCTCAGTCAAATTGACTGAAATTTGGATATGTTGTAGTTAATACATTTTGGAACAAAAGTCTCCGTGAGCCCGAGACCTAAAAATGGACAGTTTTTTCGGTATAAGATCGAAAGTTGCAGATCTGTTGCATCTAAGAAGTACGGCCTTTGAATTGCAAGTATATATTCATCCGGAGCGACTACTAGAGCTGGTTTTACCAAGTGTCGACTTTTATGAGTACAGTAGGATTGTCGAACAGCTCTAAAATTGCTACTTTTTGGAATAGAGCCATAGGTACCGTCGATGGCCGCAATTACTCTCGGAGTATTTGGCTCTGGATTATATAGATTGTAAGTAAATTCTGTTACGTGTCTTTCAATATAAAGATTTCTTGTTATAGTATTAAATCCTATATTATTAGGAACAAATCGTTACTTATATGATTGTCTAACCATAGCGACTGTTAAACTTGTTAACTATCTACTTGCATATTTTAACATTCCCGTCGAGAAAATCGTCCGAAAGGCATTGACGTAGTTTACATAGAAACAGTAACAGATATTTTTTATTGATATCTCTCAAGACTTGACTTGCAAGACTCTTGGCCGCAGTACGAAGTCTTTGCAAGAAATTGTGGAGTTGAAGTCCCCTGATAAGATATGGTCTGTTATTCCAACGTAACCCATTGATGAAGGGTTTTAAAATACAACCTCGGTTATCTTAATAATGTTGACATGGCTTCACATTTTCAGGAATATAAATATTTGCAATAAAGTAAACTTTTGCTTTACATTCCACTGACAATCAATGTTAATCATCAACAGCCTCCCAATCAGACAAGTACTATTTCTGGTTTGCATTAACACATTCAGCCTCAAACAAGCTGCATCCTGTTCCATTGCTATCAATTTATTCCTAATTGGTCGATTGATTAATTGATGAGGGAGAAAGAGCGGAACAACTAAATGAATTTGTGTACTTGGGTTCAAAGTTTACGAGAGATGGAAAGTGTGACAGTGACAATAAGCGAAGGGTGTTGGCAGGAAAACAAATGAATGGGGCACTGCATGGCTTTATGAATAGCCAGAAAGTGTCAAAAAAGGCACGTCTGGCTGTGCATAGAGGTGTGTTAATTCCTACACTTATGTATGGTAGTAAATGTTGGGTTTGGCAGAAGAAGCATGAAAATAGGATTAATGCTGCGGAGATGAGTAGTCTGAGAAGTATAGCCAGAGTGACTCGGTTGGATAAAGTAAAGAATAGTGAGATAAGAGAACGCTGTGGTGTAAAAGAGGATGTGGTTACAAAGAAAGATAAAGGAATGCTTAGATGATTTGGACACGTAGAAAGGATGGATAAAGGAAGATTAAAGAAACAAATTTTTAAGACGAGTGTGAGTGGACGGAAGTCAGTAGAGGTCGTCCTCGGCGAACATATCTTGATAAGATCAACATTGTTTTGAAGAAAGGCCAGGTCAAGAGTACCAACAACCGACGAGCATGTATGAGAGCACTGATGAAAGTAAAAGAAGCAAAAGATGTGTGTAAGAACCGTAGCAAGTAAGTATTCTCTGCCTACCCCTACGGGAAAAAAGCGTGACTATATGTATGTATGTATTTTAAAAAACAGCAATTATGCTTCCAATTGATTTTGTAAATATTATTTGTAATATTTTTAATTTTTTTATACTATATAATATTTGGATAAATTAATATTTAATTTTCAATTATTTATTTTTGTCTTAATGTGTTTGACTAGGAATCAAAAATGCAAATTTGGTAACGACAAAAATCAATATTTTAAACGGAAAAGCAACAAAAACCAATCCAGTTACTATTAAGTAAAATCTTATGAAAAGGTATGCACTAAAAATGTAAATAAAAATAAATAAATAAGAGTATAATCGGTATAATGCGAGCCGAGAATAACAAACCAAAAAGCGACAAAAGCTTTTGTAAACTTTTTCAGAAAGTACATGACAAAAAATATGGTATACAATGAAAGTCCGCCTATTGCAAATAATGCTGGCTTTTTTTATTTCCTCCTTTGCAATAAACAATATATACATGGTGTTTTTACAGTAATCTGAAATAGTGTTACTGGTACATGAGTAATAAGTTTTGACGTTATTGAGATACATGGTGTTACATTTTTTTATTATTTAAATAAAAATAATATCAACTCAATAATTATAACTTAAAAGTTGTAATTAGAGCAGATGTTTAAAATGTGCACTTTTAGCTAAAACGCAAGCTACCAATCGACGTCTAAAATATTACCGAATTCTTTCAAAATAGCCGGGAGTGTTAAAAATATAATTACGATGCGATTTTGAATATCTTCCTAATTTACAATTGGGGTTGTTCAAACGAGTGGTTATTAATATCCACGGGCATTAAAATCCACAGGGGACCTTGAGGGACAAGCGTGTGGGGATCACCCCCCTCTGTAATGGTCTGAAGGAGTACCTCGATAATACGAGGATAGTTCACGAATTGTTGAATAAATCTAATTTATTTTTTAACATAGTCACCTGCAGCGTTTATACACCTGGTATATCGGTGTTGAAGTGTTTCAAACCCTTTTGAAAAAAAAATCAGAACTTTAAGTCTCCAGCCATTCATCTCCCGCCGACATCACTTCGTTATCATCAGCAAAGCGGATTCCACCAAGACGTTCTTTTAATTTTGGGAATAGATGGTAGTCGCTGGGGGCCAAATCTGAAGAATAAGGGGGTTGTTCAAAAATTTCAAACTTCGTATTGTGAATGGCAGCCATTGCAACACAACTTTTGTGGGCCGGAGCATTGTCCTGGAGGAAGAACACACCTCGACTTAATTTTCCTCTTCTCTTTTCTCTGATCACTTTGAGTACCTTTGGTATTATATTCGCATAATATTTACCTGTTATGGTGCGCACACGCGGTAAATAATCCACGAAAATAACACCCGCAAAATCCCAAAAGACTATAGCCAATATCTTACCAGCTGATGGGACAACACGAAATTTTCGAGGGGAACCCCTATGCCGCCATTCCATGCTTTGTTTTTTGGATTTTGGATCAAAGTGATAAACCCATGTTTCGTCGACCATAAGAAATTTTCGCTTAAATGTATCGGGATTCCTGTTAATGATCTCTAAATTTGTCTCCGCTGCAACCTGGCAAACACGCTTCTGGTCAGCATTCGTGGAACCCAACGTGCAGAGAATTTTTTGATACCAAATTAATGATGTAAAATTTTTTCAACGCTTCCTACAGAAAACCTACATGTCTCTGCTATAGCCTTGACTGTTATTCTTCTTTTGTCATTTAATACTATGTCATGGACTAAATCCACATTTTCTTTGGTCACCAAAGTTTTAAGGGCTCCTGCACCTGCACATGTTAACAGGTCTCTCTTTCCAGTTTGAAATCTCGTGACCAGTTCTTGATTACCTGGTACGAAGGAGCAGAGTCACCCAATACTTCTACCGTGTCCTCATTAATTTCTTGTGTTTATTTTTTACTTTATCGCATTTTTTTTTAATTTTGTCTTTTTTTTATAAAATCACGCACACCTCAATGGAAAAAAAAATTTTTACGGGTTGCACTCTGGGAGTGCCGGCAGAAGTGAAAACTTAGTATTAACGTTGTGCGCCCTGCGCCGCCTAAACGAAACAGCCGGCGCAGGCATACATTTTCGCCGCGCCGTAGAAAGATTATTAACGCTTTATTATAAATCATATATTAAACATCAGTACCAGATTTGAATGTTTTCGATTTATTTCTTCCGCTTTTTGCTTGATCTTCTTTCAATATGGCGCTTTTCTTCCTACCTCGACTTTTTCGTTTTCAGCTACCTCGTTTTCGGTTTTGTCGCTTTTGGCTACGTCGTCTACGGCTTCTGCTTCTATTTTTTCTTCGTCTTCGAGCCTCCGTTATCGGCAAACCAAAACCTAATTTAAACCTTCCCCCGTTCTCTTTGATCAAACCAGCTTTCAGTCCAGTTTTTAATGCTTTTTTAACACAAATTGATGCATTTTTTAACGGCTTCTTGCACTGATAAATTATTTGATCTAAAATTTTGTCGGAGGGAGAACCATTAGAGTCATTAAGACACGCTATGGTGTCCATAACATCTGCTAAAAACGACACCTCTCCTTGGACCATTTTAATGCAGCAAAAGCAGAACTTAATCAATAAACTAATGAAAAGCACTTAAATTTTGAATTTAGCTACTAAATTAATTTGTCAAAATGACATAAAAAATGTACTTGAATTTGTCAGTTTGTTGAATAAGGTTGCCAAGTTACCAGTCAAGAAAAGTCGCATTTTATATTGCTCCAGTGAAAAACATCCGTCTTACGAATTTTCGATCAGGTCACGTGTCCTGACGCGAGTTTAACATTTTTTACCCATTAAAAAAAAAGTTCACAGCGTGCCATAAGAAGTTATCACTTCAAAAAAATATTTAACATACACGAACTGATGCGCTGATGCTAATTGGCACACACTAATGTCATATAATAAGCTTATACCTGACACTTATTTACATTTGTCATTCAACGCCAACTATGTTAGGAACAACAATTCGTGAACTATTTTCGTACTATCAAAGCCTTTATAGTAGAAAAAGCCGTGCTAGAAAAAAGCAAAGCGTGAAGCGAACCGGTTAACACAAGAAGTGAAAACGGCACTTCAAGAATACACTCACTAAGAGTGGATTTTCTTCGTAGAAAATCTTAGCCTGCAGGACTCTATACAATGGAAAGAAAATGCAGATTAAACATTTACGAAAACGACGACTCGATTTCGAAGAAAGTGTCAAGGAAGATATTATTATAAATTTGAGCCTTGTACTACCAAAGTATAGATATCCGACTTGATTGCGACGCTTATTTTTTTGTATTATTTATTATGTTGTGTATTTAAGGTATACGAAGGTCACCGAAAATTAAACGTTCCAAAAAATCCGTTACTTTTCATTGGTTTGTTATTTACTAATAGAATTATTTTGAAAAACTGTCTTTTTCTTAGTCTTAAAACCATCTTCGATTTCATGAAGCGGTATTCCTTTTGTTTCCGGTAAAAACATGTAGACGAATATTGTACCGATTAAAGTAATTAAACCGAACATTAAAAAAGCGCCGCTCGAGCCGAAGTATTGGAACATACTGGGGGTACATTTAACGACGGAAAAGAACATTGAAAATGCTACAAAAGAAGAGATACTGCTGCCAACGCTTTTGTGTTTCAAAGAAAACAATTCTCCCATCATGGAACTGGGCAACGGCACCAGCCCGATACTCACGAAAATTATATAACCGATTAGACAGATCATTGGAACGTAAACTGTACTGGCGGGAGGGTAAATTTTTGCTAAGTTACAATACAAACTAAGCGTAAGAAGAGATAAAGTCGTACCGATGCCGCTTATCAAAGCGAGGGGACGTCTATTTATTCTTCTAAGCAAAAAACAAGCTACTATAGACATGCCAAGTCTTATAAGGTCTATTAAAAGCGTTGCCGCGTATTCATTTATACCGCTACCAACAGTATCTTTCATAATACTAACTGAATAAAACGATATGGCGTTAATACCGGCCCATTGTTTGAATGTAATATAGCAAACGAGTATCCCTAACGGTTTTAAAAACTCCGGCACTAACAGTACGTTAAATTTCTTGGTTTCTTTTATCGCTTGTTGTTTGCGACGTTCCAACAAGATGCATAGTTCTCTTTCTGCGTTTTCCGAAGTTCCCCGACACCAATAAAACGCCGCTGTTGCTTCTTCTATTTTTCCTATATCGACCAACCAAGAGGGGGATTCTGGTGCGAGGCATATGATAACTTGGCTCAGTAATGGAAGCAGCGAACAAATCAATGCTGTAGTCTGCCAGGAGAGGAATGTTCCCAAGAGATGCGACAAAAAAAGACCTAAAATGATACAAAATATGTCAATCTATTTAATCGAAAGTGTTAAACAAAGAAGTCTCCTTTATTTTACCTAAAAGATCCGGTTATAAAATTATTACCGTGATGAACAATAAAAAATAATTATTAGTTAAATCAATGAAGATGTAAACATCGATAAAGATGCGGCCTCATGTAGACGCTCGACGCTCATTTTCAGCGACAAATAATCACGTGCTATATACTATTTTTAATTTTCCGCCATCTTAAGAATTGTAGTGATAAAACTAAGCAATTTGAGCAGAACTTTCACGAGCTCGAATGGCTTGGTCCTCTTCAGTCTTCAAACTAAATGCTGATTTTTCAGCAGCTTAAGGGCTTATACATTTTCTTCGAGGTAAAGCCTGGTTTCATGTTTGCCAGCAAATATTTTCTTCTTTTTTCTTTCCATTTGAGTTTAGTGTCAAGAGGCATGCCAAGATACTTGGCATTATAACTATATGGTACTTTTGTCGTTGGTATATAGGGATGGTGGTTTAACTAGTCGTTTGTTGGTAAATTTGAAATTAATTGATTTATTTTTGTCAAGCTTATTTTTTCATTATTTAATCTATTTAAGTATTGTAACAATAGTAGCTGACTACAATTTTTTGTAGGATATTTTCTGGTTCTGATCTACTGTAAGGAGTGCTGTATCATCTACAAATGTGGCAGTTTTTACATCTTCGAGTCGTGGAATATCACAAGTGTACAATAAATTGAGGATAAGGCATCTTCCTGTTCAACTCTAAATAATCTGTCTGTGATATATTTGTATTATGTCAAAATCTTTACATATTGTTTCGGAAGTATTCTATTAAGTTTATGTACTAGACCTGCATGCAACACCTTTTCAAAGGCCTGAGAAAAATCTAGGAAGACTGCTGAACCAACACTTTAACACTATTGAACACTGCATTATATGCGGTTAACATTTGTCTCGTTAGCTCTTCTACTAAAGAGGAATCGCTATTTAAAGTGACCACTTTCAGCTAAATTGATCAAGATTAATAAAAAAAACACAATGGTTGCGAAATAAAACTAATTCGGTTTAAATCGGCACTCGACATCCGCTTCCTTGGGAATAAAGTTGTCACGTGCCTATTTTTTCCTTCTACATTTCCATTATTAATTGTGTCTCTGATAGTCTGGTGCTCGTAAATAGTTTTGCATACCGTATTTTGTTGTAACTTGAGTATATCATCCGTTGTAAATAGTGTTGCATACCTAGTACTGATAGGATTATTGTTTGGTCTACATTTCTGTGTGGATGGGGCTGGCTAACAGCACGGACGAGGCGATTGTGGAGCCCGGACTGGAGAAGATTGTGGGTTGACGTTTATTCCGTGTCATTTCTTGATTTCCGGCCTAGGAGGGTCAGTCGTTGGGTGAGATTCTTCAGAGTCGCTTGGTGTCAGTCTTGGGAGTCGGTAGTGAGGATTTTAGTGTCGTCGTGTGATTATACAAGTGTGCAAAACCTCTACGGTTTTATCTTCATATCTGGCTGAATTTGGGGCCATCTTAATTGGATTTTAAAGAAAAACCACTTAATTTTTAACTTGACCATTCTATCTTACCTTCGTTGTTGATATTTTGGATTTTGGTATCGAGTTAAAATAGCCGCTAGCGGGATTTATTTGAGTGAAGCCATTGTTGATTAGCACGTGCCGTTCCATAACCATCATCCATATCGACGATAAATTTCAGTGTTAAAAAGACTCGCTTGGTGTTTTTAGCAGAAATTATTATGATAATACTACTTGGTGTTTCTGTTTCTTGGATCATCGATGTAACAGTGACGTCTCAATGAAGTTTTCAATTGGTTACATAGTATTGAGTTTAATTTTATCAACTTATCAGTTATTATGTACTTGATTTAAGTGTTTTCAATAGTTTAAAAGTAACAAATTATTTTCATTAAATTTGTACCTGCTCCAAGTTGAATCTGAACGTATGCATTACTGAATATACATTATGTAATTATTGTGATGGTTTCAAATTATTATTTTTGTTGCAAGTCCATTTATTTTGCATTTTTTTTTAATCTTTTGCTATCAAGAATTCTATCTGAAACCAATTCTTGTTGAAATTTTAAATATTATGAACATTTTTTGTTTTTAATTCTCTTTTGTACCTCATTATGTTTTTATTATTGTCTAAAAGATTGTTATAATTAATTTAAATGTTATTTTAAGAAAAGTGTATTAAATTCGTTAATCCACTTTACAAAAATACAGAATTTGTTGTAAAAAAATCAGAACATCATTTTTACTTAATTAATATATTGCAGGAATTGTAAATATAGTTTTATTTATCTAGTTCACCATAATTGTTTGTTGTTTATCGTGTGGCTCTGCTAGTGCCTACAAGACCTAGGGGTTTCCGGCTTGTACCGTCTAAGTCGGTGGCGCGGCTCACTTTTATATATATTTTTTTCTTCTACCCTCTACGGCTGAGCTCGGGCATAATTTGCCAGTAGAGAGACCACTGGCAGAGTACTCTTTAGAGAACGAAAAAGACGTGGCAAACTGTCGACATCATGCTTATCGGTTTGAATGGTGTTACAGCAAATCAAATTGGGATGGTTCTCTAACGAGTCCAGATTCAGTCTTTGATTTCACCATGGTTGCATAAGAGTAATGCGATTACGTGGAAAATGCAGAAATTTAGAATTTGCTTCGGAACGTTCATAAAGTAAGGCATAAATTCATTATTAGTTAAATAAACAGAAAAATGAAAAAATCTCTAAACAATTTTTGATTTTAATTCACAATTTTTAAAACAATAATTTATCATACAAGGTGATGACGTAAGTGAAGACGTCAGCACCAGATTTTTTTTAAAATACCCCCTTTCCTTAATTTGCGGATTTCCCTTGATAAGATTCTTTCAGAAATGTATCACGAACTAATTTAAATTGCTACAGGGGGAACAAAAATGCAAAAGTTGTTTATGACAATTTATTATTTACAAAATAATTGATGAAGACTAAACGTGCACTAACAAAAACAAACCAAGTAAAATTTACAGTGAATTTTCAAGTTGTTCTCCATTGATCACTACCTGATAACAAACATCTTTAACATTTTTTTTGATAAGTTGGATAAAGATAAAGAAAATTTAACTTCAGTATATAATAACTAACAAATTATTAAAATGAATCCAACTAATATTTTATACATTTTAAATAAAAACATAACTTATAACAAGCATAATGACATATGAAATACTAATGAGATTTATGTAATTGAGATTTTCCACTGACAATAGTTTGTAGTTGTGGACTAATATTACTTGTACCAATTAATAAAAGAGATTTAAGATGCTCATCAGTTAATTTAGATCTGTAAACATTTTTTGTGTACTTCATTTTGGAGAAGGTCTTCTTACATAAATAAGTAATACCAAAAACAGAAAACAGCCCACGAGCATTTTATGCAAATTATCAAATTGTGTCAGTGGAAGACTCATAAAATTCCATCAAAGATGAGTTTTGATATTTGTTCTTAATTATATTACTGCACTGTAGATCAATCATTTCCATTTGAAGTTCCGGGGCTAGGGTTTCAATGTCAGTATCAAAAGAATTCTGAAAAATCTTAATTTGATTTGCAATGGCATCAAAGTCCGAGAAACGAGTATCAAAATTTATTTTCAAAGCACTCAAAGTTTCGATTTCAAAATCGATAGGAAACTCAGTCTCAGTGGTGTGGCTGAATATTTCACATGTTTTAAAATGTGAAAAATATTTACTTCGTAGTTGTGATTGAAACAGTATCAATTGGAAATTACAGATAATGACAGGAAATTAATAATATGCAGTGTTGCCGTTTTGCGGACTTGCAGCCTTTTTTAAACGTTGCGTACTTTTTCGGACTTTTTTTTTCATCAGTGGACTATTTCACTTTTTACCACCGGCAACAATGATAATATGATTTTGGCCCTCGGAACTTACTGGAGTAATCAGTATGGCCCCAAGGCTGGAAAGTTTGGAGACCCCTGGTGTAGACTTTAGAAGTCTTATGGGGTAAGATCGGGTTATTCAGGAGGCCATCATACTGTTTCTCTTCTTTCTATCCTTTGATCTCGAAATGTTTTGTTTAAAAACTGGCTCACAGCTATAGCGGAATGTGGAAATTCGTCATCCTTCTGGAATCATATTCTGCGTTTTAAAGTGATAGAAATTTTGATATCATGGAAAATTAGGTTAAATACGGAATTGATGTTTTTTGTAGAAAATCCCAATTATTGTTTTTCTCACAATACCAACCACTACGTTTTGATTCATTAGGTACTAGCAGTATTCAGTTCTGCGATCTCAGTTATAATAAGCCAACTCATGGAGGAGACGTACTTCATAAGAATGGTATTTTGGCTTCGTTACATCTCCAACGTGTACTATTCTCTCTTTTTTTTTTCTATTTTGCTTACCGTAGATTAAGAGAGATGTTTACGATCTGGGTGCGTTTTATGAAATAATGTACGTCTCTTGTTGAGTTCGCATCCTATCGCCAACACCAATCATCATTAAAATTTTAATTCTTTCACTTTCAGTTAAAGGCATTTTAATAAAAGTTTGTTAAATACGATAAATTAGATTAACGAGACCTTATTGTACTCGGATATTTATGAAATTTTTTAACGTTAAATTAGAAAAACAAATGGCAAGAAATACTTTTAAACTTTCCGTTTAGTCGAGCGGCTAAGATTACTTATGAAAGTGGGTAGATACAGTGTTAAAATAACAGACAAATTTTGCGTTTTTGTCCACCCTTTACCAATTTGAATAAACTTTATGGACGTTACTTTAAGCGTTACTTTATGGACGCACTTAATAAAAATTAATAATAATTATTATAAGAAAACTTAAGAAACATTTTCTTACGAATCTAGCATTAATTTTTTAATAATTGTGGGTGGCTTACCTGAAGCGACAGAAAAAGATATCCCAGCTAATAAAAATCCTCTATATGTAGGTTCCGAAGTTTCTCCTATATAAATCCCTGTTACCGTGGTTAAAACGCCATTAAACAATCCAGTTATAAATCTTCCTATTAGTATCATTTTGATATCGTTTGCTAAATATATGAATAACCATCCGACAAATATCGGTACACAGGCGACAGCATGAATTGATTTTCTTCCTAATTTTCTTAACAAAATTCCACCGACAACTGCCCCCAAAGCCATTGGAAGAGCGGCCATCGATGCTGAAAATATGTTCAATAATTAATACATTATTAATGAAAGCATTTTAAAGTTCGAACAATAAAAGAGAGTAACCTGCAGAGCTGGGTTAACAAAACTTTATTTATAATAAGCATTCAACGAAAACAATGCCACAAGTAACTACAAAAAGATAACGTTGATATCCCCAGGGGGGCATATCAGACACACATGTGAAACTGGACATTTGGGGTGGGAAGGAAACGAAGAGGTAGATACACCAACCAAAACGGGCTCAAAGACTGTCTCCATCGGACCTGAACTCCACTAGAGGTTTTAAAAATCCTAAGAAGGGATACCATAAAAAAGTGCTTTAACTAAATGGAATGAATCCATAGGTCAGAGGAACACAAAAAAGCCCAAAAAAGAAACCTTGCATGCGACCACGGCAGACCTGCTCAATCTTAGCTGTACTAGACTGAGACACTGGGCCTGCTGACAGGACAGTAACGACTCCGCAAACACCTTTGTAGGTTAGTACAGTGAATACCGTTTGTTTTAAAGAAGAAGAGACGGCGAAACATGTCCCATGCCACTACGAGGGACAAGCAAGGTTACTTTGCTTGGACAAAAAAAACCTGAGTAAAAGTGCTACAACAGGACCCCAACAGCATCTGGAAGATAATAAAATAACTGTGGCTGAAAGGAAAGGTTTAACCACAGGAAGGGAATGATAGACTTTATCAGATCGGGGTGCAAACTTACAAAAATTAATAAATAAAATTTGTATTTCGTGCATCAAAAACTTTTTATTATTAGCATTGCATAGCACTAACGACTCTTAAATTCTTTTCAGTGCAACCTGAAAGTGAGTAATTTTGAGCAATGGGATATATGCTTTATTTGTTAATATGAATAATGTTTTTTTTTTTAATGAAAATAGTCGCAAAAAGGGTAGACTTAACGTGTGGGCCGCGGACGGGCCCGCACTGCGACTATTAGAAGGAGAAGGGAATATAGAAAGGAAATGATTGTGGACACGCTTTTTGAAAAGTTGCAGGTCATAGTTCTCTGGAAAAACTGATTTTGGAAGCTTATTCCATTCCGTAGCAGCCCTGTAAAAGAAGGATTCTTGATGAAGATTGGTACTTGTAGTGTCAATCTTGAAAGTAAATGGGTGAGACTGATCAGCGTGCCAAGTTCTTCGGCCAAATGTGGCCAATGGTGGTACAAGAGTTTTTATTTTAGCATCTGCCATGGAAATATCTGTAGAGCAATGACTGGTCTGCAACTCTTCTTCTATGTTCTAGAGGGTGAAGGGTATCTGTGAGAGTTGAGCTGTTTATCAAGCGAATGGCTCTTTTCTGAATAGAATCTAGAAGACGAAGAGAATGCCTTGGTGCTGAACCCCAAATGTGCGAGCAATACTCCAGTAGAGGTCGGATTTGAGCCTTGTACGTCGTCAACAGTTGATCGGGAGTAAAAAACTTTCTGGCTTTCCACAGAAAACCTAGCCTCTGGCTTGCCGACTTTGCGATTTTAGCAACATGGTCATGCCAAGACATATTATTGGACACCGTGACACCGACAAAATCGAGATGGAGGGACTTGGTTCAATGGTATTTCCGGACATTGTGATGGGATGATTTGAGAAATTCACTTTCTTGGAAAACGTGGCACTTTGTGTTTTTTGGGCGTTGAACTGAACAAGATTGTTGGTTCCCCACTCGACGATTGCTTTAAGATCTCTATTGATAGAATCAACCTGTTCCTGTCTAAGTCTATTTGTATCATTCACCGAAAGTGATCGATAGGATGTGAAAGTTGAGAAAGGTGTGCTATCGTCTGCGAAACCATAAATGGGGTTCGTGGTGGTTTTCAAGAGTTCGTTGATGTGTAAAATAAATAAGGTGGGGGACAGGATGGAACTCTGGGGGACCCCGGCATTGGTTTTAAACGCATCAGGAGAAATACCATCAACTGTCACATGTAAGGAGCGATCTAGCATGAAGCTCAAGAGCCATTGGCGCAGTTTGGTTGGGAGACCGTAGGCAGATAATTTACTTAACAATGCCTGGTGCCAAACGCGGTCAAAGGCTTTAGATATATCCAAGGCTATTGCACGGGATTCACCAAACTTCTCAATAGTGTTTGTCTAGAGTGACATAAGCCAGCAAATCTCCAGTAGACCGAAGTTGTCGAAATCCATATTGTCTGTCATGGATTATCTCAAATTTCTCCAGATATTTGATGAGTTCTGTGTTAATCGCTTTTTCCATAACTTTTGATATGATTGAGAGCAATGCAATGAGGCGATAATTCGCAGGAATAGTCTTCTTTCCTTTTTTCGGAATCGGTTGGACTTTAGCGTTTTTCCACATGGACGGAAATACTCCTTTGCTGTATGATAACTTGAAGAGTCTACAGAGAACTGGGGTGAGCTCTTGAGCACAGGTCTTCAGGTCAATTGTCGGAATTCCATCTGGTCCTACTGCCTTATTAGAGTCAAGATTTCGTAGGATTTTCCTGATAGTGCGATGGCGGATAGCGACCTCAGGAATTGATGGTATCGAGGATTGAGTTAGAGCTGAACATTTCGGCCAGCAGATCCGCTTTTTCTTTGGAAGATACGGCTGTCGTGCCATCGGACCTCTCGAGTGGTGGTAAAGAAGAAGTTGTGAAATTCTTATTTATGGCTTTAGCCAAAGACCAGAAGGTCTTTGATCCAGGAGGGGCATTTACAAGCTTGTTGCATATTCTCGTGTCGTAGGATTCTTTGGCAAGATCGATCGTTCTTTTGCAGGCGTTCCTCGCGTGGACAAAGGCTTCTCGGTTGGCAATTGTCGGGACTTCGCACCAGAGTCGATGTGCTTGTTTTAACAAACTGGAATTTACTAAATTTCTCGACTGATTTGTTTGATATAAAAGAAAAACATGTCGGCATGGTTTAACTTAACATATAGTGGTTAAATTTATTATATTAGGACTTTTAACAGAATTAAAAAAACTTAGTTATAGCTTTATTGAAAGTACTTTTTTAATTATTTAAGGAGAAGGTTGTGTTTTACATTGTGTTTTTCCACTAAGCTGATATATTACATTAACAAGTGCCATAGCATAGAATTTAAAAAAAAAGTGCAATGTTTTAAATGAGTTATAAATAATTGATCTACGTGGTTGTATAAGTATCAACTAAACTTCTAGACAAAATTACCGCAACAATATGAAATTATCAGTAGTAATAACCCAAGGACATTGATAATTGTCGAAACAATTTTATAACAGATTTAGAAAGCTTGTTGCTTGGAAACAGACCGACGCCGAAGGCGGAGGTCTGTTGCCTATAAGCAACAAGCTTGAGATAGATGTTATAAAATTTTTGAGCATTCATCAATGTTCGAGGGTTATTCGGATAGAAATTTTTTTGCTGATTATGGAATTAAATACAGAGCAGAAACAATTTATTTGAATGTACAAATAGAAAAATTGAATGATGAGCCAGATGTATTAGTTTCTATAATAGATGAAGATGTATTTCCACTGCGCATGCTGTTGATAATTTTATTATGATGTTCTTCGTCAATATTCAAGTAGGGTTTTATCGAGTTGGGATTATTATGCCCCGTAATTTTTATAAGCATTTGCTCTTGTATACCAATTTTGGCCAACCGACTGACCGCAGTCGATCTATTGGAGTGATTGGTAATTTTTTTTTCCTTGGTTTTCAAGCCAATCGCCTCAGCAGACATTTTTGTCCAATTTTGTGCCTTTTTTTGATAACAATTTCTTAAATAATCTGACAGGACATACGTTGCTGTCTTTGTTTTCCACTAAAAATTTGCTGTCAGTACACATTCTTGAACCACCATGGCAAGTCTTGCTGAATATAGGGTTATTTGTTTTAATTCGAAAAAAGTCAATCAAACAAACGGCAGCTTCCCCACCTCGCCAAGCTAATTCTACGGCAGCTATGTGATAGAATTTCCGTTGCAGCCCTTCAGGGGTTCATCCCACAAATTTATCATTTTTGTTATTTCTTCTGCACTTAATGTCACTGAACTTCGTTTCCTTTTACAGGGATGTAGTTTTCTACGTTTAGCATCGCGGACAGCTCGCGCTTGTTAAAATACAACGCTTTTGAATGGGTCAATGATAACTTTCATTTCCTTGTAATATTTTTCTTGTAGAAGCTTACTTGTTATGTTCCATATGGTTTTAGCTTCTTTAAAATCTGTACCATCTTTTCTTTTCATATTCACAGCCCAATCCTTTAAAATCGACGCCAATTCTTCCACCGTCCGATTTCCATCTAATTCATATTTTCTTACATCACAAAAGTCCATGAACGCTTTCCACACAAAATTTTTATTGTAAACAGTATTCTTCGGTATATTCGATGCTATAATTTGAATTCCCCGCGCAGTTACTCCAAATGCAACAATGCTGCCGTCAACTATAATCTATCAGTGGGCAACTTTCTAATTTTGAGCAAGCTACGTCGTGCAGTTGGTGTTTGATAGCCGTTCAAAGCAGACAACCTCGTGAATTTTTACGAAAATGGAAAAAAGTGAATTTCGTGTGCTGATTAAGCATTACTTTTTACGTAAAAAATCCATCAGT
The DNA here is from genome assembly GCA_950111635.1 of Agelastica alni. NCBI lineage: Eukaryota > Metazoa > Arthropoda > Insecta > Coleoptera > Chrysomelidae > Agelastica > Agelastica alni. The sequence goes on along the minus strand of OX467709.1, from coordinate 11,750,841 downwards.
GAAACTAAGGAAAGACTTGATAAATACTACGGGGACTCGGCACCATCAATTTCAATGGTTAAGAAGTGGTTTACAGAGTTCCGTTGTGGTCGCGTACCAGCACTAGTGGCGCCGAACATCCAGGTCGCCCAAAAGAAGTGATCACGCCGGAAATCGTCGATAAAATTCATGAAATGATATTGGATGATCGGAGAATGAAAGTGCGTGAGTTGGCTCATGCTGTAGGTATCTCAACTTTACGGGTACATCATATTTTACACGAATATTTGGAAACGAAAAAACTCTCTGCGAGATGGGTGCCGCGATTGCTCACACTCGACCATAAACGCAATCGTGTGACCATTTCAAAAGAGTGTTTAGCGATGTTCAGCCGTAATCCAAACGAATTTTTGCGCCGTTTTGTTACTGTGGATGAAACATGGATCCATCACAACACGTCAGAGACCAAGGAACAATCGAAACAGTGGGTTGCTCGGGGTGAACGTGGACCAAAGAAGGCGAAACAGAGTCTGTCAGCCAACAAGGTCATGACCACAGTTTTTTGGGATGTACGCGGTGTCATTCACATCGATTACCTCAAGAAAGGTAAAACGATTACCGGCGAATATTATTCAAAGCTTTTGAACAGATTCGACGTTGATTTGAAGCAAAAACGGCCGCATTTGGCTAAGAAGAAAGTGCTGTTTCATCAAGACAATGCACGTGTGCACACTTGTCTAGTCACGATGGCCAAAATCCACGAATTGGGATACGAACTGCTACCCTATCCAGCATATTCTTCAGATTTAGCCCCCTAACCTAAAGAAATGGCTGGGCGGTAAGAGATTTGAGTCGAATGAAGAAGTCATTACCGAAACAAACGCGTATTTTGAGAGCTTTGAAAAAACCTATTATTTGGAGGGAATAAAAAAATTAGAAAAACGCTGGACTAAATGTATCGAAAAGGTGATTATGTAGAAAAATAAAATTTTTATTTGCGAAAAAAAATTTGTTTTATTTAAAAAGTCACTGACTTATCAAACCGCCCTCGTATTGAAATATTTGAATTGTCAAAATCGAATTGAAAGGAAATGTAGGTATGTATCCATAGCAACATGACATGATTTAGTGAAAAGAACCCATGGGCTCTTTTCAGTATAATTTTCTTTTGATTGGTTGTGTTCGATCAGATGACCACAAATTGACTGATTTTATTGGATATCAACTTGAGCAAAAAATTATCCAAAAAATTAATTAATCTTCTTTTTATGTCCGTGTTTAAAGTTTATAAAGTATTTGAATAGTAGGTCATGCATATTTTGCTCGTTGTTAATGACAGCTATCAAAACAATTCCTTTACAATTACAGTTTTAAAGAATTTGTTACAAAAAAAAACAATTTTGTGCAGTACTTGCGATAAATTTTCGTTAATAGTAAGCTAGTAAATTGTTCTTGTTTCAAAAGAAATCAATTTTTTGTGGTAAAATGTTTAATTTTTCACTCCGATAAATAAGAAAAATGAATTGAGCAAAGAATTTAACTGAACAGAAGGTAGTGCGGGCCTCAGTTTTATTGGATAAGGGATATTGTCAAAGTTATGTTGCCAATTTGTAAGGCAAAAATCGTTCCACAATAAGTCGTATGGTAAGACGCTTAAATGAGTAGGAAATTACTCTAGAAAACCAGGGCAATGCTGAATACGATGCACTAACGACCGGGATAAACGTTTTATTAGACAATACGCTTTAAGAAACAGGACTGCCACTAGTCCTGTGATCAGAAATTTCTTTTAAAACAGTTATAAGGCGGTTAAATAAAGCTGGATTAAACAGTCGGGAACCAGCCACTGCAAGCTTGCATACTAGATAGAACAGAGTTTCTAGGTTATATTTTGTTTGAAATCATAAAAATTAGTCTGGATAATTGGAAAAAAGTTTATTCGCAGGTGAAACTAGGGTTAGCCTAAAACATCCAGATGATCGTGAACGAGTCTGGCATAGACCAGGAGAGAGGTTTGCTTCTTGCAATATATGTGCAATGATTTTATTCAGCGGTGGCTCTGTTGGTTCTGGGGTGGTATAAAATTAGTTCCTGTCCGTACGAGATTCATGATTGCTGGCTACTATCTTAAGAATATTGTAATAGGTTCTTTTATTTTCTGTATACAGTGTGGAACAGCCAAATGGAATAAATTCGATAACGAATAAATGAGAGCGTGTTTGGAAAAAAGCTTGGACACGTCGATTTGCATTTTTAGATGCGAATTTTTTTCAAAAAAAATAATTATATAGGGTGTGTCATGTGACAGTGGCCGATACCAACATTCTTATTTTAAATACAACCCCCTGTATATTATTTATTTTTTGGATTCTTCAAAAAATTTTAGAAATAATTCATGTACAATGTTCCATACCTATCTTCAACTGTTTTGGAAATATTGGATATTATGCTTGAGTGTCAAGAAAACCCACATAATTTTGGTCGAAAAGCAGCCTCACTGTTCAACATTAGCCACACATCAATTTTTTGAATATTAAAGGAAAGTAAAATGCATCCCTATAAAATGATGCCAACTCAGGAGCTCATGGAAGAAGATTTCGACAGGAGAACGTATTTTTGTGAACAAATGATGGAAATTTTAGATAACAATGTGATCCAATTAGAAGATGTTTTGTTTTCTGATGAGAGCACATTTACACTTCACAGTCATGTTAATCGTCAAAATTGCCGCTATTGGTCTAATGAGAATCTGGATAAGAGAGGAACATACGCAATATCCTGAAAAAGTTAATGTTTGGGCAGGAATTGTTGGAAATCATATCGTAGGTCCCTTTTTCATTGATGACAACTTTAATCGAGATAAATATTTAGAACTGCTCCAAAATAATGTCGTGCCAACTTTAACAAACTTATATCCTGATCCAGCAAACCCACAAGTTCCTGCCAATATACTATGGTTTTAGCAAGATGGAGCACCGCTTCATTACTAAATCAATGTCCGGCAGTACCTGAACCAAAATTTTCCAAATCGGTGGATAGGGAGGCGCGGATCGATAGAATGGCCAGCACGATCTCCTGATCTGACGCCATTAGACTTCTTTTTGTGGGGATATGTCAAAAGTATTGTATACAAAACTAAACCACTCAACTTATGTGACTTAAAAAGACGAATACCGGTTGCGATTAGATCAGTCACGCCTGAGATGTTGAGTAACGTTAAAAGACATTTCTATACCAGATTAGCATATTGCCAAGACGTTCGCGGCGAACATTTTGAACATCTTTTACATTGAAATTAATGTTTTTTTTTACATTATTTGTGAAATAAAATAATTTTCTTTTTTCAATGTTAATTTTTGTAATACATCTGAAAACACTTAATATTTCCGAAACAGTTGAAGATAGGTATGGGACATTGTACATGAATTATGTCTAGAATTTTCTGAAGATTCCAAAAAATAAATATTGTATTTAAAGTAAGAAAGTTGGTATTGGCCACTGTCACATGACACACCCTATATAATTATTTTTTTTGTTTTTTTTTCATCATGGTAAATTGTACGTCTTGTTTAAATCCAATAAATAGAAGCAAGCCAGCAGTATCCTGTAATTGGTGCAAGAAAGAGTTCCATAGTGCTTGTATCACAAAAACAGCAGACATTATTAATTTGATAAACACTATACCAGGGCTCTTGTGGAAATGCTCTGAGTGTACAAACAGCTATATTTTGCTAGACTCAACCGGCATTCAAAAAATAGTGGAAAACAAACTAAATGTTATTCTAGACTCCATGAAAAACGAAGTAAATGCTGCGATAACAAAAATTAATGAAAGTGAAACTCCTAACAGTCGTATGAAGTATTCAGATGTGCTAAAAGACAAATTAAAACCAGTTATTTTAATTCATCCCAATAACAGTAATCAGTCTTTTTCTAGTACTAAAGCAGAAATATTGCGTAATGTTGATCCTGGTCAAGAAAACTTGCAGCCAACGAAAGTCAAACATGTCAAAGATGGTGGAATTCTGATATCGTGCGGAAGTAAAGCCGATAATAAAAAGCTGAAAGTCAGACTGGAACAAAAAATGTCAGCAGAATATAACATTAAAGAAGTTGGCGGAGTTCTTCAAAAAATTCGGTTGGTTGGCATGACTCAAAAGTTTTCAACGGATGATCTAAAAAACTATCTAGTTAAGTGTAACTGTAAAGTTTTCTTTTGTGAATCAATTTGTAACATTTTAAAAATATTTCCCACGAAAAAAAATAATAATATCTTATCTTACAGTTGTAGCGTATATGATGCATTTGACGTACATAGATGTTTTAAATGCAACGAATTTAATCATTCTGCGCAGAGATGTTCAAAAGCTATCTCTTATCCAATATGCGGTCAAGATCACGATCTTAAAAATTGTAAATCTAACAGGAAAAACTGTTCCAACTGTATAAAGCTTAATAGACGAAACATAGCTACCAATCATGCAGTATGGGAAAAACAAAAATGTGTGGCCTACACTGAAACCTTGAATAAAGTACTGTACAGTCTAAATGCCATAAAATAACAATTAAACACTAACTCTCTACCTTCCCCCGTAAATGCAGTTCGAGACAATCGAAATGTAGCTACATCGGACAACAAATTATCACAATTTTATCAGAACACACGTGGCCTTAGAACAAAAACCAATGAGTTCTTTAACTCGGTTGTTCACAGTTCATTTTATATATTTGTATTGACTGAAACTTGGCTCGATCCATCAGTGTATAACGCAGAGCTATTTAGTGCTGATTTTAATATTTATAGGTCCGATCAAAACTTTGCAATTAGCGATTCATTCATTGATTGCAGTTCATGAGTAGTATATTTCATCTCAAATTGGTCTTAAAAATTATTCAATTCCCAGCTTTAGATTTATTGATGTTCTTGTAGAAAAAATTAAATCAAGCGTAAATTATTTTTATGTATGTACATTATATATTCCACCTAAAACCCCACTAGAGGAATATGAGACTCTGTTTGAGTGGTTAGAGTCACTAACTTTTTGGTATGAATCGAAAATTATATTGGTAGGCGATTTCAATCTTCCGGATTATACAATATATCTTAATAATTCATGTTCCAATGCTAGACTAACTGCTCTAAACAACTTCGCAAACATTTTTGATCTAACTCAATTAAACTTTGTTTTAAACCATAATAATAAACTGTTAGACTTAGTATAGTCTAACTTAAATTGTACCGTAAAAAGATCTTTGGACCCACTCGTTAGAGAAGACAACCATCATCCAGCATTAGAAATAACCTGTACTTTAAATGTGAAAATTGAAAGAGTTAACAATCTAGAATTATCTTATGAAAAGTGTTACAACTTCCGTAAAGCAAATTTCCCATTATTATACGAAATGATAGGCAATATTGACTGGACGTTCTTAGACACCTTTATTAAAGCTGAGGATGCCTGCACATATTTTTACGGCAAATTATATAATGTATTAGACTACTGTGTACCTAAGTACTCTACGAGTAACAAAAATAAATACCCTCCATGGTTCACTGGAAGTATTATAAGGCAAATTCATAGGAAGTATAAATACTGGCGCTTGTATAAAGATAACAACGACACTCAATCACTTGAAGAATTTAGACAACTTAGACAGGCAATAAAAACTGCCGTTAACATTGCACATACAAATTATGTCAGACAATGTGAATCTGAGATAAATATAAATTTTGGGCCTACGTTAACAATAAAAACAAATCTGGTAAAGTACCTAATAGCATGCCATACGAAAGTCAGATACTAGCTTATCCATCGGATATACTAAATGGGTTTGCAGTTTAGAAGTTCTTTCTCGGACCCTTTAAACTTAGCCTCAAATACCATAGAGGATAATGATTCATCGAACCACTTAAATTTAAATATAAGCAGCTTTCAGGAGAAAGAAGTTTTAGCTACATTGACGTCTATTAAAGCAAAACCCACCACAGGAACGGATCATATCCCTGCATTTATTGTTAGAGACTGTGCTTCAGTATTAGCTCACCCATTAACAACCCTTATTAATGTTTGCATTCGTTCACATACGATACCTTCTATATGGAAGTGCTCTAAGGTATGTCCGATCTTTAAAAAAGGAACGCGAACTGATGTAAAAAATTACAGGCCGATTTCAATTATATGCAATTTTTGCAAGGTATTTGAAATATTGGTGCAAGGAGTTCTGTATCAACACGTCAACAATTATATTTTAGACCAGCAGCACGGTGTCGTAAAAGGCCGATCAACAACAACAAATCTTACCGTTATTGCACAACACATAGCGGAAAATATAGATAACAGAATTCAGACAGATGTTATTTACATGGATATGACCAACGCATTTGACAGACTTAACCATAATCTAATGCTGCAAAAACTCTCGAATTTCGTCTTATCGATTAACCTACTTGCGTTATTCAAGTTATATCTGTCCGACCGCACACAGTATGTGCAGTTAAATGGATTTAGATATACCTCGCCAAATCAGGTGTACCGCAAGGATCTAACCTCGGTCCACTACTGTTTAATATCTTTATCAATGACATTGGTGACATAATTAAGCTTAATTTTTTACTGTATGCTGATGATCTAAAAATTTTCTCTCCTATCATTAATATGACTGAATGTGAGAAACTATCGAAAAATCTTAATCAAATAAGCCAATGGTGCAGTCGTAATAATTTAGCGTTAAATCCTACCAAATGTTGCGTAATGTTATATACATTGAGATCTGATCCAATTATATTTGACTATAAGATAGACAATTATTTTCTAGACAGACCATGTAATTTTAAGGATCTTGGAGTTACTTCCGACCGAGAGCTTCCTTTCCAAAACCACATAGACAATATAACTACGTCAGCAAACCGTATGTATGGATTTATAATTAGAGTAGGCCGCGACTTTAACCATTTAACACTTAAAACTCTCTACTATGCTTTTGTGAGATCAAAGCTAGAATATGCATCGGTTATCTGGAACCCATATTATCAAGTGCATATTTATAAACTGGAGGCAATCCAAAGACGCTTTCTCAAATACCTAAGTTTTAAAGTAGATCGGACTTATCCACTAATTGGCACGGCACACGAGAGTTTACTGTCAAGACATAGCTTCTTCACTTTGGATAGAAGACGAGAATGTTCTAGTGTCATTATGCTACACAAAATAATTAACAATGAAATTAAATGTCAATGCTTACTACATCAGATAAACTTTAAAATTCCCCGTCAGGCATCTCGATACACCTACTCATTCTACACTACCACACCACGAACAAATATACTTAAAAACTCTCCTGTTTATACTATGTGTAGCAACTATAACCTTATAAGTGACCAGCTATATTCTATTGTAATGTGAGGCAAATTAAGAGCTATTATTATCAGCAGTAATATTGTTGTTAGTCTTAAGCTTTCTACTAATGTTGGTCTGATTTTGTAAATTGTGTATTACTCTTAAGCTTTTTTATTGTTAGTACTATTGTGCAAATGTTTACTTTGTTCCTGTTCTGTAATTGGTAATCTTTTTTTCTGTAGAACAGTGTAAACAAATAAATAATTTATTTTTTTCAAAATTACAATTTTATCATTATGTCTCAAAAATAATTTCAAGTCAATTCTTCTAGAGAAATATTGAAGCTTTTAAAGTATCCGAATGCGTTTTTTCTAACTTTTGATGTAACCAACGTACATAAAACATTATTACAAATTAATTCATTACAGCAATTTAAATGATTTTTTCTACGCCTATGTCTGTAACGTCAAAAATCGCACTGTCAACATTCCTTGTAAATGACATATAACAATAACATGCACGTAATGAGATCTCATAACATACACGTGCGTTTTGAGAAAAAAACTTAAACTTCTTGGTTTAATTAAATTACAATCAAATTTTTATTTACGTAAGACTTTATTTGGTCTATTTACACAAGTTTAGTCAATTAAAAAACATAAAAACTTTTAGCATTAGCGAGATATATTTAGGATTGAAAGAGTGATGCCCCTAAATGTAGACAGCACGTTATGCAATTTCTTTAAAAATAGGACACGTTTTCTTAAGTAGCATGCAATGAAAATAAATGTCATGTCGTTTATATTGTCAATTTCCTGAACAAAATATAATTGTATCCGAACATTTTCTCAACTTTATCTACGAATATGTCTGATAGTAGTGAAAGTGATAAAATTATGAGTACTCCATCGAAGATTTTAGAAAAAGCTCAAGCTGCCACACATAATTTGTTACCGCTAAAATCCAAAGATTGGTACAAAATTACCTATCAAAAATTTATGGATTGGCGACACAAGCATAACGGTAAATCCTTTTCAGAGAATGTTTTACTTGCGTATTTTGAAGAAATATCAAAAACTATGAAGTCATCTTCTCTATGAGCCATTTATTCGATGCTAAACATTAATAATAACATTAACATTGCAAATTATCCAAAACTAATCGCCCTACTGAAGCGGAAATCGGATGGTTTTAGAAGTAAAAAAACTAAAATCCCTTCTACTGAACAAATTAATAAGTTTCTGAAAGATGCCCCAGACGATAAACATTTGTTGTTAAAGGTAAGCAATTAAAATAATGTATAATTATCATCACATAAAAATGAGTTTTTGTTTTTTGATTTCAGGTTATCCTCATTATAGGATTAAGCGGGGCTTGCCGTAAACAAGAACTTAGAAATATAAAAATGGAACATATTTAGGACACAGGAAAATCCTTGATAATTGATATTCCAGATTCTAAAACTAAAACGAGACGTTCATTTGTAGTACCAGAAACGTTTTATATCACATGTCAAAAATACATGAATTTGCGTCCTGCTGAAATGAAACTTCCTTTATTTCTTAATAACAGAAATGGAAAATGCATAAAACAGGTTGTGGGGATAAACACAATCGGAAGTACACCACGTAAAATTGCTGAATATCTTAAGCTGCCGAAACCAAAGCAATATACTGGCCATTGTTTCAGGAGATCATCAGCCACTATATTAGTTGATGCAGGAGGTGATATGCTATCATTAAAACGACTTGGTGGCTGGCAATCCTCTACAGTAGCGGAAGGCTATGTGAATTAGTCTCTTAAAAATAAAAATGACAACGCATTACGAATATCGGAGGAAATTATCAATCTTCGTCTTCTGATGTACCGAGCAGTACTACAATTATAAATAACCGGTCATCACCATTAAATAATAAGGCACAATCGATTTACAATAATTGTTCAATTGTTATTAACAACTACTTATAATAAAGTTTAAATGATTGCGATGTTTTTTATTTAATGGAAGGAAATGAATGGGCGTAGAAAAAGTATAGTACGTTACACGAGTTGTAAGCCCATTACGCACTCATGAAATTTATGTACTCGCCGCTGCGCGGCTTCGTGCATAAACTTTTTCATATCGTGCGTAATGGGTTACTTACAACTCTTGTTATGTAATATACTATAATATGTTGACTGATGCATGAAAAAAGTGTTAACCGGTGATAAGTTGCTCCATTATTAGTTGGCCACCCTTAATTAGAAGAATTAAATATTTACTAGGTTTAAGTTAATTTTATATCAACGTACCAATCCAAGATGCTTCTTCCTTGCTTATTTGAAATGTATTATTTTCGGAACTATGTAATTGAGGTAGTAGAATAGCAGAATATCCAAATGTCATACCAGAAGATATAGTTAATAGAAGAGGTCCTAGTGCAACTAATGTCTAAAAAAATTGATAATTTAAAAATTTAAAGAAGCAAACCCTCAACAGAATTATAACAGACTTAAATAATTTTACTGAGGCATTTATTTCTTACAAATAAATAAAACAGATAACTATTTCGTAGATCCCTAATTTACCTAATAGTTTTAGCTATCTATATTAGATATATTTATGAGGTTTGTTCCAACCTGTTCGGTTTTCAGAATCTTTTAAAACGAATTTGCGTAATACTATGAATATAGAATGGTTTTGTAAGCGTATATTGTAATCGATCGGTTCAGGATCGAAAAGGGCGTCCGACAAGGCAACACAATTTCCCTCAAACTCTTCACAACTCCAATGGAATATATGTTTAAAACGATCTAATTAGACAATAAGAGCATAAACTTGAATGGAGAAAAGCTGAACCACCTACGTTTTGCCGACGATATCATGCTGATATCAGAACTGATGCTAAAAAAAAAAGAAATTCAATACGTACCTAGCATCTTCTCGTAGCAAAACAAAAGTAATGGTTTTTGAAAGAAAAGAAAGCATGACAAACTGTGGAAATTCGATTGAGGAAGAAAGAGTGGAACAAGTAAATGAATTTGTGTACTTGGGTTCAAAATTTACTAAAAATGGAAAGTATGACAGTGACATTGAGCGAAGGGTGTTGGCAGAAAAACAAATGAATAGGGCACTGCATAGCTTTATGAACAGCCAGAAAGTGTCAAAAAAGGCACGTCTGGCTGTGCATAGAGGTGTGTTGGTTCCTATACTTATGTACTTATGTGAATGTTGGGTTTGGCAGAAGATGCATGAAAATAGGATTAATGCTGCGGAGATGAGTAGTCTGAGAAGTATAGCCGGAGTGACTAGGTTGGATAAAGTAAATAAAAGTGAGATAAGAGAACGCTGTGGTGTAAAAGAAGATGTGGTTACAAAGATAGATAAAGGAATGCTTAGATGGTTTGGACACGTAAAAAGGATGGATGAAGGACGAAACAAATTTATAAGGTGAGTGTGAATGGACAAGTCGGTAGAGGTCTACCTCGGAGAACATATCTCGATCAGATCAACATTGTTTTGAAGAAAGGCCAGGTCAAGAGTACCAGCAACTGAAGAGCATGTATGAGAGCACTGATGAAAGTAGAGAAAGCAAAAGATGTGTGTAAGAATCGTAGCAAGTGGAAGTAGTCTTTGCCTACCCCTATGGGAAAATGGCGTGACCTTATGTATGTGTGTATTATGTTCTCGGTATTGACATATGGCTTGGAAACACTTACATTAACACAATGTAATATTAATAAAATAAGAATAATTCAACGAGCCATGGGGAGGTCTATGTTAGGAGTGACATTGCGAGATAAAATTTGGAATTAAGAACTACGTAGATTAAAAAAAGGTACAGATGTAATTGAAAGAATCACACACTTAAAACGGAACTGGGTTGGCCTCGTCGCAAAAACATCAGATAACAGATGGACGAAGAGAATGGCATCCCAGAGACGAAGCACATAAAAACAGAGGTCAACCGCCGACTCGATGGACGGACGAAGAGGATATCTTCAAATTGGATCCAAGATGCCCAAGACCGAGCAAAATGGTTTAGGTTAAAACAGGCTTATATCCAGCAGTGGACGAGACAAGCTGTTATATGATGATGATGATGATTGTAATCGACTAAAAACCCCACTACTTATTGTCCAATGCGCATGCTAATCAAAACAGTTTTTTCATTCGAAATGCAACAAAATAACCGTTCAGAAACTGGTTCACGAACGATCCCAAGTGTCCAATAAAACTCGTATCTATTATACTTGAGCGTGACCGTTCACTATATGTAAGATTTTTTTGAGAGCAAAATGGTTTAGGTTAAGAGAGGCTTATATCCAGCAGTGGACGAGACAAGCTGTTACATGATGATGATGATGATTGTAATCGACTAAAAACCCCACTACTTATTGTCCAATGCGCATGCTAATCAAAACAGTTTTTTCATTCGAAAATGCAACAAAATTACCGTTCAGAAACTGGTTCATGATCGATTCCAAGTGTCCAATAAAACTCGTATCTATTATGCATGAGCGTGACCGTTCACTGTATGTAAGATTTTTTTGAGAAGTTGGAACAAACCTTAATATTCTTCAACGATACCTAGAATAAACGCATCAATGCCTGAGATCACTATCCGTCACCGCACTATCAGGAAAATCCTACGAAATCTTGACTATAATAAGGCAGTAGGACCAGATGGAATTCCGACAATTGTCCTGAAGACCTGTGCTCAAGAGCTCACCCCAGTTCTCTGTAGACTCTTCAAGTTATCATACAGCAAAGGAGTATTTCCGTCCATGTGGAAAAACGCTTAAGTCCAACCGATTCCAAAAAAAGGCAAGAAGACTATTCCTGCAAATTATCGCCCTATTGCATTGCTCTCAGTCATATCTAAAGTTATGGAAAAAGCGATTAACACAGAACTTATCAAATATCTAGAGAAATTTGAGATAATCCATGACAGACAATATAGATTTCGACAATTTCGGTCTACTGGAGATTTGCTGGCTTATGTCACTCAGCTCTGGACAAACACTATAGAAAAGTTTGGTGAATCCCGTGCAATAGCCTTGGATATATCTAAAGCCTTTGACCGCGTTTAGCACCAGGCATTGTTAAGTAAATTATCTGCCAATGGCTCTTGAGCTTCATGCAAGATCACTCCTTACATGTGGTAGTTGACGGTATTTCTTCTGATGCGTTTAAAATTAATGCCGGGGTCCCCCAGGGTTCCATCCTGTCCCCCACCTTATTTCTTTTACACATCAACGACCTCTTGAAAACCACCACGAACCCCATTTACAGTTTCGCAGACCATAGCACACTTTTCTCAACTTTCACATCCTATCGATCACTGGCTGTATGGGGTCGGCTTCAGAATAGCCCCAGGGTAAATCCTGCCTGTCGTAAGAGGCGACTAAAAGGATAACCGTAGGGGGAAGATGGTCTCATCGCCCGGTGAAATACCACCATATCGACTTTGTGTGCTGTGAAATGGATCATTCCATGTTTCAGTGTTCGGTCGATACTTTCCGGTCTCCCTCTTTCCTTTTCCCCAATTCCTCCTTTATTTTCAGGTGCATCCTAATAGTAATAATGATGAAGTCTCCTAGAGTAAAACACTCCGGAAGCAAAATACCTCTCCATTCGGATTTCCGGGCGAGAGGTACTCGAGGGGACTCAACATTAAAGATTAATTTTTGCAACATCCGTGGACTCAACAAGAACATCAATGACGTCCACCATCACCTACAGACGAAAAAACCGGATATTCTGGCTCTAACAGAAACACAAGTAAACTCGTCCAACAACAAGGTCCATATGCTTTGTCCTGGTTACGAACTCCATTCTCGACTCAGGTTCAAAGGTGGAGTCTGCCTTTACGCTAAGGCTAACCTTTCATGCCAGCGTGAAGAGAGTTTGGAACCGAAAGACTTTGATGTTATGTGGTTTAAGCTATCTGATACCAAAGTGACTAAGTTCCTCTGCTGCCTTTACCTATCACCTAATGAACCTTCATATAACAAACTCTTTGAGTTTTTATTACTCAATTTGGACTACATTCAGGAGAACCATCCAACAGCTGAAACCATAATCATGGGGGACTTTAATGTACATAACGCTGCCTGGCTCAAATTCTCTAACAAAACTGATGATGCAGGTCGTCAAGCTGAGGCCTTCGCCATCACTCATGGTCTATAACAACTGGTCGAGCTACCAACCCGCATCCCTGATGTCAACAACCAGGCTGCCAATACACTAGATCTTTTCCTCACCACCAATCCTGACCCGTATGGAATAGAAGTTTGTGCCTCACTTGGAAACTCTGATCACACCCTCATCTCCACAACATGCTCTTTCCATTTACCATCGAGCAGCACAATACCACCCCGTCTCATGTGGCATTACAATTCGGCCGACTGGGAGGGTCTTCGTATGTTTTTCTCAGCGTTTCCATGGAAGAGAGTTTGTTTCTCCTCAGTAGATCCAACACGATGTGCTGAGACAATTTCTGAAATCATCATGTTGGGGATGCAAACTTACATACCGAATACCGAAAGAAGAACATCATCCGATAAGACCTGGTTTAACAGAAACTGCTCTAGAGCTGTGGCTTCCAAACAGGCAGCATACCATCGATGGCAAAAAAATCCGGGACCTGAGACCAGAGCAGCATATGTTGAGGCTAGAGGCATATGCAAAGAGACAATATAATGTTCAAAATATGCTCATAATGCCAAAATAAGATCAAAACTTGTTGAATGTCCTAACGGATCCCGTTCATTTTGGTCTTTCGCCAAAGCTGTGGGAAGAAACTTCACTTCCAGCTCTTTTCCTCCCCTAACCAATGAAGATGGAACACTAGCAACGACTGCCCAGGAAAAAGCCAATATCTTTGCGCACCTATTTGCTGGAAATTCCACTCTGGATTCTTCGGGAAAACAACCCTCGAACATTACACCTATTGACAGTCACATGCCCGAGATCACCTTTCGCCAACGTACTATCAGAAATATTTTGCTGGGTCTCAACACCAACAAAGCCTGTGGATCTGACGGAATCCCGCCGATTGTTGTCAAGAAATGTGCCCCCGAACTAACACCTGTTCTTTGCAAGTTGTTCAACCACTCTTACAATTTGGGAGTATTTCCGTCCAATTGGAAAATTGCAAGAGTACAGCCAGTCCCTAAAAAAGGCAAAAAGACCCTACCTAGCAACTACAGACCTATCGCACTGCTATCTATTATTTCAAAGGTCATGGAAAAAGCCATCTACATCGAGCTCATGAAATATCTGGAAGACTCAGGAATTATCAATGTTAGGCAATATGGCTTCCGCCATCAGAGATCAACTGGTGACCTGCTCGCATACGTCTCACATATATGGCAGCTATCTATTGAAAAGTATGGAGAAACTTTAGCTGTGGCATTAGATATCTCCAAGGCGTTCGATCGAGTTTGGCACCAGGGACTCCTCGCCAAGCTTCCATCTTATGGCTTGCCCCCTCAGCTGTGTTCTCTGCTTGCTAGTTTTCTCTCAAACAGGTCTCTCCATGTAGTGGTCGATGGAGTTTCATCTGACACTCTACTCATAAATGCTGGTGTTCCGCAAGGATCCATTCTAGCACCAACACTATTTTTACTTCACATCAACGACCTATTGAAAGCAACTTCATGTCCCGTACACAGCTTTGCCGATGATAGTACCCTCCATACCGCTTTCTCTTCCAGTGCCCCTATATCAGCCCGTGAAACCAGAAATGAACGAGGAAGAAATGTTAACAATATAAATATGGACTTAGCAACAATTCTCGAATGGGGATCCAATAACTTGGTAGAATTCAATGCAAACAAAACACAAGCATGTCTTTTCTCTAGAAAAGCCGATCTCACTGTGCCTAACATAACTTTGTCAGGAGTAACCATACCACTGAAGTCATCCATATCGATGCTTGGTATTACTATCAGCAATAACCTTTCCTGAGAAAATCACGTGAGGTCCATTGCCAAAAGTGCATCCCAAAAACTTGGTTTTTTGTTTCGTGCCAAGAGCTATTTCACCTCCAGTCAGCTGCTTATGATCTATAAGGCACAGATCCGACCTGTACTGGAGTACTGTTCCCATATTTGGAGTGCACATCTAAACATATCCTGAAGCTACTGGATTCTGTCCAAAAAAGGGCAATTCGTCTCGTCGGTGATGCCTCGCTTACAAACTCGCTCACTTGTCTGGAACACCGTAGAAAAGTTGGCGATTTGTCTCTATTTTATAGATATTTTCATGGGCGATGCTCTTCCGAAATATCAACAATCGTTCCTCCTTTGGCAGTCTCTTCGAGATTAACCCGTCAAGTTCAGTCTTCACACCCCTTCGTGGTCACTTTGGAGACCTGCAGAACATCACTTTCCAAAGACTCATTCATCCAACGAATTGCGAGGCTTTGGAACTCATTGCCTAGGGAGGTGTTCCCCGAGGCATACAACCTCCAGAAATTTAAGAAGAACACCAACTCCTACCTTCTTTCCCTTGGTTCCCACGATGTTCTCTGAACATTACAGGATATCCCTTTTCGTGGGAACCAGAACATAAAAAAAAAAAAAAAACTTTCGGTGAATGATACAAATAGACTCAGACAGGAACAGGTTGATTCCATCAATAGAGATCTTAAAGCAATCGTCGAGTGGGGAACCAACAATCTTGTTCAGTTCAACGCCCAAAAAACACAAAGTGCCACGTTTTCCCAGAAAGTGAATTCCTCAAATCATCCCATCACAATGTCCAGAAATACCTTTGAACCAAGTCCCTCCATCTCGATTTTGGGAGTCACGGTGTCCAATAATATGTCTTGGCATGACCATGTTGCTAACATCGCAAAGTCGGCAAGCCAGAGGCTAGGTTTTCTGTGGAAATCCAGAAATTTTTTTACTTCTGATCAACTGTTGACAACGTACAAGGCTCAAATCCGACCTCTACTGGAGTATTGCTCGCACATTTGGGGTTCAGCACCAAGGCATTCTCTTCGTCTTCTAGATTCCATTCAGAAAAGAGCCATTCGCTTGATAAACAGCTCAACTCTCACAGATACCCTTCACCCTCTAGAACATAGAAGAAGAGTTGCAGACCATTTATTGCTCTACAGATATTTCCATGGCAGATGCTTCAGAGAAATAAAAACTCTTGTACCACCATTGGCCACATTCGGCCGAAGAACTCGGCACGCTGATCAGTCTCACCCATTTACTCTCAAGATTGACACTACAAGGACCAATCTTCATCAAGAATCCTTCTTTTACAGGGCTGCTACGGAATGGAAAAAGCTTCCAAAATCAGTTTTTCTAGAGAACTATGACCTGCAACTTTTTAAAAAGCGTGTCCACAATCATTTCCTTTCTATAATCCCTTCCCCTTTTAATAGTCAGAGTGCGGGCTGTCCGCGGACCACACGATAGGTCTACCCTTTTTGCGACTTTAAAAAAAAAAAAAGAAAAACTGTTAAATTATATCAATACAAGAGAATGCAAGTTAAACTGTACTAGTAAGAGAAAGAAAACTTCCTGTTTCTGAAATTTGTTTTGACTAATTGACAGTGAATACCTTCTCTTACTATATACTGGCAATTGTAGTACATTTTTTACCTCGACCAATAAAAGCGGAGGAACAATAAAAACTTATTGAATTGCATAAGTTTGGGGAGTTTTTTTGCGAAAGTAGGTACATCTTTTATTTTTTTAGGAAAAAAAAACAAACTATTAATATTAGGCTGCTAGCAAATATCTGTTATTAACAAATTTTGTCTTGAAGTCAAGATTTACAGGCAATGCGACAAATATATAATCTCACAATTACTGTAATTCTAAATTTACTACGACAACTTTTAGTGACCACTCACTGTAAAGTGAAGGGGACAAAAATGAGGTTACTTAATCAGACATTCTTAAGCATCTTAAAGACATTAATTAAAAAAATTAGGCGAAATTATAGTTCCTTTGTTTAATTTGAATATAAGTTTAGTTGAATTGGAACGTTTAAAAATTGCCATAGGTGATATTTTAAATCTTAATAGTTATTAAAATTGTAAATAAAATTTTACTTTACCTGCTTAACTAAAGGAGGCAAAATTGTTTTTGATTTAGGGTCATCAGCTTTTTCGTTCTTACAATAGGGTAATATTTTTAAAAAATTTAACGGTTTTCTGTAAAATAAAAATATTTTTAAATATACCTACTCTTTTACTAACGGTTACAAAAATCAATAACATTTACAACGAAAAGTTTACACAAAGTACCCTGAGAATATTTTTACCCCACTTGTCTAGAATCTCTAGAATATAGATCTTGCATCATTATTCTGGTGCTCGACGCTGAAAAACCGCGGTACCAATCTGCGCATGCTCCATTCTTGGTTTGGACCCTTTCCCGCTCCCGCGTTTTTTTCAGTGATTGTCATGTTGCGGTAATGTCAATTACTTCCTAGCTTTTTTGAGTTGCGATATTTTATAATTTGGCGATTTAACCTTTTTTTATGCTACAAACTTCAGTAATAATTGTTATTTATTTGTGGAGCAAACATGGTGAAGTAAGTTATATCTTATAAGAATGAAAAGTTTTTTTAACCTCAAATTTATGTTCAGCAATTATTTGGTTTGTCATGCTTGCAACAAAGAATTTAGCTGTGTAGCGACTAAAAATCGACATAATAAAAATGTACATTATGAAACTGTTGGAAAAAGGAGACCAATTCATATTAAGTGTCCATTCCGAGGAACACAAATTAACTTTTATGAGGATTTACCGAAAGAGTTGTTCATCAAATATTGTAAACTAAATTACTTAATAAAACAAAATTAATTGGTATTTTTGGTAACTGATTAAATTTTATTAAAATTTATATTTTTGTGCAGAAGGAAGAGAATATTAAACAAAATATTGAATACTTATATTTATTTAAAAGTACCTAAATAAAACAAAATATAAAAAAACATGAATATATCAAAAACTTTGTAATTTAAAATTGCAATTGAATCTTTTTACATTACAAAATATATTGGAATTAAAAGTGAACAAACAACAATAAAAAATGATACTTTTGAGATCATTAGAGATCTTTTTGTCAGTGATAAAAAAATTAATTGGTTTCCTTGGTAACTAATAAAAAAATTTAAAATTTAAATTTGTATGCATAAGGAACAGAATAATAAAATAATAAAAGTTTAAAGGTATTTATTTAAAAGTAAATAAAACATGAATATATCCAAAATATTTTATTTAAAATTGCAATGGAATCTTTTTATATTACAATTATTATTTAATAGTTGATGAACCTTCCACTAGCCAAAATATTTACCAGCAGAATTTAAAACTGTTTTTAGAAGAAACACATCAAAGTAAAAAAGATGATATTAATTTAAAAAGAAAGCGTGAGTTATGTTATTCAGATTTTACATATTGTTATCCAATTATTTAGGTAGTAAACTATTAATTTTTAGATTGAAATTAACAAAATTGTTAATATTCTCACTAATTTGAGAAGATAAAAACTTTGGAAAAATCAAGGATATAGTAAGGAAATATAAAAATAAAAATGACGCCAATACGTGTAAAAAAAGAAAAGTAGAAAGACAGTTATATTTTTCAAACAACAAATGTAATTGCGCAGGTTTGTTTACAAAAATAAAACACTTTTTGGTTCTTATTTTTTTCTCTTTCTCTTGCAAATATTTTAATTAATTTTTTCTCTATCAGGTTTTAAATTATTTATTTCAATTACCTTCTTAACTAACATTCCTAATCTAACATTCCTTATCCCATTTCCTTGGCGAAGGATCAGCTCTTACCTCCTCGTGGCCTTCGCTGGGCAGTAACGATATAAAATATTAATAATCAAGAAAGTAAGGGTTGATAAATGTTTCTACTCTTAAATCGTTCTATACCACTTTTTAACAAACAATTATTATTTTACTCAACTCACACAATAATTTGGTAATTTTTTTATTTTGTCACTGACAAAAAGAGCGACCCTTAATGATTTCAAAAGTATCCTTTTTTATTGTTTTTTGTTCACTTTCAATTCCAATACATTTTGTAATATAAAAAGATTCCATTGCAATTTTAAATAACATAATTTGGATATATTTATGTTTTATTTACTTTTAAATAAATACCTTTAAACTTTTATTAATTTATTATTCTCTTCCTTATGCATACAAATTTAAATTTTAAAATTTGTTACCACTTACCAAGGAAACCAATTTATTTTTTTTCACTGACGAAAAGATCTTAAATGATCTTAAAAGTATCATATTTTATTGTTTTTTGTTCACTTTCAATTCCAATATATTTTGTAATATAAAAAGATTCCATTGCAATTTTAAATTATAAATTATTTGATATATTCATGTTTTTTAAATTGTATTGTTTTATTTAGGTACTTTTAAATATATATAAGTATTCAATGTTTTGTTTAATATTCTCTTCCTGCACACAAATATAAATTTTAATAATATTTAATCAGTTACCAAAAATACCAATTCATTTTTTTTCATTAAGTAATTTAATTAAAAATATTTGATGAACAAATCTATCAGTAAATACTCATAAACGTTAATTTGTGTTCCTCGGAATGGACACTTAATATGAATTGATCTCTTCTTTTCAACAGTTTCATAATGTACATTTTTAATATGTCGATTTTTAGTCGCTACACAGCTAAATTCTTTGTTGCTGAAAATAAATTTGAGGTTAAAAAAACTTTTCATTCTTATAAGATATAACTTACTTCACCATGTCTGCTTCACAAATAAATAACAATTAATACTGAAGTTTGTAGCATAAAAAAAAGTTAAATCGCCAAATTATAAAATATCGCAATTCAAAAAAGTTAGGAAGTAATTGACATTAACGCAGCATGACAATCACTGAAAAAAACGCGGGAGCGGGAAAGGGTCCAAACCAAGAATGGAGCATGCGCAGATTGTGTCGCACCGAATTGGTGAGAGTCGACGGCATGGACGTAAGAATTAATGTATGCTGCAATTGGGGGTGTAGATTTTATCCGACTCCAGTTGCAGTTCGGGTTTTGAAACCGTGTTGGTGGTTTAAAGCGTACGCGCATAGAGTTCTGACTGCGTGTTTGTAATAAAATTACAGTAAAAATGAAGGAACGCTTTTCTTACCGGGGTCATTCATAAGCGGCTGATCTTTTTAACAAAGATAAATATTTAGAGTTTTCAAAAAATTTCACTGCGACTGTTTTAAACGATGTATGTTCATTTTATCCGATGTTGAGCAAATCAAGATTAAGAACTGAGTTGGAGGTAATTTACTCGAGAGAAGATTTTAAAAAGATGGATTGAGCAATTAATCTTCTTTTATGGAAAATAATCTTAGTGAAACATTTATCGAAACATCGAAAATATTAAAAATTATGGTGACGACTCCAATAACAACAGCCGAAGCAGAACGCACTTTTTCGACGCTTAAATACATAAAAATATTTCTGCGAAATACTGTGCTTAATAACAGACTAAATGCTTTAGCTGTGATGTCCATAAATCGAAATTTAGTGCACTAAATAAACAATTTTTTTATTTTTATACCGCTAGCCTAACGATATAGATAACAAATCGCCCCAAGAGGAAAAGTAGGTGTGTGTCCTCTTTTTATGCGGCATTTATTATTATTTAATTAACATGATATCATTAAATATCAATTATTATTCTGCATTTACTATTTTACGTTTATTTGTGATTATTTTGTGAGCTTGTTAATTTCTTACCGGCTAGAAGTCGTTCAGGCGCAGAGTTAAAATTTACGGTTCGAATGTCATTTACTAAGCGTTTTAAAAATGTACATATTTGATTTGTAGAAGCGTATGGAGCACGTCGGCTTGGCGCGCGTATATACGGACTATTACCACAGTTTAAAAAATACATTTGATGCCACGAGGGCAGTTTGATAAGTCAGTGATATTTTAAATTTCCCGCGCAGTTACTCCAAATGCAACAGTGCTGCCGTCAACTATAATCTATCAGTGGGCAACTTTCTAATTTTGAGCAAGCTACGTCGTGCATTTGGTGTTTGATAGCCGTTCAAAGCAGACAACCTCGTGAATTTTTACGAAAATGGAAGAAGTGAATTTCGTGTGCTGATTAAGCATTACTTTTTACGTAAAAAATCCATCACTGAAACTAAAGAACGACTTGATAAATACTACGGGGACTCGGCACCATACATTTCAATGGTTAAGAAGTGGTTTACAGAGTTCCGTTGTGGTCGCGTACCAGCACTAGTGACGCCTAACGTCCGGGTCGCCCAAAAGAAGTGATCACGCCGGAAATCGTCTATAAAATCCATGAAATGATATTGAATGATCGGAGAATGAAAGTGCGTGAGTTGGCTCATGCTGTAGGTGTATCTCAACTGAACGGGTACATCATATTTTACACGAATATTTGGACATGAAAAAACTCTCTGCGAGATGGGTGCCGCGATTGCTCACACTCGGCCATAAGCGCAATCGTGTGACCACTTCAAAAAAGTGTTTAGCGATGTTCAGCCGTAATCCGGACGAATTTTTGCGCCGTTTTGTTACTGTGGATGAAACATGGATACATCACAACACGCCAGAGACCAAGGAATAATCGAAACAGTGGGTTGCTCGGGGTGAACGTGGAACAAAGAAGGCGAAACAGAGTCTGTCAGCCAACAAGGTCATGGCCTTAGTTTTTTGGGATGTACGCGGTGTCATTCACATCGATTACCTCAAGAAAGGTAAAACGATCACCGGCGAATATTATTCAAAGCTTTTGAACAGATTCGACGTTGATTTGAAGCAAAAACGGCCACATTTGGCTAAGAAGAAAGTGCTGTTTCATCAAGACAATGCACGTGTGCACACTTGTCTAGTCACGATATCCAAAATCCACGAATTGGGATACGAACTGCTACCCCATCCAGCATATTCTCCAGATTTAGCCCCCTGCGACTTTTTTCTGTTTCCAAACCTAAAGAAATGGCTGTGCGGTAAGAGATTTGAGTCGAATGAAGAAGTCATTACCGAAACAAACGCGTATTTTGAGAGCTTTGAAAAAACCTATTATTTGGAGGGAATAAAAAAATTAGAAAAACGCTGGACTAATTGTATCGAGCTAAAAGGTGAATATGTAGTAAAATAAAATTTTTATTTGCGGAAAAAAATTTGTTTTATTTAAAAAGTCACTGACTTATCAAACCTCCCTCGTATTACAGTTTCACTAATCGAATAGTTGAGTCAATGTTTTTGGTTTTCACCCAAATTTATTAGTAAAAAGCGACGCGCACATATTTTAAAGGTCATAGACTGTAAGAAAATCAAATACCATTGGGAAAAATACAACTTTATGCGACCCTATCGGCCTTAACGTGTATCGCTTATTTGTATTGTTTCGTCCATTGTGTATTTACATAGTTATTTTGTGTTCAAATCTAATTGATAAAATTCCTAACAAAAATACAAAAAATAACACTAATTGTTGCATTTAAGGGTGCAGCTCTAGAAAGTCAGCTCCGGAAATTCATTTCGATTATTTTCCGACTAAAGATAAAAATAAGTTCACATAACCAAAAAAATGAGAGTGATTAAAGAGGTTGATCAACGAAAGATTTGGGAAAATTTTTTGTTGATGGGAAAACAAGTAACCAAGCATATGCGAGTATGCTCAAAATATTTCAAACCTGAAGATTATATAATGAGTACAATTTAAATTAATTTTAGGAATACCTTTATTCATTCATCATATTATTGCAGGGATTCTCACTTCTAAAGTATCTCCGTGGTTGGGAAAAAAAGCTGTGCTTTTTCAAAACTTACCTAGCAAGACCATTCGAGTAAACACATCAAATTTAATAAAATGTGTAAGGCATGATAGATTACTCAGAAGAAATCGGCTGCAAAAGCAAGAGTTAGTTTTACGAACTAGGGACTTATGTCCTGATGAGCTGCATAGTACTGATAATACTTCTCAGTCCTTGAACTTGACCAAACAAGAACAAGAAGCAGTTAATGGACTTTTACAATTGTTTCAAGCACAAGAACCATTAGAATCTACAAAGTGTGATAAAAGCTTTCAAGTTTCTAGTGGTGATTTTAGAATGTAATTTTGATAAAACATTAAGTTGAACTTTATATATGGCGGAGTTGGTTGATTTTTGGCCATTGTCTCATTGCCTAGCTTCTTGTTTGTAATTTATTGCATGCATATAGGTTTGGGCCGTGGAATAATGGTTAAAATCAGCCATCGGGTGATTGCTTCCACGTAGCACCGCTGGATACGGAAATAGCAGGATCACTTGTGGTTCTACTATTTTCTAACCGAATGTCACCCCAACGGAAATACCAGGAAACACAGCGTGAAGGAGGGAACCTGTTATCCGGGGATTCGGGAATATAACTGGATGTCATGTCCGGAGCATTCCTGATGCGCCGGAGAGCTGAAACTCTCTGTGAAAACATGCCTGGTATAGACCGCGCTGACAACCAGCAACAGCTGGTGATGCGTGTGGGCTTGCCTTAACCAGCTGGCCGAGTAGAAGAGAACTACAATGAAAATCTACCCAAGTACAAGGTGGAACAGCATAAGCCGAAGACTGCATTGCTAGTGGGTGGACTAGTTAAATTATCTGCCTACGGTCTCCCAACCAAACTGCGCTAATGGCTCTTGAGCTTCATGGAAGATCGCTCCTTACATGTGGCAGTTGACGGTGTTTCTTCTGATGCGTTTAAAACTAATGCCGGGGTCCCCCAGGGTTCCATCCTGTCCCCCACTTTATTTCTTTTACACATCAACGACCTCTTGAAAACCACCACAAACCCCATTTACAGTTTCGCAGACGATAGCACACTTGTCTCAACTTTCACATCCTATCGATCACTTTCGGTGAATGATACAAATAGACTCAGACAGGAACAGGTTGATTCCATCAATAGAGATCTTAAAGCAATCGTCGAGTGGGGAACCAACAATCTTGTTCAGTTCAACGCCCAAAAAACACAAAGTGCCACGTTTTCCAAGAAAGTGAATTCCTCAAATCATCCCATCACAATGTCCGGAAATACCCTTGAACCAAGTCCCTCCATCTCGATTTTGGGAGTCACGGTGTCCAATAACATGTCTTGGCATGACCATGTTGCTAACATCGCAAAGTCGGCAAGCCAGAGGCTAGGTTTTCTGTGGAAAGCCAGAAAGTTTTTTCTCCTGATCAACTGTTGACGACGTACAAGGCTTAAATCTGACCTCTACTGGAGTATTGCTCGCACATTTGGGGTTCAGCACCAAGGCATTCTCTTCGTCTTCTAGATTCCATTCAGAAAAGAGCCATTCGCTTGATAAACAGCTCAACTCTCACAGATACCCTTTACCCTCTAGAACATAAAAGAAGAGTTGCAGACCAGTCATTGCTCTACAGATATTTCCATGGCAAATGCTCCAGAGAAATAAAAACTCTTGTATTACCATTGGCCACATTCGGCCGAAGAACTGGGCACGATGATCAGTCTCACCCATTTACTCTCAAGATTGACACTACAAGGACCAATCTTTATCAAGAATCCTTCTTTTACAGGGCTGCTACGGAATGGAATAAGCTTCCAAAATTAGTTTTTTCAGAGAACTATGACCTGCAACTTTTTAAAAAGCGTGTCCACAATCATTTCCTTTCTATAATCCCTTCCCCTTCTAATAGTCGCAGTGCGGGCCGTCCGCGGCCCACACGATAGGTCTGCCCTTTTTGCGACTATTTTCATTAAAAAAAAAAAAAGTTGCGATTATGCGAACTCCGGGGTACCTGGCGCCCCTCGCTTTCATTTGCCTTCCTGCTGCATGCGGTGCTCTGTTGTAGGTGACCGTCTTTCCCTAGCTTCTCGTAGAAATATATATGGACACGATAGAAAAAAATCAGGGTGAGGAAAACTCCCCAAAAACATAGAGGACGAAATCCTCATGGAAACGGGCAGCATCACACAGGACGTCGAACGCCCTGAATCCGAAGCTGACCTGCTCAAATCCGGCAGTGACGAGGACACTGATAAATCCTCAAAAACTCTCTCGAAAGAAAAGAAAAGAATCAGATTTAGCGGAGCTGCCAGAAAAAGGTTTAAATAACTCATCAAACAAGAACTTCCAGCAGAAGAGGCCAAGTTGAATGCGGTTGAACCGTTGAGGAAGCAAACTGATGACAAAGGGTTGAAAAGAGTCCGGTCAGAGAAAAATACTCCTGACGGACAACCGACCAAGCGAACGAAAGCGGCGGACAGAGGCAGCAGTGCCTCAGTGCCCACCAAACCAACTTTCAGTAAAATGACGGGAGGTGTAAAAATAGGCATTCTGCCGACGAACTAACTGGAGATGCTCCTTATAACGGATCAAATTGAAGCCGTAAAAGAGGCAATTATAGACAATATAATCGAGCTGAGAGAAAAGGCTGTCATAAAGCTTTACTTTCATAGCTCCCACAATAGACCCGGTTGGTTAGCCCTAATGTGTGCCGATAACGCCACCGTGAAGTGGCTAAAAGATACCATTGAGGTATAATACCCTGGGAGGGTGCAATGCTGAGGGTCGTTTAGGAGGCAGCAATGCCTCACAACGAAATATTGGTGGCATACCTACCAGGCAGCCAGGGATATTTCACGAAGAAAATCCTTGGATTAATAGAGGCTCAGAATGTAAGCAACCACCTGAAGGGTACTAAGGAGAACATCCGAAGGCTCTCCAGAACTTCTTATAATTTTGGTTGACATCCAATCGGTCAAAAAGCTAAGAAAAACTTGGTTTGTGATTAACTACATGTTTGGTCACACAATCCTCAGGGCAAGTGGTGGCAAACCCAAATCGGCTACACTTGACTCCTCAGAACCTGGTACCTCAGGTATCAAACAAAGTGCGGTCAGTACCAAGAAGCTGCCAGGGCTGCCAAAAGATCTGGGAAATCTGCAATTCCAGAGAAAAAGGTGACCAAAGGTAAGAAGGTGCCTAGGACACCAGATAGATCTGGAGGAAGTAAGGAAAAGGGGAAGCTAAAAGCCCCACCCAAACCTCCAAAATAAGCCAAAAGCTCAATTGCCTGCTGGTAAACCTCCAATATTTAAAAGCAGCCACGAGTGTGCTGAGAAGGAGGTTTATTGAAGACAACATACAGGTAGAGCTACTACAAGAGCTCTGGATAAAAAGAGGACGGGTAAAAGGACTTAACATTAAATCGTGTAAGTTACTTTATTGTAATTTTCACGAAAAACCACGAGCAGCCATATTGCTCGCACCTAAAATTAAATTTTTTCCTGTTCCAGAGTTCATTACTGGAGATTTGGCAACCGCCATAGTGGAAGTGCCAAAAAAGGTAACAGGCACTTTATTCTGTGCTGAGATGCAAACGGCCACCACTTGATATGGGAAAGTACAGACACAAACATACAGGGTAAGTATCTTCTGGAATATTTGTCGGCTAACAACATCGACATTATTAACAGAGGAAATAAACCCACCTTTATAAATGCGATCAGGAAAGAGGTTCTTGATTTGACTTTTGTGGATCCATTTATAACAAACCACATCCATAACTGGCATGTCTCTGATGACTCTTCAATGTCTGATCATCAACACGTAAGGTTTGACTTGAAGACGTCGAAAAAACATTTCGAGAGATACAGGGTACCAAAGTTAAGCAACTGTGAGGCTTACAAAGAGCATCCCAAAAGGCAGACGGAGGACCAACACATACACATCGAATCAATAGAGGAACTTGACACAGCCTTCAGACAACTTCAAAATGCTATAATAAAAGCATATGAACTTAGCTGTCCTAAAAAACAAAAGGCTACTGCTAGAGATGTGCCATGGTGAAATAAAAAACTAGAAAAACTTCGGAGAAAAATCAAAAGACTTTTGAATAGAGCTAAGAGTCTGGGACACTGGGAAGACTACAAAACAGCTCTTTTTGAGTACAACAAAGAACTCAGAAAATCAAAAAAAAAACATAAAGGCAAATGTGCAAGGGGATCACCGAACTGGCACAACGTCTTTAAAAAATACTCTCAAAAGAACACTCCAACGGCATCGGTCTGATTAAAAAGCCGAACGGATAATACACTGATAACCCTAAGGAAAGCTTAAGTGTTCTCCTGCAGACACACTTTCCTGGTTCCGAACAGGTTGTGGAGAACGAACTGCAATGTGCTCATCTGGAAGGGGTTGTTCACAACCCCAACAGATCCAGCAGAAGCCTAGCTGGAAAAATCTTCATAACACAGAGAATCAAATGGGCTATCAAATATTTTAAACCATTTAAGTCGCCAGGAAAGGACAAAATATTTCCCGCCTTACTGCAATATGGCCTTGAAATACTAGAGCCTTCTTTGAAAAAGTTATTCAAGGCCAGCTTTATCTTTGGTTATATACCGCAAGCTTGGAGAAAAGCCCTGGTGGCGTCCAATGGACGAACCAAAGTCTTACCGCCCCATCAGTCTTACCTCCTTTCTCCTAAAAGCAATGGAGAATATAATAGACTGTTACATCAGAAGCGAACTTCTTGAGTTGAGACCGCTCCACATGAAACAGTTTGCTTATCAAGCAGGTAAATCCACGATCAATGCTCTACAGTGCCTAGTTGAAAGCATTGAAAAGACATACGCGGAAAAAGAAATGGCTCTTTGTGCCTTCATCGATATAGAGGGTGCTTTTGACAACACCTCGCATGCCTCCATAACTAGATCACTAGAGGAAAGAAATATAAACGCCTCACTGATCAGATGGATACAATCTATGCTGAAAAGCAGAATTATTGTGGCGACTCTTGGGTGAGAGACAGTCAAGTTGACAGTAGAAAAAGGTTGTCCCCAAAGGGACAATAAACAAAACACATCACTAAACGCACTGTCTTAAATCCTGAAAGAAGGGGGTAAAAAGGCCCCCGTATTTGGTTTAAGAAATGTTTATTCTTTAATTTATAACAAAAATATGAGATAGTTTTGTTTAAAATTATAACAAAAATATACGACAGGTTTCTACTTTTATAAATAGAAAGTATGGCTATTGTCCAATAGATGGCGACCTTGGTTTTTAAAAATATTAATTTATGCCCAGCGCTATTCTGCAAGAGGCCTAAGTTCCTAGAAGCGGCCTTCCTAAAGCCCTTCGATGTCAGAAACTTGGCCCCCAGGAAACTAATAAACTTTGCTCGAAGTCTCGGAATCCCGGGCCTCGAATAGATTAAGGGTCATGCACAAAAGATCTGATAGGTCGAGGTGCTTGAGAGGCTGCATAGCCTTTACGACCCCCCTTACAATCTACAATCTGGACTAGAATTCAGTGAGTGGTGTGCAGAATTTTGATTTGTTCAAAACTATATGCAGTTTAGTAGATCAATTTTACCCACGTAAGAGGCACAGTATAATTTCTACTTCTGACAGTGCACTGTTGTACTCAACTCAAACAATATATTTAGTAACATTTACTTTGTTTTATTGTATTACAGGTGAAAAGAGCAACCCTTAATGATCTCAAAAGTATCCATTTATAATTGTTTTGTTTACTTTCAATTCCAATACATTTTCTGGTATAAAAAGATTTCATTACCAATGTATGTTTCTTTAAATTGTTTTTTTTTATTTACTTTTCAATCATTATTATTAGCTTAACAGCTCGTTCTGGGCCTTGGCTGTCGCAATTTTGTGTCGTCAACTGGTCCTATCTGTGGCAGCATCCTTTTAGTTAGGTAGACCAATACTAGTTGCATCGTTCTTGACGCTGTCCTCCCATCTGAGCCTCGGCCGTCCTCGTCTTCTGCGACCCTCTGGCTTTGTAGACAGTATTTTCTTTGGAATTCTGTCTCTGTCCATTCTGATGACAAGTCCTGCCCACCTTAGTCGACCAATCTTGATGACCGAAACATCTTTTCCTCCGAAGCGCTCATAAAGATTGTACAGCTCGAAGTTGTACCGACGCCTCCACACACCATTTTCATGAATTCTACCAAATAAACTACTTAGTACTTTCCTTTCGAATATTTGAATTAGGATTGTATCACTTTTGCTGAGTGCCCATGTAAGGGGCATAGGTAAGCACTGGTATGACGAGTGTCCTGTACAGTCGGATTTTTGTACCGCGACTTAGATTTTGGCTTCTTAAGTGTTTTCGTAACCCATAGTCCCAGTTGTCACATGGTACGGTGGATCCAAGGCACCGAAACTGGTGGGTAGCTTCAAAGTTGTAATCTGCTACTGTGAAGTTTTGTCCAACGTTACGTATTTTTTCCTGTGTGGAGGATACCATTACCTTAGTCTTGTCCTTGTTTATAGTGAGGCCAATCACTCTGGCTGCTTCTGTAAATGACATGGTTACTTCTTTTGAGGTGCGTGCTAAGCGGCATACTATATCTTCATTGTCAGCGTATACGAGTAGTTGCACTGATTTGTAAAAGATTGTGCCCAATCTGTTGATGTTCGATTTTTGCACTACACTCTCAAGTGCGATGTTAAAGAGCAAGCATGCCAGACAATCGCCCTGCCTTAAACCATTGTATGTTTCAAATTTTGGTGGATTGATTGTTTTGTATTCTAATCATTTTCACGACGCTTGACATGGTCATCTTTGTGAGGTCTGTAAGCTTTTTAGGAATGAGCAGGTTGTTCATAGCCTCATAGAGTCGAATACGTATAATGCTCTGTCAAATGCTGCTTTAAAATCTATGAACATGTGATAGGTGTCCATATCAAATTCTAGGGTTTTTTCCAATATTTGTCGTATGTCAAATATCTGATCAGTGGTCGTCTTTCCTGCTCGAAATCCACCAGGGTATTCTCCAAGTCTGTCTTCAACATAGGCGTTGGTAGATAATACTGGGCAGAATTTTATAGGCACTGTTAAGTATTGTGATTCCTCTATAGTTTTTGCACTCTAGTTTTTCTTCTTTCTTGTGCAAGGGACATATGATACCCTTATTCGATTCTCTTGGCATTAGTTCGCCACCCCAGATTTTAGAAATTAGCTCATGCATGTTTAGAAGTAATATTTCACCCGCGTGCTTATAGAGTTTAGCTGGTAGGTTATCAGTTCCAGGTGATTTGTTGTTCTTAAGCTTTTTTGTGGCTGCCTTAACTTCTTCTAGTGATGGGGAGTCTTAGGGCTGTTTGTTTTTGTACTGAAAATCAATAACGCACTGATCTTGATTTTGGTTTAGAAGCTCGCTAAAGTGTTCAGTCCACCTGTTTACAACTCACTTAAAACCTGCCCGTCTCTATTTTTGCACAGCTTCGTTCTGGGCTTAAACTGTATTTGTTGTTTGTTGACTCTTTGATAGAATTGTCTGGAATGCCTTCCTCTTCAAAATCTCTCTTTTTTGCTCTGTGTATTCGTTTTTCTTCCAAACTCATATGTTTATATTTTTCTGTAGAGGCTCTTCTGTGCTGAATTTCTTTGTAGGCTCTGTTACTTGTGGTTACTTGTGTTGTTCTGCCTGTTGCTGTCCCCAGCACTGACTCAGTCGCTTGTGCTAGAGCGGTTTTACATTTATTCCATATCTTGTCTACTGTCTCTTCTTGTTCCACTAGCTGTTGAGGGGGCTGCAGTATCCTATTTACTAAACTACTAAAATTTTGGGATATTGCTTCATCGTTAAGTTTGTCCACATTGTATCTTCTCTGTTTGTCTCCTTTCTCCTATTCAAGCTATTCTCGCTCTGATTTTTGAGCCCAGTAGATAATGGTCTGAGTCAATATTAGCTCCTCTATCACTTCTAACGTTTATTAGGTTAGACATATGTCTTGTGTCAATAAGAAGGTGAAGATTTGTTTCAGAGATAAAAATATTGTATACCGTTGTGAATATATAAGTGATTTGTCAAGTTCAATTTATTGTGTAGAAATATTAGAATAAACATTTTTTGGTTATTGTATTAGAATCATCGAATCCAAAGAGTAACGGTATAATAAGTTTGTAGTTGTTGAGATATAATGTGAGTCGAGAAAACATACATACATATAGTCACGCCTTTTTCCCGTAGGGTTAGTCAGAGAAAATTTCCTTTCACTTGCTACGGTTCTTACACACATCTTTTGCTTTTTCTACTTTCATCAGTGCTCTCATACATGCTCGTCGGTTGTTGGTACTCTTGACCTAGCCTTTCTTCAACACAATGTTGATCTGATCGAGATATGTTCGCCGAGGTCGACCTCTACCGACTTGTCCATTCACACTCGCCAATCTTCCTTCATCCATCCTTCCTACGCGACTAAACCATCTAAGCATTCCTTTGTCTATCTTTGTAACCACATCTTCATATAGCTATGAAGTGTCCCATTCATTTGTTTTCCTGCCAACACCCTTCGCTCTGTCTTTTTGCAATGCGGTGGGATACAGGGACACGCCTCAAGGATAGCCGGGGGGATAGGGATACAATGGTGACAACTAAGTGTCCCTGAGATTTGCATCCGGGCACGATTCTAATAATAATAATATAATAACACCCTTCGCTCAATGTCACGATACAAATATTATTAAGCGGAAATATGTAATCATGTAGAAGAAGTAAAGGTGTGCTTAGGTGGTAACCAAATCGGTTTAAATCGGCACTTGACATCCGCTTCATTGGGAATAAAATGGGGACCTGTGACAGATCCCTTTCTTGAATAATTCATCTCTTAAAGGAAAATTAGCCCGTTACATACCATAAATTACAAATATTTCATTAAATATTATATAAATTTAACAGTATTTACCAGGTTTCTATAATTTTCTTTCTTTAAAAAATTTAATTACAACAGCTGCTAATATATCGCCTAATAATACGTAATTCTTATCTAATAACAAGTTATGTTGATTAGTAAAAGTATGTAAACGCTTTCACAACTGTTTAGTAACAAATTAAAAAAAAACAGACCAAAGAGTAAATAAAAACAAATATTGGAATTATTGTAGGTATATAAACTTACCCTTTCATGTTTATTTAATTTAAAATTGACAGGTGAAGTTGTTAAAATTATCATGAAGCACCAGACACCTTGCGCGCGTATTATTTAATGTTTTCATTGTTTAATGTAGACCACTCTCTTTAGTAAAAATACTTTCAACGTTAATGATCTCGAAAATAATATTTAGTTTACTTTCTTTTTTTGGTACTTTAAATAAATACAATTATGTCATTACAAGGGAAGCGGAGAAAGTATTCAAATTATCATTATTGTCAGATTATTTTTGTCTTGGTGTTAGTTAGGATGTAAGACATTTTAGGAGTAATACAAACAATAATTTAATAGACGTCACATGACTTCAACATCAGAGACAGATAGGCGACGTCATGGCTTCTTCTTCTTCATCTATATGTCTGTCAAAAAATGTCATTGGGCTGACAGCCTACTTTTTTTTACTTTTCCGAACCGAAGGGTACAAAAGGAAAAGTATTAGTTTACCCCCAAAAATCAAAATCGCCAAAACCATGTGCGCTGCACGTTTCATGGCCCCACGCATCGAATGGACCATTTTCAGCGTGGCGGTTGTTCCAAATTTTGTCTCTGACGTGTGTGTTTGAAAATCTTGTGGGCACTAAACTTACAGGGTAGAAGTTTTGCCCGAAGGACAAGACCGAGTTCGAAGATAGGCCATAACGGCACATTCCTTCAGGTAGCTGCCGTAAAAGGTGATCCTCAAATTAATCGCATTTTGTACTTATCGCACGATAACTTTAGAAGGGAAGCCAGGGCGATGAAACTTTCAGGTATAACGTTTGGCCTGACCGATGGACAAGATCATTATTCAAAATTTGGTCAGTATCTTCATATAAATTATAAATACAAATTAAATTTAATGGACCGATAACACTAGGACAACTAGAACTATATTAAATCGAAAAGAGCCATCGGTTTGGAAAAGTTAGTATTGCTACGGCAATTTTTTGTTGTTGCAGGGGTTGAGAAAATCCTTTACAGAGAGGTTATGAGTCTGAAAGCTCAAGGTCTACTGTGAGATTCCAATGACTGTCAGGACTACTCACTAAAAACTTCACCACTATCTAGGTTCGTCTGGCTATTGTCTCCGGTGACACTTAGGTCTTAGGCCCATTTTATTTTGCCCATGTGTTTTTGTATAATTGTACAATTGAGACCCGACCCGCAGACCACCCAGCAAAGACGCGGAAACAGCAAAACACACACTGCGCTGCCGCAAGGCACCGGACCGAAAAAGACAGGCAATCCCGGGACCTAGAACCTCGCTGCACCCAATCCAGTACCTTCGTACCTTGTACAAGTTCTGTACTGGGTGGAAACAATGTAGCCGCCCAAGAACCACCCACTCCATCGCCCCTGGATCCCTGCCACATAACCCGCAAGCTATGTCTTCATTATACAGTCCCTTAGTGATTCTTAGCTGATTCCTGTTCATCGGTAACAGTTCTGCCGTCCTTTTATGGCACGTTATTTTGATGTAATATTTCCCGTGTTTGTTTCCTGGTATGCTTTTCCAGTAGTTTTTGTGTTTTTTCGAACCTTTTCTTGCAAGTTTGTCTACTTCCTCATTACCTGCAACTTCCTGGTGTCCTGGAACTCGTATCAGTTTGACGTGATTACGGTCTACCAGCGTTCTCAATTCTTCTTTGCAGTCAACAAGTATGGGGGATGGGTTGGTTCGGCTCTGAGGTGCTAATGCTGTCTTCTACAGGATTTCGCCCGGTTTCCTGTAGGCTCCTTTAGCTACGGTGCTTCCCCACCGCCATGCATCCATCAGCACGGGTCTCATAACACTTTGGATTGGAAGTCTTTTGGTTGCTTTTTACGACAGGCAGACGCTACCTGGGATCTATTCTACCTACTTTTATTCTTCTTCTTCAACTGCCTATCTGTCTCTTGCAGTGGTGACAAGCTCTCCAAATGATTTAATTTCGGTCCATTTTCTGATATTTCGAGCCCATGACATTTGTTTTCGCCCCATTCCTCTCTTTCCCTCAATTTTGCCCTCCAATCAAAGGGATGAATATAAATTTAAGCAAAACGAAAGTAATGGTTTTTGAAAGAGAAGAAGGCATTACAAACTGTAGTTTCGATTGAGGGAGAAAGAGTGGAACAATTAAATGAATTTGTGTACTTGGGTTCAAAGTTTACTAGAGATGGAAAGGATGACAGTGACATTGAGCGAAGGGTGTTGGCTCGAAAACAAATGAATGGGGCAATGCATAGCTTTATGAATAGCCAGAAAGTGTCAAAAAAAGCACGTCTGGCGGTGCATAGAGGTGTGTTGTTTCCTACACTTATGTATGGTAGTGAATGTTGGGTTTGGCAGAAAAAGCATGAAAATAGGATTAATGCTGCGGAGATAAGTAGTCTAAAAAGTATAGCCGGAGTGACTCGGTTGGATAAAGTTAAGAATAGTGAGATAAAAAAACGCTGTAGTGTAAAAGAAGATGTGGTCACAAAGATAGATAAAGAAATGCTTAGATGGTTTGGACACGTAGAAAGGATGGATGAAGAAAGATTGACGAAACAAATTTATATGGCGAGTGTGAATGGACAAGTCGGTAGAGGTAGAACTCGGAGAACATATCTCGATCAGATCAACATTGTTTTGAAGAAAGGCCAGGTCAAGAGTACCAACAACCGACGAGCATGTATGAGAGCACTGATGAAAGTAAAAGAAGCAAAAGATGTGTATAAGAACCGTAGCAAGTGGAAGGAAGTGGTCTCTGCCTAACCCTATGGGAAAAAGGCGTGACTTTATGTATGTATGGATGTAAATCAATTATAGCATATTATATTTTTTATTTCTAAATATATTGCCAAAGTATGCAGTTTTTCTCTTCTGTATTGTGATAAATTATTTTTTCTTTATGCATTATTTGTAAGACGTCGTTGTTCGTCACCTTATCAGTCCAAGAAATTTTAAGCAGTCATCTGTAGGTCCACATTTCGAACGCTTCCATTTTATTGATAGTATTTAACTTTAGCGTCCAAGCCTCCACCCCATATAATAGTATTGACCATACACAACATCTTACCTAACGCATGCGTAGTGACAGGTTTAGATCTTTGCATTTAAGTACCTTTCCGTATTTTATGAATGCACTACGTGCCATATCTATTCTGCTTCGGATTTTCTTATTGGAGTTCCAATCTGAGTGCAGCCAACACCCTAAGTATCTGTATTGCGATACTCTTTCAAGTTGTCGATTTGGATTATGATTAAAGCGTTGTTTGTTTCTGCTGATTATCATGAATTTAGTTTTATTTGTGTTAATATTTAATCCGAATTCTTCACTTACGTGGCTTCAGCATCGTTTGCAATCAATACAGCATCGTCTGCATATCTGAAATTTGATATTGGTGCACCGTTTACTTTCACTCCCATTTCTTGTTCTTCAAAGGTTTTCTCAAATATGCCTTCGGAGTATAGATTAAATAACAGTGGAGACAGAATACATCTTTGCCGCACGCCTCTTCTTA
Source organism: Agelastica alni (assembly GCA_950111635.1). NCBI lineage: Eukaryota > Metazoa > Arthropoda > Insecta > Coleoptera > Chrysomelidae > Agelastica > Agelastica alni. The sequence goes on along the minus strand of OX467709.1, from coordinate 11,715,099 downwards.
TTTCAATATCTTCTGTAGTAATGTTTTGTGTTGTGATGTGTGCTGTTGGTGCCAGTATAAATTCTCTATGCATCTGATGTCTTTATCGTCTAATTCTGTATTCTTTAGTATATCCATACGTTTTTTGTGTTTAACACGATCGAAGGCTTTTTCGTAATCTAGAAAACATAGAAAGATATCCCTGTTGACGTCACGACAATTCTGCATTAGAACTTGGATTCCAAATAGTGCTTCTTGCGTATCCATTTCAGATTTGAATTTCGTTCACATTTATTGTATATTCTTTAATGTAATACTTTCAAGAATATTTTAAGAGTATGGTTCCTAAGGCTTTTTGGTTTATGGTCATTGCATCTGCTTGCATTCACCTTTTTGGGGAGTGGAATGAACGTTAATCTTAGCCACTTTTGTTTGTGATAATACAATATTGTCATCATCGATTAATTTTAGTATGACTACAGGAATCTTATCGGGTCCAGCAGATTTGTTATTTTTTGCTTCTGGTATTCCTTTTTTGATTTCATTTATTTGTATTGAAGGTTCAGATAAGTTTGAATAGTTGTTCTCAGGCTCCGGTCTCGAGTCATCAGAAAATACGTTTTTAATGTATTTTTTCCAGAGGTCACTTTTATCTTCTGTTATGATTTTATTTGAGTCATTTTTTAATGTAGTTACGGGTCTAGATCTATATACTCCAGCTCCTTCTTTTAGTTTTTTGTGTTCTCCAAGTATGTCGTGCATCTCTTGCAATCTTTTAATTTCATCACATTCTTTTTCTAACCATTTCCGTTTTGCCTTTCTAATCTCAGACCTGATACGTATATTTATTTTTTTATATTCAGTGTTATTCTTTCCTTTGTGTTTACGGCGTTCTTCCATTATTGTTAAGATTTCATCTTTCATCCATTTCTTCTAGCTTATCTGTCTGTGGTAACCTAGGATATTTGTTACTGTGTTTCTTATATGTTCTTCAACGTTTTCACATAGTTTATTAAGCTGTGACCTACTTTATTATGTTCATTACATAAAAAAATAGAACACAATGTGCTGACGGCAGCTGTTCGCCGGAGAACAGATAAAGTGAGTTCGAATTATTTACGGCTCTAAGAATGAAAATTCAAATTCATTAAGGGCGCCACCCAATTTAGATATTGCTTTACTATATTTGGATAATTGAGAAAACCAAATATCTATCTTTAACAAAATACCTAAAATGACTTAATATTAAATTTTCTTAGACATTCAGGCTGGGCAAATAGGAGAATAAAAAAACATATCACATATAAGAATATAATTAGAATATCAAAGTGGACAAGGCAAAATAGGTTGTAGACCAGGGAACCATAAAATAATAATTACATAAATTAAATAACATATATAATAATATTAACTAATGTATTATAGCGAAATACATACACTTTTATACCTGGTGTTATACCGCTCAAAGTTACCAGAATGGGGTATAATGGTAAGAAATAAACCTGTGACTGAATCTGCTGTCACATAGTACTATGTGAGAACTTCACAAAAGTCCTTTAGATTATAGTTTATAAAATTATCACGGTGGTATAATATACGATATCAATAATTAGAAATTATTTAAAATGATGGTATGATAAGCACTAATATGATAAAATAGTTATAAAAAATTTCAAAAAGGTAAGAGAACACTGAAGGTGTAAAAAAACCTGGTATTAAAGTCCAATGGTCCACATATGTAGCCTCTATCCAAGGTCCACTTGATGTAGTTGAAGACACAAAAACGAAGACAGGAAGAAGACAGGAAACAGACAGCAAAACGAAGAGAAGGCAGAAGAAAGGCTCAACCTTCCAGGTCAGCCAGGGGTCGATGATGCAACTCAGCAGGTCTCTAGCCTCTATCGGCTACTACTAGATCTCATCCGGTGGATGTCTGTCGACTCTGGCCAGGATTTAAAAGCGACTCGGTGTTGGTCCTCGTGGGAATCTTGACCAAAGTCAAGAGTTGCCACAAGAGTCGTCGTTCGATTTCCAGGAGTCTGATGGTGAGAGCTAAGCTGTACCCTAACACCCTTCTGAGAAGGGAGGTAAAACTAGAAGATATCCATAACAGCAAACAGGACTAAAACGGACTAACAGGACATCAGGACAAAATGGCGGTGTTCCCACCGCATGGCAGCTTACCGGTGTTTGGCACAAATCCCCATATAAGGCTCCAAAAAAAACCACTAACGATGGGTGCGACTTGATCTCGGCCCAAACGGCACTTCGTAAATTCCCCCCTAAGGGTTAATTTCGGTTCAATACCGAAAAAGAATCCCAAACACGAGACAAGCGCACCTCATCATGGCCGCACCGAAAAAAGGACTCCTCGACGACCACGAGGACAGAACCATCCTCCTATTTCTAACAGTTGCCAGAAAAAACTGCACATCCTGTATGAAATCAGCGCCAGTTTTGAATTCCTAGCCTCTCATTGGTCAGAACCATAAATGCTATTGATTGACAGAATGAATTTCATAGAATGTAATCTAAAAGACCATTCTTCTTCTTTCTTTTCTACTATTGCACGAAACATTAACGGCTAACCGACTTGAGACCGATGACAGAAGTTCTATGAAAGAAGAACAGTGACACGCCCAAAATGACTCGACGTCTAGAAAGTAAATAAATATAACCTTTAAGATTATATTTTGAAAAATAAAGAAAAAACCCAGTAAATACCTAGAGATCTCATTCAGAATCAACAAAATCCTGGGACAAACCTTCAATAGCCTAGAATTCATCATACCAGAGAACACAACGGTATGTCGCCTGCTCACATGTGAATGGATGTTTTTATTGACTTCACTATCTTAAATTTCAGAAATCCAGGAATACAGCCAGAAATCATAAGGTTCCTGCAGCTTGAGTATATTACTTTCAACAGCTCTTAGAATGTCAGAAGCAAGAGTATTACCTAGTGTTGAAACTTGTGAAATTCACTAGTATTCAACTATATATATGTTTGTTTTGAAATAGTGAAATAAATGTTTTATTCAGGAATTTGATATCAAAACTGAATGTTCTCTGTAAGTACTATGCCCAATAAATAAAAAACTATTATATATAAAAAAACAAAATTAGCAGGTGGCAATTTCAAATGCTACAATGCCCAATAAATGAAAAATTTACTATATATAAAAAAACAAAATTAACGAGTAGCAATTTCAAATGCTACACATACCCCTCTCCGAAGAGTAAAAATTTGTAAACAAATTTTTATGAGGTAGTAGCTACTTAGTGATAGTAATTGATTTATATATAGTATCTTCGCGTACCACACGTTCCTTAAGGAAGTCAAAATCAGTAGAATGTCTATATAGGGAAAGAAATCAAAATCGGTTTACAAGTCAAAATCGGTTTACAGGTCAAAATCGGTATGTCAAATCAAAATCACTAGTAAATTGAATGAATTGCTAAAAAAATAGAAGAAATATCTACACAAGGTAATAATGATGTTCATTTCAGGTTGATCAGACCTATATGAAACATCAACAGGAAAAATGAATTAAAGTATGCATACTCTTAAGGGAACATTCATAATTAGATTTCCTACTAATTATTTTCTTCAAAAAAAATAGGAAAACCAACCAAGGTTTCCTAAGTTGCACCAGCAAAAATTGTCAAAGATTGACCTCAAAATTTGTAATTGCAATTACCTAATATTGTGCACCAACGCAACAAATATTGTGCACCAACGCACCAAAAATTGTGCAACAACGCACCAAAAAATTTGTGCACCAACGCACCAAAAATTGTGCACCAACGCACCAAAAATTTTGAACCAACTCACCAAAAAATTGTGCACCAACGCACCAAAAATTTGTGCACCAACGCACCAAAAAAATTGTGCACCAACGCACAAAAAAATCAGTAAAACTTTAGCATTAAGTTTACTTAAATGAAACATTTAACCAAACCACTACAGATATACTCTGTGTACAAATCTAAAAAATTACGGTTTGAATTAAATAACTATCCAACAGAAACATCTGAATTGGATCCAAAATATTCCTTTAGATCTTTAATATGCCATTCTCCAGCAGGAGAACCATCCATATTATCTAAGGAATAAACTAAACGAGATATTCGCTTCTTCACTATACATAATATATATTTCGGCGCCAGCTTGGCACTGAATTTACTCGCAGCATCAGAAAGAATTTTATTCCTTTTCCAAACTTTATCACCCTCATTAAATACATGATCTCTTTTCCTGAGATTGTAAGATTTTGCATTCCTCTGATAAGCTTTATGTAGTCTATCCTGGATAGTCACAAATACTTCACTAAGACCCTTGACATCTTGAACATAACTATCCCTACAATCAGGTAAAAGTTCTATGTCTTGAGTGTTAGGAAGGTTACCATAAAAATTACCAGAAATAGGCACATTACGACCAAAATTTAGAAAAGCAGGAGAATAATGGGTGACTTCATGGGTTGCTGTATTTATTGCCTGTTGAATCTTATACAATTCTTTATCCCAATCCTTGTGTTCATCCACATAACTTCTAATAGCTTGACCTATAGTCTTATTGGTTCTTTCTACAAAATTACACTGTGCTGAATAACGAGGGGTGTACCATATTTTCTGAACTTTATATGTTTCAGCTAACTTCTTAAACTGTTTACCAGCAAACTGAGTTCCATTATCACAGACAATGAACTGTGGTACTCCAAATATCAAAAAAACTTGATTTTCCATAAATTTAATTATGCTAGGTGTCTTGGCATCTCGCATTGGACACAACAATGTATATTTAGTAAAGAAATCTGAAACAACCAATAAATAAGTGAAACCTTTTGAAGATCTGGGAAATGGTCCCATGATATCAACAGCAATAGTCTGAAAAGGATATTTAACGGAACGTTGAATACCCATAAGTCCCATACGAGGAGTGTTTGATAATTTTTGCGACTGGCAGACTTTACACAACTTAACATATCTCAAAATATCACCTCTCATTTTAGGCCAATAGTAATGTTCTTGGACTCTCGAAAGTGTTTTAAAAAAACCAAAATGACTACAAATGGATGGATCATGCGAATCTTTTATGACATCAATTCTTTGTGATTTCGGAACAACTACTTTCCATTCAACTATATTAGATTTAATGGGTACTTTTGAAGGAACATATTTATATATCAAATCATTATCTACTTTAAAATGAGAATAAGCAACAGGATCTTGTAAAACTTTAGCTCGCAGAGAGGAATACCAATTGTCTGAATCAGACTTAACATCTATTAAATCAACTTCTAACTTATTGTCTGTTTCTGAAAAAGGCATTCGGGAGAGAAAATCTGGCACCCGATTATTAGCACCCTTTGTATAGGCCAACTCAAAAGTGTGTTGCCTTAATTTAACAGCCCATCTGGCTAATCTGCCGGAAGGATCTTTAAGATTATGTAGCCAGAGCAGACTATGGTGATCAGTAGTCACCTTAAAAACAGTTCCTTCAATATAAGGGCGAAATTTATCTATCAAAAAGATTAAACTGAGTAATTCCCTCTCTGTTACACTGTAATTCCTTTCAGATTTTGATAGGGACCTTGAGGCATAGGCAATGACTCTCGGCACCCTGAACTTCCTGAGTCAACACACCACCCACGCCTACATCACTTGCGTCGCACTGGATGGTAAACGGCAAAGCAAAATCAGGGGGACATAAAATGGGTGCTGATACAAGAGCCTTCTTGATGGCGAGAAAAGAAGTTTCTGCCTCAGGAGTCCACTCTATAGGTTGCTTTTTACCTTTCCCTCTTAACAAAGCACTAATAGGAGCTATTAAAGTAGAAAAATTATCAATAAATCTCCTATACCATGAACAAAGACCCATAAATCGTTTTATCTCAGTACTAGTAGTTGGACGAGCATAATTAACCATAACCGAGACTTTGGAAGGATCAGTCCTGATACCTTGCCTGTCAATGACAAAACCGAGATATTTAAGAGATGTTTTGAAAAACTCACATTTTTTCAAGTTTATGGTTAAATTAGCATCTTTTAAAATATCTTTCACTTCATATAAAAGATTTACATGTTCTTCAAAAGTAGCTGAAATGATGATAATATCATCCAAATAAGTAAATAGATGAGGTTCAAATCGGGGGCCAAACAACGCATCACACAGCCTTTGTTGCGTCTGCGCGCTGTTACATAAACCAAACGGCATAACATTAAAGTGAAATAATCCTCGTCCTGGAATACTAAACGCAGTCTTTTCTTTAGACGAGTCTGTAAGTGGAACTTGCCAAAACGCTTTTCTTAAATCGATACTCGATATATACTTAGCATTTCTCAACAAAGTTAAGATTCTGTCTATCCTTGGCAGTGGATAACTATCGTGTTTAGTAAGTTCATTCAACTTACGTCCATCAAAACAAAATCTGTATTCACCAGAAGATTTCTTAACTAACAAGACGGGACTGTTCCAAGGACTGTGAGACGGTTCAACGACATCCAATTTGAGCATGTCATCTAGTTCATCATTAAGCATGTTCAACATATACGGTGACATTAAATACTGTCTCTGCTTAAACGGTTTTGCATCACCAGTATCTATCTCTAAAGTTATTTTATCAGTTCGACCTAAACGAGAATCACTACTAATTTCCTTAAATGAGTTTACTAAATCTATCATCTGCTTCTCTTGTTCCTGTGTGAACTCATCATCAATACTAGTCTCAAAAATACTACATTGTTGAGATGTGGCAACAATGTCAACAGTTTCACCTGAAACTCGACATTTAATGTCCCAACTAAAATCATGAAAATCAATGGACACACTAAATTTACTACAAAAATCACTACCCAAAATAAAAGATTGTGATAGGGAAGGTACTACTAATGCAGGAATAATTTGTATATCCCCATTTATATTGATAGGCAAATCCACTATACCATCAACTTTTTGTTGTGTACCATCAGCTGTTAGAACATGGTTTAAGTGAGGACTTCTTATTATTAAATCTAAATCTTTTATTGTTCTTAAACCTCCCTGACCTATAACTGATATGTTGGCACCACTATCTAGAAGTGCAATGACATTAGTGTCCACAAGTTGGATTTTTACATAAGGCCTATTATCATTGTTTTTCTTAATCAATAAAGGAGCTACAAAATTTATGGAATCTCCCTCATTATTAAAATTTTGACTATTGGCTCTTGAAATTTTTGGAGAAAATTGAGAGCCTTTTACAACATTCTTCTTTATTTGTTTCCCTTTACACCTAACAGTCTCTGAAAACAACATTTGGTGTTCCACATTTAAAACAAAACTTTTTCTTGATGCCTGACTTACAATCTTGAAAAGTATGATTAGGTAAATTGCATCTCCAACAAATAACAGGATTTCTCACTTTAGGGTTTCCCACTTTATAACTAGCTGTACCAACTGTTGAGGAAGGGGCAGGAATGCTATTTGAAGCCAAATTCGAAGTTGCAGGTGAAGAATTTGAAGGTGGAAAATTTGATGTTGAAGTGGCATTTCTGAATTTATTTTTCCGGAATTTATTACCAGAATCTATATTCTTATGAGCAGGGTTTCTGTTCACTTGGGTATTTGAAATGAAAGCTAATTCAGGATCATCTAGCATAGCTACTGATCTACTCTGGGAACTAGAACTACTGGGGCATAGTGCATCAGATTCCTCTAACTTCTTACATAAAGTTCCAAGATGTGAAACTGAATCTATATCACACAAAGCCAGCCTACTTCTATAATCAGACTTTAGTCCCATTTTAAGATATCTTATTTTAGTAACCTCAGCTGCTCCATGACTGAGTCTATTAAAAAGAGCTTCCATACAAGCAATATAAATAACTACTGGTTCTGTATTACCCTGTTTCCGGTTCTTAATTTGTAGCCAAACTTCATCTTCAAAATCTGACACTAGAAAATCTTTCCTCATTTTTAAAGTTAATGAGTCCCAATCAGTGACCTGAGATTTAATGTATCTATACCAGAAGGTAGCTTTTCCTGTAAAAAGATCACTAGCAGACTCAAAAAGCTCTACTTTAGAAACATGTCTAGCTTGAGCAAGTTCTTCAATTCGCTCTATGAACGACAAAAGATTTTTAGAATCTCCATCAAATTGAATTCCCAATTTGTAGACAGGAGTTGATTTCGAGAAATTTGGAGAGAAAGAATTACTGGTAGATTGTCTCAGAGAAGGATTAACAGTGGAATTCATTAAAGGCACATTAACTGGTTCAGATTCCTGTTCCGACACCTTGTCATGTAATTCAGCATCTAGTTGTAGAGATGTGGCATAGGACTCATTTTTAAACAATGACATATCTTCAAAGTTTTCATCGGTGTTATTTAATGGAATTCTCTGAATCCTCAAAGTCACATGACATAATCTAGATACTACTCTTTTATAAGTGGAATCTGTAGAAGGACCATCAAAATCACTAATTAAAAATTTAATAGAAGTTAATGTGTTTTCTATCTCTGTTTTTTCAATCTCAAAATTAAAAGATGGATCTACTAAGGCCAGAACATTCTGTCCTTGTTGTATCTCTTTTGAAATCAAACGACCTAAAATTTTTCTCTTATCATCCATATTACGTTCAGAAATAACACCTCTGATCCTCAACTCATAGTTGATCTCAGCTATCAGCAAGTGTTTTACCTTAAGTGAATCCATAGTGACTTGTAATGAGCAGAAACAAAAAGCAAATGTAATATCTAACTAATTTGATATTGAGTTATCAATATCAGGTTGTCAGTCACAAAAATATCCATGAAAATCCCTATGAAAAATATCTGTCAAAATTGTTACCAGAAAATTATTTTCAAAAAAGGAAATTTTCAAAAAGGAAATCTTTAAAATTTGCTATCTTAGCTCCGAAATATATAATTATTACAAATGAACACACATACACGGTTCCTAGATATCTCAAAAAAATAACTTATCCTGTTTACCTGTTTCAAAAACACCTAAAGCTGTTCCTGAAATGTCTGTCTTCAAATAAACAATAAGACTTGAAGGACAGGTTGTAATTATTCAACTAAATGTACCAAACCAAAAAATCTAAGAAAATCAATTCAGGTTTTTCAAAAAATTTCTAACATGAATTTCTGAATTTTCGGGCCCCACACGTTGGACGCTATTTATGTGACCTACTTTATTATGTTCATTACATAAAAAAATAGAACACAATGTGCTGACGGCAGCTGTTCGCCGGAGAACAGATAAAGTGAGTTCGAATTATTTACGGCTCTAAGAATGAAAATTCAAATTCATTAAGGGCGCCACCCAATTTAGATATTGCTTTACTATATTTGGATAATTGAGAAAACCAAATATCTATCTTTAACAAAATACCTAAAATGACTTAATATTAAATTTTCTTAGACATTCAGGCTGGGCAAATAGGAGAATAAAAAAACATATCACATATAAGAATATAATTAGAATATCAAAGTGGACAAGGCAAAATAGGTTGTAGACCAGGGAACCATAAAATAATAATTACATAAATTAAATAACATATATAATAATATTAACTAATGTATTATAGCGAAATACATACACTTTTATACCTGGTGTTATACCGCTCAAAGTTACCAGAATGGGGTATAATGGTAAGAAATAAACCTGTGACTGAATCTGCTGTCACATAGTACTATGTGAGAACTTCACAAAAGTCCTTTAGATTATAGTTTATAAAATTATCACGGTGGTATAATATACGATATCAATAATTAGAAATTATTTAAAATGATGGTATGATAAGCACTAATATGATAAAATAGTTATAAAAAATTTCAAAAAGGTAAGAGAACACTGAAGGTGTAAAAAAACCTGGTATTAAAGTCCAATGGTCCACATATGTAGCCTCTATCCAAGGTCCACTTGATGTAGTTGAAGACACAAAAACGAAGACAGGAAGAAGACAGGAAACAGACAGCAAAACGAAGAGAAGGCAGAAGAAAGGCTCAACCTTCCAGGTCAGCCAGGGGTCGATGATGCAACTCAGCAGGTCTCTAGCCTCTATCGGCTACTACTAGATCTCATCCGGTGGATGTCTGTCGACTCTGGCCAGGATTTAAAAGCGACTCGGTGTTGGTCCTCGTGGGAATCTTGACCAAAGTCAAGAGTTGCCACAAGAGTCGTCGTTCGATTTCCAGGAGTCTGATGGTGAGAGCTAAGCTGTACCCTAACACCCTTCTGAGAAGGGAGGTAAAGCGTTTGTTTTGTATTTTCCCCTAGTTCTGCCAGGTGTTTTTACGATTTGTTAGTGGATCTGACTATCGCTTTAGCTTCATATTCACCGTTAATAGATATGGTCTGACGGTACATCAGCACCTGGATATGTGAGGGTTTTTGTTACCATTGTACTGAATCTTTTGTTTACTAATATGAAATAGATTCGGTTTCGAACTATGTTATCCCTTTAATCTTGTGGTGATTTCCAGGTATATAAACGTCTCGGCGGTAATGAGAACCATGTGTTGGTTATTTTGAATTGTTCTTCTTGGCAAAACTGTATTAGCCTATTGCCTCTACTGTTTATTTCTCCCAAGAAGATTCGGCAACCTTGCAATTATACTGTTCTGCTGACTGGAATTCCGTAGCGCCATCTAATAATCATGAAACGAAACAATGTGCACGACATTACCGCCATCTGTAAGCAAGGGTCTGAACCACTAATTTCAAGATACCTTCTCGCTTTTTCCGAGTCCCTGCAACCCATTCTTGATATATTTGTGTCAATGGTGTTTTTGTCAAAATTATTTTCCATGTTCGTTTTGTGCCAAACGACTGCATTTCAGAAACAAATATTTCATTCACGGGTTACTAGATATCTAACCTCGGAAGTGGACATAAATTTATGGTGATCTAAAGCAACTAAACTCTCAATGTTTACATATTTTGATCATATACAGCTCTCTTCTACGAACAAGTTTCAACTTCTAAATTAGTCAGTGACTCTTCCCAACTTTGGTCTTTTTAATGGTGGTGCATTTGCACTTTATAGAAAGTTGGCTATTTACCTGAAAGATAGCTCTGCATGAGTCGCATCACAGAATACACCAGCCTAAAATAAGAATGGAAAGCCGGCGAAATCCTTCTGATGTTGGGGTAACCAAAATGTATGACCTTGAAGTTGAGATGTCGCTGTTTACACTGAGAAATTTTTTTAAATATTGGTGATATTATAACAAATTTTATGGTTACACGGTTATCTAAATATTAACAGAAACATTTTAATGTAAATACATTTTGTTTTGGAAGTATAAGATTATTTTCCTGGAAATAAGGGTAGTTATTTCTGTAAATTCATTTATATTTATTTATATATTTAAATACATGCTGTTTTGGAAGTATGAGATATAAGATTAATTTTACACCAGTTATTAAAATGTAAGCAATGTAATTTACACCTTCAAGCAATAAAAACATCTAGTATTTAATTTTTTTCAAACATTGTGACACAAAAACTGGAACACTGTTAATTAATAATTATTTATAAAAAATAATTTTAATGTCTGACAATAAAATAAGTACTGCTATTAATTGACGTATTAAAAAACAGGAAGGAGGATATGGTAGGTATTAAAATTAAAATCATCATATCTCTGTCTCTCTTTATTTATCTGAATCTAGGTAATGTACCAACACAAACACGGAACAAACAGCTATACAGAAGCGAGATTATAATAAATTCATAATGATTGCGAATGGCTTCTAAAGGAAAAGTTGTTTGTGCCTATCGCGCATGACCTCATTGGAGTGGTCACACAAATAAAGCAAACTTCAATTTTGTATTCTACTTTAATGTCTACACAGTCACCAGCCATTTTAAGCTTCAAAAGTCCCAGAAAGAAAAAGTTAAGAGCTAACATCAAGGCTTTGAAGAAGAGAAAAGAAAGGTCACCTTGAAATATTAGAAGTGAAGTCTTCAGAAGTTTAATACTTTATGTGATAAGTTTTTGAGAAAACCTCTAGCAGATATTGTTAAAACTTAGGCAGTATTGGAAGATATAAAACCATTAGGCAGAAGATATTCAGTAGACTATAAGCAATTTGCTTTGACATTCTATTTTTTGAGACTACGAGCTTACAAATTCATGAGTAAGCTGTTACGTCTTCCTACACAAAGGAGCGTGACAAGCAACAGTTTTACAAAAGTGCACCAAAATTAACTAATTCCCATATCTATCCATTCAATTTTCAGAAAATGAAAGTAAGGCTGCTCTTTAAGCTCTCAATAATACAGTTGCTTGTGTCATGAATACTTATTTAGGTTTAGGTGCACATCCTGCAGAAGCTATCACAACCATCGAGATAATAAAAAAGTTCAACAAACTTTTGGATTTATTGAACTCGTCTAGTTTGCACAACCAAAACAAATTCAAAAAGCTTTTGAGGCGGCTAAATTTCAGATAAATTTTATGAATGAAATGATGACATTTTTGAAAAATTTGAAAATCTTGAACAAAAAAGGGGAGGTGATCACTTTGAAATTTAAATTTATTAAATGTTACTTTCAGAAATCTCTGAGAGAAGCTATCAGATACAGATTTTAAATATTTACAAACCAGAAAAATTAAAAGATTGTGTTGAAAAAATGTTCGGACGTGTTAGGCAGCAAGGTGGCAACTGTGTGAATCCAACACCTATACAATTTGAGAGGGCATTCAGGAAACTTTTTTGTCTAAGTTATTTGCATTTTAATGAATTGAATTGTAGGAATGATCTAAATGAATTTTTGATAAACTTGAGAGCATTAGGTGTCACCGTTTCTGAGAATGATGAATATAAAACTGAAGCAATATCACTTCCAGATTATGATTATAGAAAAGAAGTGTCACCACCCAATTTGCATTTAATTATGTTTGTGGCTATTTAATGAAAAACACCCTGAACCTTCATAGATGTAAAATATGTATTGATTATTCTAATGAATGTGAGGAATTGGATATAAGTTAATTATTTACCTATTATAAAGCATATGATGCAGATAAAAGTATTTATGGTGGCTTAAAAGTTCCAAGCGAGACTTTTGTCAATTATGTTTACAAATCAGAAACAGTTTTTTTATACATGTTAAATAAAATTTGTTATAAACAAGGAATTTCCCGTACTTTAATACTTTTAAGCATATAGAATTCATTCATCCATGTACTGAGTATATATAAATAACAATTTTACGGTGTTCTTTTTTCTTACTTTTATTTTTAATTTTTATACCACTATTGCAATATTTGAGGCAGTAAAATATTTTTAATCTAATAAATAATTTAACGACATATTCTAGAGGAAATAAATCACACGGATGATTAAATTCTATTTTTTGCATCTCCCTTAGCAATGAATGTGAAATATGCTTTTCTGTCAAAATATCCTCAAATGAAGTAGTAAATACAATTTCTAATTTATAAATGTACTCTACAAACTTTTCGCTTGGAGCTCTTAAACCTCCAAAAGTTTCCGTATTATTAGTATATGCCTTAAAATAGGATAACAAATGACCAATATCTAAATCTATGACTTCACAAGAATAACTAAAACAAATATTACAAGTATGAACATTTAAACATTTTTTAATCAAATATCCACATACATAATTAAAAGAATTTTGAATAATGGCTGGTTCTTGACGATAATCAGTATCTGGAAGTGATACAGCTTTTATCGATATACTGGCTTTAGGTGGCCGAGGTTGAATCTGTTTTTCCTTATGCTGCCCAGATGTTAAATTTAATAATAATTCATCCACTTCATTTATACAATTAATAATAATAATAATAAAATGTCTTTATTTTAATCATCCTCGGCGAAGTCCAGTTAGACTGCTCAACTCAACCGAGTACCAGTTGCAAATAAATTATTTCATACAGTATAATGCCTACATATATATATATATATATATATTATAATCAACAGTCACGAGAGTAACAGGTATGTATGTTCAAATAACTAAAATGTAACATGTAAACAATGCAAAGAATGCGCAAAAGGAAGAACGTTAATATAATTACAACATATAAAACACGATTGTTATAGAACCATAAGGTATTCCTTAAAGGCTCTTTTAAATCCATAAGATGACTTGTTCTTGATAGGAGTTGGTATGGAGTTAAATATTTTTACCGCAGAATGAGAAAATGACCTTTTGAATGCAGCAGTGTTATGCCTGGGTATTACAAGTAGGTTTCTATTTCTGGTGTTTACATCATGCACAACCGACCTATATGACATTTTTTTTCTAATATACGAGGGAGTTCCTTTTTCTAATACTTTATGCACAAAACATGCAAGGTGAAGTTTCCTTCTGTCCTGCATATCAAGCCACCCTAGTTCAGCTCTGAATGGAGTTACGTGGTCTCGTAATCTTAGTGAATAGATGAAACGAATACATGAGTTCTGAATTCTTTGAATTCTAGTTGAAGTTCGGATATCAAGACATGGTCCATAAATAATATCGCCATAATTTGAGTGGCTCAAAACTAGTGATTCACATAACTGTTTTTTCAGTTCTTTGCTTAGTATTGATCTGTTGCGGTAAAGATTTCTTAATGACATACAGCTTTTCTGGACTATATGCTTAATATGCGTTTTGAACCGTAAATCATCATCAATGAATAGTCCCAAATTTTTTATTGCTCTACAGGGCTCAATACTCACACCATTAATTACTACTTCTTCAGTAGCATAATCGCTATTACCAAAACATATCATTTGTGATTTAGTGGGATTTAATTTCAAACCATGTTTATTGGAGTATTTCAATATTTTATCAAGAGTATAATTGATTTTTGTAATGACCATGTCAGCATTATCTTTGTTGAAACTTGCATACACTTGAGTATCATCAGCAAATTGATGTATATAACAGTCACCAGAAAGTTCTTTTAGATCCATAGTATAAAGTAAAAAGAGTAGCGGCCCTAGTATTGAGCCCTGAGCAACTCCTCGAGGTAATGGCATTGCACTTGAGCTGGTGTCCTCTAGGACAACATACTGACATCGGTTGGAGAGATAGCTTCCAATTAATCCTATGGTTTCCTTAGATAAACAGTAATAATTTAGTTTTGCCAATAATAGATTATGACCCAGGGTATCAAAAGCTTTACTATAGTCTAATGTAACCAGTAATGATGTATTGCTACCATCAGTTGCTTGAAATATATCATCTACTACTTTAGTTAATGCTGTAATTGTACTATGCCCAGACCTAAAACCAGATTGGCAATCAGAAAATAGTTCATTCTCCGTGAGGAAACGTAAAATTTTGTTGAAAATCAGTCTTTCGAACATCTTGGATAGCACTGGAAGCCTACTGATAGGTCTCAGATCAGACAGACATTTAGGATTTGAGACCTTTGGTAACGGTAAAATAACTGCATTTCTCCAATTTATAGGAAAATATCCCTCAAGTAGGCAGCAATTGAATATGTGAGCGATAAATGGCAATAAAAATGGGCAGCACATTTTTATCATATGGAGGGTTATTCCATCAGAACCTTCTGTATTTGATTTGATACTATCTACAGCCTCCAGAACGTCATGCTCCCGAAAGGGTTCAATTTTGCAGTGGTCTAGGTTATAATTCACTTTATGGGTATTATAATACTGTACAAGATCATCATCAACTTGACACTCTAATGCATTGACAGAGTTAATGAAATGGCAATTGATAGCTTCAGCATCATTTAAGTCGGGTGGTAATGATATATCAGATTTCTTAGAATGGATATTCAACTGTTCAAGTGCTTTCCAGGTATCTTTCCGATTCTTTTTGGTTCTGTGAATTTCATTCAAATAATTCTGCTTCTCAGTCCTAACTGCCGCGGTGAAATCATTTCTTGCTCGCTTGTATGCTTCCCAATTATCCAAGTTTTTTGTTGATTTGTACTTGGCAAGTAGTTTTTTTCTTTGTTTTTTCATGATCTTTAAATTATTAGTCATCCAAGGAGCCCTCGGTTTAGTCGATCTTACTTTCCTAAGCGGAGCATGACGATCAAAAACAGATTTAATATTATTAGTTAATATATTAACTTTTATGTCAATATCCTCTGTAAAAAATATTTCTTGCCAATTCTGCATTTGTAATTCCATTTCGAAATCAACCTGATTGAATGCACTGAAGTCTCTGTAAATTATATACTTGATTTTATTTTGAGGAATTTTTATTTTGAGTTGACAAAACACCAGTTGGTGATCTGTGACTTGATGCATGTCGACATGTTGTGCTTCACCATCAATCAAGTCAATATCACCAACTGCTATGATATCTAATAAGGTATTACAGTTTTTAGTAATACGTGTTGGGGCTTTTATTATTTGAGTAATATTAAATAAATCCAACAAATCTGTGAGCAAGTCTGTTGTTGGTGTCACTTGCATTAAGTTCAAGTTGAGATCACCCATTAATATAATATTATCTGTATCGGAGAACATTGAAGCAATTGAGTGCTCTAGAGCATTTATAGCATCCAATACTTGACCACCAGGAGGTCTGTAGACTGTCCCAATCAAATAGTTATTATTTGCAATATCAATTACTACCCAAAGTTGTTCAATATTCACCTCAGATTGGGAAAATTCTGCCACTAACCTTGCCTTAAGTGTTGACCTGATGTAGACACCAGTACCCCCACCACGACGATTATTGCCACGATCCAGTCTGATAAAATTATAGTTGTCAATTTTTACTGCTGCATCAGATATGTTTTTATTCAACCATGTTTCAGTAATACCCAGAACATCCAGACCATGTTTCATTAAGAGCATTTTCACATCCATAATACTAGGAAACAATGATCGAATATTAACATGACCAATTTTTATGTTCTTAAGAGCCATTTATAATTTTTTGCTTAATCTCCTCCATGGCCAATTTTTATGTTCTTAAGAGCCATTTATAATTTTTTGTTTAATCTCCTCAATTTGTACAATATTATTTATTTTAATCAATTCCCCCCACTCATCCTTCCTTGCATAAACCCTCCCATTTTTAACCCATACATATCTAAAATTATGACTTCTTAATTCTCTTGCTTTTTGAAATAATATCCTGGTGTCCTTTGGTAAATCTTCATTGAAATAAATAATCCTTCTTTCTCCTGTAATACCACATTCTTCAGTATCCAACTTCTTCTTAGATTTATGCAGATCAAGGGCTCTTTGTCTCAATTCAGCACTATGGAACTTAACTAGTACGGGTTTGTTCGGTAGTTTGCTAGGCAGAACTTGGAGCCTGTAATCTTCATCTTGGATTTCAAATTTCAACTTTTGAAACGATTTTTTGATGTCTTCCTGTACATTGTCACTATTTATCCCGACAACCACAATATTACAGCTCTTCTGTTGCATTTCATCATGAGTAATTTTTTTATGCATATCGAGGACTTTGTGCTCGAGATCGCTTATTCTCTTATTCAACACTAGTTGTTCCTTTTTGAGTCTCGAGTTTTCACTATTTAAATTTTTCAGTTTTTTGCAAGTCATCCATGACATCACTGTTGAAAATTACAGACTTCTCAAGTTCAGCAAATTTCTTTGTCATGAATTGCAACATTTCTCTATTGGAAGGGTCCGATTTTTTCAATATGAACTTCTCCATTTCCCTTTCATTTGACTTAATTTTCTTCTTGGTAGAATTAATTGGTGACGTTACTTGCCCCTCTTCCACTTCTGATTCAGAACCACTCCCGGAAGAAGATTCAATACATTCATCACAAATCCATTTATCACGCGATTTTTTATCACAATATTTTTCATATTCTTTGTTAGACAACTTTGTTATATATATTGTTATAGTATTGTTATATATTGTTATAGTGTAAAAAAGTTTGGCAAAATAATTTTTTGAATGCTCTTTGAAATTGTATTGGAGTTGGGTTAATTGAATTACCACCTTGTTGTCTGATAGAACCAAAGAAACTTCCAAGACAATCTTGATTAATTGTTCTACTTTGTAAATATTTAAAATCATTTGAGGAGAGTCGACTCCAAAGAATCTTCAAGGAATAAGTCCACTGAATTCAGCATATCAAAAAGCTTATCAAACTTTTCAATAAATTCTATGGTTCCTATGGCACTTTGTGGAAGTATTTCTAAACTAACAAATGTATTCATTGTGCTTGAAACAATATTACTTAATACTTGAGTTGCAAGTTTAACACGCATTTTTTCAAAACTCCTTGGATTTATGTGAGAGTTTGTAAGTTTGGGAGCACATCTAAAAAATTGTTTTTTGTCATGGTCATAAAAACTTTTTACAAATATCCAAGATCTTTTCTTATTGTCATAAGAAAAAACATAATTAATTAAATTGTTTCTAAAAGCTTTAATCAAGTGACAGGGATCAAATATGTATACAACCTTATTATTGCCTATTTTAAATTCTGGACTTGATGTAGTAACCCCAAGTAGTTTACTTAATTTCATAAAATTTGATCCCATGTCACTTATTAAACAATTCACAGTTAAGCCACAGTCAAATAATCTATTAACAACGTTTTTTACAACAGGTACTAGCCTCAAACTCTGACTCAACAAAGAAATACGAAAGTGGTAATTTCCAATTGATATAGAGGCCTCTTATCATCATTACCAATGCATGTTTTGCCACCAATTTTTCTTTTTTGTCAGTGCCGGTATCACATAAACCAATTATTTCATCAGTTCCAGTATCAATTTATAAAAAAGATTTTAACAACATTTCATCTATACTACAATGTTTATTTTGTGGTAACATAGTTTTAACTTTTATTTTGATGGCTTTAAAAACCTCTTCAATGTTTAAACCAGGTTGAGAAACTAAACCCTTGTTCATATGCTGTAAGGTCCTCTTGTAGGCAGATTTATTATTTTTCCAAGAAATGCGTAAACTCTAGGTCCCAAAAAATACAAAATAAGAGAAAACTTCTTATATTCGTCATGGTTTTCTATTTTTTAAATTTATTTGTGTTTTTACTATGTCTGCCAATGGTTTACTCAAAAAATAGTCACACATGTCTTTAAACAGTTCTGAGTCGTATTTGCATTTTGCATCTTTCTATTGATGTTTCACTTTCTTCAACTGTTTCCTTACACTTCTAAGTTTGATCTGAAATTACAAAAGTTATTAATATGTAAAACAAAATAATACTGCTATTATCCAGTTATTAAAAAGTTAAATAAACTTCCAACCACAAACAAAGTTTAGAAACTATTGTATAGGTATATAGGTTTTGTAAAATTCATTGTTGAAAACAATTTCATATTTCACTTATTTACTTTATAAAAATATTTACCAGGTATTGGCGAAGCTTGACAGTCAGTAATCTGTTCTACTCCCTGTGAAGAAGGTCCTGGTTGAGGTGACGGTATGGTATCTGCAATTACAGAAGTTATTAATATGCAAAACAAAATAATACTGCTATTATCCAGTTATTAAAAAAGGCAAATAAACTTTCAACCACAAACTTTAGAAAATTTTGTATAGGTATATAGGTTTTGTAAAATTCATTGTTGAAAACAATTTTGTATTTCACTTATTTAATAAAAATATTTACCCGGTATTGGCGAAACTTGACAGTCAGTAATCTGTTCTACTCCCTGTGAAGAAGGTCCTGGTTGAGGTGACAGTAGTGATAGTGTGGTATCTGCAATTATTACAGATCTTATTTATTCTTGTAATTGTATATACACACAACAAAATAATACTTATTACTGCTAAAGGGTACACTTACTGTAAATATCAACAATAAAATACTAATTGTAATATCTGAAATAACTTTTCTTCAAAGTGAAGTTCACACAGCTTATATTTACATTGTCTTTCAAGAAAGGTTTTTCCAGAATAGATCTTCATGGTAACAAGCCTTTAACCATAACTGGGATCTAAAATTTAATAAATGAGGTGGAAGTTGTCACTTTCCAATTCAAAATTTATTGAAACGGTGAGGTACATTTTTATATATTCATATGAATACAGATCGACAAAAATTGGTGTCTTTTTTTTTGGTAAGTGTGTTAAAGTAAATTTATACCAGATTATTTATCTATATATAATCTTAAAAACTGTGGTACTTACGTAAAGGGGTCTTTGGAAAATGCAAACATACATATACCTTCCCGTGTTCTCGAGTTGCAACCTTGAACAGCGCAATTAATTTTTCCCATAACTAAAATTATATTCACAAACAATTCACACACAAGTATTCACACAGTATTTATAAAACGAACAGCTTCATTGACGTCTCTCCTGTTGAAAAGTACGATTTCAGTGTACACTTTATTAAAAAAGTGTACATAAAAGAAACATACCTAACTAATCTACATACTTTGACGTGTCGTTTATAGTTTCTGACAGAAGAATCACAGCTGCTGTACAGAAGAATTAACCTATTTTATTTATTTAAAACTCCTTAATTTTATAATTATAAAAAATATATATGTATATATATTTATTAGGTGGCATTCATTAATTAAAAACTATGCATCTGAACAAAAAATTAAAAATAGCCTTTTTTCATCCTGATCTTGGAATTGGAGGAGCAGAAAGGCTAGTGTTAGACATAGCAGAAGCATTAACTTCTGAAGGACATAGTGTAAGATTTTTTACAAATCATTTTGATCCGAGACATACTTTTGATGAATTGAAAAACGGTGAATACCCAGTAGAAGTTTATGGGGATTGGTTACCCAGAGGCATTTTTGGAAGATTTCAAGCCTTATGTGCTTATCTGCGGATGGTATATTTATCAGTCGTATATATTTTATTCTTTAGGGATAAGAATAAACCGGACTTATTCATTACTGATTTGATTCCAATTGCTAATCTGTTTTTAAAAATTGCCAATGAAAAAGTGATTTATTATTGTCATCATCCTGATTTATTAGCCAGTACACCTGGGGGAAGATTTAAAAAAATTTACAGAAAACCAATTAATTGGATAGAAATGAAAACAACTGGTAAAGCTGACATTATTTTGGTCAATAGTAAATACACAGCATCTATATTTCAAAAGACATTCCCAGAAATTCAAAAAGAAATTCAAATTTTATACCCCACCATTGCAAATTCATATAAAAAAATTGTAGAAAAGTTAACTGAAATTAAACCAATAAAAGAATTGGTACCTGAAATACCTGAAGGTCAAAAAATAATATTTTTATCATTAAATCGATTTCATCCTGCTAAAAAATTAGAATTGGCTATTCTAGCATTGGATAAATTAAGATACATTGTTTCTAAAATGATCTGGGATAAAATTTTTCTCATTATAGCTGGAGGGTATGATCCACAATCTGCTGTAAATGCTATAACATATATTGATTTAGTCAACTTAACTAAAGAAAAAGAATTAGAAGACAAAGTTATATTCCTTAAATCACCAAATGATAACCTAAAGGCTGAACTGCTTAATTCTTGTACTTGTCTTTTATATACTCCAGTCAAAGAACATTTTGGTATAGTTCCATTAGAAGCAATGCTCGTGTCAAAGCCTGTTATAGCAATTAATAGTGGTGGCCCTCGTGAAACTGTGGACCATGGAATAACAGGTTATCTTAGTGAACCTACAGAAGATAGTATGGCTGAATTTATGGCTAGAATTGTAACAGGAAATAATGAGCAAATGGGGAAAGATGGTAAAAGACGTCTAGATGAAAAATTTTCAAATGACATTTTTAAACAGAGTCTGCAAAATCTAATGGAAAAATTAATTTAATGATACAAGAAATTTTTTAATTTATTTGGTATTAATAGTCAAATTTTATTTAATAAAACTACTTTACCAACTATGTAAATAAATTTATTTTGAATTATATACCTAAAAATAAAATATATATAGTTATTTAAACATAATGCGTACTCATTTCTAAATGTGTTTATTTCTAGTTTCAGAATTTAACAATTAATACTTTTATTATTAGATCTTTGTATTAAACATTTTAAGTTTATATTAAAAAATCTAAATGAAATTTTTTGATGTAATACCATCAAAATTCACAATTGCTACTTTTATAATAATACTTCAATTTAAAAGTATATCTTAATGATTTAAATAACAACCAGTAAATACAAAATTAAAAATACAGCAGAAGCAGAAACAGAGTTTTTTTATTTTTCATTTGCTCTTATTTTATTACACTATTTAATAACTATTGTTAAATATAAATTTACAAAGAAAACAATAAATTATTTGGTCCAAGAAACTTTTGGAATGTCGAAGTGTTCGGTTAAGCTATCAAGATGTTGGTTGAACTTTTCGACACGTTCCTTATGAGTCTGAGAGGCTTTTTCCAATATTCTTTTCATTTTCTGAAAAACAGATTTTTATAAGTTAATACATTTTTTATTAAACTAATAATTTTTCTTATTCAGGAGGTCATATTGGAAAATTTAATGCCCATATTAACTGGTTGTGTATGAGAGACCTCTTCTTTCCACTTACTATGGTTCTTACACACATCTTTTGCTTCCTCTACTTTCATCAGTGCTCTCATACATGCTCGTCGATTTTTGGTACTTATAACCTGGCCTTTCTTCAAAACAATGTTGATCTGATCGAGAAATGTTCGCTGAGGTAGACCTCCACCGACTTGTCTATTCACACTCTCAATATAAATTTGTTTCGTAAATCTTCCTTCATCCAAACTTTCTAAATGTCCAAACCATCTAAGCATTTCTTTATCTATCTTTGTAATCACATCTTCTTTTACTCAATAGCATTCCCTTATCTCACTATTCTTCACTTTATCCAACCGAATTACTTTGGCTATACTTCTCTGACTACTCATCTCCACAGCATTAATCCTATTTTCATGCTTCTTCTGCCAAACCCAACATTCACTACCATACATAAGTGTACTTACTTGTTCCTTTTTTCTCCCATAATCAGAACCTCACAGTTTGTCCATGACATGCTTTCTTTCCTTTTAAAAACTATTACTTTCGTTTTGTTTACATTTATTTTTATCCTTTTAATTCTCAGTGCATAATACATAAGATTAACCATCGCCTGCAACTCTTCTTCATATGACGCTAATATGACTTGATCATCAGCATTAAGAAGGCATTTGACGATCAAATCATTCATTTTCAATCCATATGCACTCTCTTTCAAATCTTTTAAACAATCGTCTATGTATAAGCTAAACAGCCATGGCACATCCCTGTCTTAACACCTTTTTCGATGTTAAACCAGTCTGTGTAAGCTCCGTTTATCCTGACATAAGCAGTAGAATCCTTGTTAAGTGATTTCAGTGCTCGTATTAAACTACCTCTTACCCTATACACAGACAATGTTGACTGCAATTCACTCCTCACCACTCTGTCATAGGCCTTTTCCAAGTCTATAAAAGTGCAATGGACCTTCTGACTTCCAGCCAAGAATTTTTTGACTATCTCATAATGAAAAGATCTGATCCATATACTCCTTCCTTTTCGAAATCCTGCTTGCACATACCATATCTGTTTCATTTGTCACTGTGTAAATTGCTGAGTAAACTAATACCTTGGTAGTTCTTACAGTCCTGCTGGGAATCTTGTGTTCCCACCAAAAATTTACTTTTAGCAGTACAACCCAGTTTGTTATTGTTTTTCACTTATTGAGAACCTTTCAAGTTTCATTAAGTGAACTAATAAGGTACTAAAATAATGAATTAGTTTATTTTAATCAATGTTAACAAACAAGTGTATATTGCCTAACTAAAAGGAATATTTTTCTCTTGAAAAATATTTATTTTTTTATCCCCTGACCATTCTCAAATGTAGGTGGATATAACCGATATTGAAAACAAAATCCAAATTATATTTTTCCAAGATATGTAATGAAGTTAATAAAACAAATATTTAAGCCCACAAAACATAAATGAACAATGGAGTTTACAGAATAGATTCAAGAGGGTACAAAAGCAAGAAATAATTAGAATTAAATTGTGGGTAACAAAATTGTTTTAAAATATTTTTTATCAACTCCCCAAACCTAATTTTTTTTCATCAAAGAAAAATTCTTTTAGATTTTTTACAAAATAACTTGTGAAATTGGTAATAACCACAGCTAACACATCCAAAATACAATGTCTAGTTATTTATTTAAAAAAAAACCAACATTTTGTGTAAAAATAAATTTAATTCCCAATAGTGAATTGTAATTTAGTTAAAATGAATTAACACATGTTTGTGCTATGTGCTGCAGGAATGCTACCAAAAAGTTTGAATTCTTGTTTGAAGCCAATACCTGATAGTCTACTAACACTGAATTTAAATAATACTAAACTTGGAGTAATGTACCCACATTTATTTTATATTAAACAACTGAACCCCAACCAAAAATTATTAACCCATACAGATTTAAACACTTAGTGATTTCCAGTATTACGGTCATTTGAAACAGGGCATTTTAGATAGTAAAACCCCATAAGAAGTTTTTCCAATCTTCAACATGTATTAACAAACTAATAATGACATTCATTGGATTATGGTGGTAGTATTTACCATAAAAAAATGACTGGCTTTTTCCATCAAATCTATAAATATTTTTAGTGATACCAACCATTTTTTCTTGCTGTTGTAAAAATGCTAATTCTGCTTTTGTCTGCTGGGGCTTCAATTTATCAGATTTTTCTTCGGATTTGTCTTCGGCTTCGGCTACTGCCTTTGAAACTTTTTCCAATAGCTTTAACTTTTTTTTTTTTTTTTTGGTAGTTGTATCACATTTTAACTTCAGTCTACTTTTTGTAGGGATTGAATAAGGATCTTCTTCTTTAGTTGCACCCATATTACAATTGCAAAAACAACACAACAAATTCTTGAATTTCTTAAATGTCCTTTTTCTTTAATGACAATTGCATGTCACTGAAAATGTCAATTTTTTTAGGCGAATTTTAGCGAGTATATATTTAAATCATTTATCTTTACAGTTGATGTTAGAAGAAAAATGTCACATTTCATAGAAAACGTGACGTAATATTTTAAAAGTTACTTGCACCAATGATTTGAGATTCCTAAATTTAAGGCATGAAGTCGATGGCGATTTTGAATATCCAAACCAGAGACAAAGAGAAGTAACCGAATAAGATGTGCAAATCTTATGGAAAATTTCATATATGTGATAGTCCTATTTTTTTTTGCAGAGGTGGAGAAAATCCTTTACGGAGAAGTTATGAGTCTTTCAGCTCAAGGTCTACTGTGAGACTCCCTGACTGATGTTAGGTCTACTTGCTAAAAACTCCACCCCTATTTAGGTCCGTCTGGCTATTGCCTCCGGTGACGTTTAGGCCTGTTGGCCCATTGTATCTTGCCTATGATTTATATCGTTGTACCCAATCCAGTACTTTCGAACCTTGCACAAGTTTGTACAAGTTCTGTACTGGGTGGGAGCAATATAGTTCTGGGTCGCCGGTTGGCTGCCCAAAGATTTCCTGTCTTTTGCGGTCCTGTGTCACGCAGTATCACAGAATGTGTTTTACTGTTTCCGGATCCCTGCCGCACAATCTGCGGGTCAGGTTATCATTATACAGTCCCATTTTGTTCAAGTGCTCCTTTACTGGTGCGTGACCGGTCAAGAGCCCCATAATTATTCTTAGCCGATTCCTGTTCATTGCTACCAGTTCTGCCGTCCTTTTATGACACGCTCCTTTGATGTATTCTTTCCCGTGTTGGTTTCCTGGTCTACTTTCCCAGTAATATTTGTGTTTTTCCCCAATCCAGTTTTTTACAGACACTCTTACTGTACGCTTTGGTACCCTTAGCATCTGCCCTTGATTTGGGGGAGTTTCCTAACCTCTTCTTGCAAGTTCGTTACCTGCAATTCCCTGGTGTCTTGGAACCCATATCAGTTTTACGTGATTAAGGTCTGCCAGTGTTCTTAGTTCTTCTTTGCAGTCCCATACCAGCTTCGACGTCAATTCCTTGCCAAACAAGGCCTTAAGTGCCGCTTGAATGTCTGACAGGATGTTGATATGTGCATTTTCAACATTCCTTCTATTGTTCTCCTTCACGCATTGAAGAATGGCGTACACTTCTGCCTGAAATACGGAGATGTGGATTCCCAACGAGTAGCTGATGCCAGTGTTTGGGTTCCTGAAGAACACTCCTGCGCCCGCCCCATTCTCAGTCTTGGATCCATCTGTATACCAGATTTTCCCCTGTAGAATGTTCTTGAGCTGGGAGTCGTTCCACTCAGTTCTGTCTGGTATGAGCACCTCGAATTGGTCATTGAAGCAGTGCTGTTTCGGAATGTCCTCGTTACTAACGCGTTCCAGATCACAATTCTAACGATACTCATGTGTCTTGTTCCAACGTTTTGGTTGTTGTGGTAACCCCGGGAGAATCTCTATAGCTGCAGTTGATGTTGATTTGAATGCCCCTGTGATACCCATACAGGCAAGTCTTTGCACCTTACCCAAAATTGTCAGGGCCCCTTCTTGTTGTGTTTTGGGCCACCATATCAAAGAAGCAATGTTATGGATGGCATAACCACCGTGTTGTACAGCCAGTACAGCATACGTGGTTTTGGCCCCCATTTTTTTCCAAAAGAACGTCTGGCCATCACGAGTAATGTGTTTTTTCTAGATGTTGGTGCCAGGTCAACTTAGAGTCAAGAGTTACTCCAAGATATTTGACTTCCCCCCTTATCTGTATATCCTCCCCCCAAAGTTGTATGGGTCCTAAGCCCTCTGTTTTCCTTCTTCGGGTGAATTCTACTATGGTTGCCTTGTTAGGATTGACATTCAGTCCTGCAAGTCCGTCCATCTTGTTACCAGGTTAAGAGCCTGCTGCATACGATCTCTAACCGTTGTGTTGTATTTTAAGAGCTCTGATGATTAAATTTATAGAGGTGGCCCCTTCTATGTCTAAAAAGGCCGCTATGGGTACCTCTTTATTTTCCAGCGTGTTCTCCACCCTCTTTATTAGTTGGTGTAGTGCTGTCTCCATTGAGCAGCCAGTCCTGTAGGCATATTGTTCTCGGTGTAGTGGTCTCTTTACCAACAGTACGTCCCTAATATGTCTGTCCACTAGCTTCTCCAAGATCTTAAGTACAACTGACATAAGACTTATTGGTCTTAGGGACTTTGCCGTCTCCTGTCCTATCTTACCAGGTTTTGGTATAAATATGACCCTAACTTTCCTCCATGGTTTTAGTATATGCCCGAGTGCCAGACTGCCTCTGAGTATATTACAGAGTCTGGTTTGCAATGCCTCGGGTCCCTTCTGCAGAATTGCAGGGTAAATCCCGTTCATTCCCGGTGATTTGTATTGTTCAAATGTTCCTATTGCTCATTGAACTTTGTTATAAGTCAAGACTTTCTTTGCTGTGTCCCATCCTCACGTAGAGCCTCTTTTTAAAGTCTCCAGTTCGTCCGGATTTCCCACAGCATGTGTCTGATCTATCTGGGCTCCGGGAAGTGAACTCTAAGTAGTTCTTTGATTGTTTCTTCTCCCGTGCAGGTGTACTCTCCTAGCTCGTTTTTCAGGAAGTATATTGCTTATTGTGTGTCCTTCGAGAGTACCTTCTGAAGTCTGGCACACTCTTGAGAGCCTTCTATTTCTTCACAGTGCTTTCTCCATGAGTCTCTCTTGGATTTGTTTGTAAATGGTCAAGGCGTTTTTTTTCCGTTTTTTTGGCTCTGTTGAATTTTTATCTTGTTTGCTTTTTTAAATCAGCAAGTCCTTTATGCCACCAGGGCACCTTTCTGGTAGCGTTCCTTGTGATGAGTGGGCAATGCTCGTTGAACGTCGAGATGACTGTGTCATTAAGTTCTTGCACGCCAGCTCTAGGGTCCTATTTGTTCTTATCGTCTGTTGCGTACCCTGGAGTTTGCGACTCAGGCCCACTTTGTAAGCTTCCCAATTCGTTTTCCTGGGATTCCGATCAGTTTCTTTGTAGATGTTGCTTTTAATTTTAAACTTGATGTGTCTGTGATCCGAGCAACTTACCTCATCAGATACATGCCATTTCGTAACAAGGTTACTCACATATGTTGAGGCTATTGTTACGTCGAGTACCTCCTTCCTGTTTCTTGTAATAAAGATAGGATTGATGCCTACGTTCAACGTGTCCAAGTTGTTGGACATGAATTGTAGTAAATTTTCACCTCTTTTGTTGGTGTCGCTGCTACCCCAAGCGATATGATGCGCGTTAGCATCACAACCGATGATTAGTTGCAGGCCTTCTTTCCTACAATGTCTAACCTCCTTTGTGGGTGGTGGTCAGGGTGGTCCGAAGGGCAGTAGGCCGATCCGAGTACTAGCTCCCTGGTTCCATTCCATTCCTTCGTCCTGATCATCTCTGCTGTTAGGTCTCTGGAACAGAAATTAGTTAACGGTAGTATTTTAATATATTTTTTTATTGCTATGCAGGTCCGGGGGATCCCTGCTGATCTGCTACAGATTAGCTCTCCGCATTCTCTCCCCAGACCTCTTACCTTCCCGTTTCTAACCCACGGTTCCTGTATTAGGGCAACGTCAAACCCACTCCCCACCCCTGTAAGGACTGCCGAAGCTGCCTTACAGTGCTGCAGGTTGATCTGGGTTACTCTTATCCCCTCCATCTTTCTTCGTCCGTTCCTTTATAAAGTCGCTGGAGAGTACTTTTCCTAGTCTGTAGTACACTCGTAAATCCATCCTCCACCTTGAACGAAGCGTCGTCCACTGAGAAGGCCAGGATTTGTCCTTCTTCTCTTTCGATGTTTCCATTCAGAAGCGTCCATTCCTGCGTCCTCAGGTCCGGTTTCTGCACCTGAATGTGCCGTCCGAACTCTTCTGGTTCTTCTTTTTTTGTCCAAGGTACAAAGGCCAGCACCCTGTGACGTACTGGTAGTTCCGCGAAGTTGACCCCAGAGCTGCCCCAGTGCACCGACCGTTCCCCTGAGCTAATTTACGGTTCCTTCATTGGCACAGGTCATCGCTAGGACAACTGCGCTGAATGAAGTTCTTTCGAACTGTCGATCGCTCCCACTCCCTGAAGGGGTCTGATAGAGCGCATCCACAATTGCGTTCTGGACCAGTTCGGATTGCTCCTGCTCCAGGAGTACATCTGGGTGGCGTCTGTCGATCACCGCCATCCGTATACCTCTAGTCATATCACTGAAAGTTCCAGTTCTAGCTCCAACTTTCCTGGCCATTTTAGTGATGGTTTGCTTGGGGGTTGAATGGATCTCTGGACGAGGTCTCTTTTTATTCCTACCATCTCCAGATTGTCCCACTTCCCCAGGACTTGTGTCCTGGTATGAGCGGTTTCTCTTCCCAGGTTTGACAGCGGTACATGTCCCAGCTGCCATTTTGGTCTCTCTGATGAGGCTCTTGCGTTGCGTTACAGAGAGTTTCTTTTTCTTTGTGAGGTCGATGTTTCCCATCCCCTTAGTAACCTCCTTAAAGTCTTTGTTAACTGTCGATTTCTCGACAGGCCCTGACACTGAGTGCCGTTGTTGTGCTGTGGCCGTTACTTCCACAGCTGTTATTTTACCCGGTTCCAAGTCGGAGCTTTCCCGGGACTTGTTTTTTTTTTAAACGTGTCCATTTTGTTCCCACGAGTATGAGGAAAGGGGTGGTCCGGCCCTGTGGTGCCCCCTTCACAGGTCTAGGGAAGATTTTGAATATGTTACTTACAAAATAACTAAGGTCAAACATAGAATTATTTTTTTTCCTATTTAGTGCATTTGTTTAAAAATTTGCACTGGTATAAAAGCTTGCCCTATCAAGTTTTTTGAACCATTTTTATTATACAATGCATTCCGAGTTAAACGAGCCACTATACCTAGAAATTACGTTTGAAAAAACTCAATTAAGTCAATTTATCCAGTTTGATATAAAAAAAATGTTTTGTACCATTTATTGCAAAATTCCCCTTTTGAAGGCCTATCAAATTTCTTTTCAATCGTGCATGACAAAATCTGACATCTCATTCACCATTCTTTTTTTGTCCTTTTTTTAACAATGTGAAAACATAATAGTCCAGTCATCTTAGTCAAAATTAGCTAAGAATCTCGGAATTTGAGATACCCAACTGAATATTTGTATAAACTTGTATTTTGGCATTCTAAAAGTTGTCTCAAAACCTACATATGGTAGGGTGTACGCGTCTATTAAAATTTGAGGTCAAAGGTCATAAAAATCGATTATTTGCAAATATCTCATTTTCTATGGGTTTTTTTTGCTATTTCTAAATATTATCAATATTGTAGAAAATTGAATTTCCTATAACTTTTGTTTTAAAATTTTTTTTTATACGTTGAATCGTTTTCGAGAAAGAGGGCGGAGAGCGTGCGGTTAGAGTGTAGCATTTGAAATTGCTACCTGTTAATTTTGTTTTTTTATATAATAAATTTTTCATTTATTGGCCATTGCACTTACAGAGAACATTCAGTTTTGATATCAAATTCCTGAATAAAACATCTATCAAAACCACTATTTCAAAACAAACATCACATATAGTTGTATGCTAGTAAATTCACAGGTTTCCAACACTAGGTAATACTCTTGCTTCTGACATTCTAAGGGCTGTTGAAAGTGATGTAATTAAGCTGCAGGAATCTTATCATTTCTGGCTACCTGTTCGATCCTAGGCCAGGAATTGAAGATAATAGAGTCAATAAAAACATCCATTCACATGTAAGCAGGCGACATACCGTTGTGTTCTCTAGTGTGATGAATTCTAGGCTATTGAAGGTTGTCCCAGGATTTTGTTGATTCTGAATGAGATCTCTGGGTATTTACTGGGTTTTTTCTCTATTTTTCATAATATAATCTTATGGATTCTTATAGGTTATATTTATTTTCTAGACGTCGATGTCATTGTTTGGGTTGTCATTGATCTTCTGTCATGGATCTTCTGTCATCGATTTTCGGTCTCAAGTCGGTTAGCCGTAAATGTTCGTGCCCGTAGCAGAAAAGAAAGAAGAAGAATGGTAGTCTTTTTTTATTACCTTCGTTGGATTTCGTTCTGTCAAACGGGATAGCATTTATGGTTCTGACCAATGAGAGGCTAGGAATTCAAAACTGGCGTTGATTTCATACAGGATGTGCAGTTTTTTTGGCAATTTTTGGAAATAGGAGATGGTATCCGTCCTCGAGCTGCGAACTGGAAGTTTTTTTTTCCTGTGTGGCCATGATGAGGTGCGCTTGACTCGTTTTTGAGATTCTTTTTTTTGGTGTGTTTAACCGGAAATTAACCCTTTTGGGGAATTTCTGTTAGTCCTGTTAGTCCTGTTTGCTGTTTTGGCTATCTTCTAGTTTTACCTCCCTTCTCAGAAGGTAAGTTATGACTTATGAACCAGTAATGATATCGATCAGATTGAAAATATACCTACTTCATTTTTTTTTTCTCACTCTGTCTTTTTTTGTGATGCGCTTTATGCCTCTTAGAAATTTCATTTCTATGGCTTGTATTTTGCTCTTCTGTTGTTCCGTGAGTACCCAGCTTTCACAACCATAGATTAGGATCGGTTTGAATATGGTTTTGTAGACAACCAGTTTTGTCCTCGTCGACACTTCTTTTTTCCTTATAAGCGTGTTACTTAATGAATAGTACAACTTGGTTGCGCTTTCTATCCTGCTGTTAATTTCCGCTTCGTTCTTCCCGTCTCTGTTTATCAAGACACCTAGATACTTGAAGTTATCCGTTTGCTCTACTTCTTTATCGCTTAAACTAACAACAGTTTGAACTTCGTTTCAACCTATCACCATTATTTTTGTTTTATTCACATTAATTTTCAGGTTGTATTTCTTCAGTGCTTCATACCATAGATCTAAATTGTTTTGTAGGTCCTTTTGATTCTTGGCACATATCATTAGATCGTCTGCGAAGGCACATTCACTTATATAGGTTGGTTCCAGATTTCTGTAGCCCACCAGAAGTTTCTTTGCTTTTGTTTTGACGTTCTTCATTGCATCGTCTAGTATAAGGTTGAATAAGGTGGTGCTTAGTACTCCTCCCTGTCTTAAACCTTCCCTAGTTAGAAACTGTTCAGACTAAGCATTATTTGTTCTTATGTAGTTTTTGGTGCATTGGTATAAGCTGGCTATGCAGATCATTAGTTCTTCGTTGACCACTCTGTTCCATACTGTCTTCCTTGAAATACTGTCGAAAGCTTTTTCCAAATCTATGAATGCTACATACATATTGCTATTATGATACTTTTCAATCATTTGTTTTATGGTGAATATGTGGTCTTGTACTCCTCTTCCTCTTCTAAATCCGCTCTGTGAGTCTTCCAGCAGATGTTCAATTATGGTTTTTAATTTACAGTCTAACAATTTTTCGTATACTTTTGATACGATGCTTGATAATGTAATACCTCTATAATTGTTACAGTCTCTATTGTTACCTTTCTAGTGTAGAGGCAGTATTATTCCTATCTCCCAATCTTTGGGATAATCCAGTTTCTTATTTTAGCCATAGAACTTCTTTTGCATAATCTTCTTACCATAGTTTTGAATTAGAAACTTTCGCTGCAGTTTATGCTATCAAGAGGTTTCATGTTTATTTGTTTGGTATTCCTTTTAAAATTGTCACGGACTGTGATAGTTTTCTCTTAACCCTCAGTTAACAGACCATTAATCCGCGTATATCGCGCTGGGTAATGTTTTTTCAAAATTATGATTACACTATCGAACATAGGAGTAATATAAAAATGGGACATATAGACGACCAAAGTAGATATCATTGTATAATGATTGTTGAAGGCAATACGTTTGAAAGAGTCCTGAGTATAAAGCAAGATAAAGATGCAAAGATTTTAGAATTTCGTGATAGATTAGAAAAAGAAGAAAATAAGTTTTTTGAAATTAAAGATCGGCTAGTTTGTAGGAAAGAAAATATGAAACTACTATTTTATGTTTACGACTGCATGATAAATAATGTCATTCCTACTTGTCATGATGATATAGGGCATGTAGGTATACAGCAAGTTATAGAAAACATAAAAAAGGTCTATCGGTTTCCAAACATGACACTTTTGGTTAGCAATATATTTCTAAATGTCTTAAATGTTAAGAATTTTCACCAATATCGGGTAAAAAGGAAGGTTTATTAAGGAGTATACCTAAAGGAGATTCTCCGTTTTGCACATTTTATATTGATCACTATGGTCCTTTAGAGAAGACCAGTAAAGGATACAAATACATACTTGAGATTATTGACTCTTTTACTAAGTTTGTACGGTTTTATCCATGTAAAACAACTAATACCGTTGACATTATTAAACATTTGTCTAATTATTTCGGGGCTTGCAGTAAGCCAAAACAAATTACTTATTGCAACTGGCACTCCTCATGCTAATGGGAAAATGTAAAAGGTCTACTAGGAAGTTGATGCCTATCTTCTTCTTAAGTACCATGTCCTTCTAGAACGTTGGTCACCAACAAGGCTATCCTTACTCTGTCGACGGCAAATCTGAACAGAGAGCTTGAGTTGAGTTTATACCAGTCACGTAGATTCTTGAGCCATGATGCTTTTCTGCGGCCCGGCTTTCTTTTACCATAAATTTTTCCCTGCATGATGTTCTGCAGTAATCGGTATTTTTCGCCTCTCATAACATGCCCGAAATATTGCAGTTTTCTTCTTTTGATGGTGGTAAGAATTTCGGTGGATTTATTCAGACGTTGGAGTATTACCAAGTCGGATACTTTTTCCGTCCATGAAACTTTTAATATTTTCCTGTAAGCCCACATATCAAAGTCTTCAAGTCGTCTTTCTTCGTACTTGTTTATAGTCTAGGCTTCCATACCGTACAGCAGGGTAGAAAAGATATAACATCTGAGAAGTCGGATTCTTGGAGTTAACTTTAGATCTCTACAGCATAAGACCCTACTCATGTTTTTAAATGCTGCACGAGCCTGCTCAATCCTTGATTTCACTTCAGTTCGACTATCCGCGCGTTGGTTATTATGCTGCCTAAATATTTTCTTTGGTTTACTTGCTTCAATAGTTCACCGCCAACTATTATGTTAGCTATGGTTTTAGGTTGCTTGCTAATTACTAACACTTTGGTCTTTTTTGCATTTAATCCGAGTCCAGCCATTGCACATTTTTCGATGACTGCATCCGTAAATCTTCCTGACTGGAGGCCAAAAGTATTGTATTGTCTGCGTAGCGAAGGTTGTTTATGATTTTGCCATTTATTTGCTGGCTTGTATATCAGTTAGTGCTTCCCTAAATATTCTTTCAGAGTATACATTAATGATCAAGGGCGATAAAATGCAACCTTGCCTTACTCCACGTTTGATTTTTATTTCCGGTGTATCATCACCATCTATTCTAATTACTGAAAGCATGACGAATTGTGGAGTTTCAATTGAGGGAGAAAGGGTGGAACAAGTAAATGAATTTGTGTACTTGGGTTCAAAGTTTACGAGAGATGGAAAGTATGACAGTGACATTAAGCAGGATGTTGGCAGGAAGAAAAATGAATGGGGCACTGCATAGCTTTATGAATAGCCAGAAAGTGTCAAAAAAGGCACGTCTGGCGGTGCATAGAGGTGTGTTGGTTCCTACACTTATCAGTATGGTAGTGAATGTTGGGTTTGGCAGAAGAAGCATGAAAATAGGATTAATGCTGCGGAGATGAGTATTCTGAGAATTGTATAGCCGGAGTGACTCTGTTGGATAAGGTAAAGAATAGTGAGATAAGAGAACGCTGTGGTGTAAAAAAAAAGAGGGTTACAAAGATAGATTCAATACCTGTTGCGACATATAATCAGGGGAATAGTTGTTATCTGATGTATAATCGACCCACATATATATATATATATATATATATATATATATATTTATATATATATATATATATATATATATATATATATATATATATATATATATATATACCTTTATTAAAATAGGTATCATACAGCGAAAGTAAGCTGGTTTTTAAATAATCAGTTACAGATTAAAACAAGTAAATGAGTATTTGTGTTCAAAGTTTACAAGAGATGGAAAGTATGACAGTAACATTGAGTGAAGGGTGTTGGCAGGAAAACAAATGAATGGGGCACTGCTAAGTTTTATAAACAGCCAAAAATTGTCGAAAAAGGCATGTCTAGCTGTGCATAGAGGAGTGTTGGTTCCTACACTTATCAGTATGGTAGTGAATGTTGGGTTTGGCAGAAAAAGCATAAAAATAGGATTAATGCTACGGAGATAAGTAGTATAGCCAGAGTGACTCGGTTGGATAAAGTAAAAAATAGTGAGATAAGAGAATGCTGTGTTGTAAAAGAACATGTGGTTACAAAGATAGATAAAGGAATTCTTAGACGCTTTGAACACGTAGAAAGGATGGATAAAGGAAGATTGACGAAACAAATTTATAAGGCGAGTGTGAATGGCCAAGTCAGTAAAGGTCGACCTCGGCGATCATATCTCGATCAGATCAACATTGTTTTGAAGAAAGGCCAGGTCAAGAGTACCAACCACCGACGAGCATGTATGAGAGCACTGATGAAAGTAGAGGAAGCAAAAGATGTGTGTAAGAACCGTAGCAAGTGAAAGGAAGTGGTCTCTGCCTACCACTATGGGAAAAAGGCGTGACTTTATGAATGTATGAAGTTTGAATCCAATATAAATTTTTAATTATCCTAATATCTCTTCCGTTCACTGGTGTATATTTTATTGAATAATTCAGTTATGACTTTGAATGCTTCAGTGTTATCGATAAGTTTAAATATTTCGCTGGGAATCTCGTCAGGTCCTACTGTTTTACGGTTTTTAGAACGTTTTATGGTATATTCTACTTCAGTAAATGTAATTGGAGGTCCTTCATACTTTGTTAATTCCTGTAGCGGTATTGGCCTATCATCTTCAAATAAATTTCTTTTTCCACTCCTTTAATTTTTCTTCTTTTTGATAAATCACCTTTCCATTTTCGTCGTAGAGTATACCCGATCCTCTGCTTGTTCTAAATTTATCTGTAGCCTCTTTGACTCTTTTATGCATGTTGAAGGAGTCGTATGCAGCTTCCAGAGCTTCTATTTCTTTACATTCGTTGGTCAGGTGTTCTGTTTTCGCGTCTCGGATTTTCTACCTTATTACCTTCTGGATACTTTTGTACGCCTGTTTGTTGTTTTTAAGAATTCTGCGCTCTTCCATATGCAGGTCAACGGAAGAAAGGAGCAAATTATTATTTGGAATTACTCAAACCGGGCCAATTAATGATGCTCTTCAGGTTTATCTAGAAGATAACCAACCTATCTGCCGTGATTTTAATGCACTTAGACAAGAAGCTAGTCAAAAAATAGTTTTAAGTCAGAGACCTAATAAAACTTATTATAATCAAAGGCATAAATATCCAACTAAGTATAAAGTGGGTGATTATGTCTTAATCAGAAATGGAAAAAATTCCAGAATATGGCTGCCAAATGAATTTTCATAAAACTTTCATAGGTCATTAAAACACAATAAAAAAATTTTGCGCGGAAACGTTTTAAAAGTACTTTTAAAAAAAATGTATGAAAAATTCAACACTATTTCAAGGGTAATTTTTATAACAAGTTTTTACCTCGATGAAACACTTAAAATTCCTCGTATTTTTTTGCAACATAATTTACACATTATAATTCACCTATTTCGCACTTTTTTTGCAATTATTTAACGAGATTAAAGTTAATAAATCGAAAGAAATTATTCATTATTATTGCAATATTGATAGACAGAAACACTCTACTACTGACAAATGACAGGCTTTTAAACCCATATTTGAAATTGCGATGTTGCCAGAGTGTGCGTATATCTTTCTTTATAAATGATAGATTCGACTGTTAATCGATGATGAACATAAAAAATTAGCCTAACCTAACCTGACCAGTTGAAACATTTGTTTATTTATGGTAATAAAAGTAAATAAATTGACACTAATCTAAAATACGCATGCGCATATGTGAACCCCGCGCATCGGAGTTTGCGCATGCGTGGATTACAACGCGCATGCGCGCTGTGTATGTGCATATATTATATTATATTATTTTTTAACATATTATATTATCGTTTATTTAATTTGTTACTTTTTTCGCGCAGGCGGATTTGTGAAATACCGGTCAAACACGCTCGCTTCGGTACTGTAAAAAGGTTAGGTGTCGGTCGTCAATTCAATTTCAAAAATAAATATAATGATAGACTGTTAATCGGTGATGAACATAAAAAAATTAGTCCAACCTAACCTAACACCAACGGTACCCTTTTTAACTAAATGAAACATTAACATTTGTACGCGCACTTATTCTCTACTTACTTGCTCATTAACTAAAAAAACAGTCTTTTGTTAATTTATAAAGTAATCTATAAGATATAACTTCTTTTTCATTAACTGAGCCATAAAAATATTTTATCTAATATACTATTACTTCTGGTTTGAATCGGCAACGTCGCAATTCTAATTACGAGTTTAAGATGCTGTCATATGTGGGACAGGTTAATAGTTTATGTATCAATAATAATGATCAATTTCTTTGGAATTATTGACGCTTATTTCGTTAAAAAATTGCAAAAGAATGTGTGAAATAGGTGAAATATAATGTGTAAATTGTGTTGCAAAAAAGTACGAGGAATTTTAAGTGTTTGATCTAGGTAAAAACTTGTTATAAAAATTACCCTTGAAATAGCCACCATGGTAAATTTTTCACTCATTTTTTTTTATAAAGTACGTTTAAAACGTTTCCGCGCAAAAATTTCTATCAGGATATTCATTTTATATTGTTTTTTAATGACCTATAAAAGTTTTATGAAAATTCATTTGGCAGCCATATTCTGGAATTATACCCAAAAATGTTGTTGTTACTCCTGGCATCAATAAAAAACTTATTCCAAAATTTAAGGGCCTCTTTAAAATTAAAGAAAAACTTCATTATGATAGGTATGTCATTTCTGACATAGACGGGTTTCAGTTAACCCAGATGCCTTTTAAAATCGTTGTTGGGCCTGACCAAACGAAATTTTGGCTTTTGGATCAATAGTTCAGATTTAATTTAGTTAAAGTATATTATTCCCTATTTATGACTTTGTTTTAGATCTGTTTCATATAGTATTGTTTTGTTTATTTGCAACTGTCAGTTATTTTTGTCTTTTATGAAGCAGGCATAAAGCTATCATTTGTACACTGTGAACATGTCTGAATTTATGTCCCTGTATGTAATGCTTATACTTTTTTGATTATGGTCTTATGTCTTATGATGTGTGTGCATTTGCACAATATGATTTACTTTATGGTTATGTATTCTATTTACGATTTATGTTTTGTCTTTTTGATAATTTTTATGGTTTATGTACTTTATGTATTATTGCTCCTAAATATTAGTATGAGAATCGGGACGATTCTCTCTCAAGATAGCCGAACTGTAGTGTTACGTACAATTATAGTCTGCCCACGGAGGTAACTTAATAGAATAGAAGAGAAGTGCGACGCGTGACAAATGACAGGAAAGACAGGTGACAGTTGGCGGGAAAAAAGTGTGAAGGTTAAGACGATTCAAGTTTATGTTCAGTTCCTTTCTTATAAAATTAAAGCAATTAAAGTTTAATTAGTTTTATAAATCCGTTAAGGAAAACCATCCTATATTATAAATAATTAATATTATTTATTTTTTGAATTCCTCAGAAAATTCCAAACATAATTCATGTACAATGTCCCATACCTATCTTCAACTGTTTCGGAAATATTAAGTGTTTTCAGATGTATTACAAAAATAAACATTAAAAAAAGAAAATTATTTTATTTTACAAATTCGCTACATTACACTCAATACATTGCCGCTATTGGCTAAAGAGAATACTCACTGGATGAGAGAGGAACATACGCAATATCCTAAAAAAGTTAATGTTTGGGCAGGAATTGTTGGAAATAATATCGTAGGTCCCTTTTTCATTGATGGCAACTTGAATGGAGATAAATATTTAGAACTCCTCCAAAATAATGTCGTGCCAACTTTGACAAACTTATATCCTGATCCAGCAAACCCACAAGTTCCTGCCAATATAATATGGTTTCAGCAAGATGAAGCACCGCCCCATTACCAAATCAATGTCCGGCAGTACCTGAACCAAATTTTTCCAAATCGGTGGATAGGGAGGCGGGGATCGATAGAATGGCCAGCACGATCTCCTGATCTGACGCCATTAGACTTCTTTTTGTGGGGATATGTCAAAAGTATTGTATACAAAACTAAACCACTCGACTTACATTGACTTAAAAAGACGAATCACGCTTGCGATTAGATCAGTCACGCCTGAGATGTTGAGTAACGTTAGAAGACATTTCTATACCAGATTAGCATGTTGCCAAGACGTTCGCGGCGAATATTTTGAACATCTCTTACATTAAAATTAATGTTTTTTTTTTACATTATTTGTGAAATAAAATAATTTTCTTTTTTTAATGTTAATTTTTGTAATACATCTGAAAACACTTAATATTTCCGAAACAGTTGAAGATAGGTATTGGACATTTTACATGAATTATGTCTAGAATTTTCTGAAGAATCCAAAAAATAAATAATATACAGGGGGTTGTATTTAAAATAAGAAAGTTGGTATTGGCCACTGTCACATGACACACCCTATATAATTATGTTTTTTGAAAAAAATGCGCATCCAAAAATACAAATCGACGTGTCCAAGCGTTTTTCCCAACACGCTCTCATTTATTCGTTATCGAATTTATTCCATTTGGCTGTTCAACACTGTATGTACTACTGTTAACCACCCATATAAAATTTTTGGGTTGTTTTTTCTACTTATAATGAATTTTTGGGTTAATGTTCTCTATTATATTGAATATTTAGGTTTCTTTCTTAAACATATTGAAATTTTGAGTTACTGTTTTCTATTCATATTGAATTTTTGGGTAACTTTTTTCTATTCAAATTGAATTTTTGGATTACTGTTTTTTTACTTATATTCAGCTTTTGGGTTACCATTTTCTCATCATTTTGAATTATTAAGTTACTCCTTTTTTGCATTGAAGTTTTGGCTTATTGGTTTTTACTATTAAATTTTTGGATTATTGTTTTTTATCCATATTTAATATTTTGGTTATTGTTTTCTTGTGTTATTGAATTTTTAGTATACCTTTCATTGTGCTTAATAAATATTTGGGTTGGGTACTGATTTCATATTTTTTTTTGTTAAAAAAAAGATTAAAAGAATAAACAAATATTTATATTAAAATCAAATCTTTTATTAAATCGATTTTATAAATACAACACCTTTGTTCATTAATTTCCTAACACATAGGTAACTTTGTAACAATGAAAACTTACTAATATTACAATTATATTTTTTCCACATTAATAAACTTTCTTATGTTTTTTCTTGTTTAAAATTATTCAATGACTTTAATATTATTAACACTTTGACTGTTTATTGAATTAATAAATAAAATAAGTTGGAAAAATTAAGGTAGTCAGAGTGTTAAATCGTTTTGGTATCAATTTATTTTTAATCGACCAATATTCGTTTAAAATCTATTAAAAATAAAAACGGTAAATAAATGTTTATTTCCGAAAATTTTATTTTTTAGTGGAAAATTGGAAAACGTAATAAAGTCTATTAAATAATGATGTTTATTGCACACTGTTACACATGCCTGGGTAAGCACTATTGTTAAAACACTTGGCACATTTTTTCTCTCTTCCTAACAGCACCCAAATTTTTGAAAAAGTTTCCACCGTTCACTGAACTTAAAAAATCTAGTATAAAACTGAAAAAATCATTGAGAATATACCAAAAACTGTGTTGAAAATCACAAAAATGAGCAAATATTTTAAGGTGCTGTGGATCAGGGAGAACCTAAAAAATAATAATTTTATTAATTACTAAGAAAAAAAAAATTTAATTTAAAAAAAATTGCTTAAACGATTTAAAAACTGTGTGGCTAGTGTGGTATCATAAAAAACTATTTTGGTATTACTATAAATTTTAATTTAAACCTAATATCCTAAATCAGCCTTTTTCGTTTTACCAACATTCATCATCATCATCATCATCATGCAGCCGTTTGCGTCCACTGCTGGACATAGGCCTCCCTTAAATTGTTCCAGGTTCTCCTGTTCTGGGCAACTTGCATCCAGTTTTTAGTCACCCTTCTTAGATCGTCCGCCCATCTAGTTGGAGGTCTTCCTTGATTTCTTTTGCTGTCTCTTGGTCTCCATTCCATGACTCGTTTGGTCCATCTATCATCTCGAAGTCTCGCCAGATGACCCGCCCAGTTCCATTTCAAGTTAGCGATTTTTTCATTGACATCCTGAACTCCTGATCGTCTTCGGACTTGTTTACTTGGTAAGTGATCTCTTAGGCTTATCCCTAACATAGCACGTTCCATTGCTCGTTGACTTATTCTCAGCTTACTTACTGATTTTTTTGTTAGTGTTAAGGTTTCCGCACCGTATGTTTGCACTGGTAAGATACACTGATCGTATACTTTACGTTTGAGACATATTGGTATGTTGCCTCTTAAAATATGACTCAGCTTTCCGAATGCCGTCCAGGTTTAGCCTATTCTCCTGTTTATTTCATGCGTTTGATTATCTTTTCCTATTTTTATTTCGTGTCCTAGGTATTTATATGTTTGTACTTGATGTATAACATTATCATTGATGTTTATGTTATCACTCATTACCATATTTGTAAGAAATTTTGTCTTTTCGAAGTTCATTTTTAGTCCAGCTTTCTCAGATGAATTTTTAAGTGTTTCTATCATGAATACTGTGTCTTGCAGATTGTCTGAAATTAGAACAATATCGTCAGCGAATCTTAAATGATTTAGTCTTTGGCCATCAATGTTAAGGCCGATATTCTGCCATTCAGTACTCTTAAATACGGTTTCCAGAGCCGCTGTGAATAGCTTCGGCGAGATTTTATCACCTTGTCTTACTCCACGATTGATGGGAAATTTTTCGGTATTCTCGTACAGGCGTATATTCGATGTAGCATTTTGGTATATATTTCTAATTAAAGTCGTGTATCTATAATCCACTCTACTTTGTTTAAGTGCTTCTAATATTACATCCAGTTCTACTGAATCAAACGCCTTCTCGTAATCTATAAACGTCAGAACCAGTGGTCTATTATATTCTATACATTTTTCAATTAAACTTTTTATGGTTTGTAAATGATCGTTTGTGCCATATCATGCTCTAAAACCTGCCTGCTCTTTGGGCTGGTAAAAGTCCAATTTAGGTGTTAATCTTTTCGTTAGAATTTTCATGAACAATTTGTACATATGTGTCAGAAGACTTATAGGTCTGTAATTCTCTAGTTTAGTGATGTTACCTTTTTTATGTAATAGGAATGACTGCATTGTTCCAATCGTCTGGTATTGTTCCTTGTTCTAGACATTTATTTAGCAAATCTCTCAGTGATCGATAAAGGGGGTCTCCTCCAGATTTTATCGCTTCTATAACTATTTCGTTACTACCCGGGGCTCGGTGATTTTTCATTTCGTTACTAGCTGCTCTTACTTCCGATAGTGTTATAGGCATCAGCACTTCTGACCCTTGATTTATAAGCGTTTTTACTCTTGGTGGGGGTTCGTTTTGTTGTCTTTGACTAGTATAGAGATTTGTATAGAAATTTTCAGCCACTTTAAGGATAGCCTTTCTATTTGTTGTTATTTTTCCATATTTGTTTACCAACATTACCACCTACAAAGTCCATAGACTTTTCTTATCACCAACAGTTCTAATACACTAAGGGGTCACGCGTCATTTAAAATTAAAATTTCGATTCGTAGCTAAAGATGATTATTATGCTTTTTTTAAAGGGCATTAGGTATCTATAAAACGTATAAAATTTAAATTTGTTAAAAAACTGAGATATGGCATTGGAACAACAAAACTGACTCAGTTCGCAACTTTTGACCCCAAAGAACGTAGACACTATTGTGTAGCTTTTTAATTAGGTAACGTGATGAATTGTGTAGGAATTAAAAAACCGTATCATCTGTACTTAAATTAATGAGTCAGGGACACCTTATAACCAATTTTTTCTTAATAATTTTTATTGTACCGATTTACTTCTGTTAAACTAGTATACGTGTACAATAGTATAGGTAATAGTTTAGACATCCGATCATAGCCAATCGAAATAAAGAAATTAAGGTCCTTTTATCCAAGCCATTCCTATCCCTTTTATAGGGGTGCTAACATAATTGGGAATGTCATTATCAAACTCGGCGTCCCCGAATTCGACACTAATATCTTCCGTTTTTGATAGTTTATATGCCACCTCTTTCGTAGGGGTGCTAACGTAATTGGTAATGTCACTATTAAACTCAGCGACCCCAAAAACAAAAACTATAAATTCGACACTAATATCGGCGATTTTTGATAGTTTTTTTATTTCAACCCACTTTCAAACCTTTCTTCTTCGGATGCTATCCATTAATGGATGTTTGCGATCACATTTTCCATCTCCTCTTTATCCCTTGCGGTATGAATTAGTTTCTGTATGTCATTCATTCCTGTCCACTGTCTTATGTTCCGCAACCAGGACAATTTCTTCCTTCTTATTCCTCTATGGCCTTCTATCTTACCCTCGATCAACAACTGTAAAAACTCATACTTTTTGTTTCTTATGACGTGCCCCAGATATGCAGTCTTTCCCAATCTTGGCATTAAAGTCGCCCATAATAACGTTGACATCATGTTTCTGGGTAAGCTTTAGTAGTTCTTTGATTTCACTGTAGAACTGTGCTATGTCTTGATCCGGTAACTCCGCTGTTGGTGCATACACTTGTATGATATTGAGATTGGTCGGTTTGGCCCTTAACCTTAGCAGTGCAGCTCGTTCGGAGTAGGGAACAAATTCTATAACGGATTTTAAATGTTGCTTCGTTATCACTATTCCGACGCCTTTTCTGTGGTTTCGATCATCGTTACCCGAGTAATAGAATGCTGCATTCTCCGTGTCGCATCTTCCTTTACCTGGCCACCTTTAATACGAGCTTATCGAGATAAAAAGTATCCTATCTCTCAAGTTGGAGCAATCGATACACATTTACAAAATTTTATTAAAATCATACTATGAATTCGACACTTATATCAGCCGTTTTTATATTTCATCCCTTTCCCACTCCTTTCTTTGATCCGATC
Source organism: Agelastica alni (assembly GCA_950111635.1). Classification (NCBI taxonomy): domain Eukaryota; kingdom Metazoa; phylum Arthropoda; class Insecta; order Coleoptera; family Chrysomelidae; genus Agelastica; species Agelastica alni. The sequence continues at coordinate 11,671,041 of OX467709.1, read as the reverse complement.
TATACCAAACTTAACAGGATCACCCGCTGGGCTAATCTGAAGATTGTCTAAAAATTTCATAAAAATCGGTCCAGCTGTTTTGGAGTTTATAGGAAACATGCACTCATCGTTTTGGCTATAGTTAATGGAACTATTACTGATAGCTCCCCAAGAGATATATAACATCTATTAAAATAAATATATAGTAAATATTCATCATCATTGGCGCTACAACCTTAGTTGAGCCTCTACCTTCCTCAGTCTTTTCTGCCAGTCGTCTATATATCTTGCCAGCCGTTGCCAGTTTGCTGCTCCGATTTTTCTGGCATCTTCGTCTACCCCGTCCTTCCACCTTGGCTTTGGCCTGCCTCTACCTCTACTGCCACCCGGTTGTGACCTGAAAATTTGTCTTGTAGCGCGATTTTCGTTCGCCCTTGCCACATGTCCTACCCATCTCAATCTACTTCTGAGATCTATCGGTATTTGTTATAAAGCTCAAAGTTGTATAGCCTTCTCCACATAACATTTTCATAGATCGCGCCTAATATTCTTCTCAGGTTAGTAGGAGATTTTCGTCTGCCTTAGAGATTGTCCATGTTTCAGATCCGTATGTTAGGACTGGTAGTATGAGGGTCTTATAGATGGTCAGTTTGATTTCTTGGCTTAGATTTCGACTCTTTATTTGTTTACTTAGGCCAAAGTAGCATTTGTTCGCTAGAAAGTTTCTTTTTTTAATTTCTTCTGAAGTGGAGTTGTCATGAGAAACCAGCGAACCCAAATATGTGAACTGTTAAACAACTTTGAAGTTTAAATTGTCAATGCTAAAGTTTTGCCCTATGTGTCTGGCTCTGTTATTAGGTGTTCATACTATAAGTTTTGTTTTATCTTCGTTAATCTGTATATCCCAAAATTGGTGAGAATTTAGTAAAGATGGTTCCTCTGTTTTCTAGTCCATAGTGGATATTTCCAAATTAAAATTAAATTTAAATATTTAGCACTTATAGGATAATATTAAATGTAGTTACGGAATACATTTAAGGAATTTAGAAATTTAAATGTAAAACAGCGACCTGGAAGGTAGCCAGTCGACTGGCATAAAATAATCAAGCGATAAATAATTACGTAATTAACTACACGACTCCAATTTAAATTTTTCCCACTTTGTCGACATGTGGGTACGTCTAACTTATCAGGAAAGAGACTACGACGTATACAAGAGATCAATTAATTTCTCTTTTAAAAATGTGTTAATTTTTACCATAACAGCTTTAAAAATAAAATAAATATTCTACGAACTAAAAAACATAACATTAACTTATGAAAAATAAATTAAAAGTTTTAACTCTAAAAAGAAAACATCACAAATCTAACGTAAGAAAGATTCAAATAAACCACCTTGTTGTACTAAACAATAGCCAAACCTGTAAAAGATGGAATTGTGAGAAATCATAATGGTAAGGGAAAATAAAAATGATGTTTTTGTTGAGAGAGATAAAAATCTTAATGGATTGAAGAAGAAAATTATCCAATTTTGTGCCAACATTACACCAAATCTACTTAGCGATATGAGATTATCTATATGTTCCACATATCTATTTGGCTATTGTTTTGCACAAAAAGGTGGTTTATTTGAACCTTTATCACATTAGATTTTTCATTTAATGGTTTAAAGTTCAAATTTTTAGTTAATTTTTCTGAAGTTAATGTTATGTAAATCTCTGGTCATAATGTAATAAATAAAGTTTTACCATCTTTGCCTCTTCTTAGCTTCCGGTAAAGTAGTGTCCGGATCGTTTAGCAAGTGTCGTCTGATACCTAGAACATACTGTCTAAAGAATATTAACCAATGTACTCTCGTAATACTGAACGGAAATAACTCTTTATCCCTTTCATCGAGATTCTTCCATAGATTTCTTATATTTTCGTTGGAAAATTTCCAACTTCGCGTCGAGAAGTACGACAAAACCAAATTTAATTTGTTAACCTTTTTGTGTATTGTAAACATCCTAAAAAAGAAAACCTTTTAAAACGTCTTTTAATCTACTGTGTTTAATATTTATTTATGTACCAAGGGTATAAATAGATGTTTATGCCCTGAGGGCGACGTTTTACAAACCCGAGGGCCTCTGGCCTGAGGGTTTGTAAGTCGCCCGAGGGTATACACATTTGTTTATGCCCGCGGTACATACATAACTTTATGTCATATTAGTTCGTTATTGCAATCCAATCTCAATACAAATTAGTATTTTAAAAAATCCGGTTTGAATTAATTACATTGCCATTTTATCATAGTAGACACCATCGTTGCTAGGTGAATGTTGACAAACGTAAATGTCATAAAATCACAATAATTTTTATGTGTGTCAAAGTTAGAAGTCAACATGTACGAAGATTTTGGAATTCCTGACGAAATTATTGAAAAAGCAAAGAATGCAGCTGAAAATCTGTTGCCAAAAAAGTCTAAAAAAGCTTACAACATGGAATACGAAAAATTATTAAATTGGATGCAAGAAAACTACGTAAAAGATGTTAATGAAACAGTGTTGCTTGGATACTTCGTCGATCTCGCTAAAACATTTTCTCCGAGTTCCTTGTGGTCCAAATATTCCATGGTAAAGAAGACTTTAATAGTAAATAAAAATATTAATATTGCTAATTACTATAAGTTATTGGAATATTTGAAGCAAACTTCGAAAGGCTACAAACCAAAGAAGTCTAAAATTCTGTCTAGAGAAGATGTTTTAAAATTTATTCATAAGGCACCGAACGAGACGTTTTTAATGAACAAAGTTGCATTAATATTTGGAATATTTGGTGGATGTCGACGGCAAGAACTTGTGAACATGTTAGTTACTCATGTAGAAGATAGAAAATCGGTTTTTGTGGTAAATGTACCAGAGACAAAGACCGATAAAAAAACGTATTTTTACCATTATAGATGAGGGTGAAATGAACAGTTTAAAGCTAATAAGAGATTATATGTCACTACGGCCATGTGGTTGCTCATAAAAAAGGCTTTGTCTGACCTAAAGACAAGGTCGATGTACTGTACAGTCAGTAGGAAAAAACACGTTTGGAAAAATCCCGTCCATTATAGCGGAATATCTGGGTTTGAGTGATCCTGAGAAATATACAGGTCATTGTATGCGTCGAACGTCAGCAACTCTTCTTCTAGAGGCTGGAGTCAGTATGACCACGTTGAAGCGCCGTGGTGGATGGAAGAGTATGTCGGTTGCTGAAGGATATTTAGAGGATAGTTTATCTTCAAAAAATGAAGTTTCAAGAATGCTGGTAGGTATACCTTCCGGGTCTGGCGTTTCGGTACAGAAATTTGAAACTCAAACTATGAAACATGAATCGTTTGCTGCAGGCAACTTAACTATCACCGGATCATTTCAGAACTGCCAATTTAATGTTAATTCGTCAAAATAATGTTCATCGAATATTTACATGTATTACTATATGCCGTTTGTAATTTCATTAATAAAGGTTATTAAATAAGTTAAACAAAAAAGTATTTCTCTTTATGCCCGCGCGGGCCATAAAGTGAACTTTATGCCCGCACGGGCATAAAGTACGACATTAGATAGTTGGTAACTAAGTAATAAAAACACAATAATGAACTAGTATGACATAAAAGTATGTAAAATATAATTATTTATTTGTCACAGTAATTTATTCTAAATAAAAGTTGATGTATTGCGAATTACTAACATTAATGCCATCAAATTTTCTAAACGGTAAACAGGGGAGATAATAAAATAGAAATATAATCGAGAGTAAACTACTCGTGTTTCCGACATTATCAAAAAAGTTTAGGAAAGTCGTTTAACAATTACAATAATGTAAAATTTAAAAACACAGTTGCTTACGCAATTTTTTTTCCTATCATATGCCAGTATTCCAAGATCATTAAAGGAAAAATGAGGCATTTCATGTGAAGCGGGCAGCGAAAAAATGCAAGGTTCTGAAACTCGTTCATATTAGACCAACATGTACTTCTAGATGGTTTGAACATGAACACACAATTTTTTTGTATAAGGCTTAGTTGTCAAGTAATGGGCTTCTAAAAAAATTGACGTTTTTAATAAAAAGATTTTTTGGAAGCTGTTTTCCGAATTAAACAAATTTGCAATAAAATATTAAACATTGTAATTTGTATGAAAAATTTACTGTTTTTTTTAATTTTTAAACCAGATTTAAAATTAGTTTTTTTTATGCATTCTCCATTCATTTGTTTTCCAGCCAATATACTTCGCTCAATATCACAGTTATACTTTCATTCACTTGTTTCACTCTTTCTTCTTTAATCAGCATCTCGCAGTTTGTCATGCCTTCTTCTCTTCCAAAAAACATTACTTTCAACTTGCTTACATCTACTAAGCTTTCGTAGACTGGAAATAGGCCTATGAGAGGGTGGTGAGGAGTAAATTGTGGTCGAAATGTCAGGATAAACGAAGCTTAAACGGATTGGTTTAACATCAAAAAGAGATGTGTGGCTTTTTTATGGCTGTTTAACTTATACATAGACGATTGTTTAGAAGATTTAAAAGAGAGTGCTTATAAATTGAGAATAAATAAATTGATCATCTAAAGACGAGTTGCAGGCGATGGTTAATGTTATGCATGATGCCCTTAAAATAAAAGGGAAAAAATAAATGTAAGCAAGTAATGGTTTTTAAAAGAGAAGAAAGTATGACAAACTGCGAGGTGATGATTAAGGGAGAAAGAGTGGAACAAGTGAATGAGTTTGTATACCTGAGTTCAAAGTTTACGAGAGATGGAAAGTATGACTGTGACATTAAGCGAAGGGTGTTGGCAAGGAAGCAAATGAATGGGGCTTTGCATAACTTTTTGAGCAGCCAGAACGTGTTAAAAAAGGCACGTCTGGCTGTGCATAGAGAAGTGCTGGTTTCTACACTTATGTATGGTAGTGAATGTTGGGTTTGGCAGAAGAAGCATAAAAATAAGAATAATGCTGCAGAGATGAGTAGTCTGAGAAGTATAGCCGGTGTGACTCGCTTATATACATACATACATAAAGTCACGCCTTTTTCCCATAGGGGTAGGCAGAGACCACTTTCTTCTTTTAGTAGTTGTTGAGTTATTGAATACCGACAAACAGAGATTATTAGTTAATAAAAAATTAAGTGGGTACTAACAAATGCTGTTTAATCTTTTACAAAAACCTTCTTCTTTTACTCACTCTCCAAAGACTATACGTTTAGGTAGGTTCATAAAAATTGAGAAAATCGCTATCTTTATATATTTTTTAAATAACTAATTTATTTGTTTATTATTTACTTCCCGAACATGTCTTATTTTGTTGAAATATTTTCGTTAATTTTACTGGTTTATTTTTAAACTGTTTAAGCAATTAAGGGCTCGATGCAAAATGAAACAATGACGTCGCAAATTAAAGCTACGTTATTGGCAACAACGCCATTAATCTGTCTTGGATTTTATCGCCAAAGCAGTTTCATAAATGTGCTGCTATGGTTTCGTAAAGCAGAGACCGGAATTTTTTTGTATTATGAGGAAAACACGTTTTTACGTTAAGTTTTGATTGTATATTTTTATCTTCGGGACTTTAAGTTTTAAAATTAGTAATAAACATTGTTTCTATTTCTTATATGATCTTTGATATAATTAGAAGTGTGAATTGCAGTAATTGAGCTTTAATTAAATTTGGTGACATACATACATACATACATAAAGTCACGCCTTTTTCCCATAGGGGTAGGCAGAGACCACTTCCTTATATGCTCTTCGGTTGTTGGTACTTTTGACCTGGCCTTTCTTCAAAACAATGTTGATCTGATCGAGATATGTTCTCCGAGGTCGACCTCTACCGATTTGCCCATTCACACTCGCCTTATAAATTTGTTTCGTCAATCTTCCTTCATCCATCCTTTCTACGTGTCCAAACCATCTAAGCATTCCTTTATCTATCTTTGTGACCACATCTTCTTTTACACCACAGCGTTTTCTTCTCTCACTATTCTTAACTTTATCCAACCGAGTCACTCCGGCTATACTTCTCAGACTACTCATCTCCGCAGCATTAATCCTATTTTCATGCTTCTTCTGCCAAACCCAACATTCACTACCATACATAAGTGTAGGAACCAACACACCTCTATGCACCGCCAGACGTGCCTTTTTTGACACTTTCTGGCTATTCATAAAGCTATGCATTTGTTTTCCTGCCAACACCCTTCGCTCAATGTCACTGTCATACTTTCCATCTCTAGTAAATTTTGAACCCAAGTACACAAATTCATTAACTTGTTCCACTCTTTCTCTCTCAATCGAAACCCCACAATTTGTCATGCTTTCTTCTCTTTCAAAAACCATTACTTTCGTTTTGCTCACATTTATTTTCATCCCTTTGATTTTCAGGGAATCATGCATAACATTAACTTATATAAAGTGAAAAATAGTGAGATAAGAAAAGGCTGTGGTGTAAAAAAAGATGTGGTTACAAAAATAGATAAAGGAATGTTTAGATGGTTTGGAGACACGTAGAGAGGAAGAATAATGGGGAATTGATAAAATAGCTAGTGTGAATGGGAAAGTCGGTAAAGGTTGACATCGGTGAACATATCTCGATCAGAACGACATTGTTTCGTAAAAAGGCCAGGTAAAGATTACCAACAATAGACGAGCATGTAAAAAAGCACTAATAAAAGTAGAAGCAAAAGATGTGTGTAAGAGCCGGGAAAAAGGCGTGACTATGTACGTACATTCACTTTTATCGTTTTGTTTTTTGGGGCATTATGCTTAATATTAACCATAACTTTTCCTCAGATGATGCTAATATGACCTTGTTATCAGCGTGAAGGAGGCATTTAATGATCAAATCATTCATTCTTAATCCATACGCACTCTCTTTCAAATCTTTTAAACATCTGTCTATAAATAATTTAAACAGCCACGCAAAGCTACACATCCGTTTAATTCTTTTCGATGTTAAACTCGTATCAAACTACCGATCACCCCATACATAGACAATGTCGACCATAATTTACTCCTCACCACTCTGTCATAGGCATTTTCCAAGTCTACGAAAGCGCTGTAGACCTTTTTCAAGAATTTTTTTACTATGCTTCGTAAGGAAAAGACCTGAGCGATGCATCCCCTTCCTCTCCTAAATCCCGTTTGTACATCCCAAATATTTTTATCATTTTCATTTGTCACTCTTTTAATTAATACCTTTGCATACAGTTTGCCGACGATGCTGAGTAAATTAATACCTCGGTATTTTTTGCAGCGAACCTTTTCTTTTGTAAAGCACCAGTGTTCTGGTTATTGCGTTGTGGATTTTAATTTTGGTTTTCTTCCTGAGTAATTTGCTTTTTAATAATTTTTTGTTTGCATGGAAGGCTTTATTTGTAGTGATTTTTTTGTTGCTATTTCAAATTTCCTATATCCCGATCTATTTATTGTGGTTCCCAGATAGTTAAAAATTTTTATTTCTTCCTAATCATGTATTCTTTTTTTAAAACCTCCTTGTTTTGTCTCATTACTTAATCTCATTATTTTTGTTTTTTTTTTTGGTTTATCTATAATCCCATCGTTTTTCGTTGCTCTACAATTTAGTTTAAGATGTTTCCATTATTTTTTTTGTTTTTGCGATTATTACTCTAACCTTCAGATCGTGGGACAATGTTTTTAAAGCTTACCTTTATTGTTCAATGTTTTATCAAATATGTTTTTTGGAACACCCAGTCACACAAAATTATTTAAGATCTTACCTTGGCTTATGTCCTATTAGAATTGCGAAAAAATCCAAGATTAATGCCGGAATCGTGTGCAAGCATAATGATAACAACCAGAAACTGTAAATGTTATCTGACAATACCACGAAAATATCCCACAAAGAATTCCTAACAGGGTAATTATCTTTTTGATAAAGATTTAAGCCTATTATTTCTTTCCACGAAATGGGATTTTCTGGTTGGGATACACAGTTGTATACTGTGATTTCTGATTTCCTAAAAAAAATATTTCTGCTTCTACTTCGATTTAGGAACAAAAAATATTCCTATTAAGCTAGCAAGACCAAACCAGCAGAATTAAACTAGACCTATAAGAATATTTTGTACCTATTTAAAATACCTCTAGCAAGACCAAACCAGCAGAATAACTAGACCTATTGGATTATTTAGTACCCATTTTATAATAACTTGTTTATACATACATAAAGTTACGCCTTTTTCCCGTAGGGGTAGGCAAATTGGATTATTATTGGATTATTTAGTACCCATTTTATACTAATTTGTACATACATATAATCACGCCTTCTTCCCGTAGGGGTAGGCAGAGACCACTTCCTTCCCCTTGCTACAGTTCTTACACACATCTTTTGCTTCCTCTACTTTCATCAGTGCTCTCATGCATGCTCGTTGGTTGTTGGTACTCTTGACCTGGCCTTTCTTCAAAACAATGTTGATCTGATCGAGATATGTTCGCCGAGGTCGACCTTTACTGACTTGGCCATTCACACTCGCCTTATAAATTTGTTTGGTCAATCTTCCTTTATCTATCCTTTCTACGTGTTCAAAGCGTCCAAGAATTCTTTTATCTATCTTTGTAACCACATGTTCTTTTACAACACAGCGTTCTCTTATCACACTATTTTTTACTTTATCCAACCGAGTCACTCTGGCTATACTACTTATCTCCGTAGCATTAATCCTATTTTTATGCTTTTTCTGCCAAACCCAACATTCACTACCATACATAAGTGTAGGAACCAACACTCCTCTATGCACAGCTAGACATGCCTTTTTCGACAATTTTTGGCTGTTTATAAAACTTAGCAGTGCCCTATTCATTTGTTTTCCTGCCAACACCCTTCACTCAATGTCACTGTCATACTTTCCATCTCTCGTAAACTTTGAACACAAATACTTATTTACTTGTTTTAATCTGTAACTGATTATTTAAAAACCAGCTTACTTTCGCTGTATGATACCTATTTTAATAAAGGTATATATATATATATATATATACCTATATATATATATATATATATATATATATATATATATGTGGGTCGATTATACATCAGATAACAACTATTCCTCTGACTATATGTCGCGACAGGTATTGAATTACATCCGATGTATAATCGTGTATACTACCCCATCACAGGAAGCTAGGTATACAAATGCTTGTTAAGTAAGAGAGAGGGCCATTAAATTTATTTAATCGCAGTTATCACCTATGTACCGGTTTCAGGATATTTGTTCACATTCAGCATAGGGCAGATAAGATCTGCATTAAATAAATTCATGGCTTTCGCTCCTATCAAGTACACATGAAGAACCGCGCGAATAGCGCCAGTCGCGACATCTGTACTTTTTAACAAGCACCACGCGGTAAGTAACTTCCAAGAATCGGAGAATAGTAATGTACAAATTATAGAAAACTGTAGTGTTATTACAGTAAACTAAAAAGGGTTTATTTTCAACAGCGTGAAGAAATGTAAACTTATTGTTTAAAAACCAGCTGTATGATACCTATTTTAATGTAGGTATATATGTATATATATATATATATATATATATATATATATATATATATATATATATATATATATATATATATATGTGGGTCGATTATACATCGATAACAACTACTACTCTGACTATATGTCGCGCAGTTCTTCAGGTGTAATTGATAGGAGCGAAAGCCATGAATTTATTTAATTGCAGCAAATAAATTTAATGGCCTTTTCTCTTACTTAACAAGCATCTGTATACCTTGCTTCCTGTGATGGGGTAGTATACACGATTATGCATCGGATGTAATTTAATACCTGTCGCGACATATAATCAGGGGAGTAGTTGTTATCTATATATATATATATATATGTTATATATACCTATATTAAAATAGGTATCATACAGCGAAAGTAAGCTGGTTTTTAAACAATCAGTTACACATTTTTACATATATATATATATATATATATATATATATATATATTTAAATCTGTACCATTACCATTATAACTTCTCAAGTAGCATTTAACGTTGCCGCGACGTGTTTAAAAACGTTGCTCAACCAAACAAAGTTGCGTTGCCGACTTTAACACAGCGTTATCACAATCTTGTTTGGCACTAATTTGGTCAATTATTTTTGGGTTTTAACTGTAAATTTACTTTAAATCAACTACATATCTGCGCCCTCTCGCGCTTAGATGATAGTTCACTTTCCATGATTTTAGAAGATAGTAAATTTTTTAACCAAATAATTACTGATTGACAAAATGAACACTTGTAGAAAACTTTCTTAAAATTTTTACCGCATATTAATAATATTATTATGTTTTATTCTTTTGTTCAAAATACCCTATTTTCAACTGTCGTCAAATATACTATTGCTTTATGCCAAAAAACACGCGCGACTTTAATCCGTTGCAAATTTCTCAAAACTCAAAAATAAAATAAATAAATTCAGATAAACAATATTTAAAGTTTACAATAATTCGAACGTGACTTAAACGGGATATACAGTGTGAAACAGCCAAATGGAATAAATTCGATAACGAATAAATGAGAGCGTGTTGGGAAAAACGCTTGGACACGTCGATTTGTATTTTTAGATGCGCATTTTTTCAAAAAATAATAATTATATAGGGTGTGTCAGTGACAGTGGCCAATACCAACTTTCTTATTTTAAATACAACCCCCTGTACATTATTTATTTTTTGGATTCTTCAGAAAATTATAGACATAATTCATGTACAATGTCCCATACCTATCTTCAACTGTTTCGGAAATATTAAGTGTTTTCAGATGTATTACAAAAATTAACATTAAAAAAAATTATTTTATTTTACAAATAATGTAAAAAAAAACAAAAAACATTAATTTTAATGTAAGAAATATTCAAAATGTTCGCCGCGAACGTCTTGGCAACATGCTAATCTGGTATAGAAATGTCTTCTAACGTTATTCAACATCTCAGGCGTGACTGATCTAATCGCAAGCGTGATTCGTCTTTTTAAGTCATGTAAGTTGAGTGGTTTAGTTTGTATACAATACTTTTGACATATCCCCACAAAAAGAAGTCTAATGGCGTCAGATCAGGAGATCGTGCTGGCCATTCTATCGATCCGCGCCTCCCTATCCACCTATTTGGAAAATTTTGGTTCAGGTACTGCCGAACACTGATTTGGTAATGGGGCGGTGCTCTATCTTGCTGAAACCATAGTATATTGGCAGGATCTTGTGGGTTTGCTGGATCAGGATATAAGTTTGTCAAAGTTGGCACGACATTATTTTGGAGCAGTTCTAAATATTTATCTCCATTCAAGTTGCCATCAATGAAAAAGGGACCAATAATATGATTTCCAACAATTCCTGCCCAAACATTAACTTTTTCAGGATATTGCGTATGTTCCTCTCTCATTCAGTGAGGATTCTCATTAGACCAATAGCGGTAATTTTGACGATTAACATGACCGTGAAGTGTAAATGTGCTCTCATCAGAAAACAAAACATCTTCTAATTGGATCACATTGTTATCTAACATTTCCATCATTTGTTCACAAAAATATGTTCTCCTGTCGAAATCGTCTTCCATGAGCTCCTGAGTTGGCATCATTTTATAGGGATGCATTTTACTTTCCGTTAATATTCGAAAAATTTATGTGTGGCTAATGTTGAACAGTGAGGCTGCTTTTCGACCAAAATTATGCGGGTTTTCTTGAAACTCAAGCATTGTTTCCAATTTCGCATCAACGCTTAGTTCATTGGCAACTACTTTTTTTGCCTGTCTTACATGACCAAGCTCGCGAAACTGTTTTTCTATTTTGCTAATTGTTTATTGGGATATAGGCGGCAAATTTGGAAATTTTTGTGTAATAAGCGAGAAACTTCCATTTGTGTCAATGTGTTATCTTCATAACCAATCATTTGTAGAATATTTATTTTGTGCATTTCTGTTAAACGATTCATTTTTCTGATATTATTACGTACAGTTAACGAAATTCAAACGACAATAGCACTGACACTGATCACTACTGTCATGCAGACAGACAACAAGTTGCTAAGGCTATGAGTTTTATACGAAAATAAACAAAACTGTTTTTGTATTTTTTTTATTTCATATCAGTAAAAAGGAACACATTAATGGTTTTTGCTTATTTTCTTAATATTAAGAGCTAAATGGGAAATAAGTATTGAGTGTAATGTAGCGAATTTTTGAAATAAAATAATTTTCTATTTTTAATGTTAATTTTTGTAATACATCTGAAAACACTTAATATTTTCGAAACAGTTAAAGATAGGTATGGGACATTATAGATGAATTATGTCTAGAATTTTTTGAAGAATCAAAAAAATAAATAATATACAGGTGGTTGTATTTAAAATAAGAAAGTTGGTATCGGCCACTGTCACATGACACACCCTATATAATTATTTTTTTTTGAAAAAAATGCGCATCTAAAAATACAAATCGACGTGTCCAAGCGTTTTTTTCAACACGCTCTCATTTATTCGTCATCGAATTTATTACATTTGACTGTTCCACACTGTTTATGAGTTATTTTTAGAAACCTGAAATAAGGCTTTATAATCCCTTGTATATGTTTGTTTACGTCCCAAATTTTAAAAGCTAACCATGTTTTCAAAGAGAATTAGACTGTAAACATGGCGAAGGAGTATAATAGGCGTCAACGCGACTTTAAATATCCGTTAACTAATACTTAGTAGATTTTGTCACTAGGTTAGAATGAAAATTTCAATACTAGTGGAATATTGCGAGCTCAAGTGACAGCGAGCGCGAGGAACCACGTTGTATGTTGGACAAATTATCCCCAATCGAATGTACAAGTAGCGATTGATTTTGCTCTTGGAAAGGGCTACATTACTTTTGAGCTTAATAATGATCGGGGGTAGTTTCGAACAAACGGCGGGGGTTCAAAATCTCAAACTTTATATTTTCCCGATACAAATTATAGGAATTATATAGAGATAAAAATAAATGTAGGTAAAACAAAAGTAATTGTTTTTCAAAGAAAAGAAAGCATGACAAACTGCGAGATACTGATTAAGGGAGAAAGAGTGAAACAAGTAAATGAGTTTGTATACTTGGGTTCAAAGTTTACAAAAGACGGAAAGTACTTATGACAGTGATACAACTTTATGAATAACTAGAACGAGTCAAAAAAGGCACGTCTGGCTGTGAATAAAGGAGTGCTGGTTCCTACACTTATGTATGGCAGTGAATGTTAAGTTTGGCAGAAGAAGCATGAAAATAGGATAAATGCTGTGGAGATAAGTAGTTTCAAAGTAAAGAATAGTGAGATAAGGGAACGCTGTGGTGTAAAAGAAGATGTGGTTACAAAGATAGATAAGGGATGAATAAAGGAAGATTACCGAAAAATATTTATAATGCGAGTGTGAATGGATAAGTCGGTAGAGGTTGATATCGGCGAACATATCTTGATCAGATCGACATTTTCTAGAAGATAGGTCAGGTCAAGAGTACCAAAAACCGACGAGCTTATATGAGAGCACTGATGAAAGTAGATGAAGCAAAAGCTGTATGTGAAAACCATAGCAAGTGGTAGAAAGTGGTCTCTACCTACCCCTACGGGAAAAAGGCGTTACTATATGTATGTATGTATGTACAAATTATCCCGATTCGAATGTACAAGTAGCGATTGATTCTACTAATAAAAAGAGCTACTTTCCTCTTGATTTTAATAAGGCCAAGTTTATTTGGGGATTGTTTTAAATATAATGGATCAAAATATTAAGTTTTCATGGATGGTACAAATTAGTAAAAATTCTGTCTTTTATTTTCTTTTTTTTTTTGTTTATAGTCCTGCTAGCTTAATATTAAAGGTAGCAGCTGCACGGTTTTTTTAATAGCACAAGTTACAAAATTATTATTAATGGTACAAATTATACAAAATAGGTACTAAATAATCCAATAGTTTTAATTTAATTCTGCTGGTTTATTATTGCCAGCTTAATAAAGGTCAAAAAAATCCTTACGATTCGCATTTGATGGACGAAACTCCCCAAGATGTTGCTATAAGAGCGGCGACACAAGTATCCACTGGTATAATGTCAGCTACATTATTGGGATTACAAAATAATGTTCGTAATACTCCCGTCATAGCCCCAACGAAAAGGCCAGTGGGTCCATACAAATTATCAATCCAACCTTCAAAGGGTTCTTTATATGTCGATATAACTGTAACAAAATCGATTTATTAAAAATTATAATAATGTAACTAACGAATAGCCTCAAAGTTTCCGGAAAGCTTCTTAAATATTAATAAATATTTTAATGAAATGCATATTAAATAAATATTATTATTTAATAAACGGATTTTTTAAAAAATCAGTTTTTTTTATATGGATTTAATGTAACATTATGCATTGCCTGAAAATATATTTATTTATATTATTATTTGGAATAATAATTTATTTTTAAGACACAGAAGGTATTTTTTTTACCATTTCCTCCTTTATTTGGTTATTTTTAAAACAAAGGTGCTTTCGTAAAAAAAATAATTTCTGGCGCCCAAATTAAATTTGTTACTTTTTTGTATAAAATCCGAACCACTCGAGTGAATCAGCTGAGGTTGTTTGGAAGCCACTCGGGTTGCCGTTAAATAAGTAAACCCTTAACTCTAGTAACCAAAAAAGTAAATGTGCTCGTTAAATTGTCGTACTTCTATAAAAATATTGGGTAGGTATTTAAAAATCGTGTAAAATTTAATGGAAATTTGAAAATAAAAAGCATACCTATTGAGGGTCTAAACACAGCTATGGGTAATCCTCGACCAAGATCGTCTATTAAATTTTCTGCCAACGCTTTCGTAAATGTATACGTATTGGGCCATTTTCCGATGATCCTAAAAATAATATAAAAATAACTATTGACTCTTTTATTGAATTTATTAATTGCAACAATCTTTTTCCAGACATTCAAAGTCTGTTATGAGTTATATGAGTTATATGTTCTCTGCTTGCTAGTTTTCTTTCAAACAGGTCTCTCCATGTAGTGGTCGATGGAGTTTCATCTGACACTCTACTCATAAATGCTGGTGTTCCGCAAGGATCCATTCTAGCACCAACACTATTTTTACTTCACATCAACGACCTATTGAAAGCAACTTCATGTCCCGTACACAGCTTTGCCGATGATGGTACCCTCCATACCGCTTTCTCTTCCAGGGCCCCTATATCAGCCCGTGAAACCAGAAATGAACGAGGAAAAAATGTTAACAATATAAATATGGACTTAGCAACAATTCTCGAATGGGGATCCAATAACTTGGTAGAATTCAATGCAAACAAAACACAAGCATGTCTTTTCTCTAGAAAAGCCGATCTCACTGTGCCTAACATAACTTTGTCAGGAGTAACCATACCACTGAAGTCATCCATATCGATGCTTGGTATTACTATCAGCAATAACCTTTTCTGAGAAAATCACGTGAGGTCCATTGCCAAAAGTGCATCCCAAAAACTTGGTTTTTTGTTTCGTGCCAAGAGCTATTTCACCTCCAGTCAGCTGCTTATGATCTATAAGGCACAGATCCGACCTGTACTGGAGTACTGTTCCCATATTTGGAGTGCAGCACCTAAACATATCCTGAAGCTACTGGATTCTGTCCAAAAAAGGGTAATTCGTCTCGTCGGTGATGCCTCGCTTACAAACTCGCTCACTTGTCTGGAACACCGTAGAAAAGTTGGCGATTTGTCTCTATTTTATAGATATTTTCATGGGCGATGCTCTTCTGAAATATCAACAATCGTTCCTCCATTGGCAGTCTCTTCGAGATTAACCCGTCAAGTTCAGTCTTCACACCCCTTCGTGGTCACTTTGGAGACCTGCAGAACATCACTTTCCAAAGACTCATTCATCCAACGAATTGCGAGGCTTTGGAACTCATTGCCTAGGGAGGTGTTGCCCGAGGCATACAACCTCCAGAAATTTAAGAAGAACACCAACTCCTACCTTCTTTCCCTTGGTTCCCACGATGTTCTCTGAACATTACAGGATATCCCTTTTCGTGGGAACCAGAACATATAAAAAAAAAATAATATGTTTTGTTTTTGTTTTAAGCAAAAAAAGCAAAATCAACAATAGTTTTTAGAATTTTAGACATAAAAAAATTAGTTTTTATCAGTTATTTATACCGTGGTTTTAATGATTCTGCTTCTTCATCGCTAATTTTTTCCAACAATATTTGAACATCTTCGTATGACATTGGACAATCGTAAATTTTTTCGTCGATTTCTGTAATTGGACAGTTCGAGTAAGCAGTAGAAACGTGTACAATGGACTACAAATAAAGAATACATTGCATAAGTGATGATGAAATAAAATTTTTGTAAATATATTTGGGTAGTTTAAAAAAAAAATAAAACACCCAGTAGGATTTGATCAATTGTAAAAAAAAATTTCTACAAAATGTTTGTGTTTTATAATAAAATATTAAAAAATAACAACTTCATTCAATATTGAATGGGTTCACCACGGATTCATATGTATTCGATTACTATAAAGGCATGCTCGACATTGAAAGATTTATGGTATTTTGAGAAATGTTATCACAAGTTTTTTTATTTTGGTTAACTAGGCTATTTGGTAATTTGGATTAATTACCCAGTCGAATGCCAATTAAATCTCACAAATGTTAGAGTAGTCAAAAGTTTGAGAAGCAAGAAAAATATGGTAGCAAGTTGAAAAGGCCATTAAAACAGTGGCACGTTTTAAGAACCTTGTGGTAACTCTTACTTTATGCGTCTTTTTGAAAAAGGGGTTAAAATAACTCTCGTCAGTATGAAAGTGCAACAGTCTGCAGTACAATTCACGTCTTTTGCTTCTTCTAATTTAATCAGTGCTTTCATACATGCTCGTCGGTAGCTGGTACTCTTGACCAGGCCTTTCTTCAAAACAATGTCGATCTAATCGAGATACGTTCGCCTAGGTCAACCTCTATAGACGTCAACTTCACACTTGCCTCATAAATCTGTTTTGTCAATCTTCTTTCATTCATCCTCTTTAAGTGTCCGGATCATCTAAGCATTCCTTTATCTACCTTTGTTACTACGTTTTATTTCTCACCACAATATTCTTCACTTTATCCAAGTGAGACCCTCCGGCTATACTTCTCAGATTACTTATCTCCGCAGCATTATTCTTATTTTCATGCTTCTTCTGTCAAACCCAACATTCACTACTATACATAAGTTAAAGGAACCGGCACTCCTTTATTGCACAGCTAGTTGTGCTATTTTTGAGACGTCCTGACTGCTCGTAATGTTATACAGGCCTCCATTCATTTGTTTCCCTATATACACCCTTCGCTCAGTATCACAGTCATACTTTCAGTCTTTCATAAACTTTGAACCCAAGTATACAAGTTCACTTACTAGTTCCATTCTTTCTGCTTCAATCAGCACCTCGCAGTTTGTCATGCTTTCTTCTCTTTTAAAAACCATTACTTTTGTCTTGCTAACATTAATTTTTTCTTCCTTAAACTTTTAGGGCATCATGCATAACATTAATCATCGCCTGCAACTCCTCATCAGATGACGCTAATATGACTTGATCATCAGCGTTAAGAAGGCATTTGACGATCAAATCAATCATTTTCAATCCATACGCACTCTCTTTCAAATGTTTTAATCAGTCGTCTATGTAGTAAGTGTAAGTTAAACAGCCAAGGCGAAGCCACACATCCCTGTCTAACACCTTTTTCGCACTGCGACTATTAGAAGGGGGAAGGATTATAGAAAAAAGATTATTGTGAACCCGCTTTTTGAAAAGTTGCAGGTCATAGTTCTCTGGAAAAACTGATTTTGGAAGCTTGTTCCATTCTGTAGAAGCCCCGTAAAAGCAAGATTTTTGATGGAGATTGGTCCTTGTGGTGTCAATCTTAAGAGTAAATGGGTGAGACTAATCAGCGTGCCGAGTTCTTCGGCCGAATGTGGCTAGTGCTGGTATAAGAGTTTTTATTTCTCTGGAGCATCTGCGATGGATTGTTGGTTCCCCACTCGACGATTGCTTCAACATCTCTATTGATGGAGTCAACCTGTTCGTGCCCGAGTCTATTTGGATCATTCACCGAAAATGATCGATAGGATGTGAAAGTTGAGACAAGTGTGCTGTCGTCTGCGAAACTGTAAATGGGGTTCGTGGTGGTTTCTTAAAGTGCCATGTAGATTCCCGCGTAGGTGTCTATCGCTTCTTTTATCATATGATTCTAAAAATTGCATCATTTTGCAGTACCCGGAAGTCCCGCATTCCTGTCCATTGTCATATGTTTCGTAGCCAGGATAATTTTCTTCTACCTACTCCTCTTTTTCCTCCTTCTATTTAACCCTGGAGAATAAGACGTTAGAAATGATAACGTTCTCCACTTAGTATGTGTCCGAGGTAGCCTGTTTTTCTTCCATTGATGTTGCCGAAAAGTTCACGGTCTACTAAACTAGCTCTTCTCAGTATGTCCTCGTTCGTCACATGGTCAACCCACGATACACTCAGCATTTATCGCATGATCCACATTTCGAAGGCCTTAAGTTTGTTGATAATAGCTGTTTTCAACGTCCATGCCTCGACTCCGTACAAGATAATGGACCAGACGTAGCACTTTACCATCCTATATCTGAGACTTATTAATTCATTTATTCTCAATTCATACGGATTCTTTTTCAAATCCTTTAAACAATTGTCTATGTATATGTTAAAGAATCCTCGTAAAGTGATTTTAGTGCTCGTACCAAGCTACTGCTCACCCCATATATTATAGACTATGTCGACTACAATGCATTTCTCACCGCTCAGGCATATAGTCATTTCCCAAGTCTACGAATGCGCAGTAGACCTTTTGAACTTTGGCCCAGAATTTTTTGGCCATACCTCGTAATGAAAAGACCTGAGTTTTGCCATCCCCTTCCTCTCCTAAATCCCGCTTTTACATCCCCTATCTTCTAATCAGTTTCGTTCATCTCTCATTTAATCAATACCTTTGCATACAGTTTGCCGAAGATTTTGAGTAAGCTAATGCCTCGGTAATTTTTACAGTCCCGCTGTAAGTTCCTTTGTAAAGCGGTACGATAACGGCTTTAGTTTGGCATTAAACTCGCTTCCATCCGTCTCTTTAAAACGCATGCCTCTCAGCTCACCGTACTACTATTTTGTTTTCTGATGTTTTCAAGTTGTGATGTTGTATTTTTTACTCTGGCTGTTATAGACTTTCAGAAGAATTTAATATTGTCCCGGAAGTCGAGAAATAACTTTTCGTACCTTATGTTACTCCATAACATTACCACCCTTGTAAAGGCTGTATGCCGTTTCAGGTCAACTTTTAAATTTTGTGTTCTTCACGTAATCGTCTTACTTTTTTGTCCCTAAAACACGATTTCATTTATCATCCCAATTTTATCAACCATTTACAAGACGATTTACAGCACGATGTCGAGGTGTTCGTTGAAGACATAAAAACATAAAACTTGTAAAATTCTTGACCAAGCATTTTTCATGTTTTTCATATTCTGTCCTGTAAAGCCGCAATCCTTAAATGACGATCTTCCCATGCTGAAGTCATCCAGATACATGAGGCCAGTTATGAATTCTTTCTTCAGACCATCTGGACCAACAACTCTGTAACACTGGTTGAGACATTTGCGTTCTATGCGGTCAGAAATTTATCTGTTTAAAAAACCAGCTTTTCGTGCCTTTTTTTAAATTTATTTAAATGATTATAATTGTTACGCAAGAGGTACCTAGTTATATTGACTTAAATTAATAAATTAAGCTCAAATCACTACGACAAATTGAAAACGCAAATTTAATAAAAACCGTTTTAAATAAAACAAAATTAAAATAGTTGATTCTTTGTTTGCGTATATTTTTAATCATATCTTATTAGTATAAAAAATTTCATTTAAATTGATCGACTACTTTTGGGTGATTTGATTTGTTTGAAAATCACTCTATAACAAATCAAAAATATTTCCATTTTACCTTTAAATTTATCATTTGTCTGCTTAGATCTACCACGTATTTGGTACCATTTACGTTTATATTGTAGGCATGTTTTAGACTTTCATCGAATCTGACAGTAGCTGCGACGTGAAAAACGATATTAACTTTGGAAATTAAAGTTTGTCTATCCATGATATTAAGACCCAATCCGGACACCTGGCAATCTCCAGATATTACTTCTATTTTATGTTTGAATTTGGGACATTCCTTTTTAAGCCTACTAAATATCTAAAAGAAAATTAGACAATTTAAAGCAACATTTAATTAATAGGAGAAACAATATGGACTAATGTTTATTGCTTTATATTTGTCGAACCTATTACCCACTTATCACCATAATCAACATTGTCCAAAGTTACTATAAGTAAGCTAATCAAAGTTGTGTGAATTTTAAAATGTTTTTAATACTGTCTTCAACTAGCTTTTCGACAAAACCATCTTCAAAACCATCTTGAAAACCTATACCTTAAAAGGTACCAAAATATTTGAAAATAATACGTTCGTTAAATTTTGTTCTATTTAAACAAACTTTTGTGTCTCTTCGTTGTGTCACCTTGTATATATTTAAATTTTAATTTTAGTAACCGTTTATAAAAACTAAATTAAGGAATAGTTTAAAATTATCGTAACTATAGCAATGCTAGAGTTACGATATGCTGAAATTTTCTCTTTGCAAGTCAGTTGTTAAACAAATAAACTTTAAGCCAGAGAATGATTTTTTTCAAAATTATAATAAATCCTAAATGATTAAATAAAATTGTTCCTAGTCATTGTACAATAATATGTAGTTTGTAGCTTGTGTTTGAATAATAAGCCACTTTTGTCCACTTTTTTGAAAAACCCAAGTGCAATAATGTATTTTAATTGTCAGATAGAAAATAATTAAAAAAAGCACTAAGTAACATTTAAAACGATTTAAAGCTTATCAGTGATTGCTTGGGGTTGGTTGACTTACAGCAGTAAAAATTCAGTTTACAAAGACAACTAATATGCTAACTTTCTAGTCCGTGAAGTAGCACAATGTTCTCTAAATAACATCAAATCTCTTTGGTGTGTATCAAATGGCTATCTAAGATAAAAGTGTATATTATCAATACAGAAAGACAACCAAGAGAGTTGAGAGTTCACTAGCGTCTTAAACAAATATAAACTGATTTAGGTCCTTTTTACCAGGAAGAGAAAGAAGCGCTTACACTAAAATATCTTTTAGTATTGAGTTTTTTTAAAATTTATCAGACAAAAATTCTGCTTTTAGAAGCATGGCTAATAATTAATTATATCTGAAGAGTCTGGTAAATTTGTAGTATCGCTCCAGGATTAGGTAATACGGGAAGATTCCTTGTGAGACTTGTGGCTCATTGAGTAGGTATTAAAGCATCGCCAGCCACACTAAAAGAAAACCAAAAAATTGGTGAGGATTAGTTAACAAAAAATTAAACTAGTTTTACAGGGAAACAGGTATTGAAAATGTTTAAGAATTCTGAAATAATGGGTATAGCAAGAGTAATACCTCCTTCAACAAACCCTGAGTCACTACCAATATGGGTAATAATAAGGCGTTTTCCCTTTCCAGATGGCGCTTTTAAACCTGTCAATAAACCATCTACAAAAGCTTGATGTTTGTTTTTTTCATTTAAATCCTGCCAAATTTTTGCCGCGGTATGTCCTTCATTTAACCAGGTTTCATCTATATAATATATTTTTCTACCCTCTCTTCGAAACTCCGCTATTTCATTCAAATATTTTCTGCGCCATAAAATTATTTCCTCTTTTTTAATACTGGTACTATTTCTATTTCTCTTTCAATATCTGAAGTTCACGTCTTGATATTGTTGGAAGATTTTCATTAGATTGAAGATAAAAGAGAAAACAATTTTCTTTAAAGATGGTTACTCCTTTTTAATAAAAATTTATGTACTGCACGTCGAATGACCTGTTTGGCTGTATTGACCAATTTAATTTGTTTTCTTTTTCTAGTCTCAGTCTTCGAAGTATCAATATCGTTTGTTTCATCCCTTGTTTAATTATTTTATACACACTAGCTTCGGAAACTTTTGTCAAAATACTACATAATGTAATTACCTTACAAACATTCATATTTTGTTCTTTGGCTCGAAGTCCTTCAAACACATTTGTGATTATGGTTTTTTCTTTGAGTGTTAAATTGTGACGTTTCTTTTTGATATTCGGTTTACTATTACTAATCTCACTCATATTTATTATATGTCACCAAATTTAATTAGAGCTAAATTACTGCAATTCACACTTCTAATTATATCGAAGATCAAATAAGAAATAGAAACAATGTTTATTACTAATTTTAAAACTTATAAGTCCCGAAAATAAAAATCAATCAAAACTTAACGTAAAAACGTGTTTTCCTCATAATACAAAAAAATTCCGGTCTCTGCTTTACGAAACCATAGCAGCACATTTATGAAACTGTTTGGCGATAAAATCCAAGACAGATTAATGGCGTTGTTGCCAATAACGTAGCTTTAATTTGCGACGTCATTGTTTCATTTTGCATCGAGCCCTTAATTGCTTGAACAGTTTAAAAATAAACCAGTCAAATTAACGAAAATATTTCAACAAAATGAGACATGTTCGGGAAGTAAATAATAAACAAATAAATTAGTTATTTAAAAAATATATAAAGATAGCGATTTTCTCAATTTTTATGAACCTACCTGAACGTATAGTCTTTGGAGAGTGAGTAAAAGAAGAAGGTTTTTGTAAAAGATTAAACAGCATTTGTTAGGACCTACTTAATTTTTTATTAACTAATAATCTCTGTTTGTCGGTATTCAATAACTCAACAACTACTAAAAACAAATTTTTGGTACAGGTAAACGTCTAATTTTATTGGCCTATAAAATCGCTCTACAATGAGTCACTCTTTACAATTTTGACATTCTACTATAAGTGGGTTCGAACCGCCGTTTTAACCTAACCTAACTTAAGACAGGGTGTAAGGGGTGCCACACATCAGGACATCAAATAAGGCACTTAACAGTTGCGAAAAAGACACCGAATTGCTACTTGGAATGTTAGAGGTATGAGACAAACAGGAAAGCTCTGCATCGTCGAAAATGAACTGCGACGATGTAATATTGATATCTGTGAATTAACTGAAACTAATTACTTTTCGGGTCATGAAAATAAAAGCTCTGAAGGAATTGCCTTTGTCGTTTCAAATAAGTAAATCTAGCACTAATGAGATACGAGGCCATAAAAGAGAGAATTATGAGCATCAAAATAAATAGCACTCCTTGTCGATTAAACATTCTTCTAGTTTATGCGCCTACGACCGCAGCTACTGATGAGGAAATCAACAACTTTTATCGTATCCTAAAAACTCATGTGATAATAGGGGACTTCAACGCAAAGGTTGGGGACACCATAAATGATTTACACCTCCATCGCCACCACAGATTTGAGTCTTTCGAGGAACATCGTCAGTTCTTCCTTATTACTGGCAACCAAAAGAGTGTCATCTGCAGATCTTAAATTTGAAATTTTATGACCACCCACAACAAAACCGCCGTCCCAGTTTTCCAGCACTATTTTCATTAAGGTTAAGGTTTCATATAGGTTAAATGGCAACGGAGATAATGCACAGCCCTGCCTAACTTCTTTTTTAACCAAGGCTTTACCAGAGAGAGAGTTGTCCAACTTTATGACTGCCTTATTGTTTGCATATAAATTCTGAATGAAGATTACGACATGAGATGGCACATCCATTTCCAAAAAAATATCCCACATCCTTGTCCATATAACATTATCGAATGCTTTTTCGATCAAAATACGTACAATAAGAATCTGCTCTCTTGTACCACTACCCTTCACAAAACCTGCCTGCTCTGGGCTAATTTGAAATGTTGTAAACCGTTGCAATCTTGAATGAATAATATAAAGCATGTTTTTACTGGCATGTGAGATTAAAGCAATAAGTCAATAATTATCGCAATTATGTTTGTTGCCTGTTTTGTGAAGAGGTAAAATCACAGAAATGGACCAGTCGCAGGGCCATTTACCTGTTTCTCTTATCATTTGACAAATATTTTGTAACGTTGGTAAGTAGTGTTCATCCAGATTCATCCGCTTAACCGACTGCTTTGTTGTTACTTAGGTTACGCACAGCTTCTTTTACCTCACACAGCAATATGGCTGATTCCAGTGTATTACTCATAATAGTCGTAGAAGCAGTGTCGACATCATATAGGCTCTCACAGTACTCTCTCCATATCTCAAGGACTTGATCTAATTCCGTCTTCAGTACGCCATTCTTATCTGTTGTAGCGTAAGACTTTGGTTTGAAGCTTCGGGTTATTGTTTTAATTTTCTGAAAGAGATCTCTACTCTGGTTAGTATTTAAGTACATTTCTTTTTCCTGACAGATGTTGTTATAATATACATCTTTGTCTTTGCGACAGCCTCTCTGTATAAGTCAACAGAGCTCATTATATCTTGTTTGTTTCTCAATGCTATTTAGGCCATCCTTTTTCATTTCTCTTCTAGCGAGACAGAGGTCCAAGGTTTCATCAGATATCCATGGCTGTTTTTTACAAGTTATAAATCTTGGTGTCAGTTCACGTACAGTGTATGTGACAGCGGTTTTAAGCTTAGTCCAATGGTTTTATTTTGTAGAGTTTCCTGCTGCAGTCTTGTTCATAAAGTTGACCTATGGTATTATCCTGGGGAAGGTTACGTGTTAGTTCTACATTTGGTTTTGCGTATTTATCCTTGAATTTAATTCTACATTTAGACACAAGGAGCTGGTGATCACTTTCGCAGTCAGCAAAGGTTAAAATTTTTATTCAGGTCAAAGGACCTCCACCATGTATTAATCAATATCTAATCAATTTAATTATAAGTTTTTCATCCGGTGGACGCCACGTATAGAGTCTGCGTTTGTGCTGTTCATAGTTTGTGTTGCACATGCTAAAGTTGTTTTTAATGCAAAATTGTATCAGCCTTTTACCTCGTTCATTGCGCATACCCAATCAGTTACGGTCAAACACTGAGCGAAGGTGTTTTTTTTTTTATGAAAATAGTCGCAAAAAGGGTAGACCTATCGTGTGGGCCGCGGACGGCCCGCACTGCGACTATTAGAAGGGGAAGGGATTATAGAAAGGAAATTATTGTGGACACGCTTTTTAAAAAGTTGCAGGTCATAGTTCTCTGGAAAAACTGATTTTGGAAGCTTATTCCATTCCGTAGCAGCCCTGTAAAAGAAGGATTCTTGATGAAGATTGGTCCTTGTAGTGTCAATCTTGAGAGTAAATGGGTAAGACTGATCAGCGTGCCGAGTTCTTTGGCCGAATGTGGCCAATGGTGGTACAAGAGTTTTTATTTCTCTGGAGCATCTGCCATGGAAATATCTGTAGAGCAATAACTGGTCTGCAACTCTTCTTCTATGTTTTAGAGGGTGAAGGGTATCTGTGAGAGTTGGGCTGTTTATCAAACGAATGGCTCTTTTCTGAATGGAATCTAACTTTCCACAGAAAACCCAGCCTCTGGCTTGTCGACTTTGCGATGTTAGCAACATGGTCATGCCAAGACATATTATTGGACACCGTGACTCCCAAAATCGAGATGGAGGGACTTGGTTTAAGAGTATTTCCGGACATTGTGATGGGATGATTTGAGGAATTCATTTTCTTGGAAAACGTGGCACTTTGTGTTTTTTGGGCGTTGAACTGAACAAGATTGTTGGTTCCCCACTCGACGATTGCCTTAAGATCTCTATTAATGGAATCAACCTGTTCCTGCCCGACTCTATTTGTATCATTCACCGAAAGTGATCGATAGGATGTGAAAGTTGAGACAAGTGTGCTATCGTCTGCGAAACTGTAAATGGGGTTCGTGGTGGTTTTCAAGAGGTCGTTGATGTGTAAAAGAAATAAGGTGGGGGACAGGATGAAACCCTGGGGGACCCCAGCATTGGTTTTAAACGGATCAGAAGAAATACCGTCAACTGCCACATGTAAGGAGCGATCTTGCATGAAGCTCAAGAGCCATTGGCGCAGTTTGGTTGGGAGACCGTAGGCAGATAATTTACTTAACAATGCCTGGTGCCAAACGCGGTCAAAGGCTTTAGATATATCCAATGCTATTGCACGGGATTCACCAAACTTCTCAATAGTGTTTGTCCAGAGCTGAGTAACATAAGCCAGCAAATCTCCAGTAGACCGAAGTTGTCGAAATCCATATTGTCTGTCACGGATTATCTCAAATTTCTCCAGATATTTGATAAGTTCTGTGTTAATCGCTTTTTCCATAACTTTGGATATGACTGAGAGCAATGCAATAGGGCGATAATTTGCAGGAATAGTCTTCTTTCCTTTTTTTGGAATCGGTTGGACTTAAGCGTTTTTCCACATGGACGGAAATACTTCTTTGCTGTATGATAACTTGAAGGGTCTACAGAGAACTGGGCTGAACTCTTGAGCACAGATCTTCAGGACAATTGTCGGAATTCCATCTGGTCCATCTTGTCTCAACTTCCACATCGTATCGATCACTTTCGGTGAATGATATAAATAGACTCAGGCAGGAACAGGTTGATTCCATCAATAGAGATCTTAAAGCAATCGTCGAGTGGGGAACCAACAATCTTGTTCGGTTCAACGCCCAAAAAACACAAAGTGCCACGTTTTCCAAGAAAGTGAATTCCTCAAATCATCCCATCACAATGTCCGGAAATACCCTTGAACCAAGTCCCTCCATCTCGATTTTGGGAGTCACGGTGTCCAATAATATGTCTTGGCATGACCATGTTGCTAACATCGCAAGGTCAGCAAGCCAGAGGCTAGGTTTTCTGTGGAAAGCCAGAAAGTTTTTTACTCCTGATCAACTGTTGACGACGTACAAGGCTCAAATCCGACCTGTACTGGAGTATTGCTCGCACATTTGGGGTTCAGCACCAAGGCATTCTTTTCGTCTTCTAGATTCCATTTAGAAAAGAGCCATTCGCTTGATAAACAGCTCAACTCTCACAGATACCCTTCACCCTCTAGAACATAGAAGAAGAGTTGCAGATCAGTCATTGCTCTACAGATATTTCCATGGCAGATGCTCTAGAGAAATAAAAACCATTGTACCACCATTGGCCACATTCGGCCGAAGAACTCGGCACGCTGATCAGTCTCACACATTTACTTTTAAGCTTGACACTACAAGGACCAATCTTCATCAAGAATCCTTCATTTACAGGGCTGCTACGGAATGGAATAAGCTTTCAAAATCAGTTTTTCCAGAGAACTATGACCTGCAACTTTTTAAAAAGCGTGTTCACAATCATTTCCTTTCTATAATCCCTTCCCCTTCTAATAGTCGTAGTGTGAGCCGTCCGTGGCCCACACGATAGGTCTACCCTTTTTGCGACTATTTTCTTAAAAAAAAAAAAAAGTCCCCGCATTTTCAAAGTTCTTCACCAGGTACTGTTGGTGTTAGGTTATGACGTTAGGTTAGGTTAGGCTAGTAATAATCGGTATTAATTGAGGCAGTAAAAGTAAAAAAATTAGCCTAACCTAACCTATCGTCCTAACCTAACACCAACAGTACCTGGTAAAGAACAAAAATGTGGGGACGTATTAGAAAAGACCCCAATTATTACTTACATAAATTACTTTTATTTTATTTTGGATTTATTTTTTTCTATTTGTAATATAAAAAAATGATTCTTTCCTACGAGCAAACTAAATTTTTTGCATATTTTTTAGTGTTTTATTAAATTTGTTAAAACTTTTATTTAATCGTTTCTTTTCATTATTTTAAATATTTCAAATAATTCCTTGGATATAACGAAACTAGAAAATAGTTCCAGGAAACCTACGTAAGTAAATGTAGTAGTAGTAGTTAGTTCTTTCTTCTTCTTGACCTGTATGTGTGAGATCCACTTGTACATAAGACAAAAAGGATGCCAGAAAAGTATAATTGACTTCGTGATTGTTAATGAAAGATTTAGAAGGAAAGTAATGGACACTCGGGCATACCACGGTGCAGACATTGACACAGCCCCCTTCTTAGTAATGAGCCGATTAAGAGGTCTCTTTAAGCGGTGGCGGCATCGTGTGCGGGAATCAAATAGTGTACTAGAGTGTATTAAAGTTGAGAATTTGCAAGAAAAAGGTGTAATAAATTAAGGGTAAAAAATAATTTTTAAAACCAAGCTTTTATTTTAATGCGCTAAAAAGAATAAAATAAATTTTTCCTTTAAAACTTTAACTATCAACTTAAAACGTCATTACACAATTTATTTTGTAATAAAAGCTTGTCGCGAGATTTAAATACTCATATTTTCTTAGTCTGAAAATTCTAAAAATTAAATTTAATCAATTATAGTTATTTAATTTACTTGATTATCTACATGGGGTAAATCTCGCGACAAGCTTTTATTACATAATAAATTGTGTAATGACGTTTTAAGTTGATAGTAAAAGTTTTGAAGGAAAA
Source organism: Agelastica alni (assembly GCA_950111635.1). Classification (NCBI taxonomy): domain Eukaryota; kingdom Metazoa; phylum Arthropoda; class Insecta; order Coleoptera; family Chrysomelidae; genus Agelastica; species Agelastica alni. The sequence goes on along the minus strand of OX467709.1, from coordinate 11,642,565 downwards.
ATTTATTTTATTCTTTTTAGCGCATTAAAATAAAAGCTTCTTTTTAAAAATTATTTTTTACTTTTAATTTATTTTTGACTTTTTATTCATCGTCTGACAGGTTTCTCAGTCTGTTCATCTCATTCAACGCATCATTGTTGCAAGGTGGCTTTCGGCCCTCAGCAAGTCCTTTCATTTGATACCCATATTGTAAGAAAGCATAAAAAACTTAATCCACCATCTTTCAAGTCCACTATATTGTATTCAGAGTGACGTCACTTTATTTTTCTAGTTATTCTCAGCAAGCTCATTATTTGATACCCATATTGTAGGAAATCATAAAAAAATTTGTCCGACATCCTTCAAATCCGCCAATCTAGATTAAGAGTGACGTCGCTTTATTTTTCAAGTTATTCTCAGCAAGCCCTTTTATTTGATACCCATGTTTTAAAAGTGCATTAATAGTATATTGTGCAACTAATGCGATAAGTTGGCTATTGCTCACGAAAGCGAAGTTGAACGCACGAGCGAAGCGAGTGAGCAATCGACAACATCGCACGGTTTGCACATACTATTTTTTATTACAAATGCGGCAATATATGTGGGCAAAATTTTTTTTTATATCTTAATAAGAATATAAACTATGTAATGTCAACAGTGACAGTGACAGTGACAGTTCGTGAACGTAATATTTAAGTGTGATAGGGCGAGGCGAACGGAGTTGAGAAGGAGATATAAGTTAGTGAAGATAGAAAGAGAGAGAGAGTTACGTTTCATATATTGTGTCTGACGTAGGCGCCAAGTAAATTTGTCGCACTCAAATAACGTAAGCGTGCGCCAAGTTAACTTGTCGCACTCAAATGGGCAAACAGCAATTTTTCAACCGCAAAAGCGTGTTCTAAGATACTACTTATCCCGCATGAGTAATAAAAAAATAACTAGTCCGCCATTTTGGGTGTTCCGCCATCTTGGATCTATAATGACCTCACACAGCTAACCATGCATTGTCATCCAAACTAATCGTTTATACAAAATTTCATCTTAATTGGTTAAAGATATTTGCTTCAAAATTGAGTTGCAAGATTCCACCCGAAAATACATAGTTACATTGCATTACAATGCTTGTAATATTCGGAGACATGAGTTAAAGTTGCAATTAAAGTAAAATTAGTACTAACGAGATTGTGGAAGCGTTGAACAGTATGAAATTGGGTAAGGCTGCAGGTTACGACAGCATTACGGTTAAAATGCTGGACAAAGCGTGGTAGCTAGTCTGCTGTACCGCCATTTTAACTATTGCTAGAGAAGCGGTAGCGTACCAGAAGACTGGTGCAAGGCCGTTGTCCTTTCGCTTTGCAAGCAAAAGGTTCGTAGGCCTGTAAGAGCTATTAAGGCATTAGATTAATTAGTATCGTCGGCAAACTGTATGCAAAGATATTAATTAAAAGAGTGACGAATGAAACTGATTAAAAGATATGGGATGGGATTTAGAAGAGAAAGGAGTTGTATGGATCAGGTCTTTTCATTACGGGGCGTGGTCAAAATTTTTTTTGCTGGAAGTCAAAAGGACCTCTGCGCTTTCGTAGACTTAAAAAAGGCCTATGAAAGAGTGGTGAGGAATAAACTGTGGTCGACATTGTCTATGTATAGGGTGAGCAGTAGTATAATACGAACACTGAAATCACTTTACGAGAATTCCACTAAATAAACGGAGCTTACACGAACTGGTTTAACATTAAAAAGGGATTTGCGGCTTCGCCATGGTTGTTTAACTTATACATAAACGATTGTTTAAAATATATAAAAGGGAGTGCGAATGGATTAAGAATAAATAGTTTGATCGTCAAAAGCGAGTGTGAATGGGCGGAAGTCGGTAGAGGTCGACTTCGGCGAACATATCTCGATCAGATCGACATTGTTTTGAAGAAAGGTCTGGTCAAGAGTTCTAACAACCGATGAGCATGTATGGGAGAACTGACAAAAGAAGAAGAAGCAAAAGATGTGTGTGAGAACCGTAGTAAGTAGAAGGAAATAGTCTTTGCCTACCCCTACGGGAAAAGACGTGGCTAAATGTATGAACGTATGTTGTGGGAGATTGAAGTTTCTCTTTTTGTCCAAACAAGGTGCAGTTGTGAAAAAAAATTGTATTTTGTCAACGTTAAGCAAGATTTATACCGAGAAATATAAACCAACAAAAAGCGACAGGTTTATCGGAACGATTGATATTTATGGGGTCGGTTTACGGTGACATTCGTACATATTTAGTATATACTGTGTTTATTTGAAAAGGACCCACCCTTAATATTTTAGAAATGCGACATATTAGAGTGAAATGCCGAAACTTGTCAACTTTTAACTTGAGGGGGACACTTTTTAGCGCTAATGTCATAAACGTCAGATTCACCCCCTCCCTACTGGAGATACCCTTTGATATCAACCTTCCATTGTTATTTAATCGTTTAAAATTGGCTCTTTTTTATATGCCCCACAAAACTGAATCCTGTTATTGTAATTATCAGTAGTAATTATCAAGGACATTGATAATTGTCGAAACAATTTTATAACAGATTTGAAAGCTTGTTGCTTGGAAACAGACCGACGCCGTAGGCGGTTATTGTAATTATCAGTAGTAATTATCAAGGACATTGATAATTGTCGAAACAATTTTATAACAGATTTGAAAGCTTGTTGCTTGGAAACAGACCGACGCCGTAGGCGGAGGTCTGTTGCCTATAAGCAACAAGCTTGAGATAGATGTTATAAAATTTTTGAGCATTCATCAATGTTCGAGGGTTATTCGGATAGAAAATTTTTTGCTAATTCATATTTTCTTACATCACAAAAGTCCATGAACGCTTTCCACACAAAATTTTTATTGTGAACAGTATTCTTCGGTATATTCGATGCTATAATTTCATCAATATTATCTTGAGTATCACAACCAAATCGTGACATATTGAAATATTTGAATTGTCAAAATCGAATTGAAAGGAAATGTAGGTAAGTATCCATAGCAACATGACATGATTTAGTGAAAAGAACCCATGGGCTCTTTTCAGTATAATTTTGTTTTGATTGGTTGTGTTCGATCAGATGACCACAAATTGACTGATTTTATTGGATATCAACTTGAGCAAAAAAATTTCACTATAACTTTTTTAATCGTCATTATTGTTTTTGTTTTTGTCACTGTTACTATGACTTTTTGAATTGTCAACATAATACGGGGGCATATGAAAAGTTTAAAGAGAGCCAATTTTAAACAACAATTAGAAAATAATAATGGAAGGCTGGTATCAAATGAAAAACAAAACGTCTCTCCTGGTCTTCGCTAGACTCGTTCACGACTATCTGGATGTTTTAGTTTAACCCTAGTTTTATCTTTGAATACAACTTTTTTCCAATTATCCCCAGACCAATTTTGATGATTTTGAGCAAATTGTAACCTGGCAACTCTGTCCTCTCTAGTAAGCAAGGGTGCAGTGGCTGGTCTTCTACTGTTCAATCCAGCTTCATTTAATAGTCTTTGAACTGTTTAAGAAGAAATTTTAACATTGCGGATAGCTTCAAGTTTGTTTTTGATCACAGAGCTACTGACAGTCCTGTTTTTTAAAGCGTAATAAAACTTTTATCTCGGTCGTTAGTGCATCGTTTTAGCCCTTGCCCTGGCTTTCTAGAGTAATTTCCTACTCATTCAAGCGTCTTACCATACGACTTATTGTGGAACAATATTTACCTAAAAAAATTAGTTACATAACCGTAGCAATATCCCTCATCCAATAAAATTAGAACCTTACTACCTTTTTTTCATTTAAATTCCTTACTTGATTCATTTTTCTAATTTTTCGGGGTCAAAAATTTAACAGTGCACCGCAAAAAACGTGTTACTTTTTATTGTTTTGATGGCTGTTATTAACAACGACAAAATATACATAGCCTAATATTTAAATACTCGATAATCGTTAAAAACGGACCTATGAAAAAGATAAATTAATTTTTTGGTTAATTTCATACTGTTGTGTTAATTTTGTCCAGGAGTGTATTATGTATTTCTGTTTGTATTGTTTCTTTTAAATGGGGAGATCAAAGGAGCCGGTATTCTTTAAAAAGGGCAAAGTTTTGGATAAAACCGTAGCTGCTTGTAATTGGGGGAAAATATAAATTTGGGAATTTTAAGTCATTGTATTCGTTGTACTGTCACGTTAAATTTTTAGGCTCTCCTTAAAAAAACTAAATAAATGCAACAATTACTTATATATCGATTGTGACGAAAGTTTTTAAAAATCGCACCGTGGAAATAAAACGTAAATGTTTGAACTTTATGCCAGAAAAAAAAAGTTCTATGGAGAAACTTTTTAGTCACCAAAGCACTCTAGCGATAAGTAATACGAGGGCGGTTTGATAAGTCAGTGACTTTTTGAATAAAACAAATTTTTTTCCGCAAATAAACATTTTATTTTTCTACATAATCACCTTTTAGCTCGATACATTTAGTTCAGCGTTTTTCTAATTTTTTTATTCCCTCCAAATAATAGGTTTTTTCAAAGCTTTCAAAATACGCGTTGGTTTCGGTAATGACTTCTTCATTCGACTCAAATCTCTTACCGCACAGCCATTTCTTTAGGTTTGGAAACAGAAAATAGTCGCAGGGGGCTAAATCTGGAGAATATGCTGGATGGGGTAGCAGTTCGTATCCCAATTCGTGGATTTTGGTCATCGTGACTAAACAAGTGTGCACACGTGCATTGTCTTGATGGAACAGCACATTTTTCTTCGCCAAATTCGGCCGTTTTTACTTCAAATCAACGTCGAATCTGTTCAAAAGCTTTGAATAATATTCGCCGGTGATCGTTTTACCTTTCTTGAGGTAATCGATGTGAATGACACCGCGTACATCCCAAAAAACTGTGGCCATGACCTTGTTGGTTGACAGACTCTGTTTCGCCTTCTTTGGTCCACGTTCACCCCGAGCAACCCACTGTTTCGATTGTTCCTTGGTCTCTGGCGTTTTGTGATGGATCCATGTTTCATCCACAGTAACAAAACGGCGCAAAAATTCGTCCGGATTACGGCTGAACATCGCTAAACACTCTTTTAAAGTGGTCACACGATTGCGCTTATGGTCGAGTATGAGCAATCGCGGCACCCATCTCGCAGAGAGTATTTTCGTGTCCAAATATTTGTGTAAAATATGATATACCCGTACAGTTGAGATACCTACAGCATGAGCCAATTCACGCACTTTCATTCTCCTATCATCCAATATCATTTTATGGATTTTATCGACGATTTCCGGCGTGATCACTTCTTTTGGGCGACCTGGACGTTCGGCGTCACTAGTGCTGGTACGCGACCACAACGGAACTCTGTAAACCACTACTTAAACATTGAAATTGATGGTTCCGAGTCCCCGTAGTATTTATCAAGTCTTTCCTTAGTTTCAGTGATGGATTTTTTACATAAAAAGTAATGCTTAATCAGCACACGAAATTCACTTTTTTCCATTTTCGTAAAGATTCACGAGATTGTCTGCTTTGAACGGCTATCAAACACCAACTGCACGACGTAGCTTGCTCGAAATTAGAAAGTTGCCCACTGATAGATTATAGTTGACGGCAGCACTGTTGCATTTGGAGTAACTGCGCGGGAAATTCAAAAAGTCACTGACTAATCAAACTGCCCTCGTAGTATATTACACACCGAGGCGGAAAGAGATTAATTCCTGTCGTGAGATTAGTTAGTTAACCGAGACGCAAAGCGTCGAGGTTAGCTATAATATAGAAACTTCCTACCGAGGTTTGTATACTATTTTATTTACAACTATCATATTTCAATAAAAATTAATAAATTTCTGTTTCGTTCTGAACATACCTAAAATATTACATTTAACGACAAATTACCAAGAACGCTGTTTTCTCAGAATAATCAAGTAGATATATTGTTACCGTGACTACGGGGTATACAATTGTCACCAATATAAATAAATGTCAGATAAAGTTGAGATGTTTACAAGACTCTGGTGTAGCTAGTCAATAGAAAAAGCTTCGTCAAAAGTTGTGGATGGATTTGGCAACACGCCAACTTGATATCCATCAGTTTTAATTCAATGGCCATCCTTATCAAAAAATCCGCCAGGTAGCGGAGTGTTGAAAAATGGCTACTCAAGTACTCGCGAGAAATTAAAAATTGTGAGTTTCAGAATTTGACATGGATTTGACAACTAGTCTCAATCACAGGTCGAAAAAACTGCACGGAACTAAAATTTCATAGAATTCGTGTCAGAATTTTGATGAATTTGAGAGACAGAACCGTCATTTCGCCATCTGTTGTCAACGTTATGAAGCGTGGCGATCGAAAAACTCATCCAGAGATTTTGAGGAAGAACAATTGAAGAATGCACGCACCAGAGTCTTGTAAACATCTCAGATAAAGTCAATAAATGTCAGGTAAAGTCGGATATTAAATTCGCAAATAATAAATTGAAAAACATATCTTCCGACGAAGAATTTATGGATTGTACCCCACCAGAAGTACTTTAGGCTGCTCACGCAGCAGTTCAGGGTTTGGTGCCACTATGTTGTCTCAATGTGCCACGTCTTCTGTAGCTATTGCAAGTAGTTCACAAACCTCAGTCATTACACATGAAATTAATTTGTCGCCGAAAGAGACGACTTTTGGAGGGTCCAGCGCTGGTACAGACCTAAATATTTCAATAAACGCTTCTTCTTCTTAGTGTCTTGCTTTCTCAAGCGTCGACGACTCCCATATTGACTACTTCTTTGTATCTATCTCTATCTTGAGCTGCGCGGAGAAGTTCCTCAGCAGTTAAACCTGTCCATTGTCGGAGATTTCGAAGCCAGGATAGCTTTTTGCGGCCCATCTATTTTTTCCCCCCGATATTGCCATTCAGAATAAGCCGTAGCAGACTATAACGTGGTCCACGCATCACATGTCCCAAGTATTCCAGTTTGCGGCGCTTGATTGTAGTTAAGAGCTCTCTATCGTGCCCTATTCTGATGAGTACATTCTCAATGGTAGTTCGGCTTGTCCACGGAATTTTGAGCATCCTTCTGTACAGCCACATCTCGAATGCAGCAATGCGGTAAATAATTTTTTGGTGAAGCGTCCATGTTTCGCAAGAGTACAATAGAATAGACCATACATAACACTTGGTAAACCTTTTCCGCAGATGAATGTTAAGTTGCTTGGCACAGAGTAACGGCTTGAGATTCAGAAATGCCCTTCTAGCTATTTCTATTCTAGCCTTGATTTCTTCGTCTGGATCCATCGACTGATTGATCCAGCTTCCAAGATATTTAAAGTGCTAAACTCTTTCTATATTCTCGCCATTAAGTGTTATTCTTTCCGCTTACAATAATTTAAATTTAACGATTAATATCAATAAGTAGTTTGTTGTATTTTAGTTCATAGTTGTTTTTTATTGCTTGCCATTAAATAGGTATTATAAAATTTGTCAATAAAATGTGTTATTTTTTTTAATATAAAAAATATTCATTTAGAATAGATGAAAAGGGGGTGGGAAATGAGGGCGGGTAGTGAGGTTGGGAAGTAGAAGTTAATAATGACAGCATTACACATATGGTTGTAAATAATAGTTATTTATGTACCAAGGGTATAAATAGATGTTTATGCCCTGAGGGCGACGTTTTACAAACCCGAGGGCCGCTGGCCTGAGGGTTTGTAAGTCGCCCGAGGGTATACACATCTGTTTATGCCCGCGGTACATACATAACTTTATGTCATACTAGTTCGTTATTGCAATCCAATCTCAATACAAATCAGTATTTTAAAAAATCCGGTTTGAATTAATAACATTGCCATTTTATCATAGTAGACACCATCGTTGCTAGGTGAATGTTGACAAACGTAAATGTCATAAAATCACAATAATTTTTATATGTGTCAAAGTTAGAAGCCAACATGTACGAAGATTTTGGAATTCCTGACGAAATTATTAAAAAAGCAAAGAAAGCAACTGAAAATCTGTTGCCAAAAAAGTCTAAAGAAGCTCACAACATGGAATACGAAAAATTATTAAATTGGATGCAAGAAAACTACGTAAAATATGATAATGAAACAGTGTTGCTTGGATACTTCGGCGATCTCGCTAAAATATTTTCTCCGATTTCCTTGTGGTCCAAATATTCCATGGTAAAGAAGACTTTAATGGTAAATAAAAATATTAGCATTGCTAATTACTATAAGTTAATGGAATATTTGAAGCAAATTTCGAAAGGCTACAAACCAAAGAAGTCTAAAATTCTGTCTAGAGAAGATGTTTTAAAATTTATTCATAAGGCACCGAACGAGACGTTTTTAATGAACAAAGTTGCATTAATATTTGAAATATTTGGTGGATGTCAACGGCAAGAACTTGTGAACATGTTAGTTACTCATGTAAGAGATAGAAAATCGGTTTTTGTGGTAAATGTACCAGAAACAAAGACCAATAAAAAAAGCATAGATGAGGGTGAAATGAACAGTTAAGAGATTATATGTCACTAAGGCCATGTGGTTGCTCAGAAAAAAGGCTTTTTCTGACCTATAGACAAGGTCGATGTACTGTACAGCCAGTAGGAAAAAACACGTTTGGAAAAATCCCGTCCAATATAGCGGAATATCTGGGTTTGAGTGATCCTGAGAAATATACAGGTCATTGTAATCGTCGAACGTCAGCAACTCTTGTAGAGCCTGGAGCCAGTATGACCACGTTGAAGCGCCATGGTGGTTGGAAGAGTATGTCGGTTGCTGAAGGATATTTAGAGGATAGTTTATCTTCATAAAATGAAGTTTTAAGAATGCCGGCAGGTGTACCTTCCGGGTCTGGTGTTTCGGTACAGAAATTTGAAACTCAAACTATGAAACATGAATCGTTTGCTGCAGGCAACTTACCTATCACCGGATCATTTCAGAACTGCCAATTTTATGTTAATTCAACAAAATAATGTTCATCGAATATTTACATATATTACTATATTCCGTTTGTAATTTCATTAATAAAGGTTATTAAATAAGTTAACCAAAAAAGTATTTCTCTTTATACCCGCGCGGGCCATAAAGTGAACTTTATGCCCGCACGGGCATAAAGTACATTAGATAGTTGGTAACTAAGTAATAAAAACACAATAATGAACTAGTATGACATAAAAAAAATTTAGCATCGAAACTATTCAATCATCAAACAAAAAAGTAATGTAATGTAACAATTTAGAAACTTACCACGTCATCGAATAGCTCGTCGATTCTGACGTGCATATTTTTTCCTTTTTTCTCTCTAATAAGCAAATAAAGAGTGTCAACTTCCGTAGATCTGAGCAATTTTTCTATAAGAATTTTTCCCATAAATCCAGTACCACCGGTAATAAAAACTTTGGCGTTTTTGTAGAATTTTTGGATGCTGGTTTTTTCCATTTTATTTAAATTTACTGTGAAAAAAAACACAAATATTAGTTTTTTTGCAATATAATAAACGCAGTCGTAGAATAAATCAATCTTTTTTAACCATCCGATATTTTACGACTTCTTATCACGTAATTTTAAATATAAATAACGAATCGTCAATTCTATTATGATGTAATAATTTCCTTTTGGATTACATTTAAACGTGACAATTTTTTAATTGATAATCGGACCTTGACGTTCCAGGGCAAATAAACCTATTTTAATACATATTTCGACATCTGCGAACAAAACTTGCTTGGTCTGCAAAAAACTTGTCTGTAAGTTTCCAAAGAAGCAGTTTGTTGTGTACTAAGACAATTTTTAAATTTTTGTGGCGAGCATAATTTCTATTTTGATCTTAGTTCGACTGTACATGTCCAACAATCTCGCAAATTAGGCATACGTAAAGAAAAATGTGCGATCCACCAACTTATTACTGACAAGATTATTGACTTAATCGATTATTAATCGGTACCGATAAAACCTATTTACAAATAAATTTTACCTTTAATTTAATAAAAAGTTATGTAAATAATAAAAAAATATAATCTTTTATAGAATACATTTACTAAATGTTAAAATATATGTACAAACCATAATTGTAGTAAAGTTATTTTTAATTAATTAAAATTATTTTTATTAAAAATTTATTCTGTTAACTTATTTTATTAAATATAAATAATTTTTTTCCATACAAGTAAATAAGTTTATTTTTGTCATACCTATGCAGTTGCTCCTGCAATTTATCAAAGTATTTATTTATTAATAAGCCAAGCGAAAAGTAATGTAAACCGTAAAAAAATGTTGGCAAAACTTTTATTGTTTTAAATGGTTTATTAGGGTGTGATTAGCAAGAATCTAGGTTTTCCCCACACCCCTGAGGCCCGCGTCGATCTCTGTGAGGCTACAAAGGTACACATTTTTTGGTTTTTCGGTAATATCTCGTTTTATCTTTGTCGTAGGGCCAAAATAGTCTAATTTAAGTGACAAAATTCTGTACAAAATAGTTTCCTATCATTGGTTCATGGGACTTAAGTTTCGGAGCAGTAACAGCGCGAAGTTATGCAAGTTTTGACAAATGCAGTAAATAATGATTCTTGCTCACCAAATTCAACTCTTCCCTCGTTTTGGTGACTGTTGACAATATTAATAGGCACATATTGCACAAGTTTTTATAAAAAGGTGTGGAATTTTTGTTAAAATTGCAAATAGTTTGATTTATTGTGGCTTCCATTAAAAACACTTCTGCAACGGGTCGGTGAAATCAATAAAATCATCTTCTTTTTGACAAAATACGACGTCATCTTGTCAACAACGTCGAAATTCTCTTTTTTAATATCGATATTTGTGCAGGACTGGTCTCGGCAACTTCCACAAATTATCGAGCAACGCAGCCCAGTCTTCCTGCAGCTACAAGCTGCTTGACACCCTTGCAGGATACCGTGCTAAGAAGCTCCTGTGGGGTAGCTTCTTTTAACGTAGGAATAGGTATTAGTCCATTCTTTGAGCTTTTCTAGCCCCAATATTGCGGACTATTCTTGTTTTCGTACCACTTTGAACCTTATGGTAGGTTCTAAAGTAACTGCCATGCTGCTTTGGTTGGTGGTAAAAGATGCAAGATTGCAAGCACTCTTAGTTATTAATTTCGTAAAGCACTAGAACCTGCAATAATTCAATAATATGTCACCGTTCGCTCCATAGAGTGCTTTAATGGCAGATTTTCCGGCTGCCTCAATCAGGTCTGAAAAAGCATCATATTTTTTTGAAATAGCTTAACGAATTTTTTTTTTCCATGCCTGAAAAATGCTGAGATTGTGTCGCACCCACTGAAGACGTGAAGAGTATGTACTCCGCAACTTCTTCTAAATGTTTGAACGACTTTGTCGATTACAATCTGCTCTCAATGTTTCCTTCCTCTTGTTTTATGAGATAAACATTCGACAAAGATGATGCGAGGCCTATTAGTAGTACGACATCTTTACCCACTACTACTACGGAATCATAGTCTGGCGATAATTTAATCGCGGTGTTAATTATCAGTATCAGCGTCTTAAGCAGCTTGCTCTACAAGAAATCCTGCTGCTCGAAGTTTGCCCTCCAGCATGGAAATGAGACGACTCTTGTTCTGGTCGTTGGCAAGGAATTTCATCTTTGACATTGTTGCTGTTATCGTTTCATCAAACATCACATCAGTAGCGACATGCCTCTGCGAACTACGGAGTCGTTCAGCAGATTCAGTACTTTTGTCATTCGGATAGCCGTTAAAAACAACTACGGTGTTGGCCTTGTAGTACTTCTATACGTATTGTACATACCTTTTAAGAATATTATAGAACTCTCTTGTTGAATTACAATTACTTATTATGGTCATAAAAATAATAAAACAAATTGTCAACAGTCACCAGAACGAGAGAAGAGTGGAATTTGATAAGCAAGAATCAATATTTACTGCATTTGTCAAGACTCGCAATAGTCGCAGTGCGGGCCGTCCGCGGCCCACACGATAGGTCTACCCTTTTTGCGACTATTTTCAGTAAAAAAACTATAAGTTCCATAAAACAATGATACGAAACTATTTTGTACAGAATGTTGTCACGTTTAATTTCATTTTGGAGTATTTTGGCCCTACGCCGATGATCAAGTCATATTAGCGTTATCTGAAGAGGAGTTGCAGGCGATGGATGATTCCCTGAAAATCGAAGGGATAAAAATAAATGTGAGAAAAACGAAAGTAATGGTTTTTGAAAGAGAAGAAAGCATGACAAACTGTGGGGTTTCGATTGAGGAAGAAAGAGTGGAACAAGTTAATGAATTTGTGTGCTTGGGTTCAAAATTTACTAGAGATGGAAAGTATGACAGTAACATTGAGCGAAGGGTGTTGGCTGGAAAACAAATGAATGGGGCACTGCATAGCTTTATGAATAGCCAGAAAGTGTCAAAAAAGGCACGTCTGGCGGTGCATAGAGATGTGTTGGTTCCTAAACTTATGTATCGTAGTGAATGTTGGGTTTGGCAGAAGAAGCATGAAAATAGGATTAGTGCTGCGGAGATGAGTAGTCTGAGAAGTATAGCCGGAGTGACTCGGTTGAATAAAGTTAAGAATAGTGAGATAAGAAAACGCTGTGGTGTAAAAGAAGATGTGGTTACAAAGATAGATAAAGGAATGCTTAGATGGTTTGGACAAGTAGAAAGAATGGATGAAGGAAGATTGACGAAACAAATTTATAATGTGTGTGTGTGAATGGGCAAATCGGTAGAGGTCGACCTCGGAGAACATATCTCGATCAGATCAACATTGTTTTGAAGAAAGGCCAGGTCAAGAGTACCAACAACCGACGAGCAAGTATGAGAGCACTGATGAAAGTAGAGGAAGCAAAAGATGTGTGTACGAACCGTAGCAAGTGGAAGGAAGTGGTCTTTGCCTTCTCCTATGGGAAAAAGGCGTGACTTTATGTATGTATGTATGACAAAGATAAAACGAGATATTACCGAAAAACCAAAAAATGTGTACCTTTGTAGCCTCACAGAGATCGACGCGGGCCTCAGGGGTGTGGGGAAAACCTAGATTCTTGCTAATCACACCCTAATCAACCATTTAAAACAATAAAAGCGTTGCCAAAATTTGTTTACGGTTTTAAATTATTTTATCGCCCTATCGGCCTATAAAGGCATTGCAAATTTAATACGAATTACTTAACAAAGTCATGCATACACGTACAAGTTATAACTATAAAAAGAAAGGAAAAAGAAAAATATTAATAATTACAATTTTTCAAAATGCTTTAAAAGTATGAATAAAAAGATCCAAATCTACAAAATATGTATTTGCTAATCTTAACATACTACCTGTGGATATATTCTGGCTTTACTTTGTTATGTATATTATTTAAAAAGGAATTTTTAAAGATATCTTTATTTCTTGTTTTCCCTAAATTTGCATATCAGCTCAACAATTTTTAAGGTATTAATACTGCCACTGTTTATTTGGTGGATAAGCGTCAGATTTGATTTTAATTTTTTATTAGCTAAAGTATTCAAATAAAGAATGTCCAATATAATTTCACTAATATCCTAGATTATCTGCGTGGAGTAACATTTCTAGTGTTTTGGAAGTTAAATGTGCAATGTGAGGTTTTTAAGTCAAGCATAAATATTAAATCAAATACTTTAGTGTTTTGTAAATGAATTTGGCGGCGTTTAAAGATAGAAATAAGGTCCAAAACTGCTACCTATGGTAGATCCCCCCATTATGTTAAATATATTTGTCGAGTATATACTAAGAATTTTTTTTGTTACATAAAGTTAAGTAATTTTTAAAAACTAAATCGGTTCTTTAACATATTTTTTTGGTAACTTTAATACATTATATTTCGTCAACCAGCGAGTCTGGTTGAAATTTTAATTACCTACCCTTAAAATATATGGGGTAGATATGTGTTTTTGTTTAGCAAAGATTTTTAATTTTTAATAAAATGTATACATACATACATACATAAAGTCACGCCTTTTTCCCATAGGGGTAGACAGAGACCACTTCCTTCCACTTGCTACGGTTCTTACACACATCTTTTGCTTCCTCTACTTTCATCGGTGCTCTTATACATGCTCATTGGTTGTTGGTACTCTTGACCTGGCCTTTCCTTAAAACAATGTTGATATGTTCTCCGAGGTCGACCTCTATCGACTTGTCCATTCACACTCGTCTTATAAATTTGTTTGGTCAATCTTCCTTCATCCATCCTTTCAACGTGTCTAAACCATCTAAGCATTCTTTTATCTATCTTTGTAACCACATCTTCTTTTACACCACAGCGTTCTCTTATCTCACTATTCTTTACCTTATCCATCCGAGTCACTCCGGCTATACTTCTTAGACTACTCATCTCCACAGCATTTATCTTATTCTCATGCTTCTTCTGCTAAACCCAACATTCATCACCATACATAACTCTGGGGACCAGCACTCTATAAACAGCCAGACGTGCCTTTTTTGACAAGTTCTGGTTGCTCATAATGTTATGCAGCGCCTCATTTATTTATTTTTCCGGCAACACCCTTCGCTAAATGTCACAATCATACATTCCGTCTCTAGTAAACTTTGAACCAAAATATACAAACTCTTTCACTTGTTCCACTATTTCTCTTTAAATCAACACCTCGAAGTTTGTAATGATATCTTCTTTTTCAAAAAACATTACTTTTGTCTTGCTTACATTCACTTTTACCCCTTTAATTTTTAGGGCCACTCCTAAGATGATGTTAATATGACCTGATCACCGGCGTAGAGAGAGCATTTTACGATCAAATCATTCATCCCCAATCCATTCGCACTCTCTTTCAAATCTTTAAAACAATCGTCTATTTATAAGGTAAACAGCCTTGACGAAGCCACACATCCCTGCCTAACACCTATTTCGATGTTTAATCAGTCCCTGTAGGTTCTGTTTATCCTGACACAAGCAGTGATTCCAGTGTTAGTAACAAACCACCGCTCACCCCATACATAGACAATGTCGACCACAATTCATTCCTCGCCACTCAGTCATGGGTCTTTTCCGAGTCAATTTGAAAAATAATTATCTTAAAATATCTTAAGTATTTTTAAATATACAAAACATTGTGTTAAATGACCCAATTATACAAAAGTTAGAAAATTTTAAAATTATCTTCACTAAAAATTTTTTTAATCGAAAGTTATATCTTATTTATTTTATAGTAGGTACCTACTACAAATGTTTTGCTATCAATGGTTCTTTTCGCATTTTTCTAAATTTTTAAATTGAAAACTTTATACCTGTTGTTCTAAGCCAATCAGATGATTTGATTTTGACAGGTTGCTATGACGACAACCTGAATTTTCCAAAAAAAATTTCGGATACAAAATTAATAAGTGAATATTTCGCTGACTTGATTGCCATCACGTGCAGATGCCAGAATTTATTAGGGCACCAAACATCAAAGCAAAATGTCAAAAATTGTATTTTCTCTTTTAAATAATTTTTGGTATAATATTTTCGTACCAAATCCCCCGCGAGCTTGAACTATTCTTCGTAAATTTTTTCAGCTGCGAATTTTTTTAAGAAAATTCGAAACTTGAAAATTTTTTTGGAAATAATTCAAGCTCTAGGGAGATTATAAGTGAAAATTAAAAATAATTTTTAATAAGCAATTTTTTGTATTTTTCTGGAATCTTGTATTTTGTCGTAGTAGTTTTATTAATAGAAATGGGATGCCCTAATGGAAGTATAAAAAATTCACATTCCTTAAAAAATTGAACTTTTTAAATAAAATATATTTTCAATAATAAATATATTTTAATCGAATAAATAGGGTTACTATTTAGGAAACTTTTTTATGTTGTTGTATAGAACTATAATGTGTAATGTAGATAATATAAAATACTTTTTTTTTAATAAAAAAATCGACAACACTTTGGTTGTAGAATTTAAAATCGTATATTCAATTAAATCAAATAAAAACATTTTGTTACTTACGTGAATTCTTTGAGGTATAAAATTCGGAAAATCCCCGAAGTCACTGTTAAAGTTTCGGTAGTCGATCACAAATAACGTCGCTTATTCACCGAGAACTCGGGTGCATGCTGCACATTATATAGGTACCGTTCGAATACTACTTAACAGCGTAGGTACTCCCAAGATAATTCGTTGCGTAATAAATGGCGATCTGTACTAAAATGAACGGCGAATTCATTTGATATATATATTCATTGAATTATATTAAGTTATGGTGGGGCTGGACGCTTATTGAATGAGTACTACTATTAATGTTAAGGTACAATGAAATAATTTTTTTACTCGTATTGACATTAATGAGGTTTTTAATTTTTTTTTTAGATTATTTATACCTAATGTATTTTTTTATGGTACGTTGAAGTTGACAATTAAAATGAAAAACTAGTTTCAATACCAACGTTATTTTTTTACTTTAATAATTGGAACAGTTTCTTATTGCACGGAGACACGGGGCTAACCAGCAAAAATTGTGCGTAACAATAAAGCGTTAGTCGCTATTTCTCTTCCTCTACACTTACTGCCTGTAGAGGGAGGGAGAGAGAAAGTAATTAGACTACTCGCACAGCACATTTATTATAAAATACCAACTTTCTTATTTAAAATACAACCCCCTGTATATTATTTATTTTTGGATTCTTCAGAAAATTCTAGACATAACTCATGTACAATGTTCCATACTTATCTTTAAGTGTTTCGGAAATATTAAGTGTTTTCAAATGTATTACAAAAATTAACATTAAAAAAAGAAAATTATTTTATTTCACAAATAATGTAAAAAAAACAAAAAAACATTAATTTCAATGTAAGAGATATTCAAAATGTTCGCCGCGAACGTCTTGGCAACATGCTAATCTGGTATAGAAATGTCTTCTAACATCTCAGGCGTGACTGATCTAATCGCAAGCGTGATTCGTCTTTTTAAGTCATATAAGTTAAGTGGTTTAGTTTTGTATACAATACTTTTGACATATCCCCACAAAAAGAAGTCTAATGGCGTCAGATCAGGAGATCGTGCTGGCCATTCTATCAATCCGCGCCTCCTTATCCACCGATTTGGAATATTTTGGTTCAGGTACTACCGGACATTGATTTGGTAATGAAGCGGTGCTCCATCTTGCTGAAACCATAGTATATTGGCAGGAACTTGTGGGTTTGCTGGATAAGGATATAAGTTTGTCAAAGTTGGCACGACATTATTTTGGAGCAGTTCTAAATATTGATCTCCATATAAGTTGCCATCAATGAAAAAGGGACCTACGATATGATTTCCAACAATTCCTGCCCAAACATTAACTTTTTCAGGATATTGCGTATGTTCCTCTCTCATCATCCAGACAGACAAGTTGCTAAGGCTATGAGTTTTATACTAAAATAAACAAAACTGTTTTTGTATTTTTTTTATTTCAGATCAGTAAAAAGAAACGCATTAATGGTTTTGCTTATTTTCTCAATATTAAGAGCTAAATGGAAAATAAGTATTGAGTGTAATGTAGCGAATTTGTGAAATAAAATAATTTTCTTTTTTTAATGTTAATTTTTGTAATACATCTGAAAACACTTAATATTTCCGAAACACTTGAAGATAGGTATGGGACATTGTACATGAATTATGTCTAGAATTTTCTGAAGAATCCAAAAAATAAATAATATACAGCGAGTTGTATTTAAAATAAGAAAGTTGGTATTGGCCACTGTCACATGACACACCCTACATAATTATTTTTTTTTGAAAAAAATGCGCATCTAAAAATACAAATCGACGTGTCCAAGCGTTTTTCGCAACACGCTCTCATTTATCCGTTATCGAATTTATTCCATTTGGCTGTTTCACACTGTATAGTTATTAGAGATTTTTTGGGGGATTTTTTGTGATACTTCCCGGACTAGCACAATTAAACACAATTAAAATCCAGGTACGAAAACGTTCATGATTTGTTCACGAAATGGATGGATATGAAGAAATTCAAAATAGAGGATGTATTTTTTTTTATAAAATCTGAAACTGTCAAATCCTCAAACCTGTGAAGCATGTATTCTATGTTGAAAAGTACCATTTTAGTGAAGAAAAATGTAAACATATCCGCTTTCCCAAAGGTTATCGCATTTCTTAAAAGAAAGAATGTTGGTTATAAAGCAAATAAATCAAAAGTCTAGCAGTGAGCAGATCAACAAATTTATTAGGGAAGCAGATAATGAAACATACTTAATGCTAAAGGTAGTTTAAACAAAATATTAGAATTGTAGGTTATAAAGGTATGAACTTAATTTGCTTTATTTCCAGGTACCCGCCCGCCGACGCGGGTAGACGGGAAGAACTAACAAAAATGTCAATTGATCGAATAAATGAGAAGGAAGACATGTTGCTTGTGAAAATACCAGATTTCAAAACACATATTGAGAGAACTTTTGTTGTAATTGGACAAGAAAACCTGCTATTGTATAGGCAATTTTTATCTTTACGGCCATCCCATGGTTAGGTTAGGTATCATGTGAGTGGGGCGTGGTCGCCCCTCCACCGCGACCCTTAGTAGGTCTATTGTGGCTCACCCCTAGAGGTCACAGTTCACTGCACAATCCAGCCTTTCTCACGAAGTTCATGGTTGTATAGGGTGAGATTTTTTTAAAATCGGTAGGTTCTAGGTTGGTGTATCCAAATATGTTGAACCTTATTCTTCACAGGCCAGGGCATGAACATAGCATATGTTCAGCAGTTTCGTCTTTCACGCAGCAGAACCGACAGTCCGTTTGTTGGTTCAGACCTATCTTTCTGAGGTGGTATCTTAGACGACAGTGTCCTGTAATCAGTCCTGTTAGAATACGTAGGTCATTTCTAAAAATTACACAGGCCATAGCATTCGTCGAACTTCAGCTACGTCATTTGCTGATAATGGTGGAAACATCACAAATTTGAAGAGACACGATGGCTGGAAGTTTACAAATGTCACTAAAGGATATATAGACAATTCACTTACAAATAAAGTTAAAATTGCCAAGACTATTCAAAGATTATCAGATGAAAACAATCAATGTGAAACGGATACTGTACCTTCTTGTTCAGACTTCAAAAAAAGGTATTTAAATTACCTAGCATTTTAAACAAATTGAATCCCTTTAATATTAGCAATTGCTCGACTTTTAGTATAAATATTAATATAAGTAAATAGGAATTAAAATGTTTCTTCTGTTCGAATTTTAATATTTGAACAAATAAGAATTAAAATGTTCCTATTGGATGTCCAATTACACCACACTGCTTTTTTATATTTGTAACTCCTTATGTATAGGGTTATAATGAAATGATAGTCAAAATATCAGAAATGCGTAGCTTGAACAAAAATTTGATGTTTTTTCTAGAAGAGAGCTTACTGGAGCGTTATTCAATTTTTTGTCAACTTTGTTCATTTAATAATTTTTGAAAGGTGTATTTTTTGCTTACATAATATCAAGATAGTAATTAGCATTTATGAATCTAGTACGGACAAGAACTAATTCTGTGTGAACGTCAAAGCATAAACCACCACAAAACATAGCAGAGCCACCGCCGAATGGAATCCTTGCAGAGATATTGCATGGATCAAACCTCTCTCCTTCTCTTCGTCAGACTCGTTCACGACCACCTGGATGTTTTGGGCTAACCCTAGTTTTATTTGTGAATAAAACTTTTTTCCAATTATCCATTGACCAATTTTAATTATTTCGAGCGAAACGTAACCTGGCAACTCTATTTTCTCTGGTAAGCTGGCTGGTTTTCTACTGTTTATTCTAGATTTATCTAACTGTTCTAAAAGAAATTGTGATTATGACATTTCGGACAGCTTCGAGTTCGTTTCTGATCACAGAACTAGTGGCAGTCCTGTTTCTTAAAGCCATTGTCTAATAAAACGTTCATCTCGGTTGTTATTGCATCGTGTTTGCCGTTGCCCTGGCCTTCTAGAATAATTTCCTACTTTATTCAAGCGTCGTACCATACGATTTAATGTGAAACGATCTTTGCTTAACAAATTGGCAGCATAACTTTGACAATATTTCTCATCCAATAAAACTGTCATTCTAAACGAATAACCATTATTAACGACAACACAAAATATGCATAGCCTAGTATTCAAATACTTGATAAACTTTAAAAACGGACACTAGAATAATATATATTAATTAGCAATTTAAGACAAATTCTGATCGAAAAACCTTTAAACGAATAATATGACATAACTGACATTATTTGGTGTGTCTCTTCAAGGCGTACGTAATCTTTATGCATAGACCACGTATTTAATAAATAGCTTCTTCTAAATAAAAATTCGCTTTTAATATAAAAATAGAAAATAAGATCTTTCCTCTGTTAAATTAACGTCCCTATTTTCTGTGAGGTTACTTCTGACTTGGTCCCTGATTATTAAATATTTTAATGTCCCACTGTATAAATCTACTTAAAATTAATAACATTTTAACAATTTCTTGGGGAAATTGAGTTTTTAAAGCAATATTTATGATTTCTAAACGTTTTATAACCCCTGTTAGCCAAAAGAATGAGCCTTTTCAGGTAAACAAACTGATTAAATCTTGCGAATAATATTTTGGTTATTATTAATTTCCAATTAAAATTTGTTACAAACTTTTTTGTTTATATTATTTGTTGTCAAATTTAGTTGATAGCAAATATGGTCAACATTAACACAAAAATAAAAAGATTACACAAAAAGGTTTGTTCGCAGATTGTTGCAAAAAACCTTTTCCTGGATCTAAAAACGCCCGCTAAGTTTGGTCAGACATTCTTAAAAAGTTTAAAACTTATCCGGATTTATTAAAAAATGTAATTGAGGCGCTTTTTATAAAAACAGCCATAGTCCAAACTTTGATTTTCGCGGTAACATATGCTTTCCATAAAGAAGAATGTGCGCCAACGATTGGGCATTTCGAATGTAGCAATAACAGCTATAGTCTTAAGCTACAAGTAAGTAAAGATGTAATGATTTTACAAAAATAATCATAATCCACTCGAGTATTTACAAAAACAGCCATAGTGCAAGTCAATGGTTGTTTTTACCAAAAATTCTGTGGGTGGCACTGAGAGAATTTAATCTGTCATATTATTTGAGGTTAGTTATTAAATTGTATTCATTGTCAACGTTTTCGAGGACATAATAAAATTTTTATGGAGAACTTACAATTTTTGTGATGAAAATAACGTAACAAACTGGAAAAGAAAGAATGCAAAATGTGTGAAAAAAGCATTAGCTATAAAGAAAAAAAAAGTTAGCGTTGTTACATCTTTGTTGCTGCAATATTTTAATAAAACTGATATTACCGCTGAAAATCTGGTGTTGTTTAGTGATGGAATGCCTAGGCCAAAATAAGAATTATGGAATGGTGAGGTTTCTGTACGCACTAGTTCATATTTTTGAAATCTTCAAAATCGTAACCTACTATTTTTTTGTACGCGAACATTCCCGACTACCAAATGATCAAAACTTCAAGGCTTGATTAAGGCAAAAAAAACATATGGCCGAAGTGCAATCTAATTGAGACCGCTTAGACTAAGAAGCAAGAAAAAAACCTTCACCTTTTAATTTGGTGAAAGTATCGCAGAGTAAGCCCAGTTGAAGCCTTAAATAGTATATTAAACAACAAGTTTAGAAAAGCAGTTTTACTAAATAAGTATAGCTTGTGAGTACTAGCGAGCGCAGCGAGCGAGTAACTTAAAAGCTATATGAGTTTAGTAAAACTGCTTTTTTTTGCGAGGTCTGTTTATACTACCTTTTCGCATTTTGTGTTAATTATAAACAAATAATCATAGATATGAAAGCATTACCAAGAGGAAAATTTAAAAAAAATGGTAGGTATACACCTGTGTAGAGTTTCCGTAACCCAGTAACCTGACACGGTTTGTTTATTTACATAACAACAGATAACAAGTTTCATTTTTGTGGGTCGAATTGAGATTAAGTTGGCTACTGCCAACACTTCGGAAAATTATTCTAGACATTTTAAAATACGAGAAAGTATATGAAATATTTTGTTATTGAAGATGAAAATAAACGCACTGAGAACCGATGAAAGTGTAATGTTAGCCTATTTTTTTAAAAAGGTAAGCTATTTTTATATATATTTTAGTGTTTCCATACAATGTCTCATTATTTTAGGCACTTGCCTTTTTGAAACGTCACGTCACGAAGCAAAGAAATCAAAAGTTTTGACATTATGTTTTTGAAAGAGGCTCCAGATGATAATTTCTTATTAATGAAAGTGGTACTAATATTTGGTTTAAATGGGGCATGTTGGCGTGCAGAATTATGCAGCTTGACTGTCAATGATATAGAAGACACAGCGAAAATTTTTGTTGTAACTTTACATGATACCAAAACCAAGAAGAAACGTGTATTTACCGTAGGATCAGAGTGCAACGGATATGAAATGTATCATAAGTATTAACAATTGAGACCCAAACAAGTTAAACTATAAATTTTTCATTTACTATAATCACAGTAAGTGCACAACACAACCAGTCGGCATCAACAGTTTTGCAAAAATTCCTCAAAAAGTTGCAGAATACTTAAAACTCCCAGATGCATCCAGTTACACTGGCCATTGCTTGAGGAGGACGTCTGCCACCTTCCTCGCTGACAGTGGAGCTGACATTCAAACACTCAAAAGGCATGGAGGATTGTATTCAACTAGTGTAGCTGAAGGATATATCGAGGAAAGCATGGCCAATAAGTTGAAAATTTCAAAAAGCATATTTCATCAGCAAGAGCATAGGCACCTCAAGATCATTTAGGAATGCATATGGAGAATCATAATAGTTTTCGGGAAGAACAAATAGAATTGAATACATTTTGTGTTTTGAAGTTTTCATACATACATAAAGTCACGCCTTTTTCCCATAGGGGTAGGCAGAGACCACTTCCTTCCACTTCCGCTACGGTTCGTACACACATCTTTTGCTTCCTCTACTTTCATCAGTGCTCTCATACATGCTCTTCGGTTGTTGGTACTCTTGACCTGGCCTTTCTTCAAAACAATGTTGATCTGATCGAGATATGTTCTCCGAGGTCGACCTCTATCGACTTCCGTCCATTCACACTCGCCTTATAAATTTGTTTCGTCAATCTTCCTTCATCCATCCGAAGTTTTCAAATTTGAATAAATGTTCTTTTAATATATATAACGATGTTTTCAATAATAAATAAACAATTTTCTGTCAAACTGTGTTTTATTGACAGACTCAGTAGGTACTATGCAGTACAATAACAGTTTTATGTGATAAAATGCCACTTTATTAAATTTAGTAAAATAGCACATTATCAGTCAAAATGCGAAAAACCATATTTTTTAACAATTCCAAAGCCTCTCTTAAAAATAAAAGAAGTAAGAGTTATTAAAATAACTGCTGATCAAGACTACATCCACTGTAAACGGGTTTACACTGGACCTTGGGAAACTATACACATTCGAAACAGGAAGAAACTGCCTAGGAAACTAACACTGCCTTCTTTATATACAGGAGAAATTCAAGTAAAACTTCCCAAGAAATCTGGAAAAGTGTCTGCTTAATCCTGAAAATTTTTGGTACTATCAAAACCTGCAATCTGTTACAGAAGCAAGTACAAAAACTGGTTTCGGTGAAGCTAAAATTTACAGCGACGATAACGGCAGTTAATAAAGTTAATAAAGTTTTTTTAAATTTTTACCTATTGCTGTTTATTTCCTTAACTCTCTCCTCGGTCCTATTACCCTCACAAGGGTTTGGTGGCACTATGCTTCTACCATTTTTATAGCAATTTTCCACTCCTCTCTGTTCTGGGCTAGTTCTGTGGCCTTATGCAGAGAGACTCCAGTCAAGCTTGTGATTCCGTCTGTTCATCGGGTTGGAGATCTTCCTCGTGACCTTCGTCCGTCGACTTTGTTCCGGTTAATTCTCTTGGACTGCCTGTTCTCGATTTTCAGTTCTTCTAGGATCGATATATTGGTGCGGTGCTGCGTCCATGATATTCGAAGCATTCGTCGGTAAATCCACATTTCAAATGAGACCAGCCTGATTTTCGTAGCTTTACTAATTGACGTGTCCTTCCATATGCCTGTCAGTTTAGCAGTGGCCGTTCTTGCTATTGCTAGCCGTCGCTTTATTTCGGCTCCGCTACCTCCTATGTTGGTGATGAGGGAGCCAAGATAAATAAATTTATCCACTACTTCGAAACCGGCTACCTGTCGGATATGCGGAGAGTTGTTCGTTTTCCGGTCTACTAACATGACTTTGGTTTTACTGATATTTAGTTTTAAGCCGTAGTCTTTGCTTATATTTCCCAGTCTTGTCATGATCATTTTCAGCTCGAGTTGATTTGTCGCCAATATGAGAGTATCATCGGCATATCTCACATTACTTATGCGTCTTCCTCCCACTACAATCCCTCCATACCATTCATCGAGTACTTTGCGCTTGTTTAAGTTTGGTCTGTTCTAACCCTTGTTGTGCTGTGTTCATAGAGGTTCCGTATCAGTTGTATTAGGTGGCCTGGTGTGCCCATTTCCTCTAAGATCTGCCAGAGGGCATCCCACTTAATGGAGTCGAACGCTTTAGAATAGTCGACAAAGAACATAAACATTGTGACGTTATATTCACGCGCCTTTTCGATGATCTGGCGAATATTCAGTATTTGTTCGATGGTGCCTTTTTCTGGGACCAATCCACTCTGTTCGTCAGATATTTGGGAAAGAAGAAAAGGTTTCAGTCTTTTGTTTATTATGGCGAGCATAATTTTACTGGCGTGGGATATTAATGCAACTGTTCTATGGTTGTTGCATTCTGTAGGATTCCCTTTCTTTAATTGTGGGATGAATATTGACTCCCACTATTCTGAAGGCCATTTCCCGGTGTTCCATACTGCTTCGCACAATGAGTGTAGTACGTCTACTCCTTTTTTTCCCATGGACTTGATGATTTCTGATGTTATATTATCCGTGACAGCAGCTTTCCGGTTATTTAGTTTTTTAATCGCCTTTACCACTTCTGATCTTAAAGTTTTTGGCTCCTTCTCTATGCAGTAGGTTGATGTACACCTTGGAATTTGCACGGTGTTGGAACACAGTTTCTTGCAGTACTGTCTCCAGACTTCCGCGAACCTATCTTTGTCTGTTATAATTTGTTTCCTTTCATTCTTCATTTAGCATGGTGGTCAGCCTCCGCACATATATCCTTAATATGGTTATTTTTATCATATCTGCACGCTCGTTTAATTTGATGATTTAGTTGTTTTATATGCCGGTTCTTTTGTTCTATATTTCCGTTTGACATCTTTAAAATTCTCCTCTGGTCTATAAGTTGGATGGTTGCATCTGACATCCAGTGTTTCCACCTGATTCTTGCTTGTACTGGAGTACATATAAGTGCAGCTTCTGTGATCCATGTTCTAATATCTTCCCAGGATTGATCTATGTTCTCGGAAATTTTCTAAAGGTATTTAGGAGCTCCCGAAATTCTTCTATCTTCGGTGTTATCATTCTTTTGTTGGGTGTCAGTCTAGTTGTTCTATCCAGTTTAATTGTTAGGTTGGCAAGAAGAAGTTTATGATCAGATCTACAGTCAGAGCCAGGTTTTGCTTTAGCGTTTCTAATAGAAGTTCTCCATCGAACTCTAATAAATAAATAATCGATTTGATTCTTATATAAGCCATTTGTGGATATCCATGTTGAGAGTCGGCGAGGGTGGTCTCTCCTTTCATTTCTTACCCCAAATCCGTACTTCCCAATATTATTACGCAGGTGATCGTCGTTGAGTGTGCTACCAATTTTGGCGTTGAAATCTCTCATTACCACTAGGATGTCTTTCAGAGGAATCTGTGCTATTGTAACCTCAATCAATTGATACATTGTATCAATGTCCTCGTCCGTGGCGTCTGTGGTGGGCATGTACACCTAAAGTAAGTGTATCTTTGTCGGTTTAGCATTTACGGTTATTTTAATTAGTCGGTCATTTATGGCTTGGTATCCTTCTACGTATTTTGCCAGTTTCTTGTTTACTACTATTGCGACTCCGTTTCGTCCTGCTTTGTTCTGGCCAGATATATAGATAATATGGTCAGTGGTCTCAAAATGACCCTGATCTTTTCAGTGCGTTTCCGATATTCCGCATATTCCTTAATTAATTTCTAGCAAAAACAGCCTAAGTCAATAAGATCAACCCTTTTATTATTTTTGTTTGAACAACATCATAAGTTAGAAAGTTAGTTAAGAAAACGATAAAATATAAAATACTAAGCCTCCTCTAAAATAATTATAATATTCAAAACAAAATACTAATGTGAAGCTTTTTTTGATTTTTCACAAAACACAAATTTGAACTATGGTTGTTTTTGTAAGAAACGCCTCAATTACTTGCGATAAAACTTGAAAATTCCAGTATAATCTAAAACCAAAAATCCATTCTTTGTAAGTCACCATCATTATCGCAAATAAAGACGATGCTCAGCACTTTTTTTTAGCAAGGGACATTATTCACTTTGAATTGAGTGCCTGATAGGCTAAATGTCAATTAAACTTCTACTTGGGATTTTTAGGAACACTGCGAGAATGTATAAAGTAACGTCGATCCGAAAAGCAGAAAGAAAACCTGGATTCTTCATTATTACAATATAGTTGTCCATAATCACCTTTTTATAAAGTAGGTTTTTTAAAATAATACCATTTCTAGTACTACTATTGTCTGGTGATATAGATTAAAATTACTCACTGATCAATGCATGACCAGATTGTTAACCCACCAAAATATGCTTAGTATGTGTTTTGTTTTTATACCAAAAGTTCTGTACCCAAGAAATTCTGCAATGTTTTAAATAATTCGTTTTCAACCTTGTAGTACAATAATTATGTATTATCTCTACATTATTTTGACTCTCTTTTTGTTTTCGTAAAGATACATCGATGTGTGTATCAAATAATAAATAAAAACAAATCGAAACTAGGTCATGACTTTCCTTTTGTATACAAATACAATATTATGCAATTCATAAAAATTTAATTTAAATAATAACAAAACACGTAAAAATTCCTCTTAACAGAGAAACAATTAGTAGTATCAATGTTATTTTTAAACATAATGCAGTCATTTATCAAAAAAAGTGATAAAAAATACTAATATAAGGGTAAACATTTCAGATTTATCGTAGTTGGCAGTTACTTGTGTTAAAAAATAAACAAATTGCAGTTTATTTTTATTCCTAATTATGAAACATTTTAATGGTTAAGTTTATTGTAAACTTCTTTTATAGTCGACATTCGAAATATGGTTACAATCCCAATCAACACTTAAAAATGTTCTCACAAAAATACCCGCACATCATTTATACAAGGTGTCATTTTAAATCTTACAACTTCTAACGACGCATCTACCTCGACTTAAAATCTTTAAATAATAATAAATAATCTAAGAATACTATATTGTGCTCGAAATGATTAACAAAATTTTGGTTTTGCAGTAAATAAATAAAAAAAATATCGAACTACATTCAAACCATCACAAAACTATAAAACAACTTAAAAATAACCTAGATAAAATAAAATTAAAATTTAATTTTATTCCAAAATAAAATAATAATAACATTAAATGGTGTATTATCGTAAGTATATCTATTTCTTGTTTAGGTACAACTGTTGTCACAACATACATAGCTTTTATTTCAAAACCATCCAGTACAAATAGATTGTAGATTGTAGGGG
Organism: Agelastica alni; assembly: GCA_950111635.1. Lineage (NCBI taxonomy): Eukaryota > Metazoa > Arthropoda > Insecta > Coleoptera > Chrysomelidae > Agelastica > Agelastica alni. The sequence continues at coordinate 11,614,882 of OX467709.1, read as the reverse complement.
GGGTCGTGAGGGCTATGCAGCCTCTCAAGCACCTAAACCTATCAGATCCTTTGTGCATAACCCTTAATCTATTCGAGGCCCTGGATTCCAAGTCTTCGTACAAAGGTTATCAATTTCCTGGGAGCTAAGTTCCTGACATCGCAGAGCTTTAAAAAGGCCCCTTTCAGAAACTTGAGCCTCTTGCAGAAAATTGCTAGCCATTCGCAAAGCAAATGTTCTGCAGCTTTAGCGAAGTTCTCGCAGTATCGGCAACTATTACTCTCTCTTTTTCTGGTTATACCTCAGAGGAGTCCCGTCACCAGTTTCAAGTCTTTCTTGTCCAATTCGAGGAGCTGTTTAGCTTTCCTTAGCGTAAGGCTTACTAGCCTTTTCGCTCGTCCTTGTCTTGGCACTTTATTCCAGTGATATTTCATTTCATATTTTTCTCAGCGTCAAACCTCTTCTTTCAAGTAGGCCTTGAAGAGTCTACAGAAGGGTTCTAGGCCGGAAAATTGTGTATTTGCCACGTCCTTGGCAAGGCAGTCTGCTTCCTCGTTGCTTATAACTCCCTTGTGACCTGGAACCCACATCAAGTAACCTCGTTGTTTGCTGCCAGTTATGCAAGTGATTGTTTACAGTCCCAAGTCAGCTTAGACTCACAAGTGTATGACTTCAGAACTTTTAGTGCTACTTGACTATCTGATAGAATATATATTTCTGCTGTTCGGATGTCCCTTTCGATGCACTTCAGAGCACATATCTCCATTGCATGTAAATCTGCTTGAAAGATAGTTGGGGTATTACCAAGTAGTTTTAAGAGCCTAAAATTCGGCTAACGCCCACTCCAACCCTTTCATCCATTTTGAATTCATCAGTGTACCACAATAATGCATCCCTTCCTCGTTGAGGTCCGTTCTCTGTACAAAATTGGTGGTTGTTTATGAACACTTTAAACTGCATTTCGAAGTCGTGTCTAACTGGCATAATATCTGTTGGCTTAGACATGGATTCTAGGAAAATATTTTCCAATATATTTAAATGTCCAATCTGATTTTCTGCTTTAAAATTTATTGTTTGGCTTAGTCTGAAGGCACTGATTGCTGCTTCTTTCATTACACATAAGTGCAATGATGGAAGGTTCAACATTACCTATACGGCTGCAGTAGGGCAAGTGAATATTGGCCCTGTGATTCCCAGACAAGCTAGCCGCTGCACTTTCTGCAGCTTAACTTGTGCCGAAATTTGTTGCATTTTTGGCAACCATATTAATGAAGCATAGGTAACCATCGGTTTGATGATCGTTTGATATGACCAGCAGATCATTTTTGCTTTCAGACTCCATGTCTTGCTAAGGACTCTTCGAAATGTTCAGCTTGCCACTATAGCTCTGGAAAGAATGTGGTTGAGTTGGCTGTTCCATATCAGTTTTTGGTCAATTATTACGCCCAAATATTTAACTTCTTTGGAAAATGTTAGCTGGATTCAATTCGGAGTTGGGGTTTTAAGTTCGTACTTCCGCCTCCTGAACAGCAACACTAAAATGTGGTGATGCACCATCCTGCTGAAACCAAATGTCATTAAAATTGTTTCAAACTGCATTTCTTATTGCAGGAACTATTTGATTTATTTATAAAACTAAATACTTTGGTCCGTTTAAATTGCCAATAACAGTGGTGCCGATAATATCGACCAAACTTTTAAAGGTCTTTGTGTTCTATGTTTCCGCATCCATCTAGGATAAGTATTACTCCGATATCTACAGTTGTGGCGAGTAACTGTACCATTTAACATAAATTTACTTGTAAAATGAGGGTCTGGATTTACCTTTTTCATTATAGTTGCACAAAATTCCATTCTGCGGTCATAATCATCTTCAGATCATTCTTGCAATAGCGTTACTTTATAAGGGAAACAACCCCCAACGATACCTAGAATAAACGCATCAATGCCTGAGGTCGCTATCCGCCATCGCACTATCAGAAAAATCCTACGAAATCTTGACTCTAATAAGGCAGTAGGACCAGATGGAATTCCGACAATTGTCAACACCTGTGCTCAAGAGCTCACCCCAGTTCTCTGAAGACTCTTCAAGTTATCATACAGCAAAGGAGTATTTCCGTCCATGTGGAAAAACGCTAAAGTCCAACCGATTCCGAAAAAAGGAAAGAAGACTATTCCTGCGAATTATTGTCCTATTGCATTGCTCTCAGTCATATCCAAAGTTATGGAAAAAGAGATTAACACAGAATTTATCAAATATCTGGAGAAATTTGAGATAATTCATGACAGACAATATGGATTTCGACAACTTTGGTCTACTGGAGATTTGCTGGCTTATGTCACTCAGCTCTAGACAAACACTATTGAAAAGTTTGGTGAATCCCGTGCAATAGCCTTGGATATATCTAAAGCCTTTGACCGCGTTTGGCACCAGGTATTGTTAAGTAAATAATCTGCCTACGGTCTCCCAACCAAACTACTCCAATGGCTCTTGAGCTTCATGCAAGATCGCTCCTTACATGTGGCAGTTGACGGTATTTCTTCTGATGCGTTTAAAACCAATGCCAGGGTCCCCCAGGGTTCCATCCTGTCCCCCACCTTATTTCTTTTACACATCAACGACCTCTTGAAAACCACCACGAACCCGATTTACAGTTTCGCAGACGATAGCACACTTGTCTCAACTTTCGCATCCTATCGATCACTTTCGGTGAATGATACAAATAGAGTCAGGCAGGAACAGGTTGATTCCATCAATAGAGATCTTAAAGCAATCGTCGAGTGGGGAACCAACAATCTTGTTCAGTTCAACGCCCAAAAAACACAAAGTGGCACGTTTTCCAAGAAAGTGCATTCCTCAAATCATCCCATCACAATGTCCGGAAATACCCTTGAACCAAGTCCCTTTATCTCGATTTTGGGAGTCACGGTGACCAATAATATGCCATGGCATGACTATGTTGCTAACATCGCAAAGTCGGCAAGCCAGAGGCTAGGTTTTCTGTGGAAAGCCAGAAAGTTTTTTACTCCTGATCAACTGTTGACGACGTACAAGGCTCAAATCCGACCTCTACTGGAGTATTGCTCGCATATTTGGGGTTCAGCACCAAGGCATTCTCTTCGTCTTCTAAATTCCATTCAGAAAAGAGCCATTTGCTTGATAAACAACTCAACTCTCACAGATACCCTTCACCCTCTAGAACATAGAAGAAGAGTTGCAGACCAGTCATTCGCTCTATAGATATTTCCATGGCAGATGCTCTAGAGAAATAAAAACTCTTGTACCACCATTGGCCACATTCGGCCGAAGAACTCGGCTCGCTGATCAGTCTCACACATTTACACTCAAGCTTGACACTACAAGGACCAATCTTCATCCAGAATCCTTTTTTTACAGGGCTGCTACGGAATGGAATAAGCTTCCAAAATCAGTTTTTCCAGAGAACTATGACCTGCAACTTTTTAAAAAGCGTGTCCACAATCATTTCCTTTCTATAATCCCTTCCCCTTCTAATAGTCGCAGTGCGGGCCGTCCGCGGCCCACACGATAGGTCTACCCTTCTTTGCGACCTTTTTTCATAAAAAAAAAGGATAAAATATATTCTTCTTAATAATGTTACAGACGGATCCCACACCAACATCATGTTCCAATGCGGTTTTCTGAATAGATGTAAAAGGATTTTTTATAAAACTTTGCATAACGTCCAAGGATTTTTCATCATTAGTTACGGCCTTTGGTTGGCCCGTTTTAGGGCGATTAGTTGAACCCACTTCTTCAAAAAGTTTCACAATCCTCCAAACTGCAGTTTTGGTAATTTGGTTGCAATTTGGATACGTATCATTAACTAAGTAATCTAGCTCATCATAAGTTCTTTTACGATCACTGAAACCTCTCATCACAAGAATAATTATCCTGTTCGGTAAACATACTTAAATTTTAAAAGTAACCAACTAAAAAAACACCCTTTACTAATGACAATAGGAAATAATTCATGAAAAATAAAAACAATTATGGTACCTACTATTTTTTTGACAAACAATTTTTTAATAATTTTAGTTTTAAACCACTGTAACTTTGGAACTATTAAATGTAGAATTATGCGGTCTTGACGGTTGTATTTGTAATTTAATAAATTATAAAAAACTAAAAATATATACAGGGTTGTACTATTTAAAAAATTATGTCAATTAGTTATTTTGTAGAAACGGTTCACCCTGTAAACTACTAATCAACTTGTGCCTGAATTATTTGAAAAAACTTTTATTCAACATTTTTTTTTGTAAACCCAACAAAAAACGAAATATTAGTAAGTTACGTTAGGTACTTTATGTACACACTTGTATATAAATTAATATTCTTAGTATGTTCAGTACCTCTCTACTTGCGAAATATAATTGAAAATTATTTTAACAATTTTATAAAAGAAAATATAACATTAAAGTTTTATTTCAAAGAAAAAAAAAATAAAATATTTGTATTAAACCACAAAATCGTGCAAAATAATAATATTCTAAAAAAAATTTGTAGTCGTTTTTCATTTTTGTTTGTTTTGTAAACAATGAAACAGCTTGCTTTAAAATTTTTTACGAATGTTGTTAATTGTTATTCCAGTAATATAACGATATGCTTGAATAATTATTTGCTGCAGTTTTTGAATTGATAAAAATGGTTGTATACGCAATAGACTTGGGGTGGCCTCGAAGAAAAAAATCTGATGACGACAAGTCTGGTAACGAAGGTGACTTCTCAATAGTTCCTCTACTTCCAATCAATTTGTTTAGGTAATTAGTATTCAATCAGAGCCTTACTGTAACTTGGGGGTGAGAAGGTGTTTCTTGTCGTTTAAATTTTAAAAAATATTAAAAGAAACGGTTTTAAACATTTTTTTTAATTTTTTTTTCTTCGAGAGTAAATTTAAATGAAATACATTTTAAGATTTTACTAGCAAAACCTGGCAGCCGTTGTCTTGCCCGAACGTTAGCTTGCCTGCTTTGGGAATATCCCTTACATACTCAGCGAACCCGAAAACTATAAATTCGACACTAAATCGGCTTTTTTAATAGTTTTTATATGTCATCCCCTTTCCACCCCATTTTTATGGCTGCTAACATAATTGGGAATGTTACTATCAAAGTCAGCAACCTAAAAAACTATTAAATCGACACTAATATTAGCCGTTTTTCATAGTTTTTATATTTTATCGCTTCTCACCCCTTTCGTATAGGTGCTAACAAAATTGAGAATGTACTATTAAACTAAGCGACCCCAAAAATTATGAACTTGACACTAATATCGGCAATTTTTAATAGTTTTTATATTTCAACACACCTTTGGGAATATCACTATCAAACTCAGAGCCCCGAAAACTATGAATTTAACAATAATATCTGCGTTTTTAATAGTTTTTATATTTTAACCCCCTCTTATCTCTTTCGTAGGATTGCCTGCTTTGGAAATGTCACAATCAAACTCTGCGTTCCGAAGACTATGAATTCGACACATATCGGTGTTGTTAATAGTTTTTATATTTTTATCCTTCCTAACCTTTTCGTAGGAGTTCTAACAAAATTGGGGTATGTCACCATCAAACTCAGCGACCCCAAAAACTAATAATGAAAGACAGGTTAGCTGAAATCCCGGTCCTCGAATAGATTATGCACAAAAGATCTGATAGATCAAGGAGCTTGAGGGGCTGCATAGCCTTCACGTCCCCCCTACAACCTACAACCTAGGTTAGCTGGACGTCCTTTAAAAATGTATACATTTTTTTCAAATAAAATTTACACCGTCTCTTTGACAGATAAAGTTCCACTAATATACCACTAATGAACAGAAAAAAAAAGGAAGGAATATTAACGCGAATACAGAGCACAACATAAGGGAGAACTGCCAATTGACGCAGTTTTTTTAAGGAATATTGCTAAATTCATAGTGTGAAGTGTTACTTCATCTGCGAATAGGGACTCCACGCACCAGTTTTTTTTTATTTATATTTTTTTTAATATTTTTCGCCCCCGCAATACTCTTTGTGACTAATATTTTGTGAATAGTTAATTTTAGCATGCTAAAACATATATTCTGGTCAACTCTAGGAGCTCTAGGAGCTATAGTTTGGAAATGCGGATTTTTTTAATTACCGCCTCCGAAAACCACCCTTACGGGTGGAATTTCATAAATTAAGCTCACTTAAATTCAGTGTACTTAATTTAATTAAATCAATCTGTTTACTTTTCAAAAATATTAACCGTGACAGCAACAAATCAAATCTCATTTCTACTATAATTATAAATTTTATTTTATTCGCAAAAAATTGCATAGATATATTTTAACAAATCACTCGCGAAAAACTTCACTTATGAAAGATAGGTTAGCTTGACGTCCTTTTTTCTCGAATAAAATTTACACTGTCTCTTTGACACAAAAGTTCCCGAAAATATACAACTACATGAACAGGAAAAACTTCGCAGGTGGAATTTCGTAAAGTTCGTTTTTAGCTGACCTTTACTCGGCAAAATGATTATTCTTACCAAATTTTAAGTCTCTAGGCCTTATGGTTCCAAAGATATCGTGATGAGTCAATATATATATTTAGTATCATCACTTTCTGGCTTGTATTTAAAATTTAATGTATTTTTAAAACATCTTCCTTTTTAATCTGAGATTTCAGCGAGTCAGGTTGTATATGACACCAGTTGTATATGGCTGCAAAATATTCAAAATTAGTCTGTGAACGCAACAATATGAATACCTAGGACCATAATACGAGGGCGGTTTGATAAGTCAGTGACTTTTTGAATAAAACAAATTTTTTTCCGCAAAAAAACATTTTATTTTTCTACATAATCACCTTTTAGCTCGATACATTTAGTTCAGCGTTTTTCTAATTTTTTTATTCCCTCCAAATAATAGGTTTTTTCAAAGCTTTCAAAATACGCGTTGGTTTCGGTAATGACTTCTTCATTCGACTCAAATCTCTTACCGCACAGCCATTTCTTTAGGTTTGGAAACAGAAAATAGTCGCAGGGGGCTAAATCTGGAGAATATGCTGGATGGGGTAGCAGTTCGTATCCCAATTCGTGGATTTTGGTCATCGTGACTAAACAAGTGTGCACACGTGCATTGTCTTGATGGAACAGCACATTTTTCTTCGCCAAATTCGGCCGTTTTTACTTCAAATCAACGTCGAATCTGTTCAAAAGCTTTGAATAATATTCGCCGGTGATTGTTTTACCTTTTTTGAGGTAATCTATGTGAATGACTCCGCGTACATCCCAAAAAACTGTGGCCATGACCTTGTTGGCTGACAGACTCTTTTTCGCCTTCTTTGGTCCACGTTCACCCCGAGCAACCCACTGTTTCGATTGTTCCTTGGTCTCTGGCGTGTTGTGATGGATCCATGTTTCATCCACAGTAACAAAACGGCGCAAAAATTCGTCCGGATAACGGCTGAACATCGCTAAACACTCTTTTGAAGGGGTCACACGATTGCGCTTATGGTTGAGTGTGAGCAATCGCGTCACCCATCTCGCAGAGAGTTTTTTCATGCCCAAATATTCGTGTAAAATATGATGTACCCGTTCAGTTGAGATACACCTACAGCATGAGTCAACTCACGCACTTTCATTCTCCGATCATCCAATATCATTTCATGGATTTTATCGACGATTTCCGGCGTGATCACTTCTTTTGGGCGACCTGGACGTTCGGCGTCACTAGTGCTGGTACGACTACAACGGAACTCTGTAAACCACTTCTTAACCATTGATTGATGGTTCCGAGTCCCCGTAGTATTTATCAAGTCTTTCTTTAGTTTCAGTGATGGATTTTTTACGTAAAAAGTAATGCTTAATCAGCACACGAAATTCACTTTTTTCCATTTTCGTAAAAATTCACGAGGTTGTCTGCTTTGAACGGCTATCAAACACCAACTGCACGACGTAGCTTGCTTAAAATTAGAAAGTTGCCCACTGATAGATCATAGTTGACGGCAGCACTGTTGCGTTTGGAGTAACTGCGCAGGAAATTCAAAAAGTCACTGACTTATCAAACTGTCCTCGTAAATCACTCATAAGAAATTCGCTGCCGTATAGAGAAAGCGAGAACAATATTTCTAAAAAGGCATTACTCTTCAAAAATAAAAATTTAAAAATGAACACCAAAATAAAGCTTTTTAAGGCTACGTCTTCTCTGTGTTGCTTTATGGAGTAAAAACATGGACGTTGATGGAGGCTACCACAAAAAACTACAATCCTTTGAAATGTGGCTATACCGCAGAATACTGAAGATTCCATGGACAAACCATGTGACCAACCAATCAGTGCTTACAAAAATGAGCAAGAAGTTAGAAGCATGGATATTGTAAAGACTGGAAAACTAAAATATCTTGGTCAAATTATGCGCAACGAACGTCGATACGAAATTCTACATCGGATTCTCCAAGGCAAGATATTGGGAAAGAGAGGACCGGGAAGAAGACGTATCTCGTGGCTAAAGAACCTGAGAACGTGGTTCTCTACTACCACGACCGGGCTATTCCATGCCGCAGCAAACAAGATAATGATAGCCAGAATGATTGCCAACATTCGGACCGAATAGGCACTTTAAGAAGTCTGTGAATTTTGTAAATTTTAGTTTCGATTTATTTTGAATAAATTTGCTACAAGGTATGGAACTTATAGTATGGAATATTTGGTTAAGGACATAATGGTTTGAGATCTATGTTTTGGGACATGAAGTTTGGAATCTACAGATTAAATATATGGTACAAAATATAGGGTTTGGAATAAACATTTTTGGATTTATGGTTTAGGATCTACTGGTAAAATCAATCAGGCAGCAGAGGACTTGCAAAATGCAATAATACAATCCTATGGAGCTGCTTGTCCCCTAAAGAGTAAACGGAAGCCTGATAGAACAAAGAGCTAAGCGCACTCAGCTCCAGATCCCGTAAACTACTTAACAAAGCCTTGAGAACGAATGCGGAAACGGATTGGCTCTCCTATAGAAAAGCTCAGAGGGAGTACAAGAAAAGCATTAGAAACTCCAAGGTCAAATCATGGCAAAGTTTCTGTAACGATTTGAAGGACATTCCACTTGTAGCTTGCCTCCGCAGAATCTTCATGGCCGGTAATAAAGTGGGACTCAATAATTTGATTCGCCCAGACGGAAAGGAGACAGAATCTTACGAAGAAATGATAGCTCATCTCTTTGAGATGCACTTTCCGGGCTAGTCATCTTTGGCAATGAGAAGGAGAAAATAAGTCGTTTAAAGACTTAATAACAGGAGTCTAAAGAAAAGCGGCTAGGGTCATAACCTCTTGCAGGATCAGTTCAGTCCATTCAATATGCCATCAATGAAAAAGGGACCTACGATATGATTTCCAACAATTCCTTCCCAAACATTAACTTTTTCAGGATATTGCGTATGTTACTCTCTCATCCAGTGAGGATTCTCATTAGACCAATAGCAGCAATTTTGACGATTAACATGACCGTGAAGTCAGAAAACAAAACATCTTCTAATTGGATCACATTGTTATCTAACATTTCCATCATTTGTTCACAAAAATACGTTCTCCTGTCGAAATCGTCTTCCATCATTTTATAGGGATGCATTTTACTTTCCTTTAATATTCGAAAAATTGATGTGTGGCTAATGTTGAACAGTGAGGCTGCTTTTCGTCCAGAATTATGTGGGTTTTCTTGAAACTCAAGCATAACATCCAATTTCGCATCATCGCTTAGTTCATTGGCAACTACTTTTTTTGTCTGTCTTACATGACGAAGCTCGCGAAACTGTTTTTCTATTTTGCTAATTGTTTCTTGGGATATAGGCGGCAAATTTGGAAATTTTTCGTGAAATAAGCGAGAAACTTCCATTTGTGTCCGTGTGTTACCTCCATAACCAATCATTTGTAGAATGGTTATTTTGTGCATTTCTGTTAAATGAACCATTTTTCTGATATTATTACGTACAGTTAACGAAATTCAAACGACAATAGCACTGACACTGATCACTACTGTCATGCAGACAGACAACAAGTTGCTAAGGCTATGAGTTTTATACGAAAATAAACAAAACTGTTTTTGTATTTTTTTATTTCATATCAGTAAAAAGGAACGCATTTATGGTTTTTGCTTATTTTCTCAATATTAAGAGCTAAATGGGAAAAAAGTATTAAGTGTAATGTAGCGATTTTGTGAAATAAAATAATTTTCTTTTTTTAATGTTGTTGAAGATAGGTATGGGACATTGTACATGAAGTAAGTCTAGAATTTTTTGAAGGATTCAAAAAATAAATAATATACAGGGGGTTGTATTTAAAATAAGAAAGTTGGTATCGGCCACTGTCACATGACACACCCTATATAATTATTTTTTTTGAAAAAAATGCGCATCTAAAAATACAAATCGACGTGTCCAAGTGTTTTTTCCAACACGCTCTCATTTATTCGTTATCGAATTTATTCCATTTGGCTGTTCCACACTGTATACAGCAAGCTGTATACAGGCTTAGGCTGGATTGGCAAAATAATCCTTGGCAAGAACTCGAAGGACCTTTTTATTTTCGGCAAACTTTTACTGTCGGCTAAATATATAAATATATATATATATATATATATATATATATATATATATATATATATATATATATATATATAGTTATAATTAAGAAAACGAAAGGCAGAACAATTTCTTTATATAACTTGTCAATCTGACATTACATGACATTACATTCAACATATATAGAGGGAAGAGAAAAAACATGAAACATTTCTCCCCCCGTATAATAATGGATTATACATTCTTTAGATTATTTCTTCTTCCCTTTATTTTTTATCATCCTCTTCTGATTCTTCTCTTGATTCTCTGGTGGTTTCCACATTGAGTTTACAAATTTTTGTTATAGGTCTTCTGTTGATCTGATTTTCAAGTCCACAACTCCAACTTGTCCGTCTTTTCCGGGAAATATATTCGTATTAGTCCTAAAGGAAACGAATTTCTGGGTTGCTTATCGTCTACTACAAGAACTATTTTTCCAATTTTCAAAGGATTTGATTTCGTGTACCATTTTGTCCTCCTTGTCAAGGTTGGAAGATATTCCCTCACCCATCTTTTACAGAACATTTATTGAGCAATTCTCCATTATCTTTTTGAACACAAATCTTTTTTAGAAAAATTTCCAGGTGCGTCAGTTCTATTGTTCGTTCCTATCAAAAAATGATTGGGAGACAAAGTTTCCATGTCATTTGGATCTATAGAAACATGGATTAATGGTCTTCCATTTACTATGTTCTCCGTTTCGGCTAACAAGGAAGTCAGAACTTCTTCTTTGGGAGTTCTTTCTTTGAGGACAACATATAAAGCTGTTTGGATGGATCGTACTAATCGTTCCCACGATCCACCCATGTGGGGAGATGCTGCAGGCATGAAATGCCAATTAATATTTCGGTTAACCAATTCTTCTGAAACTTTATCTTGATCGATTCCTAATATTGCCTGTTTCAACTCTTTTTCGGCTCCTCGGAGGTTCGTACCATTATCAGAATAGATATGCAGGGGTTTTCCTCTTCTTGCCATGAATCTTCGAATTGTCATTATGGCTGAATTTGTATCCAGTGAGCAAGCCACTTCAACATGATTTGCTCGTATTGTTAAACAGGTGAATATTACTCCATATCTTTTCTCTTTTCTTCTGCCAATTGTTACTTCCAAAGGCCCAAAATAGTCCATTCCTGTATGAGTAAAAGGTAGGACATAAGCAGCAACTCTTCCTTCTGGTAACTCACTCATCATTGGTTCTTCAGGCCTACATCTTCTTTTTTTACAAATGACGCAATTTCTTGATATTTTCTTCACCAGCTGTCGAATATTCAGTATCCAGTATTTCTGTCTTATTTGATTTACTATATAGTCTTGACCTGAATGTCTGTATTCTTCATGAAAATATTCTACAAGTAATTTTGTGAATCGATGATTTGATGGTAGAATAACTGGATTTTTCATGTTTTCATCTGCTATACAAGTGAGACTTATTCGACCTCTCATCCGCATCACCTGTTTCTCGTCAAGAAATGGTGTCAAAGTATATAATTTGCTGTTTTTACTAATAACTTTGTTTTTCATGAGTATGGTAACTTCCTCAGGAAAACTTTCCTTCTAAACTTCTATCCACCATGCAGTCTCAGCTTCATTCAATTGCCCTACAGATAATACACCATTTACCACTCTGTGTGTGATCTTTTCTTTAAATTTTATTATCCATCCTGTTGTACGAATGAGTTTTAGAAATTTCGAAAATCTTTCTATATCGGGAAGAACTGAATTCATTTGAAAATGTGTAACCACCAATATTTCATGCTTCAGCTCTATTTCATCATCTTTCATGTTAAAATTAGTTTCTTCTTTTGGCCATTGAGGTTCCGGAAGTTTCAAAAACTACGGTCCTTGTAACCATCTGCTCTCTGAACTAATTTTTGGAATTCTTGTCTATTTTGTACCTTCATCTGCGACATTCTCTTTAGTGCTAATCCAATGCCACCAATCCGTATTCGTTATTTCTTGTATCTTTGAGATTCTATTGGCCACGTATTGTTTGAATTTTCGATTATCATTTTCGATCCAAAATAAAACAGTTCTTGAATCTGACCAGAGGAATACTTTCGAAAAAGTTATTGAAAAATAAGCTTTAATGAATTTATAAAGATTACTTGATAAAAGAGCAGTTTGTAATTTAAGTCTAGGAATAGATGGTACTTGCTTCAATAGACATCAGGAAGGCTGTTTCGATTACATCACTTTCTAATCTCAAGTAGGCACTTGCTGAGTAGACTTTATCACTTGAATCCGCAAAAAATGTGCACTGTACTGAATGGTTATTCAATGAGCATGTGAAAAGCGATCTTCTTATTCTTAGGGATTCCAAATTTAGCAGAAGTTTTCTCCATTTTTGCCATTGGTGGTATTGGTAATTTTTCATCCCAACTAATTTTAATTTTCCATAAATTTTGTAATATGATCTTCAAGAATACAACAACAACTCGTTTGGTTGGTATACAAGTACCATTCAGTATTTCAGGATTCAGATTATGAAATTTTAATTTAAAAAAAATTCATCTGTGTTCGGGTCCCATTGTAAACCAAGTACTCTCTCACATGGCATCTTACCATTATTTAAGTTCAAATCTTTGTTACCATCGTCTCGTAAATTTTCGGGAATCAGTTTGAGAACATTTCTAGAATTACAATTCCAATTACAAATAGAAAATCCAACATGTTTGTGTATTTCATTCACTTGACGGATTAACTTTCTCTCCACAAAAATCTTCGGGCAGGCAAATCCAAAACATTTCTTTCCCGTCTCCACTAAAAGCAATTTTTTGTTGTCTAAATTTCCATATTACACTAATGATGGAGTTGTATAAATCTGGACCAGGTAAAAGCATGTCGTTTAGGCTGACACCATTCGATTTCGCTGCTGCATCGAAGACTACTCGTATCTTGTTCGGTTTGTTATGATTAACAACTGCAAAATGTGGTAAGTACCACTCGTTCTCTCCTCTTATGTCCAATTCCTGGCTGGTCAATTTTCTAGCATATCCTTTATTTATATAATCATGTATTTTATTTTTATAGGCTTCGGCAAAGTCTAAATCCTGTTTCATTCTTCTTTCGATATATTTTAGTCTCACAAATGCATTATTCTTACTCTCTGGCAACTTGACTTTATCATTTTTCCATAATAAACCTGTTTCCCATTTATATTCACCTATTCTTCTTGTAGTTTTTTCTAAAATTTCCTCTGCGTATATTTCCTCTTTAGATTTTTCGGGGAATTTGGTACCGACGTCTTCGATTTTGAAGAAATTTTTAACTAAGCTGTATAAATGTTTATCCTGTTCATGGGCATTATTTATTAAATAACTATATTTTCTCTTCTGTTCATTAGATGTTATTCCAACCACGTTTTCGTTAGCTCAGGATCATTCCAACTTTTTTGAATATGACTGCGAGGAATTGTGAGCGGCCAGTAATCCTGTCCAATCAGTATGGTTGGTTAAGCATTATTCAATGAATTGAATGGGGTGTAAAGCTAGTTCGCGTCCGTAGTAGAATACTACACGTGCACCCTGGGTAACGCTAAATGAACTAGCACAATCTGGCAGCCAGACTATCATTTTCTTTTTGATCTCCTGGCTACAAGACATCACAATGGCTAACCCTAGAAACACTCACGGTTCTTCTCAGAACCTAAAGACTAGAAATATTGGACCCTCAGTCCGTATTTGCCAGTTGAATATTGAGGGCATAAGCAGAGCTAAATGCCAATACCTGTCTAAACTTTTACATGATAACGATATTGACCTGGTCGTTATCCAGGAAACTCATTTGAATAATGATACAGAGCTTCGCACGAGAGGTATGATACCGGGCTATGAAACAATGGCAGCAACTTATGACCGAGCATACGGTATTGCCACCTATATACGTAACACAATTGAGAATGCGGTACTGATAGATAAATCCTCCACCAATAATATCCACGTGATCACTTCCCAGATGGGAGAGATAACAGTCACAAATGTTACAAACCCCCAAATACTCTATGGCCTCAAGACGTACTTCACCAACGCAACCACCCAGCGGTCTACATTGGCGACTTTAATAGCCATCATCAGGAGTGGAAGTATCAAAGCAACGACAAGAATGGTGAGCTCTTAACCAACTGGGCCGAAGACCTTAACTTACATTTAGTATTCGACGCGAAAGATCGAGGAACCTTTAAATCTGCTGCTTGGCAAAGGGAGTACAACCCCGACCTCTGCTTTGTTTCGAAAGACAAAAATAATCTCCCACTAGTGACTTCCCGGAAAGTGCTTCCTGACTTTCCACATAGCCAGCACCGACCCGTCCTCATCGAGGTTGGTACTCAAGTCCCCCTAGTGTCATCTATTCCCCGGCCACGATGGAACTTTAACAAAGCAAACTGGCCCGCTTTCACCACTAACCTTGAAAAATGCCTCAGATTCATCCCACCAACGAGCGCAAACTACGAGCGATTTGTCGACTTAGTAATAAGCACAGCCAAAAAGACCATCCCTAGGGGCTACCGAAAGGATTACATCCCTGGCTGGAGTAATTCAAGTGAAATCCTATACCAAGAGTTCCTTGAGAGTGGTGAACAGGATATAGCGGATGAGCTCTTACATAGCCTAGACGCTGCACGTAGACAGAAGTGGATAGAAACTGTTGAGGCTATGGACTTCAAACAATCCAGCAGGAAGGCGTGGACCCTCCTACGAAAACTTGGAAGTGGAAACGTGCCGATCCGTGACAATCCTGCCGTAACACCAAGTACTGTTGCCTCACATATCGTCTCCACTTCAAGGGCACCCGGAGACCGAGAGCACTCCACCCAAATTAAGAGGGAGCTTAAACGCCTAAAAGCCGCCGCCGAAATACATTCAACATACTCTCGGACCTTCACCCTCGAGGATATTACGAAGGCACTAGAGGGTGTCAAGTCAGGTAAAGCTCCAGGTTTCGATGGTATACACCCGGAATTCCTAATAAATCTAGGAAAAAGTGCCCGCAACTGGTTGGCAAAATTCTACACTAATATTTTAAACACAGGAATTATCCCACGCTCACTGAAACAAACAAAGATAATAGCGATCCTAAAACCAGGAAAGCCAAATGACAAACCAGAGAGCTATCGCCCAATCGCGCTTTTAAGTGCCAGTTATAAACTATTAGAACGCCTTTTATACAATAGAATAAGCGTGAAGATCCTAGAAAGCATACCAGTCGAGCAAGCTGGATTCAGGCCAAAGCGAAGCTGTACCGACCAAGTCTTGGCACTTACGACTTATATAGAGGCCGGATACCAGAAGCAGCTCAAAACATCCGTCGCATTCATAGACCTGACTGCAGCATATGACACAGTCTGGAAACAAGGACTGCTCTATAAACTCCTACGTCAAATACCCTGTAAAACAACTGTGGGTTTAATCGATAATATGCTGAGCAATAGATTATTTCGCGTTGTCATGGGAAACTCACTGAGCGATTGGAAGAAACTCAATAACGGCCTACCTCAAGGCTCAGTATTAGCTCCTCTCCTGTTCAGCTGTTACATTGCGGATATGCCCACAACAAGATCTAAAAAATTTGGCTATGCTGATGATTGGGCAATAGCAACCAGAAGCAAATCGATTGAAGAGACGGAAGAAGTGCTAACAGATGACTTGGAAACCCTAGAGAAATACTTTCACAACTGGAGACTCCAACCTAGTGCAAGCAAGACGGAGGTTGCTTGTTTTTACCTAAACAACCGCATGGCCAATAGAGAACTCAATGTGAGCTTTGGTAACAGGCTGCTGCACCACAACCGGTATCCTAAATACCTGGGAGTTACTCTCGATAGAACTTTATCCTTCAAACAACACCTAACTAAGACTGCCTCAAAACTCAAAACAAGGAATAACATCATACAAAAACTCTGTGGCACTTCATGGGGATCCTCCGCAACGACGCTTCGATGTTCCGCGTTAGGGCTGGTCTACTCTACGGCGGAATATTGTGCTCCGGTCTGGCTAAACAGCCCTCATGTCAAAATGGTCGACGTTCAATTGAATCACACGATGCGTTTAATCTCGGGCACAATTAAATCTACACCGAGTTATTGGCTACCAGTTCTAAGCCATATCCCTCCTCCATCGATACGGAGATCCACTGCACTTGTCAGAGAGTACAACAAGGTTATTCAAAACCCACACCTACCAATAAACAGAGACATCGAGGACATAGACAGGAATAGGTTGCGTTCAAGAAAACCCCCCATCAAAACGGCTCTAAACTTGGAGGCCGTTGACTTCAACCCAATAAATGAGTGGAGGCAGAAATGGACCGAAGCAGCCCAACCGGAATTTCTCAACATGCCGTGCATAACAACTCCCCCAGCCGGCTTTGAACTACCACGCAAGACATGGGTAGCACTTAACCGGATTAGGACCAACCACGGCAGGTGTGCCGATGCCTTCTACAAGTGGAACATAATACCCTCCCCACAGTGTGACTGCGGCGCTGAAAGGCAGACGATCCGCCACATCACGGAAGATTGCAACCTGAGGGCATATGGAGGTCAGCCAAATGAGTTCCTGACAGCGACACCAGAATCAATTGATTATATTAACAACTTAGACATTCAACTGTAATTATGCTATATTTTCGTGTTTTTATACTTTACATTTTTACACTGTTTGTACATTGTGCTATATGTTGTCCTGTTAACTTATACAATATTTTATGTGATGTATGCCATACGATAAATAAATAAAATAAATAAATGAATTGACGGGAACATTCTGTATATACGGCCAACGTTTACAGAGATCTTCTATGTTTACAGTTTGAATCGGCAGTGACAGGTTTTTGGCAGTTCTAACATGATATAGAGTGAATGTTTTACTTCCTGGGGTGACTCCTGCTATTTTCAATGATACAATTTTGAAATTTTGTATATAATTTGAAAAATCGTTTGTCCATTGTAGTGAAAGTGGTCTAGTTTCACCTTGCAAACCCAATTTATTTGAAATGTCCTCGTCTAGCATTGTAACTGTAGAGGCTTCATCGAAAAGTGCATAGGTTTGTACTTGAACTCCAGTTGAACTTGTCAAGATGACAGGGACAATTCTTAGAAGAATATTTCTATGTGTTGTGCTTGAAATATTCAAATTTCTTTCCGATTAAGAATTAGAGTTGCACATTTCGGAAGTACCAGGTTCATTAACATGCTGCTTATCAACTTGTGCAGATACATTCTCATGCAGTAAAGAATTGTGAAGCTTCTTACAATTATTTATACCACAAATTTTTTTATTACGACACTGTTGGATTTGGTGATTCTGTTTGAAGCATGAAAAACAAATTCTCTTCGATTTTACCCATTTCCATCTATCGTTTATGGATAGTTTCTCAAATAATTGGCATTTGTTGATACAATGATTACTCTTATCTTCACAATACAGGCATGTTCGAATATTTTCGCTGCGAATAGAAAAGTTGACTTCTGCTTTTGCTGAAGTTGTTGCCTGTCTTCGTCGGTCATCATATTTTGGTCTGGATACATGGCACAAACTTTCTGAAATGTTTTCTATCCAATTCGAGAAGGTTTTCAGATTTGCAACTTCTCCCTAGTTCAATACAGAACCCCACTGAATCTTCAGACTAGAAGGAAGTTTATTTACCATTTCATTCAGAACTTGGGTGTTATAGAGTTGTCCATTGTGGCATGAGCTTTCGATTGTTGCTACTAAATTCAACACTTTATTTGAAAAGTCTATTATAGATTCAAATTGATATTCCTTTATATATGGTACCTGGTTGATTTTCCTTATTATTTCTTCAACGATATATTCCGATCTACCAAATCTTCTTTCCAGTACAGATAAAACCTTATCTAATTGAACTGGATAATTCAAAAGATACTCTACACTTTTCTTGGCTTTACCTCGTAAACAACGATGAAGTCGGCTCATATTTTCCCGTTTAGAATATTTACACAGGTCAGTAGTTTCTCTAAATTGTGTTATGAAACTTGGCCAATCCAATGGATCACCTGCAAAAATTGCTAAATCCTTTGAAGTTGATTGCCTCATTAAAAAACTATTTAGTCGAACATCTTCTTTCTTTGGGTGAATATCTTCATATTCACTTGGCACTATGTTCAATTATTCTAACCATTTTTCGACCTTTTGGGGTTCGGTTTTGACCGATGTATGTTCACTTCCAATTTCTGTATTTTCATCACTTCCATTCTCTAAATACTTCTCTTCTAAATCTATTAGTTTCAGTTCGTACTCAAGTTTTTTCTTAAGTTTCATTTTCTCTAGTTCTAAAAGTTTTTTTTTCCTTTGATACATTGCTAACGGTTTTTTGGATTGATTTAGTCTTCTCTTTGTATATTTTAGAATCTGTTGATACCTTTTGAGTCACGACATCTTCAGGATTTTTTTCACTACCGCTTCTTGGCTGCTTTCCACTTTTGGTCGACATAATAAATTTCACGGCTCGAAGGACCTTTTATTTTCGGCAAACTTTTACTGTCGGCTAAATATATATATGTCAATCTGACATTACATGACATTACATTCAACATATATAGAGGGAAGATAAAAAACATGAAACATTTCTCCCCTCGTATAATAATGGATTATACATTCTTTAGATTATTTCTTCTTCCCTTTATTTTTTATCATCCTTTTCTGATTCTTCTCTTGATTCTCTGGTGGTTTCCACATTGAGTTTACAAATTTTTGTTATAGGTCTGCTGTTGATCTGATTTTTACGTCCACAACTCCAACTGGTCCGTCTTTTTCGAGAAATATATTCGTATTGAAACTTATATTGAAGAGAGATGTTTGACATATACCTTTGGCGCCTAGTTTAAATTTAAATTTTATATTTCTCTGTAAATTAGGTTAAATAAATAAGCATTCGTAATAAACGTTTATTTCACATTTTCAGAATTCAAAAACGTACAATTTTAAACAAATTCAGGAAAAAGTCATAAACAAGATAACAGAATTCACATTGGTCACAGCAAAACATGTTTCCTTAAATAATTATGAGGTATTTTACATTTTTCTGGTTGTTGTTCTACAAACAATATGCATTCATATACATGTCTCATTTTACAAATAATATAATAAAATAAAAAATAATACAAATGTTCTTAATTAAATTCCAAACATCCTAAATATCAGTAAGAAATAACTTTTTTTTTGTAAGTTTTGTTGTAAACATCCCTTGCATCTTTAAAGAATTTGGATACATTTAGTGGCAGCATTCGAAGATCTCTACCATTTAAAATATTATATAATTGTTTACAATAGTTATGTACACAAATTCTTGCTAACCTGAAGAGAATTTTTTCTGCTAAGAAGTTATTATGTTCACAGTCAGATATTTTGGAGGTACCCAAACATACTGACATAATGTGTTGCATGATACCTTGCCTGTTTAGATCTCTGTCCAAAATGAATTTAATTATGCCATACCAAATATCCATTTTTTTAGAGAATTCAATATTTACATATTGTAACCTGGATTTGATGTTGTCATATTCTTTGGCCAAAACAAATTCATTCTGGATAAAACGCTTTTCTTCTTCACTAGCCAATACAGCTTGTCTGAAGAGTTACAATTCTTGATATTGTCACTTTTGAGAAGGGTTTTCAATATGTATCCCAGCACATAATATAGAGCTATGTATATAGTGATTAATATATCCATTTTGTCATCTTGACAATTTGCACCAATTGAGTGCCTTCCAGTCATATTGTTTACCAGGAGACTTTTGTAGTATGGTGTGAAAGTTGAACAGGTAGGATTCACAAATCTTTTTCACTTCTGACGAAGTTTGGCAGAAAAGTTTTCCACTGGATTCTGGTTGAAAAATCTTAGACTCATATTGTCAAAGCCAACCTTTGTGAGGTTGTAAAATAAAATTTTGAAATTTCTGATGTTCTTTTTTAAATTTGTCACAGAAGCAGGTACAAGGTACAAGTTTTCTTTCCTTCTGTGAATTTGATGGTCTGCAACATTTTAATAAGTAATTCTACTGCTGTTAAAGTACTTGCAATTGGCTTAAATGACTTGCATCGAATCTGATGGGATCATGTTCTCATTATGACCTGAAAGTTCCAAATGTTCCAATTACTTTCATATAATAACAATCAAATGTATTATTTGATGGAAGTTTCAAAAGTAAATGATTCACTTAAAGGTATGGAACAAATTGTAGACTTACCTTACCTCCACAATACTTGAAGCAGGAAGAAACAGTGTGGGACAACTTTCTATTAAATGTGAAATCTGCTTCTATGAAGTGCTTTCTGCAAATTCTGCAGTTATCATACACTTTTTTATGGTCCATTGATAGAAGGCTTCTATTACCACAACGATTTAACCAGTCTTAAAACCGTTTTTCATTCTTATTTGGATTGGGAAAACGATGTTTAGTTTCTTTAGAACCCCAACATCCATGTAATGAACAGTATATTGCAACCATTTTTGCAATAAATTCAGGACCCCTTCACAATTAATAACAAGGAAGAAAAAATGTTGACACTAGTTTCAACAACGAAAGCACGAACCGAAGCACGACCAAGCTAACATCAACAAAAGCAAAAATGCAATAACCGTCACGGCATTACAACGAGGACATGATAGCCATTTTCGTCTTGCGCAGACTACAAAGATTATCGAGTACAGCGCTCTCTGTCGGCTTGGAAGAAACTAAATAATGGTTCAAAACAATACATTTAACTGTTCTATCTACAGCTTGCTGTATATATTATCTTTGACTACAACGATCCAAATGAATGTCAGAGCAAGAGTGGGAAGAGAAAACTAGAGATCTAAAAATGCATCCGTTTTTTTTTCAATATTTCCTATTCTTCATCAAAATCAAAATGTCAGGTGAAGGTACCTACATATTATAAAGGTCTCTTATATCAGATATCTAATATTATTATTATTCAGATTTTGGTAAGAATGCATTTATCTGTTTTAAAAAAGAAAATCTCCTTGCTAAAGATTAATATTCTATTAGAGAAAGAACTCTAAAGCTCCTTGAGCTGTGCAAATCTTATAAAAAAGAGTACCTTCGAGGTCAAATCCATAAAGAAATTGTGGGAATTGGTTGAAAGGAAAATTTCTAAAGAATATAAAATAACAATTTCCTCCAATAAATGTAAACCTTTTAAGTATTGGAGAGGACATACAAAAAGGTTGTGGACAATAACAGCAAAACAGCCAGAGGGAAAATAAAAAGTTTTTAATTTGAAAGCGAAATGGACAACATTTTTAGCAACTTCTGCAATGACCTCTTTACCACTGCTTGCCGAAGACGATAAAGAGCTACTAGTATTAAATAAATAAAGAGGAAAAAACAAAAGTATACGCACTTGTACCGAAACTAAACTAAATGAATTAAATCGTTAGATGATTACAAATATATATCTTATTGGGTTTATTTACTTTTCCATGGGGCTGTTATCGTCATGAAGTATATTTTGATAATGGTTTGTGGATAACTATACTGTACATACAATTCTACTGTCATTAATCCATTTGAACCGTCATGAAAATCTACGAATGTAGGTATTCAATATTTTTTTCTCTAATCCCCATAATACTCTTAAGATCCCATTAGCTATTAGCGAGTAATTTAATTTGTTCATTGTTCTATCAAAATTAAAGTTAAGATTGTCAACAATTGACCCCTTTCTTTCTTGTGGCAAATGCTGCTTATGAGCATGCGTCAAAAGAAATCCCAGAACAGTTCTTGCTCGAGGACAGGTACTGGTTTCGGATAGTTCTAGGACCGTTCCAGGACGATTCTTAAAAAACCGGAACGCGTAACAAGTCAGTCCTAGAACAGTTAATCAAAACCCGAACGCGACCAATTCTACTACAAACTCCTGACAGTTCTAGCAGAGTTCTGGAATGAAGCTACAGTGAATCCATTAAAAAGTGTAGTTAGTGAAGGTAATTCGGTACAGTAATAAGTCACGCCCACAGACAAGGATAGAAGGAGCGTTATAATTTGATCTCCTTTTATCGAACCTTAACGTTTATTTACATATTAGTCCCATTATTAGCGTGGTATAATCTTTTATATCTACAGTATTCACTTAGAAAATTGAATGATCTACCGAAGACGATCTACGACACATCGTATGTTTTGTATGTATAAAAACGTCATTCCTTTCATTAACAGTATTGGCACGTATTACCGGTGTTAAAATAATTTTTTATTTAAGGTACATCATCCGTCTGAGAATAATTACACGTGCTCGTGTTACAAAAATAATTTTTAACTTTTTTTGACTTAACAATTTTTGTCTTTCTGAATTATATTCGTACAATTTCGATATATATTCGTGTGGTTTATTTTAATTTTCGCTCGGTTTATTTTCTGGTGGAAGTACTTTTTACTATTTTTTACCTCGAAAGTGGGTCATTGACGTTTCCGGAAAGTCTTAATGGTTAGGATTTATAGATCTTGCCTGTGATGGTGTCTGAAGAAAGCTAATCATCTTCTGATGGTTCCTTTAAGACAGCGATTCCTAAAATGGATTCTGCGGACCTAAAGATTTCGTAGAGAAGTCACTACGGTTTACCGAATTTTCTTATTTTTGGCATTCAACTGTCATCACAAGTCAACCTGCAAAAGATGATGTTTTGGATAATGAAGCATTTATATGGATCTTTAAAGTTTATCCACATAAGGGTGTCCGTTATTTACCAAGTTAATTTTATTTTGCGACGCCCCCTAAAGAATTTCCCATTGAAATTACATGTGATTATGCTACTTTTTACATTTTTTTTTTCTCTCGAACAGAATAACTTACAGCAATAAGACAAACATATTCTTATAGTTACTGATTGTTCTATAAAGAAATCTGCAGTTTTTTTATTAATTAACTCCTTCCAACAGTTATTCGAGGTGAAAGTTGATCTTTGTGTCTTTGTCTACTCATAAATGCTGGTGTTCCGCAAGGATCCATTCTAGCACCAACACTATTTTTACTTCACATCAACGACCTATTGAAAGCAACTTCATGTCCCGTACACAGCTTTGCCGATGATAGTACCCTCCATACCGCATTCTCTTCCAGGGCCCCTATATCAGCCCGTGAAACCAGAAATGAACGAGGAAGAAATGTTAACAATATAAATATGGACTTAGCAACAATTCTCGAATGGGGATCCAATAACTTGGTAGAATTCAATGCATGTCTTTTCTCTAGAAAAGCCGATCTCACTGTGCCTAACATAACTTTGTCAGGAGTAACCATACCACTGAAGTCATCCATATCGATGCTTGGTATTACTATCAGCAATAACCTTTCCTGAGAAAATCACGTGAGGTCCATTGCCAAAAGTGCATCCCAAAAACTTGGTTTTTTGTTTCGTGCCAAGAGCTATTTCACCTCCAGTCAGCTGCTTATGATCTATAAGGCACAGATCCTACCTGTACTGGAGTACTGTTCCCATGTTTGGAGTGCAGCACCTAAACATATCCTGAAGCTACTGGATTCTTTTCAAAAAAGGGCAATTCGTCTCGTCGGTGATGCCTCGCTTACAAACTCGCTCACTTGTCTGGAACACCGTAGAAAAGTTGGCGATTTGTCTCTATTTTATAGATATTTTCATGGGCGATGCTCTTCTGAAATATCAACAATCGTTTCTCCTTTGGCAGTCTCTTCGAGATTAACCCGTCAAGTTCAGTCTTCACACCCCTTCGTGGTCACTTTGGAGACCTGCAGAACATCACTTTCCAAAGACTCATTCATCCAACGAATTGCGAGGCTTTGGAACTCATTGCCTAGGGAGGCGTTCTCCGAGGCATACAACCTCCAGAAATTTAAGAAGTACACCAACTCCTACCTTCTTTCCCTTGGTTCCCACGATGTTCTCTGAACATTACAGGATATCCCTTTTCGTGGGAACCAGAACATAAAAAAAAAAAAAATGTTCAGATTTTTTACTTTCACGCAAAGTTATTATTATTATTATTATATGACAAGGAAGCTAATAGAGAAATATGGAAAATGGGGCCTGGAAGTCAACATGTATCAAAAACAAATAAGCAGAGAATATTTATCACGATAATAAAAAGTATTGTCACGTATGGTAGTGAGGTTTGACAAATCAAGGAAAGAAATGAAGGACAGCTAAGAGCTACGGAAATGGACTACTGAAGGCGTGCAGCGGGCAAATCGAGAATGGATAGAAATACTAACGAAAGGATAAAACAAATTAAAGGGGTTTCACATAACATAGTAGACGGTATAAAGATTAAACAACTCAAGTGGTATGGCCACGTACAGAGGATGTAAGAAGAACGGCTCCCCAAGCAGATATTAGAGTGGACACCTCAGGGAAGACGAAAGCGAGGAAGACCAAGGAAAAGCTAAAGAGAGGGGATAGACAGGGAGATCAGGTTGAGCGAGCTGGGGGACGACCTCTGGCAGAACCGAGATCAGTGAAGACTAAAAGTCGGAAGACGTAGAGGAACGTTGTAAACCGAGATTTATATATATATATATATATATATATAATATTATAATTATGGTGGTATTAGGGTAAAAAACTGCAAAAAAATTCAAAAATCTGTAAGTAAAATGAAATTTAAACCACCTGAGTATGCATGATTTATTTTATTAAACATTTATTTGCTAAATTTTGAAATTTTTTAATACTTCCTTACAATCTGAATTACCTTTTATTTTTCATCTTCGTTTCTTACTAAAATATTCCTTGGTCAATTTTACAGCTCTTTCTGCAGTATCATTAACCACTCTTAAATGTTTCTTAATCGCTAACCCTCTTAAATATCCGGAATCCTCCAACCATCTACAGCTGTCTAGCTGAAGAAAGTTTGTATCGATATCAAATTTTTAATAAATGAGCATTTATGAAATAATCTATGTTTTATTTACAAACCGTTTAAACTCATTAAAATTAAAAATAAAGCGTTAAGGAGTAACAAATTTATCCTCAACACTTAATTTCAAAACCATTTTTTGCTTTACACTTTACTCTTTGTCAAAGAATAATAAGGCCGCTACTTCAGGACTCAAATACTATAAATGATTCCAAAAATTTTCTAAAACTATTGATCGTTCTATATGGTTAAACAGATTTTATAAATTCAAGGTCTTGATTTGGTGCAGCTGCAGCTAAAGGTGTAGAGTACCAACATATACAAAAACGATAAATAATGAAATGTCCTGAAGACTTTTTTTTATCTTGTGCTCTTAACTTAAAACTGCCTCGGAAAATATAAATTTTTATACAATAAATTGCTTTGGACATCCATCGAGCGTGGTGAAATGGCCCCGATTTATAAAATTTAATTTTCTCAACATTCATCGTGCTTAAAAATATTTTACTTGATTCTCCCAATTCTTGATAATCATCATGAGGTAAACAATTCTTTCAGAGCTCATCAATCTTCGAACTTATTTCCGGTATTTTATCTCTTAACACTTTTTTCGATCTATTTTTTTTTGTACTTCAGATCTATATTTTTTTTATCAATAGAATTCTACTTAATACTATGCAGAGATATTTGTATACAATACTAAAATGACTTAAAGCGTCGCCTTAACTATAGTCAAGGTTACTAAATGCGCTTAGGTGCGCTTGCGCGAATAAAAAATCCGTGTTTTGGCGGGAATGCTTGCAAGGGTAATTTTGAGCAACTTACTAAACTAAAGAAAAATTTCATTTAAGTTTACAAAAATTTATAAAATTCAATAAAACATTAGTTGACTGCGTGTTATAACTAGAACCAGCTACCAGTTATCCATGTTTAAAGTTTTTTTACCCTAATATCACCAGAACTATGTATTTTTCACCGGTCAATTAAGACATAAAAATAGTGGTCAAATAACAAAAATTCCCAGAGAAACAAATATTGGTGGAGAGCTGGGGTTTACCATTACAAGAGTTACCATTTCTAAGATATCGCGATTCTAAGATTCACATTATACATAATATGCACATATAAGCCACGTACATATAAGCCACGTATACAGTGTGGAACAGCCAAATGGAATAAATTCGATAACGAATAAATGAGAGCGTGTTGGGAAAAACGCTTGGACACGTCGATTTGTATTTTTAGATGCACATTTTTTTCAAAAAAAATTATTATATAGGGTGTGTCATGTGACAGTGGCTGATACCGAATTTCTTATTTTAAAAACAACCCCCTGTATATTATTTATTTTTTGGATTCTTCAGAGAATTCTAGACATAATTCATGATCAATGTCCCATACCTATCTTCAACTGTATCGGAAATATCAAGTGTTTTCAGATGTATTACAAAAATTAACAAAAAAAAAAAGAAAATTATTTTATTTCACAAATAATGTAAAAAAAACATTAATTTCAATGTAAGAGATGTTCAAAATGTTCGCCGCGAACGTCTTGGCAACATGCTAAATCTGGTATAGAAATCTCTTCTAACGTTACTCAACATCTCAGGCGTGACTGATCTAATCGCAAGCGTGATTCGTCTTTTTTAAGTCATGTAAGTTGAGTGGTTTAGTTTGTATACAATACTTTTAACATATCCCCACAAAAAGAAGTCTAATGGCGTCAGATCAGGAGATCGTGCTGGCCATTTTATCGATCCGCGTCTCCCTATCCACCGATTTGGAAAGTTTTGGTTCAGGTACTGCCGGACATTGATTTGGTAATGGGGCGGTGCTCCATCTTGCTGAAACCATAGTATATTGGCAGGAACTTGTGGGTTTGCTGGATCAGGATATAAGTTTGTCAAAGTTGGCACGACATTATTTTGGAGCAGTTCTAAATATTTATCTTCATTCAAGTTACCATCAATAAAAAAGGGACCTACGATATGATTTCCAACAATTCCTTCCCAAACATTAACTTTTTCAGGATATTGCGTATGTTCCTCTCTCATCATGCAGACAGACAACAAGTTGCCTAGGCTAAAAATAAACAAAACTGTTTTTTTATTTTTTTTTATTTCATATCAGTAAAAAGGAACGCATTAATGGTTTTTGCTTATTTTCTCAATATTAAGAGCTAAATGGGAAATAAGTATTGAGTGTAATGTAGCGAATTTGTGAAATAAATATTTAGTTTGTGAAATTTGCCACGTCTTTTTTTGGTTCTCTAAAGAGTACTCTGCTAGTGGTCTCTCTACTGGCAAATTATGCCCAAACTCAGCCGTAGAGGGTAGAAGAAAAAAATCTAAAAGTGAGCCGCGCCACCGACTTAAAACGGTACAAGCCGGAAACCCCTAGGTCTTGTAGGCACCAGCAGAGCCACGCGAAAAACAACAAACAATTATGTTGAACTAGATAAATAAAACTATATTTACAATTACTGCAATATATTAATTAAGTAAAAATGATGTTCTGATTTTTTACAATAAATTCTGTATTTTCGTAAAGTGGTTTAAACGAATTTAATACACTTTCTTAAAATAATATTTAAATTAATTATAACAATCTTCCAGACAATAATAAAAACCTAATGAGGTACAAAAGAGAATTAAAATAACAAAAAAAAAACAACAACAAGAAAATGTTCACAATATTTAAAATTTCGAAAATAATTGGTTTTATATAAAATTCCTGATAGCAAAAGATTAACACAACAAAAAAGGAAATACCAAATAAATGGACTTGCTACAAAAATAATATTTTAAAACCCTTACAATATCCACATAAATTATATTCAGTGATATATAAATTCAGATTCAGCTTGGAGCCGGTACAAATTTAACGAAAAATAATTTGGTTACTTTTAAACTATTGAAAACTTTATTGGGACGTCACTGGGAGCAGGTACAAATTAAATGAGAATAACTTGTTACTTTTAAATTATTGAAAACACTTAGATCAAGCACATAACTGATAAGTTGATAAAATTAAATTCCATACCATGTAACCAATTGAAAACCTCACTGAGACGTCACGGTAACATCGATGATCCAAGAACCGAAAAACCAAATAGTATGATCAATAATTTCTGCTAAAATTACCAGGCAAGTCTTTATAACGCTGAAATTTATCGTCGATGTGGATGGAACGGCACGTGGTACTTCACGATGGCTTCACTTCATCAAATCCCACAAGTGGTGATCTTAACTCGACACCAATATCCAAAAATATTCACCACATAGGCACGACAGAATGATCAAGTTAAGAATTAAATGGTTTATCTTCCTAATCTAATAAAGATGGCCCCAAATTCAGCCAGATATGGAAGAAGAAACCGTAGAAGTTCCGCTCCCGTGTTAATATTCAACCGTTCCAAAAACTCTCAACCGACTTCCACCACTGCCCACCAAACGAATCATCAATCCTCCTCGCTCTCAGACCGGACATCAAGAAAAATGTCCCGGGACACGCGTCAGCCAACCTTTCCAAGATGCCTTGTCACCCTTATCTCCCTGTTTAAGCCCGTTTTGTATTTCGAACTGTTCAGACAAAACGCTGCCTACTCGTACCTTAGATCTACCACCGTCCATACA
Organism: Agelastica alni; assembly: GCA_950111635.1. Classification (NCBI taxonomy): domain Eukaryota; kingdom Metazoa; phylum Arthropoda; class Insecta; order Coleoptera; family Chrysomelidae; genus Agelastica; species Agelastica alni. The sequence goes on along the minus strand of OX467709.1, from coordinate 11,585,807 downwards.
TAGTTTTGTCATCTGGATGAGTTTCTTTGGAAATGAGAGTTCTGCCATTGCGTTCCACATTTGGGTTCTTTCCACACTGTCATACGCTTGTCTGAAGTCTATAAAAAGGATATGTATTGTTCTATTGAACTCCCATCCTTTCTCTAGGAGTTGTCTTAAGGCAAAAAGCTGATCGATAGTTGATCTTTCTCTTCTAAAATCCGCTTGGTATTCCCCCAGACTGTTTTCTGCGAATGGTGTTAATTTCTCCAACAGGATATTTCCCAATACCTTGTAGGCAGTATTTATCAGTGAGATACCTCTGTAGTTAACACACTTCGACTTGTCTCCCTTTTTATGGATGGGAACTATTATACTCTCTTGCCATTTAGTCGGCATCCTCTCCTCTCTCTATATGTTCATATTTCCTGGTGTAGTGCGTTTTCTCCATATTTAAGAAGTTCTGATGGTATATTATCGGAGCCAGGTGCTTTGGAGTTTTTTAGTTTATTTATGGCTCTTTGTACTTCCTCGTAACTTGGCTCTTCTACTGGTAGGTCCGCAGTTAGGTATATGTTTTACATGTGCTGTTTTTCTCGTTCAATATTTAGAAGATTACTGAAATGTGTTTTCCAGGTTTCTATTATTTTACCATTGCTGACTAGAGTGTCTCCTTTTTCATCTTTGAGAAACATAACGGATCTGGGATTAAAACCTTTTCTTTCATTAGATACTATATTGTAGAACTCTCTGGAGCCTGGTTTTGGTCTGCTTCTTTCCATCATTTCATATTTTTGACGTTCCTTCTCTCTTTTCTTTCTCTTTATCAGCTGTCTCGTTTCTCTGCGGCATTTAGTATATTCTTCTCTAGTCTCATTTGTCTCCTTCTGCATTAGGATATTTCTTGTAGCTTGTCTTTTTTGAAGTTATTGCCGGCATTCTTCGTCAAACCATGGCTTTGTCTTTTTAGTTTTGATCTTTCCAATAGTCTTATCAGCCGCCTTTGTAGCTGTGTGCTCCAGAGTGCTCCAGAGGTCTTCAATGTCACTCTGTTCTATATGTTGCTCCAGTTCTCTTTCTATCTCTTGCTTGTTCTATCTTACTTGTTCTTCTTCAATTTGTAGTTTGGTAAAATTCCATTTTCCGTTCTTATTGGGATCGTATTTAGGGCAAAATATATATTATGGATATTAAGGGCTTATTTTGATCTGACATTTTTTAAAACGATAAGATAAAAATTTAGGAGGCGTCGCAAGAAAAAAATTAACATGGACACCCTAATCCACATTAAAACACACATTTGAGTATGTGCCACTGAAAAAGTTTTGGGTTGGTGTTAGGAGTGAATACCCTGAAGTAGCCAAACGTATCATTGTGAAACAGGCTTTTTAGCTTAAACTTATTTAAAAAACAAATCACAACGTTTTTAAAAAAATCCACATATCACCCTGTATAATATTAGGAAGAATCTGAGTAGTAACTTAGTATTCCTCAAACGTTCATACGTGCTTATATTATGGATCAGTTCTTCGAGATTCAAACTGTAAATGGTAAATGATTATTTAAATCAAGAATATTAATTATCTGAATATATTTGTGTAAGTTGGGAAATTTTAAATACAACTTAAAAAAATTTAAACAATAAATTACCACTATTACTACCTTCACTTATATTCCCTTGTTTTTCTTGTATCAAATACCAGTGCCAAAGTCCAACCAATCAAAGAAAAAGAAAAAAAAAATAACAGAAAAGAAGAACTTTAGAAATAGTAACAGTTTTAAGCGGTTGGGTAATAAGTCTATTTTTTTAATACATATACTGTGTCCATAAAGTAACGCATAAATTCATTAGTAGCTAAATACACAGTAATGTAAAAAAAAACAAAAAACAGGTCGATTTTTTCTTTTAATTACCTATTTTTTAAAAGAATAATCTATCATACAGGGTAAAAAACCTTCGAGTCAGCACCAGTAATTTCCAATTTGTGGATTATCCTTACTGAGCTAATTCCAAAAATGTATTACAAGTTGATTCAAATTGGTACAGGGTGGACAAAAACGCAAAAGTTGTTAGTCATTTTATCATTGTACCTATCAAGTTTCATAAGTAATCGTAGCCGCTCAACTAAACAAAAAAAGTATTTCTTGCCGTGTATTTTTTTAATATGACGTTAAAAACTATCATAAATATCCAAGTACAACTCCGGAGTGTTAATCTAATTTATTATATCGTATTTAAAAAATAGCTTTGTTCAAATGCCTTCAACTAAAAGTAAGAGAATTGAAGTTTTTATGATGATTGGTGTTGGCGATAGGATGTGGATTCAACAAGAGGTATACACATTTTTTCATGAAATGCTCCCAGATTGTGAACGTATCTGGTAAGCGGAAAAATAAGGAAATACAGAACATTAGGACACTTTATGGGTGTTCCAAATCAAGGTAGACCTATACTAAAAATGCAAATATTCAACAAAATGTAATTTTGTCGACAATAGACGATTCACACTGTACAGTGCAGGGATTATCTATTGATTTGAATATTGGAAAGTCTTTAATATAAAATATTTTTAAAAAAGCAAAATACCATTCTTATAAAGTATGTCTCATCCATAAATTAAATAACAATTTCATTGATAACGGATGGGGCAACGTTTTACTTGAACGGGCATGTTAACCGGCAAAACGCCCGATATTGATCTGATGAAGATCCAAATTGAATGCAAGAATGTCATATGCAAAGAACACAAAAACTCAACGTATGGGCTAGTATTGTAAGAAATATAATTGTCGGTCCATATATTTTTGATAAAAATACAAAATACATTAATTCCTTATTTGACCCAGCTTTCCCCTGATATCCAAATTGCCAACACTTCAGACCGCAGAATATGGCGCACACATTTTACTATAGACGTGCGCCAGCTTTTAAACAGAACATTTCCAGATCAATGGATCGAAAGATGGGGAACAGTGAAATGGTCCGCTAGATCACCCGATCTTACCCCATCAGACTTATTTTTATAGGGTTATTTAAAATATAAAGTCACACTAAGAGACCTGACAAGATCCATGACTTTAAAAACCGAATCAGGCAGGAAATGCAGAACGTAACACCCGCTATGCTACAAAATGTTAAAGACGAATTTGCTACCACGTTAAGTCAGTGGAGAACAACTTAAAAATTTACTGTAAATTTTACTTGATTTGTTTTTGTTTAAGTGTACGTTTAGTCTTCATCAATTATTTTGTAAATAATAAACTGTCATAAACGTTTGTAATTTTTTCCACCCTGTACCAATTTGAATAACTTGTAATACATTTTTGATATCACCTCAGCAAGTGAATTCCGTAAATTAAAAAAAATGTGGGTGTTTTATTTAAAAAAACTGGTACTGATGTCATCACTGAAAGGTTATTTACCCTGTATGATAGATTATTCTTTTTTTTCTTATGGTTATTTAGCTAAAAATGAATTTATTCCTTACTTTATAGACGCACTTTATTAAAAATATTGATCAAAATGACAAACAAAATAACTGTCAAAGTTTGAGCAAAACATCATTGCGCATTATCTTGATTTTTTAATTTCCATTTAAATACAGAGTGATCCAGGATTGCGTCCAAGCTCCATTACTATCGACTTGATAATTTTTAAACGATTGGTTCGACAATAAGGCACATTCTAAAAAAAATTTATTTATGTACATGATGTCCCAAAATAAGGTAAACAATGGCTAACTCCCATTTTTGTTATACAGTGTGGAACAGCCAAATGGAATAAATTCGTTAACAAATAAATGAAAGCGTGTTGGGAAAAACACTTGGACACGTCGATTTGTATTTTTAGATGTGCATTTTTTTCAAACAAAAATAATTATATAGGGTGTGTCATGTAGCAGTGGCCGATACCAACTTTCTTATTTTAAATACAACCCCCTGTATATTATTTATTTTTTGTATTTTTCAGAAAATTCTAGGCATAATTCATAAACAATGTCCCATACCTATCTTCAACTGTTTCGGAAATATTAAGTGTTTTTAGATGTATTACAAAAATTAACATTTAAAAAAGAATTATGTCTGAAATTTTCTGAAGAATCCAAAAAATAAATAATATACAGGTGGTTGTATTTAAAATAAGAAAGTTGGTACCGGCCACTGTCACATGACACATCCTATATAATTATTTTTTTTTGAAAGAAATGCGCATCTAAAAATACAAATCGACGTGTCCAAGCGTTTTTCCCAACACGCTCTCATTTATTCGTTATCGAATTTAATCCATTTGGCTGTTCCACACAGTATGGATTTTTCACTTAATTGTAGATATAACACATTTGGATCTCTTTGACTTATCTGCAATATTTTTTAACTTAATATGTCAATAATTTATGAGTGAAAATAGCGTCGTGTACAGACCCACAGAAAAATTCATAACTTTAAAACTATGTAAGATAACTTAACCAATTTTTTTTCAGTCGATTACTTAAGCTTTAGCGCATCTATAAAAATGTAACTGAACTTAAAATCAATGCTCCATCGCCTAATGCGATGTTTTGAAAATGACAAATGGCAATAACTGGATTTTTTCAAATAAAACACCCTATATTTTATTGCATCATTACTTGTCATTTTGTAAGAACTTTTTCCGATATGTGGGGTCTACTTTGTACATTAAGTGAGATCTAATACAAAATATTTTTTTCATTTTTTAATTATCCAGTATCAAAATAAATTTTTTTTAATTGAAAAAATTTGCAAGCACGCCAAATATTATATTTGTGATTAGGGCATCTTGCTAAGTCAAAACATAAAAATATTTAACCTCTTAGACTTGTCTCCCTTTCTAAAGGCCAGCCAAAGGAATTTTGTCTATACTAGGTGGGGCATCCTATACGCGTCTTTGTACGGAAAATGACTTAACCTTTCAAGTTCCTTTCTTTATGATGTTCAGATCTTTTAACGCTACTATTTAATAGTTCGAACTGTACAGGGTGATCTAACCCAGTATTTTATGTATTTTTTATTCTGCAGATACAATGCAGTAAAATTTTTGTAGTGTCTTATCTCTGTTCGTTTTTATAATATTTTAATTTTTAAGCCTAAATAAAAAACTTCAGTACCTATACTAAGTATACAGTGTGGAACAGCCAAATGAAAAAAATTCTATGACGAATAAATGAGAGCGTGTTGGAAAAAACGCTTGGACGCGTGGTTTGTATTTTTAGATGCGCATTTTTTTAAAAAAAAATATTTATATAGGGTGTGTCATGTGATAGTGGCCGATACCAACTTTCTTTTTTTAAATACAACTCCCTGTATATTATTTATCTTTTGAATTCTTCAGAAAATTCTAGACATGATTCATTAACAATGTCCCATACCTATCTTCAACTGTTTCGGAAATATTAAGTGTTTTCAGATGTATTACAAAAATTAAAATGTAAGTCATGTAAGTTAAGTGGTTTAGTTTTGTTTACAATACTTTTGACATATCCCCAAAAAAAGAAGTCTAATGGCGTCAGATCAGAAGATCGTGCTGGCCATTCTATCGATCCGCGCCTCCCTATCCACCGATTTGGAAAATTTTGGTTCAGGTACTGCCGGACATTGATTTGGTAATGAGGCGGTGCTCCATCTTGCTGAAACCATAGTATATTGGCAGGAACTTGTGGGTTTGCTGGATCAAGATATAAGTTTGTCAAAGTTGGCACGACATTAACATTAACTTTTTCAGGATATTGCGTATGTTCCTCTCTCATCCAGTGAGGATTCTCATTAGACCAATAACATGACCTTGAAGTGTAAATGTGCTTTCATCAGAAAACAAAACATCTTCTAATTGGATAATATTGTTATCTAACATTTTTATCATTTGTTCACAAAAATACGTTCTCCTGTCGAAATCGTCTTCCATGAGCAAAATGAAAGTAATGGTTTTTGAAAGAGAAAAAAGCATGACAAACTGTGGGGTTTTGATTGAGGAAAAAAGAGTGGAACAAGTTAATGAATTTGTGTACTTGGGTTCAAAATTAACTAGAGATGGAAAGTATGACAGTGACATTGAGCGAAGGGTGTTGGCAGGAAAACAAATGAATGGGGCACAGCATAGCTTTATGAATAGCCAGAAAGTGTCAAAAAAGGCACGTCTGGTGGTGCATAGAGGTGTGTTGGTTCCTACACTTATGTATGGTAGTGAATGTTGGGTTTGGCAGAAGAAGCATGAAAATAAAGATTAATGCTGCGGAGATGAGTAGTCTGAGAAGTATAGCCGGAGTGACTCGGTTGGATAAAGTTAAGAATAGTGAGATAAGAAAACGCTGTGGTGTAAAAGAAGATGTGGTCACAAAGATAGATAAAGGTATGCTTAGATGGTTTGGACACGTAGAAAGGATGGATGAAGGAAGATTGACGAAACAAATTTATAAGGCGAGTGTGAATGGGCAAATCGGTAAAGGTCGACTTCGGAGAACATATCTCCATCAGATCAACATTGTTTTGAAGAAAGGCCAGGTCAAAAGTACCAATAACCGAAGAGCATGTATAAGAGCACTGATGAAAGTAGAGGAAGCAAAAGATGTGTGTACGAACCGTAGCAAGTGGAAGGAAGTGGTCTCTGCCTACCCCTATGGGAAAAAGGCGTGACTTTATGTATGTATGTATGTATGAGCTCCTGAGTTGGCATCATTTTATAGGGATGCATTTTACTTTCCTTTAATATTCGAAAAATTGATGTGTGGCTAATGTTGAACAGTGAGGCTGCTCTTCGACCAGAATTATGTGGGTTTTTTTGAAACTCAAGCATAACATCCAATTTCGCATCATTGCTTAGTTCATTGGCAACTACTTTTTTGTCTGTCTTACATGACCAAGCTCGCGAAACTGTTTTTCTATTTTGCTAATTGTTTCTTGGGATATAGGCGGCAAATTTGAAAATTTTTCGTGAAATGAGCGAGAAACTTCCATTTGTGTCCGTGTGTTATCTCAATAACCAATCATTTGTAGAATGGTTATTTAGTGCATTTCTGTTAAATGAACCATTTTTCTGATATTATTACGTACAGTTAACGAAATTCAAACGACAATAGCACTGACACTGATCACTACTCTCATGCAGACAGACAACAAGTTGCTAAGGCTAAGAGTTTTATACGAAAATAAACAAAACTGTTTTTGTATTTTTATTATTTCATATCAGTAAAAAGGAACGCATTAATGGTTTTTGCTTATTTTCTCAATATTAAGAGCTAAATGGGAAATAAGTATTAAGTGTAATGTAGCGAATTTGTGAAATAAAATAATTTTCTTTTTTTATGTTAATTTTTGTAATACATCTGAAAACACTTAATATTTCCGAAACAGTTGAAGATAGGTATGGGACATTGTACATGAAGTACGTCTAGAATTATTTGAAGGATCCAAAAAATAAATAATATACAGGGGGTTGTATTTAAAATAAGAAAGTTGGTATCGGCCACTGTTACATGACACACCCTATATAATTATTTTTTTTGAAAAAAATGCGCATCTAAAAATACAAATCGACGTGTCCAAATGTTTTTCCCAACACGCTCTCATTTATTTGTTATCGAATTTATTCCATTTGGCTGTTCCACACTGTATGTTCAACACAGCTAAATATGTAGTCAAGATGTTAAGCTATCGGATAAAATGTTAATATTCCTAATATCTACATTATACAGGTAAGGTAACATTACCCTTTAGGATTACTTAAATATACGGAGCAGTATCTAATACAATGACAGATTGTTCATGTAAAGATTGTAAAAGTTTTTCTTTTAACCATTTCACAAACATCTCTCTATCCATATTGTCATGATAATCGGCCGATTTTGATTTTGACGAAAATAAGAGATCCGCCCCATTAACAAAACCATGCTTTCCACCTGCATGCACAATAATGTGTCTTTTTTCTTCACCGTTGGTGTGTTCTTTAGACTTTATGTGATCGTCCTACCAAATTCTTTTTTTTCACCTTTAATATTTCCATCTTTCACATTTTTTAAAACCAAGGTTAATTTTGTTTCACCAATACCCATCGCATCACACACACGCTTACGTATAGATAAAACTGGTAGCAACGGACCTCCATTGTTCTTTTCCGCAGTAAAATAAGCGTGTACATTCAATATTAATGCATCTACATCTAAAATACGTCGCGGCATTTTCACGGTCTATTAGGTATAAATACACTACTTAAAATTACAATCGGTACTATACGATTTGAATTTCGGTACCCACTACAATGATAAAGCAGGATTACTAATTACTTTTTTTAGAAATCTAACAAAAATGAATCAACAAGCCAAATTAAACTATAATTAGTGAATATATGAATATATGAATATTGGATATATCTAAAGCCTTTGACCGCGTTTGGCACCAGGCATTGTTAAGTAAATTATCTGTCTACGGTCTCCCAACCAAACTGCGCCAATGGCTCTTGAGCTTCATGCAAGATCGCTTCTTACAAGTGGCAGTTGACGGTATTTCTTCTGATGCGTTTAAAACTAATGCCGGGGTCCCCCAGGGTTCCATCCTGTCCCCCACCTTATTTCTTTTACACATCAACGACCTCTTGAAAACCACCACGAACCCCATTTACAGTTTCGCAGAAGATAGCACACTTGTCTCAATTTTCACATCCTATCGATCACTTTCGGTGAATGATACAAATAGACTCAGGCAGGAACAGGTTGATTCCATCAATAGAGATCTTAAAGCAATCGTCGAGTGGGGAACCAACAATCTTGTTCAGTTCAACGCCCAAAAAACACAAAGTGCCACGTTTTCCAAGAAAGTGAATTCCTCAAATCATCCCATCACAATGTCCGGAAGTACCCTTGAACCAAGTCCCTCTATCTTGATTTTGGGAGTCACGGTGTCAAATAATATGTCTTGGCATGACCATGTTGCTAACATCGCAAAGTCGGCAAGCCAGAGGCTAGGTTTTCTGTGGAAAGCCAGAAAGTTTTTTACTCCTGATCAACTGTTGACGACGTACAAGGCTCAAATCCGACCTCTACTGGAGTATTGCTCGCACATTTGGGGTTCAGCACCAAGGCATTCTCTTCGTCTTCTAGATTCCATTCAGAAAAGAGCCATTCGCTTGATAAACAGCTCAACTCTCACAGATACCCTTTACCCTCTAGAACATAGAAGAAGAGTTGCAGACCAGTCATTGCTCTACAGATATTTCCATGGCAGATGCTCCAGAGAAATAAAAACTCTTGTATCACCATTGGCCACATTCGGCCGAAGAACTCGGCACGCTGATCAGTATCACCCATTTACTCTCAAGATTGACACTACAAGGACGAATCTTCATCAAGAATCCTTCTTTTACAGGGCTGCTACGGAATGGAATAAGCTTCCAAAATCAGTTTTTCCAGAGAACTATGACCTGCAACTTTTTAAAAAGCGTGTCCACAATCATTTCCTTTCTATAATCCCTTCCCCTTCTAATAGTCGTAGTGCGGGCCGTCCGCGGCCCACACGATAGGTCTACCCCTTTTTGCGACTATTTATATAAAAAAAAAAAAACTATTGAACGTATTATTAGCAATTATAAATAATAATAAATTTAAAAAACCCTTTTACAATAATACTGTCCTAATAACTTCTTTTTAAAATTATGGGACAGCTTCGTCAAAAGTTTTTTCTACTATAAAAAAAGAAATGAAGATACCAGTACAGCCAAATTCTGTGTCGAAAAGAAAAGTAGTAATTAATGGCAGAAAAAAAGGATTATGTATCAATGCGTTAAAAACTCGTGTTGACGAGGAGAAAACAAATTCGCCAAATGTTTATTAATTTGCAAAATGCTCTTATTATAATTTAGTCCTTTGTTTATACCCAAAATGTATTTTAAGTTAAGATACTATTATTATCATTTTGTAATACATAATTTTATTGGTTATACTAGTGTTTATTATTTAAAAATTACTTAAATATAATTGTTAGAGCTTCCCTACGTATTTTATTTGAAGCTTTAACAAGATTTACTAGGATAATGTATTTTTGAATAATCCAGTTTTTTGACAAGTTTTGATATTCTATTTATTTTCAAGTTATATACAAGTAAAAAAATTAAAAAATTAATACAGTTTGATATAAATATCCTCAACAATAATTTTAAATATGTACAGTCGCTTACTTAAAAATAAAATAATCATATTCACCGCGTAGTCTCCTTATAACGATCCTGCATTTTCGCATAGAGCTTGCATCGAACCCACCCCAGCCCGCAGTGTTTATTCAAATGCAATTCGCGACAGATATTGTTTAACAATTATTTCATTTTTGCATGCACCTTTCGATGATTTTACCACGGAGCAATTTAGTTTGGATCGGGAGCAATTTTTTCGTGTGGTTCATTAATCGAAAGTTTTTATGACAGGCGATATTCGTGTTCGAAATTCAAGTACATGAAAATTCAATTTTTCAATGTTTCCGGAAAATTTACAAGGGAGCTCGATATACAGGGTGTCCCGAAAAGATTGGTCATAAATTACACCACATATTCTTGGTCAAAAATAGATCGATTTAACCTTATTTACCTATATACAAAAGTGCACAACAAAAAAGTTACAGAGTGTTTAATTTAAAAATCTGTATCTACATTTTTAACGATGTAGTAACTTAAACAAGTGTTCAACATAACCTCATCCTTTCTGTATTTACGTTCTATATCGTTTTAACCACTAAAAATTGCTAAAATTTGTTGCTTAAACACACAAACTTTTTAAAGCAAAAGTAGCAAACAAGGAAGGCTATCTGTGATTTTGGCGATGATAATTAAAAATCCAGCATTTAATAAACGCAACTTAACTGCCATCTACGTTTTACACTGTCGCCGGCTCTATTTAACATAGCCTTGGAGAAGGTAGTAAGACAAACCGAACTAACTATGAACATCTTTGGCCATAATGGACCCTGCCTGATTCTAGCTTATGCAGATGATCTAGATGTTGTAGGAAGAAGTACAGTTAGCGTAAAGGAAGCCTTTATAAAACTAGAAAAAGAGGCAAAGAAAATGGGAATGAAAGTCAATGAGGAGAAAACTAAGTATATGCATATGACACGAAACGTAGGACGAGATCGAATACGTCAAAATGTTACTATGGACGAATACAACTTCGAACATGTACAGACTTTTCAATATCTAGGAGCATTAATAACATCGGATAATAACGTTAAAGTAGAAATAAAACAGCGTATACTACAAGGGAATAAATGCTATTATGCAACCCAACAATTATTAAGATCAAGGACTCTGACAAGGCAAACAAAAATAAACATATATAAAACTATTATAAGACCAGTTGTAACATACGGCAGCGAAACATGGACCATGACGGTACAAGACACACTACTACTCAATCGTTTCGAAAGAAAGATCCTTAGGAAAATATACGGAGAAGTCTGGGATCAACAAACATTGCGGTATAGGATGCGCACGAACAATGAGGTATATGAACTATATAATAGCCCAAGTATAATACAAGAAATTAAATCCAACAAATTAAGATGGCTGGGATATGTCCAGAGGAGTAATGACTCAAGGCTAATTAAAATGGTCTGGGAAAAAGCCCCTAACAACAAAAGACCACTTGGGCGCCCAAAACTTCGATGGCGTGATAATATACGCAAGGACCTGCAAACTTTGGGAGTCCTTAACTGGGAAGAAAGTACTCAGGATCGACATGAATGGAGGAGAATTGTTGAGGCGGCCAAGACCCACCCCGGGTTGTAGAGCCATGGATGGATGGATGGACCTTTTATTATTAGATTAGTTTTTGATGTAAATTTTTTGGGGCTAATGACTAATGTTGCCTCTAATAAAGGTAACACCACGTGGGCTAAAATATTCATTGAAACTGTCCCCTTTGAAATTAAAATTACCCCGTTTTTTTTTAATTTTTTATTATTTACTGAAAGGAAGATATTAAGGGTGAGAAGTTTTCAAATTAACACCCTGTATGTACATCTCGAAATCTTCCAATATTTTTCTGTGTTTGGATAGAGTGTCCGGCTTTTACATACTTACAACAAAACAGGAAAACAGCATCTAATCATGCGCACCCTTGTTCAACGTCTGATCTATTGAACATTTTTTTTAACGTCCATAAATTTTCTCTTTGCTTATTCGATTCTTGGCAGTATTTTTTTCTTTAGTTACACTGGTTGCTTATAGAAATTCCCAAGTATTTAACATACATATATATATACATAAAGTCACGCCTTTTTCCCGTAGGTGTTTAGGCAGATATCACTTCCTTCCACTTGCTACGGTTCTTACACACATCTTTTGCTTCCTCTACTTTCATCAGTGCTCTCATACATGCTCGTCGGTTAATGGTACTCTTGACCTGGCCTTTCTTCAAAACAATGTTGATCTGATCGAGATATGTTCGCCGAGGTCGAACTCTACCGACTTGTCCATTCACACTCGCCTTATAAATTTGTTTCGTCAATCTTCTTTCATCCATCCTTTCTACGTGTCCAAACCATCTAAGCATTCCTTTATCTATCTTTGTAACCACATCTTCTTTTACACCACAGCGTTTTCTTATCTCACTATTCTTAACTTTATCCAACCGAGTCACTCCGGCTATACTTCTCAGACTACTCATCTCCGCAGCATTAATCCTATTTTCATGATTCTTCTGCCAAACCCAACATACATAAGTGTAGGAACCAACACACCTCTATGCACCGCCAGACGTGCCTTTTTTGACACTTTCTGGCTATTCATAAAGCTATGCAGTGTCCCATTCATTTGTTTTCCTGCCAACACCCTTCGCTTAATGTCACTGTCATATTTTCCATCTCTAGTAAATTTTGAACCCAAGTACACAAATTCATTAACTTGTTCCACTCTTTCTCCCTTACAACCATTACTTTCGTTTTGCTCACATTTATTTTTATCCCTTTGATTTTCAGGGATTCATGCATAACATTAACCATCGCCTGCAACTCCTCTTCAGATAACGCTAATATGACTTGATCATCGGCGTAAAGAAGGCATTTGACGATCAAATCATTCATTTTTTATCCATACGCACTCTCTTTCAGATCTTTTAAACAATTGTCTATGTATAAGTTAAACAGCCATGGCGAAGCCACACATCCCTGTCTCACACCTTTTTCTATGTTAAACCAGTCCATGCAAGTTCAGTTTATCCTGACACAAGCAGTGGAATCCTCGTAAAGTGATTTCAGTGCTCGTATTAAACTACCACTTACCCCATACATAGACAATGTAGACCACAATTTACTCCTCTCCACTCTGTCATAGGCCTTTTCCAAGTCTATAAAAGCGCAAAAGACCTTTTGACTTCTAGCCAAGAATACATATTAAAGAATGTACCCCTATTAACAGGAAAATGTTCACATTCATTTCAAAAGGCCACTAATTTTGTGTACTTTGTAGTTTTTTCATCTAAAAACATATTAATAAATTCAATTAAGCATTTAAATTTAATATTTGAGTTTTAAAACCGTATTGATATTTGTAGCAGAAGAAATTAAAAACGAAATTAAAAAAAAGAGTAATTGCGGGAGTTCCTCAAGGTAGCATCCTTGAACCTATACCATATTTCATATACACACCTGCCATAATAATTATCGACATACGCAGACGAAAATAATGTGCAAATATTGCATATCATCAGCATTACAGCCTCAAGTTAATTATAACCTCGCCCTAATAAAATCCAGAGCTGATGAAAGAAGTAAAAAACAAAATGAAAAAAAGTATTGAAACGAAATTCGTACGCATAACTTTCACTTCGAGAAAGGAAACTTTCTCGTCTGTGATGATAAATTAAAAAAAAAATGAAGCCGCGCAAAATCGATTATGTAAAGTATTTCATTTTATTCTTATATTAAATACTGTCAATGAAAAAATGTTACCGTTGGTTTTAAGATTAGCCAAATGTGTAGGTTTATTAGAAATATAATTTTCAGATTTCGGTTAGGCTTTTTTGCTTGATTTAATTGGAGAATCTCATTGTTTATAATTTGTAATCTAATAGTCCACCATATTTCAAAGAGGGTTTAAAGGTTTTAACAGCGACTGGTTGCGTAGACAGCTCCCCAGTCGTGAATTCTCTCGGTGCCGGCAACAATAGGTTACTACTTTTTTGAAATGTGTTTTAAATTAATTATAGTGGTAATGAACAAATAGCTTTTATAATTTTTACTTTTTCATTTTAAATGCGTCACTGCTTTAGTGAATTATACGACTTTGCAAAAGAATAGAGATATTTTTAGTGCCAACAAATATACATACATACAAACATATAGTCACGCCTTTTTCCCGTAGGTGTTTAGGCAGATATCACTTCCTTCCACTTGCTACGGTTCTTACACACATCTTTTGCTTCCTCTACTTTCATCAGTGCTCTCATACATGCTCGTCGGTTGTTGGTACTCTTGACATGGCCTTTCTTTAAAACAATGTTGATCTGATCGAGATATGTTCGCCGAGGTCGAACTCTACCGACTTGTCCATTCACACTCGCCTTATAAATTTGTTTCGTCAATCTTCCTTCATCCATCCTTTCTACGTGTCCAAACCATCTAAGCATTCCTTTATCTATCTTTGTAACCACATCTTCTTTTACACCACAGCGTTCTCTTATCTCACTATTTCTTACTTTATCCAACCGAATCACTTCGGCTATAATTCTCAGACTACTCATCTCCGCAGCATTAATAATATTTTTATGCTTCTTATGCGAAACCCAACATTCACTACCATAAATAAGTGTAGGAACCAACACACCTCTATGCACCGCCATACGTGTCTTTTTTGACACTTCCTGGCTATTCATAAAACTATGCAGTGCCCCATTTATTTGTTTTTCTGTCAACACCCTTCGCTCAATATCACTGTCATACTTTTCATCTCTCGTAAACTTTGAACCAAAGTACACAAATTCATTTACTTGTTCTACTCTTTCTTCCTTAATTAGAACTTCACAGTTTGTCATGTTTTCTTCTCTTTCAAAAACCATTACTTTCGTTTTGCTTACATTTATTTTCGTCCCTTTGATTTTCAGGGCATCATGCATAACATTAACCATCGCCTGTAACTCCTCTTCAGATGACGCTAATATGACTTAATCATCGGCGTAAAGAAAGCATTTGACGATCAAATCACTCTCTTTTAAATATTTTAAAAAATCTTCCATGTATAAACTAATATAAATATTGCAAATACTTGTACAACTTCCCTTCCTAATCCGAAAACAAAAGTTATGTTAGGTTGGATTATAATAGTTAAAAAACTAAACCGACGAGCATGCATGAGAGCACTAATGAAAGTAGAGGAAGCGAAAGATGTGTGTAAGAACCGTAGCGGAAGTGGAAGGAAGTGGTCTCTGCCTACCCCTACGGGAAAAAGGCGTGACTATATTTATGTTAAAACTAATAAAAGTTTAATTCAAATAAGACTTTATTGAATACTTCCCTACAGCTAATTCGACAAATTTTCATTAAAATACCCCATTTTTAAAACTTGAACTCATTTTAACAAATTTCAATATTTATTCAGTTGTGCCTATGGTATTTTGAAAACTTAAAAAAATTAGAACAAATTTTACAAAAGTATTTGTACGTTTAAGGCATACATTGTAAAAATATTCTGAAAATTAATAATTATTATAAAAATTGTTTTATACAGGGTGATTCATAACTTATGGGACATAGGTTAAGGGCGGGTGATTTTGACCAAAATATGACGATTGTACCAAATATGCATTAATGAAATATTGCTGTAAAAAAAGATACAAGGCGTTAAATTTGAAATTTTGTTTTTATTTTTTGCTAATAATTTCGCTGTAAATTTATCAGTTGTTATCAAAATCGGAGGAGAGGCATAACTTTAGACAAGGAATATTATTTATTTTACATTTTGATAAAGGGGGCGCCATGTTAATGATTCCTGAGGATAAAATCGAATTGTACCCTTTTTTTGACCAAACTTTTTAGTGATTTTGGTTAGAAAATCATCATCATCATTTTTACGTAATATTGGTACTCATATTTAAACACGATAATTTCATCCGTTTTAAAAAAAACGCAATTGAACAATTCAGAGCCTTGGAAGGAGATATTACTTGATCATCGGCGTAAAGAAGGCATTTGACGATCAAATCATTCATTTTTAATCCATACGCACTCTTTTTCAGATCTTTTAAACAATTGTCTATGTTTAAGTTAAACAGCCATGGCGAAGCTACATATCCCTGTATCACACCTTTTTCGATGTTAAACCAGTCCGTGCAAGCTTCGTTTATCCTGACACAAGCAGTGGAATCCTCGTAAAGTGATTTCAGTGCTCGTATTAAACTACCACTCACCCCATAGATAGACAATGTAGACCATAATTCCTCACCACTCTGTCATAGGCCTTTTCCAGGTCTATAAAAGCGCAATAGACCTTCTGACTTCTAGCAAAGAATTTTTCGACTATACTTCGTAATGAAAAGACCTGATCCATACATCTCCTTCTTCTTCTAAATCCTGCTTGCACATCCCATATCATCTTCTCAGTTTTATTCGTTACTCTTTAAATCAATATCTTTGCATACAGTTTGCCGACTATGCTGAGTAAACTAATACCTCGGTAGTTCTTACAGTCCTGCTGCGAACCTTTTTCCTAATCAAGAAAATGAAATTTTGATTCGAGTAGATAAAAATCCTGCAGTAAGTTCACGTCATCTGTCAGCAGCAATAGGAATAAGTCAGTCATCTATTATTAGACTTTTTAAAAAAAATATTTTACCCTTATCACTTCACTCCCGTTCAAAATATTTGCTTTCAAGAGATCTCACACGACGATTACAGTTTAGCTAACGTATTCTCAACAAGCATAATAATGACCGAAATTTTATTAAGAATATTACGTTCAGCGATAAAGCGACTTTTACCAGACGAAGAGTTTTTAATTGGCGAAACAGTCATTACTGGGAAGAAAAAAACCCGCATGCTATTAAAGATAGACATTTTTAGCATGAGTTTAAATTTAATGTATGGTGTGGCATTATAGGCGACCAACTACTAGGGCCATATTTTCTGCCTCCAAATTCAAATGAAAATTCTAATTTATTTTTTTGCAAAATACTGTTAGTAATATTTTGGAAAATCTGTCACTGGATGTAAAAAGGAAAATGTGGTTTATGCAAGATGGTCCCATTAGGTGTTAGAAATCATCTAAGTGACATATTTCCTCAACGATGGATTGGAAGAAAAAGTAATTTTGAACGGCTACCAAAAAGTACTGAGTATAACCCGTTTGATTTTTATGTTTGGGAACATATGATGTCCTTAGTTTATGCAATGAAATTTATTTAAGAGACGAATTCTGAAAGAATATAAAAAATGCGGCTTATTTTATAATCATCCAGCCCTTTTCAGGTCCACTGTTGAACATAGGCCATCCCTAGTTCTCTCCATTCGTCTCTGCTCCTGGCTGATTGTAACCAGTTTGTGACAACTCTCTTTATATCGTCCGTCCAGCGCGTTGATGGTCTGCCTCTGTTGATCTAGAGTCGCGTAGTTGAGCGTTATGACCCGCCCAGTTCCATTTTAGTTTGGCTATACGAACTATGACGTCGGTAACTCCCGTTCTTCTCCTAACATCTTCGTTGCTCACTCTATCTCTAAGGGTTATCCCGAGCATTGATCTTTCCATACGTCTCTGTGTTACCTGCAGCTTTGTGGCTGATTTTTTAGTAAGGGTTGATGTTTTCATCCCGTATGTCATCACCGGAAGTACGCATTGATTAAAAACTCTTCGCTTCATGCTTAATGGGATGTTGCTCTTAAATACATCTCTCAAAGCACCATATGCTGCCCATGCCAGCGTTACTCTCCTTCTCGTCTCGCAGGTTTGATTGTCCCTATCTATTCTGATCTCGTGTCCCAGATATACGTATTTTTCCACACATTGGTCTGATATATAGAGTTCCTCACTTGGGACGAGATTGGTCATATATTTTGTTTTTTTTAAATTTATTTTAAGACCGATTTTTGAACATGCTTCATCTTCTTCTTCTTATCCATATTTAAGATATGTTTTGCAGGTTCCTCTGTATCAGTTCCTGGGAGGTGGACTGCCAGCTGTCCTTCCATCTCTTAGGTGGTTTTCCGGGTGCTCTTTTCCCTATTGGTTTCACTTCAAGTGCGATGCGTGGTAGTCTGCTCTGTTCCATTCTTCTTACGTGAGCGTACCAGCATCTTTTTCTTTGTCTTCCCCATCTTACGATGTCTTGCACTCCGCACTGTTCCCTGATGTTAGTGTTCCTAATTCGGTCTCCCCTTGTTTTTCCCATTATAGTCCTAAGCGTTTTCATTTCGGCTACTCGAAGCATGCTTTTCGTTTTGTTGGTTTCTTCTCTGGTTTCTATTCCGTATGTCATAATTGGCCTGATACAAGTCTTATAGACCCTGACCTTGCTATCTTTTTGCACGTATTCGTTCGCCCATATTATCTGTCTTAAGCAGCCTGATATGGCGGTCACTTTGTTGATCTGGCTTCTTAGGTCCTTCACTGGGTCGTGATAGCTCGACAGATCCATACCCAGATATTTGAATTGTGAGACTTGCTCGATGATTTTGTCCTGAATTACCAGCTTACATCTTACGGGATCTTTAGCAAAAGTTATGCTTTTCGTTTTTTCTATAGATATGGTCATGTTCATCGCTTGGCTGACCTGGTAGAATTTATGTAGTTGTCTTTGTAGATCGTCTTTCGTTTCCGCGAAAATAGCGGCATCATCTGCGTAGCATACCATGCTGATTCTTTTGTTCTGTCCCATTCTGTATCCCATATTTAGTGTTGATACTTCCTCTATTATTCTGTCCATTAAGTGGTTGAACATAAATGGGCTAAGGCTGTCGCTTTGTCTGATGCCTCCTGGTGCTTCATCCAGGTCTCTTAACATCTCTTTTATTTCTCTAAGATCATCAGCGATCAGAACTATATCGTCTGCGAAACTAAGATGATTCAAATTTTCTCCATCTATGGTGATGACTTTATTGTTCCATTCTAGTCTTTTAAATGCATACTCTAGTGCTGTTATAAACAACTTGGGTGACAAAGTGTCTCCCTGCCTAACGCCGCGTTCAATGTTTATGGGTTTGCCGGTTTCATGTAGCTCTATAGTTGTCGTTGCGATTTTATAGATGTTATATATGAGTTTGGTATATCGACTATCAATGCGGCTTTCGTTCAAAGCTTCAATAATGTTCTCTAGTTTTATGCTGTCGAAAGCCTTGTGAAAATCAACAAAAGCCATTACAAGCCTTACGTTACAAGTTTTTTGTCTGTTACCTACTTGAAATCATCTTATTCCCTTCTGAGACTCTGAATTGTTCAATTGCGTTTTTCTCGAAAACGGATGAAAGTATCGTGTTTAAATAAAAGTACCAATATTACGTAAAAATGATGTCTGCGTCATATTTTCTAATCAAATCACTAAAAAGTTTCGTCAAAAAAGTTACCAGTCGATTTCATCATCAGGAATCATTCAAATGGCGCCCCCTATTAAAAAATGTAAAATAATACATAAAATAATATTCCTTGTCTACAGTTACGCCGATTTTAATAACAATTGATATATTTACAGTGAAATTATTAGCAAAAAATGAAAACAAAATTTCAAGTTTAACGCCTAGTATCTTTTTCCACAGCAATATTTTGGTTAAAAATAAATTTATATAAAACTAGCGGTCCCGGCAGACGTTGCTTTGAAAATATCGCTATCAATCTCAGCGACCCCAAAAACTATGAATTTGACTAAGCTTCGCTTTAGGATTTTTCCTATTATTTTTCTTTTTAAACCACCACTGTGATTAAATAAAAGATATGATAAGATATTTTATTCGCGAAAAATTGCCTTTATGTCCTTCAAAAATGTATACGGATACTTTTTCGCGAATAAAACTTACACTATTTCTTTGATAGATAAATTTGCACCCCTTTCGGGATTTTTTAGCTTTTCTTTTGGATTTTTCTTTTTAAACTACCATTGTGATAAATTTTGTTTCATTTGCGAAAAATTGACAATAAATTTTTTTGCAAATTACTCGCGAAAAACTCATTAAATGAAAGATAGGTTAGCTTGACGTCCTTCAAAAATGTATACGTGTACACATACACACATCGACTTTTTTTATATATATATATATAAATTATTTTGTAGCTTTTTTTAATAATTTTCCCTATTATTTTCTTTTTAAACGACAACTGTATTAAAGCGAGTAATACAAATAAAAATCATTCAAATTGGTCAAGCCATTTTTAAGTTTTAGCGAGACTAACGCAGTGCCTCTCCACTAACACTTAAACTTTATGGTATGGTATTAAAGTTCAAATTGACTTTTAAGTAATATTATGAATCTTTTTTATGGAAATATAGAAAAATGTTGTTTTTAGACTTTTTCAGAAATTTTTTTAAATTTTTCTCTCCGTAAGAACCATCCTCGTACTTCAAAGAATATTAAAAAAAAAGAATTAGCGACATTGGTTCAGCTGCTCTCGAGATTTGCGCTTAGCAACACATTCAGCGATTCATTTTTATATTATAGATTAATTAAAACAGCCGTGTTCTATGTTGTCATTGGACACCCGATAGAAACGAAGTTCTTTACGCTATTTGACAAAAAAAAATTTAATTATAAATTTTTATCAAGATATTTTGCAAAAAAATAATTCGCGTAAAAATTTTTTTTAATGAATTTACAATTACAGTCAAATGAAATAAATTCGATAACGAATAAATGAGAGCTTGTTGTGAAAAACGCTTGGACACGTCGATTTGTATTTTTAGATGCGCATTTTTTTCAAAAAAAAATAATTATATAGGGTGTGTCATGCGACAGTGGCCAATACCAACTTTCTTATTTTAAATACAACCCACTGTATATTATTTATTTTTTGTTGGATTCTTCAGAAAATTCTAGACATAATTCATGTACAATGTCCCATACCTATCTTCAAGTGTTTCGGAAATATTAAGATGTATTACATTACAAGAATTAACATTAAAAAAAAAAATTATTTTATTTCACAAATAATTTAAAAAAAACTAAAAAACATTAATTTCAATGTAGAAGATGTTCAAAATGTTCGCCGCGAACGTCTTGGCAACATGCTTATCTGGTATAGAAATGTCTTCTAACGTTACTCAATATCTCAGGCGTGACTGATCTAATCGCAAGCGTGATTCGTCTTTTTTAAGTCATGTCAGTTCAGTGGTTTAGTTTTGTATACAATACTTTTGACATATCCCCACAAAAAGAAGTCTAATGGCGTCAGATCAGGAGATCGTGCTGGCCATTCTATCGATCCGCGCCTCCTTATCCACCGATTTGGAAAATTTTGGTTCAGGTACTGCCGGACATTGATTTGGTAATGGGGCGGTGCTCCATCTTGCTGAAACCATAGTATATTGGCAGGAACTTGTGGGTTTGCTGGATCAGGATATAAGTTTGTCAAAGTTGGCACGACATTATTTTGAAGCAGTTCTAAATATTTATTTCCATTCAAGTTGCCATCAATGAAAAAGGGACCTAAGACGTGCCTTTTTTGTCACAGTCATACATTTTGTCTCTCGGATACTATGAACCTAAATGTAGAAATCAACTCAATAGGGACACTTTGAAGCAAAGAACTCTTTATTATATCGGGAAACTTTTACAATGATCTGAGAATATATTCTTTCTGACGTTAATCAAAAGTCAATTATTAAACAACAGTTTTCAACTTTTTTAAAAAGTAACATACCAACAAATAATATTCTAAATAACTTTGAATACAGATTACAGATCAGATTATTTAGAATATTGTTTGTTGGTATGTTACTATTTAAAAAAATTGAAAAATGTTGTTGAATAATTGACTTTTTGATTAACGTCAGAAAGAATATATCCTCCCACCATTGTAAAAGTTTCTCAATATAATAAAGAGTTTTTTGCTTTAAAGTGTCCCTATTGAGTTGATTTCTACATTTGGCGACCGTGACAGGACTAGTTATATATAGGTAGAAATCGTTTATTTCCTGGAACACTATAAATAAATTTAAAAAGGCAAGGAGCGTTCATAGAATATCATTTATAAAACAATACGATAGATAGTATTACGAAAAGCTACTTTGAAAGGATTAGATATCAGGTATGAAGAAATAAGTGCCTTGGATAAAGAAAACATTGACCTTATGCTAGAAGATGATGCTTCAGAAGAACAACTATCGCTTGAATGCAAAGATTATTTGAATAAATATCATTAAGTGAAGGAGCAAGTTGGATCATTGGAGAAGAAGCAAGATGATGAAATGTCTCAAGTTTGTAATAACTCTAGAATTAAAAAATTCAAGATGCCACAGTTGGAGCTCAAGAAATTTGGTGGAGATCTACGTGATTGGTTACATTTTTGGGGCTTATTCAAGAAATTTTATGAAGATTCTAGAATTAATAACAAAGATAAGTTCAATTATCTAATGCAGTCTACAGAAGCCGGTTCTAGAGCGAGAAGAATTGTAGAAAGTTTTCCTTCTACCGCTGAAAACTATCCCAAAGCAATTGAAACTTGAAAAGTCGTTTTGGAAGAGAAGAACTGTTGATAGAAATGTACATCAGAGATTTGTTAAGCCTAGTAACAACAAATACATTATCTTTATCAATGTTTTATGATAAGTTGGAAGGTTAGCTTAGAGCATTGGAGTCCCTTGGTGTTACAACTTATAAATGTTCGTCAATCATCTATCCGCTAGTGGAGTCATGTTTGCCAGAAGAAGTGATTCGAGTTTGTCAAAGATCTTCCATTTCTACGAAAGCAAAATCGAAGGACAAGTTAGAGAACCTAATGAATTTCATCAGATTCGTGGTAAAGAACGAAGAGAAAATTGCAATGGCTGTGTCAGGAGTTGGATCGCTGTCTATAAAGGAACCCAAAAAGAAAGTGGTCATAAAGAAGCAACTTACTTGTACTGCAACAGGATTACTCACTACGAGTAATACATCCATACATACCTAAAGTCACGCCTTTTTCCCATAGGGGTAGGTAGAGACCACTTCCTTCCACTTGCTACGGTTCGTACACACATCTTTTGCTTCTTCTACTTTCATTAGTGCTCTTATACATGCTCTTCGGTTGTTGGTACTCTTGACCTGGCCTTTCTTCAAAACAATGTTGATCTGATCGAGATATGTTCTCCGAGGTCGACTTCTACCGATTTGCCCATTCACACTCGCCTTATAAATTTGTTTCGTCAATCTTCCTTCATCCATCCTTTCTACGTGTCCAAACCATCTATGCATTCCTTTATCTATCTTTGTGACCACATCTTCTTTTACACCACAGCGTTTTCTTATCTCACTATTCTTAACTTTATCCAACCGAGTCACTCCGGCTATACTTCTCAGACTACTCATCTCCGCAGCATTAATCCTATTTTCATGATTCTTCTGTCAAACCCAACATTCACTACCATACATAAGTGTAGGAACCAACACACCTCTATGTACCGCCAGACGTGCCTTTTTTGACACTTTCTGGCTATTCATAAAGCTATGCAGTGCCCCATTCATTTGCTTTCCTGCCAACACCTTTCGCTCAATGTCACTGTCATACTTTCCATCTCTAGTAAATTTTGAACACAAGTACACAAATTCATTAACTTGTTCCACTCTTTCTCCCTCAATCGAAACCCCACAGTTTGTCATGCTTTCTTCTCTTTGAAAAACCATTACTGTCGTTTTGCTCACATTTATTTTCATCCCTTTGATTTTCAGGGAATTATGCATAACATTAACCATCGCCTGCAACTCCTCTTCAGATAACGCTAATATGACTTGATCATCGGCGTAAAGAAGGCATTTGACGATCAAATCATTCATTTTTAATCCATAAGCACTCTCTTTCAGATCTTTTAAACAATTGTCTATATAAGTTAAACAGCCATGGCGAAGCCACACATCCCTGTCTCACACCTTTTTTGATGTTAAACCAGTCCGTGCAAGCTCCGTTTATCCTGACACAAGCAGTGGAATCCTCGTAAAGTGATTTCAGTGCTCGTATTAAAATACCACTCACCCCATACATAGACAATGTAGACCACAATTCACTCCTCACCACTCTGTCATAGGCCTTTTTCAAGTCTATAAAAGCGCAATAGACCTTCTGACTTCTAGCCAAGAACTTTTCGACTATACCTCGTAAGGAAAAGACCTGATCCATACAACTCCTTCCTCTTCTAAATCCTGCTTGCACATCCCATATCATCTTCTCAGTTTCATTCGTTACTCTTTTGATCAATATCTTTGCCGACTATGCTGAGTAAACTAATACCTCGGTAGTTCAACGCTTCCACAATTTCTGTCGTAGTAATTTCACTTTCATTGCAACTTTCACTCATGTCTTCGAATTGGGCCTGTACTTGTGTATCCTCTTTCTCAAATAAACTTTCGAAGTATTCCTTCCATCTCTTCAATACGCATTCCTCTCCTTTTACCATATTACCATTTTGGTTTCTGATTCTTTCCAGTTGCGAGGTAGTTTTTTTACCTCTGGCTGTTCTTATGGACTTCCAGAAGAGTTTAATATTGTTTTGGAAATCGTCAGATAACCTTCTATCAAATTCATCTTTATCACTCTCCTTATTTTTTGCCACAATCTCTTTTGCCACACCTTTTAAACTTTTATACTCATTCTTTGCCTTGTTTACATCCTCAATCGTTGCTTTTTGCGTTCTTTGATTGGCTTTTGTAGCTAGCCAATCCAGCTAGGCTTTCTTCTTTTCTGACACTGCTTTTTGAACCTCTAAGCACGTTTTCTGTAACTTGCATCCTTTCCTTCTTTTACTTACACCGCATACTTCTATAGCAATATCCACGATTCCTTTCTTTAATGGCTTCCACAATTCTTCAACCTCACATGCTTCATCTAAACTGTCAAATTTCTCGGTTAATTTACTAACGAACTCCTCTTTTATACCTTCTTCTTGCAAATTCTCAACTTTTATACGCTTTAGTACACTACTTGATTCCTGCACACGATGGCGCCACCGCTTAAAGAGACCTCTTATTCGGCTCATTAGTAAGAAGTGGTCTGTGTCAATACCTGCACCGCGGTATGCCCGAGTGTCCATTACTTTATTTTTCAATCTTTTATCCACAATTACAAAATCAATTATACTTCTCTGGTGTCCTTCTTGTCTTGTGTACAAGTGGATCCTTTTATGGTTAAACATTGTGTTTGTTACCACATTTCGCTCCAAACATATTTCAAGTAATAATGTATCCTTATGCATTTTCTGCAATAATAGTAAACATAAGAGTTCTAATTGCCCAGAAAAATGGCTTATAATAATACGAAAAAACTTATTATGAAGAAGGGTTGCTGTTTCATTTGTCTAAGACCTGCACATATCGTTAGAAAATGTAGAATACCTATTAGATGCGATAATTGTCAAAAGAGACATTTTTCTATTATATATATATATATATATATATATATATATATATATATATATATTTCATCCGAAATGACGGCGATAGAAACTTACTTGGGCTGGACACTTATAGGTAAATATCAGGAAAATAAAAAGAATAAATTCTCAGATCATTGTAAAACTTTCTCGATATAATAAAGAGTTTTTTGCTTCAAAGTGTCCCTATTGAGTTGATTTCTACACCAAGTATACAAACTCATTCACTTGTTCCACTCTTTTTTCTTCAATCAGCACCTTGCAGTTTGTCATGCTTTTTTCTTTTTCAAAAACCAATACTTTTGTGTTGCTTATATTTACATGATTTAAATCATTAGTTAAACAGCCATGGCGAAGCCACACATCCCTGTCTAACACCTTTTTCGATAATAAACCAGTCCGTATAATCTCCGTTTATCCTGTCACAAGCAGTGGAATCCTCATAAAGTGATTTTAGTGCTCGTATCAAATCACCGCTCACCACATACATAAACAATGTCGACCACAATTTATTCCTTACCACTCCATCTAAATAATACCACATTTTAAAAGTTGCCACATATGGTACATTCCTATTTAAAATTAAAAGGTTGGGGAAGTGGAAGTCAGGGGGTTGATAAATGACAGATATATGTATCGTAAAAATGTTTTCCCACTGGAACAAAAATCGACGCGTTTCAGCATTTCCTTAAATTCTTATGAATACTGCCAAATATCGGGGTGGCCCACTCCGTATAATAGTATTCGATTAAAAATAAAATTATACCTATGCCCCTGTGACAAAATATAGAGATTTTTTAATTAAAAAGTTATAATCGTTTAAGAGAAGCAATAACTTAGTGATAATTTTTTACCACCCTGTATACTAAAGCCAAATTTTCACAAATGTCACACAAAACTTAATCCGTCACTAGTCTTCAAGTTAAATTAGTATTCTCTCTCTTCAGTCGATGTCTGGTTTCTGACGTCGTGACCCCTTTAATGTATGCCCGGGACAGTCATGCTTCTCCAGGTTTTTCTGTCTTCAGCAGTCCGCATCACTTCTTGTATGGAGAGGTTTGTCCATGATTTTATTTGATCGATATATCTTTTCGGTGATCTTCTTCTCCGGCGCCTTGTTTTTGTCAGTTCTAAGAGCTTTCTTAACTACTTTGTTTAGCTTCTTGTATTGGTTTAGATTTTGCTGTGTTCCTTTGATTTTTGCTTCTTGTCTCTTGTTAATTATTTGCATGGTATTTGTTGATATCCACGGCTTACTTATTTGTTGATTCTTCAAGGGTTTTTTCACTGAGCCCTCAAGACGTCTCTGAGCAATTTCCATAGGTCGTTTGCTGTTAACTCATTCATTCGTAATAGTGGTAATTCCTCTATTGCTTCACTTATTTCCTGTTTACATGAGTCTTCTTGGATTAGGTACCATATGTTCCCTTTTCGTAGATTTCTTGATGGTCTTTTAAGTTTAAGGCATAGCTCAGCTACCAGTGCACTATGATCGCTTCCGCAGTCCATATCTGGGTAGGTTTAGGTTAGGTTTCATGTGAGTGGGGGTGGTCACCCCTCCACCGCGACCCTTAGTAGGTCTATTGTGGCTCACCCCTAGAGGCTACAGTTCACCGCACAATCCAGTTCATGGTTGTATAGGGTGAGATTTTTTTAAAATCGGTAGGTTCTAGGTTAGTGTAACCAAATATGTTGAACCTTATTCTTCCCAGGCCGGGGCATGAACATAGTATATGTTCAGCAGTTTCGTCTTCCACGCAGCAGAACCGACAGTCCGTTTGTTGGTTCAGATCTATCTTTCTGAGGTGGTATCTTAGACGACAGTGTCCCGTAAGCAGTCCTGTTAGAATACGCAGGTCATTTCTGCTCCATTCTAGGATCTGCTTAGTTGTGTTTCTCGGGGGCTGTAACGGTAAAAACGCCTTCGAGTGGGTTAGCCCTGGTAAGTCGGACCAGTACGTGAGTATTTTCCTCTCCGCCCAGTCCGAAATAATTGTTTTGGCGGCACTTATGATGACTCCAAAAACCGGTTCTGGTCCAGTGAACGCAGATTCGGCCCCCTGTTTTGCAAGGGTGTCGTTTTTTTAATTTCCTTTCACCCCCTGGTGCCCAGGTACCCACAGTAGGGTCACCCTGTTGTTCGCACCAAGGTACTCTAAGGATTCGATGCAATTCCATACAAGTTTAGAATTTATCTTGTTGGAGCTCAGTGTTTTTAAAGCAGCCTGGCTGTCTGATATTATATTTATGTTTTTGTTTGCTAGAGGTCTGTTAGTCAACTCTCTTGCACACAATTCGATAGCGAATACTTCAGCCTGAAAGATTGTGGCATACCTGCCAAGACTGGTAGATATTTCAATCTTTGGTTTCCTGCTGAAAACACCGGCCCCAACTCTATCTGGGGTTTTTGAGCCGTCTGTGTACATTACGTATTCAGTCTCTGGGAAGAGGATTTGTCCCCTCATCCATTCGTCTCTCTTCGAAAAGAGGACTTTGAACGACTTTTCTACGTGTATTTTTGTGGCTAGCAAGTCAGGAACCATACCGAGAATTTAGTGGTTTTTTGTTTCACCCAGTATGCCGGAGTGATCCCCGAGTTGCTCTCCATTTATTTGCTTTTCCAAAGACAGGAATCTATAGGAAACTATCCTGGCCTCCCTCTCTAAGAGAATATCTAGGGGAGGGAGATGTAGGAGGTGTTCCATCGCTGCCGTTGGTGTGCTGGACATAGCTCCAGTTATGGCCAGGCATGCCAGCCGCTGAAGGCCAGCAAGATTTGCTCTAGCTGTCTGTTGTAACCCTTTGGTCCACCAGACTACTGAACCATACATGACCAGAAAACGTGAGAGAAAACCTGGCTTTGTTTATTGTTTTTTCCAAGTGGGCGTTCCAGGTGAGTCTTTTATCCAGAACTACACCCAGGTATTTCACTTCCGTCGCAAATGGAATGCTCTCTCCCCATACCTGGGTAAGTTTTTGTATTTCTTATAGAGGATCTCCACCTAGACTGAGTCAAAATGTGGTCAATTTGGTTTCTAGTGCCACCATCGGGGGACTGCCAGGTATAAAGACGGCCAACGTGGTGTTGAAAATTTGAGTTGGCGTCAAGATTGTTTTCTGTGCAAAAGTCAAGCAGCATTTCTCCTCTTTCGTTTTTTTATCCTGTTTCGAACTTTCCTACAACTGCCCTTAGATGATCATCTTCATCTGTACAACTGATTTCGGCATTAAATTCTCCGATTGGTGAATAGTTTAACAGTCACGATTCGGTCACCAATGGTTTCATATCCGAGAAATAAGTCTCTTATATTCTTGTTGATTCTTATAGCCACGACGTTTCGCGATTCAATTTCGTTGCCGGAGCTTATCACCAGTGATATAAAATGTCCAGACGATTTCCAGTGCGTTTTTGAGACTCCTGTTTTAGCTTAGTTTTTCACAGTTTGTTCTAGAACTTGAAATTTGCCTGGGGCATTGAGACCTCCGACGTTCCAGGTGCAGATCTTCATCATTGACGATGTTGGTTGTGGTCCAGTCGCATATTTTCAGTGTAGAGCCTGGTTACCCACCCTATCACAGCTACTAGTCCACTTCACACAAGCGACCCTGGAGTCACTGCGCCGAGTGCTGGTCGGATCGCATAGCGTAATATTTCCGGTTTTAGACATGTTCATGGGGTTTTCTTACGGGAAAATACCATGGTAGCCCCCCTCTTCTTGCCATGACGCAGTTTTAAAACCGGTGAGGCCGTTCTAGCTTCGCTTTTAAATAAGGTAAGTGTTGTAGGGGATAGTCCAGAGAACTGCCGCCTTCACTCCCTGACGGTACGGCTGCTGCCCCGCACCGTTTAGTGTTCGCCATATCTGGTTACCCTCACTTAGTAAAGCCTGTAGGACAATAAAGTTGCCCGGAGCGTGGCACTAGAAGCCATAAGTAAGAGCTGGGAACCCTGTGAGGACCAGTCATCTCGACCCACTTCCTGTCTATGACACTTGGTGTGACCGACCGACATGAAAAGTGCTACCTCTACAGCGAAACCCCATACACCCCTTTAGTATTACATACCTTAAAACAGTGGTCGCCAACCTCTTCAATGTGTTGAGCTACTTTGTTAATTTTGGAATAAACAGCGAGCTACCCACACGGAAGCCACGTAACGCAACGTAAATGAGATAATCCACAGTTAATTTATCATTATATGTATTTATTTTACTATTTAACTGATAATACATAATACATAGGTACTAATAATAAACTAATAACAAAATAACTAATATTACTAGTACGTACTTGTTCATAGCTATATTCCTACCTACCAAACGAAGGTGTTTGAAAAATAAACACAAACTTTTATCCAGCCACAACGGCAGGTCACGTAAGATTTAAAAATAGTTAATAATAACAACAACAAAAATAACGCACTATCATGAACATAAACATTGAAAAATAAAAAAGCACGTTTAATAAGAAGGCTGACACTCAGACTCATCGATAATTTTTTTAATGTTTGCAGTATAATTTGATGCAGCCATTCGAATACAATTATCCAAATGTTCATCTGTAAGTCGATTGCGATATTTGTTCTTAATAAACTTCATATTGGAAAAAGAAGATTCACACAAATAGGTTGAACTGAATAATGCTTTCACTTTCAAGGAAACACGGCATAGAACTGAATATTTGTCTTTACTTACAATAGGCCAGATACATTTGGTACTTGAGACTAACGATTTTAAGGCTAAATCATTTTGAAACTCAATTACTTCCATTTCTGTTGCAGCGATGTCTTCGCCAAAGTTCTGCATAACACAAGTTGCAAACTGTTGGATATCAATTTTCATAAAGGGTGAAACAACAAACTGCGCTACTAAAGCCATTTCTTTGAAATCCTTAAAACGATTTTTGAAGTTATTCTTCATGGTAGAAACTATTTCTACATGATATTTGCTGTCATAGGGTTCTAATGGATTTTGAGATATTTTTTCTGAAAGAATAGGAAAATGCTTGGCATCGCTGTTAATTAGGTTTTGTTCCCAAAACTCCAGCTTTTTGATAAATGCTTTTATATCAGAAATCATTTCCGCTAGTTCTTTGTCTCTCCCCTGAAGCTGCAAATTAAGTTCGTTTAATTTCTCTGTAATGTCCACGAGAAAACCAAAATCTCTAAGCCAGATTGTATTTTCTAGTTCCGGAGTCGGTTCATCGCGTTGTTTCAGCACCTGTCCTCTACTTAACCATCGGACTTCAGAGTGAAGGAGTAGGACCCCGTATTGACACTCAACTTCATCGGCCAAGGTTTTGAATAATCTTCTTTGTAACGCTTGAGCTTTAATCTTGTTCACAATTTTTACCACCAGTTTTATAACGTTGTTTAGTTTCAGGAAATTTCCACATAATGCTTGCTGATGGATAATGCAGTGGTAACAGAGAAATTGCGAAAAAGTTTCATCTTTACAACATAACGCCACCAGACCCTTATCACAACCCACCCATAGCTGGAGCGCCATCGGTTGTCAAGCCTACCATTTTCGATATTGGAATTTTCTCGAAAAAAATAATTTTTTTTAAATGAGAAAACAACTCCTGTCCAGTAGTGTGTCCTTTCAGTGGAATAAACTTTAAAAGATCTTCTTTAATCGTAAAAACCATCCTGACGAACGCGGCCATCTGGGCAGTGTCAACGACATCTGTTGATTCATCCAGTTGAAGTGAAAAATAAACACAGTTATCTTAGTCAGTTTTTAACTGTAAAAAAATATCATTGTTTATTACTTCTACACGTCTCATCACTGTATTAGCAGAAAGTTGCATACATTTTATAGCTGAAACTATCTCGTCTTTATTTCTAAAGTTGGCCAATAACGAATCAGCAGCTTCTAAAAACGCCTGTTTTATCATTTTCCCGTCTTCATAAGGTTTCTGTTTTTGTGCAATTATCTGGGACACACGGTACGATGCTTCAGTTGCAGCCTTACTTTTGTCGACTGTTCTTAAAAATATTGATTGTTTTCCAATTAACTGCTTTTTTAACTGTTTCAGTTTCTCCTTTCTGGCGGCAGAATGTAGTGGAAATGATTTTTCAAAATTAGAATGTACAGTTTTATGATGTCTCTCAATATTTCCTTTTTTAGCTACGGAGACCGAAGTATTACATAACAAACACACATTTTTATCTTTAGCTTCTGTAAAAAAGTATTGTTCTTCCCATTCCGAATGAAAGTGGTATGTCTTTACCTTCTTACAACTGCTTGCAATAATATTATTTTTTGTTGTTCTCTACTAGCCCAACCGCTGAACGTTGGTTACGCGTTCAGTTTTAAACTAAGCGCAATGTCGCCGCGCCGTGCGTATTTATCCCGTTCAAAGCAATCCAGATCGTTCTCGAACACTAACGCGCTGGTCCGGCTGGTCGGTTCTAGCCGATTCTAGCTTGATGGCGTCAGCGGCAGATCGCTCACCGCAACGTTGCCGCTGTTTATGTTTAATATTATGACAATTAGATTTTTTTGTGGAATTTTCGGAAACTTCTCTGATTTTTGCAGTTGAGCTACCGGTAGCTCGCGATCGACTACCTTAAAATATGAAAATTTTCAGTCTAGAAACCGAAAATAAAGTTATATATAGCGCATTTCATTTAAAAAAACACAGCTTTATTACATTTATCAACATTATATTAACCATTGCCTGCAACTCCTCAGATAATGCTAATATGACCTGATTATTGGCGTAAAGAAGGCATTTGACGATTCAATAATTCATTCTCAATTCATATGCACTCTCTTTTAAATCTTTAAAACAATTGTTTATGAATAAAATATACAGCCATGGCGAAGCCACACACCCCTGTCTAACACCTTTTTTTTATGTTAAACCAGTCTGTGTACGCTCCGTTTATCCCTACACAAGCAATGTTGACCACAATTTATTCCTCCCTAATGTGTCATAGACTCTCAAATGTTTTGACTACGCCTCGTAGTGAAAAGACCTGATCCATACATCTTCCGCAACCGCTTTCTTTTTATTTACTTACAGATTATTACGGAAAAAACAAGAATTCTCTTTCGTTAATTTCGACATTGTCTAGCAATTTTTGGACATTTCAAGAAACGTCGGACGGTTTCAATCGCACCGCGGCCATAAATCATTCGCTAGATGGAGGTGTTTTTTTGGTGCCGCAAAGAAAGAGGTAAGGACGTCTTTATCTTAACAATAGTGAATAGTAGCATAGTAGAATCATTGCACAAAACTAACTAAACTAAATGAATTCTATTTTGCGTGCTTTATTTTTTACAAACTTTTTATTAATTCTTTAGTATCTGAATCTTTTAGTAATTCATATTCGATTGAAATAATAACAAGATTTTCCAATCTTTCCTGAGTCATACCGGATCTTAGATAATTTTTTATTATTTTTAATTTTGAAAATGAACGTTCAGCTGTGGCGACAGACACTGGCATAGTTTTCTTGAAGCCACATGAGTGTTTAAAAAGAATTTATTCTTTTCTACCGGAGAGAGCCAACTCGATGTATCACCCACGATACACGTGTTCGAGCACACCACAAAGACTAATGTTTATATTAAATTCCGTACGACAAATTACCGGGACAATCGGCTAGAAATTGGAAAAATATTGTTGGCTATTTTCATTTTCGACCAATCGTTGTTCGAAATATTATTATTATTTTACAAAAATGATTTTCATATTCGAGTGTTTTAAATCATATCAAAGAGCGTTTGGCCCAATTTCGCGGATCTAATTGTAAAATGTAACATCATCATTCAAATGCTAAGAATTTTGACGTACGGTACTGCGTGGTACTATTTTTAATTTTCCATCACTTAAATAAACGTAACGACAAAGGCAGCGTTTACCAGAGCAAACAGTTAACGAACTGTTTATATTGGTCATCGTAATTCGATAATCTGTGTAAGAAATAATGTATTCTTGCATCCAAAAGCTCGTGTCGACCACGGGGGCGAATCCAAATATATCTTACATCTGATCTCATACAAAATTATGAAGTAGCGATATTGAACACCTGTATCTTAAAAACTGTTAATCTTACAGCTTTGTCGCAATGGACACATTTAATCAATAGGTCAGATTCTGCAACATACCAAAATTTCGTCAAATTCTGACCGAAGGGTATTTTCCATTTAAAACGTGCCACCCCCCCCTATCTATTGTAAAATAAAACTTAGAAACTTACCTCTTACCTCGAATGCTGTAGCAATGTATAATATCTCAAAACCATTGGTAACATTTGAAAATCTTGAAAATAAAAAATATTTTATGACTACTGTGAAATAATTTTATTTATAATTTTACCTACAGCAATAATAGTAATTCAGTAAATAAACAATCATGAATTATGATCGTCCGTCGCATCGGCTACTGGTCGGAGCCGGCTCGTGTCTGGTCTACATAAAAAGTCATTCTCCTAAAAAAGTAGTTTGTTATTTTAAATTTAGTTGGTCTAGTGAAAACTCTTGTATCGTCATAACACTGTAAGTTATATCAAGTGCCCCAAGGGCCTAATTTAAAAAAAGTTAAAAGAAAATACCCATAGTAAGCAAAAACTTATATTTGGGAGGTTAAAAATATACTTTTTTTTTAAATAAGATTTTTCACATCTGGTTTTTGTAACACTTTAGAAAAAGTCACGCGTCGCCACTGCGAAATACAATGGAAATTTTTAAATTGGGTGCACAATTTACAAATTCTTTAACGACACTTCGATACTAAATGTTAACCCTTATAATACCAAGCGGGGTGCAAATGCACCCCACATGTACTTTTTTGTATATACGAGGGCGGTTTGATAAGTCAATGACTTTTTGAATAAAACAAATTTTTTTCCGCAAATAAACATTTTATTTTTCTACATAATCACCTTTTAGCTCGATACATTTAGTCCAGCGTTTTTCTAATTTTTTTATTCCCTCCAAATAATAGGTTTTTTCAAAGCTTTCAAAATACGCGTTTGTTTCGGTAATGACTTCTTCATTGGACTCAAATCTCTTACCGCCCAGCCATTTCTTTAGGTTTGAAAACAGAAAATAGTCGCAAAGGGGGTAAATCTGGAGAATATGCTGGATGGGGTAGCAGTTCGTATCCCAATTCGTGGATTTTGGTCATCGTGTCTAGACAAGTATGCACACGTGCATTGTCTTGATGGAACAGCACTTTCTTCTTCGCCAAATGCGGCCGTTTTTGCTTATAATCAACGTCGAATCTGTTCAAAAGCTTTGAATAATATTTGCCGAGGATCGTTTTACCTTTTTTGAAGTAATCGATGTGAATGACACCGCGTACATCCCAAAAAACTGTGGCCATGACCTTGTTGGCTGACAGACTCTGTTTCGCCTTCTTTGGTCCACGTTCACCCCGAGCAACCCACTGTTTCGATTGTTCCTTGGTCTCTGGCGTGTTGTGATGGATCCATGTTTCATCCACAGTAACAAAATGGCGCAAAAATTCGTCCGGATTACGGCTGAACATAGCTAAACACTCTTTTGAAGTGGTCACACGATTGCGCTTATGGTCGAGTGTGAGCAATCGCGGCACCCATCTCGCAGAGAGTTTTTTCATTCGTGTAAAATATGATGTACACGTTCAGTTGAGATACACTTACAGCATGAGCCAACTCACGCACTTTAATTCTCCGATCATCCAATATCATTTCAAGGATTTTATCGACGATTTCCGGCGTGATCACTTCTTTTGGGCGACCTGGACGTTCGGTGTCACTAGTGCTGGTACGCGACCACAACGGAACTCTGTAAACCACTTCTTAACCATTGAAATTGATGGTGCCGAGTCCCCGTAGTATTTATCAAGTCTTTCCTTAGTTTCAGTGATGGATTTTTTACGTAAAAAGTAATGCTTAATCAGCACACGAAATTCACTTTTTTCCATTTTCGTAAAAATTCACGAGGTTGTCTGCTTTGAACGGCTATCAAACACCAACTGCACGACGTAGCTTGCTCAAAATTAGAAAGTTGCCCACTGATAGATTATAGTTGACGGCAGCACTGTTGCATTTGGAGTAACTGCGCGGGAAATTCAAAAAGTCACTGACTTATCAAACTGCCCTCGTATCTAAGCCAATTATATTTTGTTTTTTCTCTTTTTGGTAGCTGCATTTTTTTAGGTTCCAAATGTAATTTACCTAAAATCTTACATGGATTTTTTCCATCTCAGTAATTATTTAGGTTTTTAGAGTGCGGGGTGCATTTGCACCCCGCTTGGCATTTTACGTATACAAATATTTCTATGTTATTATGAGATAACGGCACAAGGACAAGGTGAACGGGTTGTTCTTGAACATTCTGATTACCTAAGTCAAGGATATGGTATCACAACTGATAACTTCTTTACTAGTCTTCAGCTGTCTCAAAAATTGTTGGATAAGAAGCTTACATTATGTGGCACTCTGCGCAAAAATAAGACGTTTATACCAAAGGAACTACTTCCATCATCTTCAAAAAAAGAATATTCTTCAATGTTTGCTTTTACAAAACATTGTACATTAGTGTCTTATGTGCCGAAAAAGAACAAAACCGTTATTTTGTTATCAACCGAGCATGACGATGACAAAGTAAGTAATAAGGAGTCAGACTACAAACCAGATATTGTCTTGCATTATAATAGTACTAAAGGAGCTGTAGATGCAACAGACCAAATGGCAGCAAAATATACCACTCAAAGAAAAACTCTTAGATGGCCCATGGTACTTTTTTACCATATTATCGATATTGGAGCTATAAAATATGGAAAATTAAAAATCCAAATTACGGGTCTGGGCACTTAAATGCAAGAAGAAAATATCTTCTTCAGTTGGGAAAGGAACTGGCCAAGGAAAATATGATTTATAGATTTTGAAATACTAATGGTTTGCAAGCAAGCATACAAGAAAATATTCTTTTAAAGTTGTTCCAGAATTGGAGCAAAATATCCCTTCAACAAGACCTGTAGGAACTCAAGGTAGATGTTTTCTCTGTGAAAGAACCAAAGATAGAAAATCAAGACAACGTTGTGGAAAATGTGAGCGTTTTGTTTGTGTAAATCACTCTGAAAAAGAAATTTTTTGTATCCCATGTAAAGCAAAAAATTAAAATTAATTTTGAATACCTAATTAAGGTTTGTTTATTTTTTAGTAACTAAATTGAAATAAAAATAGATACAAAATAATTTATTTTTCTTTTTTTTTTCATTTTACTTAAAAAAAGTGTAAAAATTACAAAGATAGACAAAAAAAAAACGGGGTGCAAATGAACCCCGCTTGGTATCGCACGTATGTAAAAAAGCTTGGTATTATAAAGGTTAAAAAACAAATAAATTGGAATCAACAGAAGAATTTACAACAACAAGAATAAGCTCGCATTCTGCGTTCTACTGGTACTACTAAACAGAGTAGGGTGCGCCCTGCTTGCGAATAATAAAGAAATTAAAATAAATTAATTTAAAAATTAATGTTGATAATAATTATTCAATATATTAACATAAATTCATAGCGAATGCGAGCGTAGCGCACGGGGGAACGGAAAACTTTGGGAAGTCTCGTGTCTCAAACAAAAATAAGAGTTTTGGTAAATTACCGTGAGGCACTGTTAGTACTCAATATCTAAAACCTGCGGTGTGAATTTGTGGCGAAGGCTGGCAAAAGATGGGAACGAATAAAAATCTGTGGTGGCTCAGGCTGATGTTCTCCACGGGTAGAAGCTTTATTAAATCGAGTCTTTTGGCATAAATCTAGCAGTAGAGAGTGAGAAAACCTCCACATAAAATCGAGTGCAATCTTTGATCATAAAACGAATAGAAAGAAGCATTGCTACTCTGCACGAAGTCCGGAAACGGACTTCATGAAACTTGACGCACGACTCATTATTTGATTGTTTTCTGTGAGTGTGTCAATAAAGGAGAGGGAAGGGTTAGAACGACTGTCTAAGTTAAGAAAAGATCAGCTTAATTAGGGTATGCAGTCTTTGGCTAGAAAAAGTGTAACTCTTTTTTCTGTTCAAGCTTTCGAGTCTTTATTGGCTCTTCATCAAGAACTCTACAAATAACATTGAAACAATTCATTGGAAATCCATAAAAGCAAAAAGTACTTACAAAGTTGAGATTTGAAAGAAGCATTGTTCATTATCACAATTATATAAAATATTTATTTAAGTGAACCATCTCTTACTTATTTATCATTATATAGACAAACAATTGTAGGACAGAAGTTGTAAAAACATTAAACATTTTTTTTGTAGGTTTCGGAAAAATTATTCTCATTATTAATAAATTATAACCTTAAAAACAACCATGTGAGAAAATTCTGGCGGGAAAGAAAATGAAAGATTAATTGACAAGTTGACAATTCATGACATGGAATCATAGAAAACTTGACTTGACTTGACTTGACAAACTTGAAAACGGGATTTTTGATTAGAAATTAAAAAATTGTTATTTGTATTATGATTTGATAAGTGGGAAGGAAGACTAAGTAAATAGGAATAAATAATGCTAAGATTGTCAATGTCAGTTCTAGCATTCATAGAGTTTGGTTCTTTGACAATGTTGGTCATTTCAAGAAAAAGTCTTTTGGATAAATTAGATTCATTATCTAATATGCTTACATTAGCATAATCTGGGATGTGAACTTCAGTTATAGCATGTATAGCTAATGTACTAGAATGTTTGGAATTTCTAATATTGCTTTTGTGGGAAGAAATTCTATCTTTAAGTTTACTTTTAGTTTGGCCAATATACTTTTTTTCACATTGTGAACACGGAATGGAATAAATTAAATTGGAACGTTTTAGCAGGGGATCTTTATCTTTTAATTTTAAAAATATTGAATTCAACTGTAACGGATTTTTGTAAGCAACATTGATGGTTGGATATTTGAATAACAATTTTTTCATTTTTTGATTTAATTCAGAAATGTGGGGAAGGGAAAAGTAATATTTCCGAGTATTATCTTGACTAAGAGGAGTGTTAAGAGTGGGAGATACATTGATTATTGATGATCTGGTGAACAACAGTTTAAATATTAGTTTTTTTGGTAACCACTGTCAATGAACGTAAGTACTGTTTGCTTTTATGGATTTCCAATGAATTGTTTTAATGTTATTTGTAGAGTTCCTGATAAAGAGCCAATAAAGACTCGAAAGCTTGAACAGAAAAAGAGTTACACTTTTTCTAGCCAAAGACTGCATACCCTAATTAAGCTGATCTTTTCTGTGTCAATAAAGTAAATTTTTAAAAGATTTTAAAGTTTAAAGTTTTAATAATGGTTAAAATTAGTGAGATACATGCTGGTAAAACATTGTTATATTACTGAAACAATAACGACAAATTAATTTTGTTCATCTTGTGTGTGATCCCAGACAACAAAACATAAATGTGCTGGTGTAACATTTTACAGGTAAGTGTTTTTAATGCCAAATTTGTTAAATATTTAAAAATAAATAATAATTGTACTTCAATAAAATATATAGGTTAAACTCACATTACCGTAGCTTAGTGTAAAATTATAGGTTTGTGGTAATTTTTTATAACATGCCCTTTAAAACACTTTTAGACAATTTAAAAACATAAATTTTAAACTAGAGTGGGAATCAGGTGGTTAATATTCTAGTAAGACATACTCAGTATTATTATAAACGTAAAAATAACGTTTTTAGATAAAAAATGTACCTAATGAATACTTAATTAACCATTGTTCTACAAGTAGTAGTGTTTTGTCATATAATCACGCTTTTTTTCGTAGCGCTTTCATACATGCTCGTCGATTGCTGGTACTCTTGAGGCCTCCTTTAAAGCAATTTCGAGCTGATCGGGATACGTTCACCTAGATAGACCTCTACCGACTTGCTCATTCCCACTCGCCAAATAAATCTGTTTCGTCAATCTTCCTTCATCCATCTTCTCTACTTGTCCAAACCATTTAAGCATTCCTTTATCCATCTTTTACATCACACTGTTCCCTTATCTCACTATTCCTGACTTTATCCATCAGATTCACTCTAGCTATACTTCTCAAACTACTCATCCCCACAGCGTTGATCCCATTTTCATGCTTTTTTTGCCAAACCCAACATTCACTACCATACATATGTGCAGAACTTTTTTTTCCATAATTTTACTGAGGATTGTTTTGCTCGATATTTTAAGTTAAAAGTGAGACCACTTGAGTTACCCAAGTGGCAACAGAAATTTGTAGGAAACCGTAAATATTTTTAAAACATTACCAAGGTTGTTTAAAAAAATTAATAAAAGAAAGGTGTCTTTGAAAATTTTAAAACATTTTATTGGCAAAAATGTTTTTGAAAATATTAAAAATGTAATGTAATTTAAATCCATTAGAAGATCATAAAGTGTTGTTAATAAAATCTATTTGTTTTTGTTACCTTACTTCAACACTTTGTCTCTATCGAATCGAGATATTTGACGTATTTCATGAATGCAAATTATTTTTTTAACAATTCATTCGTTTATATTATTCATTACATGAATATAAAAATAATCAAAGCGATTTTTAATTTGTTACGGTCACAAGTGTTAAACGCTTACGTACCTTCCATACGAATCGACGCAATAGTCCGGTAGAAAAACGAACTCTACAGATAAAAAATATGTCTACTTTAATTTGATTTAATTTTATTTTCTGATTAAAAAAATCTTTCATTCTTTTTCATCTTGTGAGTTTGTTAAAAGCATCAAGACAACCCGGTATTCCTCTAAATTTCGAATTCCAGGTGAAATTTTTGTCTTACACTTTTAAAATTAGGTTAGGTTAGATTCGATATGAATAAATTTGAGGATCCTCTACTGAGTATACTTTTGGTATGATATTATTTAAATTCAGCAACGATTCAGTCAATACATCACAGTCCCGCGCCTAGCACTTTTGGCGCCCTTGTGCAAATTTAAAATAACGCCCCAAATTTGTATTACGTTCATATGTGAGTACAGATATGGGTTAAGTTAGGTATTATTATCCACTATTGAAAAATAATTTTAAAAAGTATTTTCATAAATTTATTTTTATTTTTATATTTTACAAGTACAAGCCATACAATTGAGGTTCATAACATAATTATAAACTAGCAATTCCTTACTGCTCTGATAGAGTAGGTGTGATGCAGGATTGTCGTCTAGGTAGGGTGTATATGTTGTATATATATATATATATATATATATATATATATATATATATATATATATATATATATATATATATATATATATAAGTTTTAACGCACAATAAGAATTTTTTAGTCAAGGTAAGTGTAGGTGTGCTCTAAAATATTAATGAAATACCTCTTAATTATTCGAAATTTATTGGGTGTTACAAAAAAAAGAGTTCTAGTATTAAACTTTGAAGAGTGACTTTGGATGTTGAAACGTGGCACTGCATGTCCTCACCATACTTTTCATAAGATGGTACGTAATTATCGAGTGCTAATCGCAAGCATGATGAAAACTGTTCGTTAGTTAATCGATTGCGATAGTTTGACTTAATTATCTTCACTTATCTTAATGTTTAAGTTTATCTGCCATGTCCTGACACATGACTTCAACACGCCTTGTGACAGTTAGACGAGATTGCTGAAGTTCTTTAATAGCAGACATAATATCTGTTTTATTTTTAAAATCT
The DNA here is from genome assembly GCA_950111635.1 of Agelastica alni. Classification (NCBI taxonomy): domain Eukaryota; kingdom Metazoa; phylum Arthropoda; class Insecta; order Coleoptera; family Chrysomelidae; genus Agelastica; species Agelastica alni. The sequence goes on along the minus strand of OX467709.1, from coordinate 11,544,650 downwards.
CCAAATAATGTCTCACCTGCTTCAATAAATGCTTCCTTTATAATCGATCCATCTTCAAATGGTTTCTTGTGTTTCGCCAATACATAAGATATTTTAAATGACGCTATTGTTGCAGCTTTTGATTGTTTGGCTGGTCTTGTGAACATGGTTTGTTCTTTTTTTAAACAAGTTATCAATTGACATACTTTTCGTTTTCTTAATTCACTCTGTGAGGTAAAATACTTTTCATAGTTTTTTATGAACCGTTTTATGATGCCTCTCTAAGTTCCCACGCATAGGTATTGTAACTGACGCACGGCAAATGAGACAAATGCACTTATCCTTTATCATACAAAAGGAAAATTCTTCCTCCCAATCTTCCCCTACGGGAAAAAGGCGTGGCTATATGTATGTATGTATGTACGTTTTACTTTTCTTCGCCGTACTCATTTTGTAATATTTATTAATAAACTTTGTATCGACGTATTGCCTTCAAGTTACAACTCATACTGACTCCAATTCCTGCAGGCGCAACTTTATATCAGCGCAGTCTCGAATGTTCCCGTCAAACAAGCCGCCCAAAGTTTCTAGAAAAAGTGGCGAAAATACTAAACGCGATTTTTCTTTTCTATTCTGGTCCAATTGTGGATCGAATAAATTTTAATAGTTCATTCATTAAATTTGTTTTAGTTACCTACCTACTGAAACAAAATCTGTGTAAATATTTCTATATCAGAATTTTTTTCTCGAGATGGACCCAAAAAGCACTCGCGATCGACCGTTTGAGCACCTCTGATCTAAAACATTAAAAAGAAGTGGCTTGAAACACATAACTTGGAAAGGAAACCCGGAACTGGAAGACAAAAAATAAGCACGGGACAACTAATCACGTAAGATGTTTATTGGAAAATCCGTTTAAAATTGCGAAAGAAGAAACAGGTTTTTTGAGGTGTGTTAGAAAAGAACAAAAGCGCTTTAAACCTTAAAACCACCCAGCTGCAAAAAAACCTTACCTTATTGCAGCTAATAAGAAAAACAGGATTTACATTGAAGTTTTATGTTGTGAATCCAAATTTCTGCCAGGGCGTTGTTTTTACAGACGAAATGGTATTTCAGTCGAGTTTCAATGGTAGAGTCAAAGTATATGAGCCGTCAAACACAAGGTTTGTTGAGCTCTATACCCAAAATGTTGCTAACAGTAGTAAGTAGTCGTTTCTCGGTTAATGTGTGAGAATGGATGAGTTTTTATGGAATTTAAATTTGCACATGAATTTTGGGAAATGCAGAGGCATACATAAATGTTTTAGAAACTATAATGTTACCGTCTGTGAATGTTGTATTAAATGGAATCAATATTTATTAACACGACAACTGTCATGTCCATACTGCTAGAGCTCCGGACTTAAATTTAATGGAAATGATGGCATATTGTAAAAGATATTAACAAATTATTTTCGTGCACAAAATGCAGTCGAATTATGGCAGAGAATTCAAGAAGTTTCACAAGAAATAACTCCGGAGTTTGTTTAAAATTTAGTGGCTTTAAGGCTCTTTTTGTTTAGTATTTTTTAAGAATTTATCTATTTTTTTATTTATTTATTTTTTGTCTAACATGTTCTCAACGTTCCCACATTTTTAAATTAATTTAATAAATTTAATTCATTACCGTTTTAGTTATTTTATTTACTTTCACCACCTCTGCACTTAACTACATAAATAAGGTACATCAAGGGTTGAAAAACATTCGTTAAGATTTACGGGTATTGACGAATGGGTAGGTTTTAACGCAAAAGTCCAACTTACCAAAAATCATAAGAATGTCACAAAATAGTAATTTAATGTCCGAATTTTAAATTCGCTAACTGTATATATATTTTAATGTGATTTAATTTATTCTAAGAAGTGATCTGGGGGCAGAGCGGGGCCCCTGCCAAGTCGAGCAAAAAAGCGACACGGCCGTACCATCCTTTTCTCGAAGCAGTTCAGGTCATTTTCGTCTCCCTATACCTTTGTTGTGGATAAAACTAGAAGACTTAATTTTTAGTAACCAAACAGTCATTGCATAAACACGGTATATTTCAAATTTCATTTAATTTGAACCAGTAGTTTAAGAATTATAACTAGTCAAAGTTTTTTAATTTTGTCACTCACTGACTGACCGATCATCAAAACTTTGGTCCAGTTTTCTGGATACACTAACTGCATAAATAACTGTGTAATCCCATATAAATATATAGGATTACAAAGTTACATTTGCAGTGAATGAATCAGTGTACCTGTACATATATACATACAAATAGTCACGCCTTTTTCCCGTAGGGGTCGGCGAAGACCACTTCCTTCCACTTGCTACGGTTCTTACATACATCTTTTGCTTCCTTTACTTTTATCAGTGCTTTCATACATGCTCGTCGGTTGTTGGTACTCTTGACCTGGCCTTTCTTCAAAACAATGTTGATCTGATCAAGATATGTTCGTCGAGGTCGACCTCTACCGACTTGTCCATTCACACTTGCCTTATAAATTTTTTCGTCAATCTTCCTTCACCCACCCTTTCTACGTTCCCAAACCATCTAAGCATTCCTTTATCTATCTTTGTAACCACATCTTCTTTTACACCACAGCATTCTCTTATCTTACTATTCTTCACTTTATCCAACTAAGTCACTCCGGCTATACTTTGCAGACTACTTATCTCCGCAGCATTAATCCTATTTACATGCTTCTTTTGCCAAATCCATTTGACACTTTCTGGCTGTTCATAAAGCTATGCATTGCCCCATTTATTTGCTCAATGTCACTGTCATACTTTTCATCTCTCGTAAATTTTGAACCGAAGTATACAAACTCATTTACTTGTTCCACTCTTCCTCCCTGAATCAGAACTTCACAGATTGTCATGCTTTCTTTTTTTCAAAAACCCTTACTTTCGTTTTGCTTACATTTTTTTTTATTATTTTCATCCCTTTGATTTTCGGGGCATCATGTATATCATTACCCATCGCCTGCAACTCCTCTTCAAAAGACGCTAATATGACTTGATCATCGGCGTAAAGAAGGCATTTGACGATCAAATCATTCATTTTCAATCCATACGCACTCTTTCAAATCTTTTAGACAATCGTCTATGTATAAGTTAAACAGCCATGGCAAAGCCAAACATCCCTGTCTCACATCTTTTTGGATGTTAAACCAGTCCGTATAAGCTCCGTTTATCCTAACTATTCAGTGCTCGTATTAAACTACCGTTCACCCTATACATAGACAATGTCGATCACAATTCACTTCTCATCACTCTTTCATAGGCCTTTTCCAAGTCTATAAAAGCTCGATAGACCTTCTGACTTTTAGCCAAGAATTTTTCGACTATACCTTGTAATGAAAGGACCTGATCCATACATCTCCTTCCTCTTCTAAATCCTGATTGCACATCCCATATCATCTTTTCAGTTCCATTCGTCACTCTTTTAATCAATATCTTTGCATAAAGTTTGCCGACTATGCTGAGTAAACTAAAATCGGTAGTTCCTACAGTCCTGCTACGAACCTTTTCCCTTGTAATGCAGCACGAAAACGGCCTTGCACCAGTCATCTGGTACGCTGCCACTCCTCCAACAAAGGTTAAAAAGGCGGTACAGCAGACTAGTTACCACGCTTTGTCCAGCCTTCAGCATTTTAACTGTTATCCTGTCGTACAATTTCCTTCGTATTAATTTCACTTTCATTGCAACTTTCACTCATGTTTCCGAATGGGGCCTGTTCTTGAGTATCCTCTTTTTCAAATAAACTTTTGAAGTATTCCTTCCATCTCTTTAACACTCATTCCTCTCCTTTTACCATACTACCATCTTGGTTTTTAATTTTTTCCAGTTGCGAGGTAGTATTTTTACCTCTGGCTGTTCTTATGGACTTCCAGAAGAGTTTAATATTGTTTTGGAAATCGTCAGATAACCTTCTATCAAAATAATCGTAATCACTTTTCTTCTTTCTAACTACAACTTTTTTTGCGACACCTTTTAACCTTTCATAGTCATTCTTTGCCTTGTTTACATCTTCAATCGTTGCCTTTTGCGTTCTTTGATTGGCTTTTGTAGCTAGCCAATCCAGCCAAGCTTTCTTCTTCTCTGACACTGCTTTTTGATTCTCTACGCACATTTTCTGTAACTTGCATATTTCCCTTCTTTTACTTACACCACACACTTTAACAGCAATATCCTGTATTGTATAATAAAGGAAAAAATGAAAGACTTTTTACAAAAAGAAATGAGATGCCATTAAAAACATAACTTGTAAAAAACACCAAATCTCGCAACTCAGTTCTTCTACCGTAAAAAGTTGTGAGATCGATGTAATACCAAGTCGGTTAATTTATTCAGTCCCTACTTAAGGGTTCTTTTGTCTTAAGTTATTACGTAATTAGCTAACCTAACAACATCTTATAGTGACCATATCAATATTAAAAATCTTTTATGTTTTAGATAAATAGATTGACTTTGTGTGCTTTATTTTTGCAAACTTTTTTATTAATTCTTCAGTTTCTAAATCAGCGCCTTTGGACATCTGGCGCTGTGGGTTTTTGCCCATGACCTACCTAGATTTTTCACCAATCGTACATGTGTGTTATTTGACAGCATCCCAACAACTAAATAGTCTAGTCACCGAATTCAAGCACCCCAGAATGACATTATTTATGATAATAGACATAGACATATTATTATTTATTGAATATCCTAATTAGTGGGCTAATAAATAAACATATTATTATGACAAGTGTTTAACCATTTGCGTAAGCTATGCCTTATTTCTGATAGAATATTTAGTTGCGTCTGACCTTCACTACTACGTGCATTTGGTTGAGAAATGGTTTTGGTGTTTAAAAATTAATCATAAATTTTTCCGATCAATGGTCAAAAATTCAAGTAGCCTAAAGAATTAATAAACCACCCTTTTAGGGTTTTTATCTGAATGTGCATACAACGTTTGCAATTTTAAGGGTTTTTTGCAACTTTACGAAAAACAGCAAAAAAAGAATTTGTTTTTTTTTATTCAATTAAAAAAGTATAAAATTTATCCAGACAAAAAATAAAGTATATAATTAAATCCGGTATGTGATCGCATACAAAAGATTTGAGAGAAAAAGGGTTATTCAATTTATAAATGTGGAAAATCGGAATGTCTTAAATAGACTGAACAAAAAATAATCTTAAAATTCTGCCGCAGTACATGTTTTTCTATGATACCTAAAAGGACATAATATTCCAGTACCGGTATCTGATTGTGGAACTCATTTATACGTTAAGCTATTTCAATATTTTCCAAATTTGCAATTCTTTCAGACCTGTGGCATTAAAACAACATTCACTTGCAAGTGTTAAAGTTTCAGCTGCACTACAAACATACCTTTAAAGTTTTTAATGAAACGTCGAATTAAACAATTGTCTTTTTAAGACCACTTTCCCTCTTTCCCTCTAGCTTCATACAAATACACATAACATAAAATATTAGTAACTTAACAGTGTGAAACAGCCAAATGGAATAAATTCGATAACGAATAAATGAGAGCGTGTTGGGAAAAACGCTTGGACACGTCGATTTGTATTTCTAGATGCGCATTTTTTTCAAAAAAAAATAATTATATAGGGTGTGTCATGTGACAGTGGCCGATATCAACTTTCTTATTTTAAATACAACCCCCTGTATATTATTTATTTTTTTATTCTTCAGAAAATTTTAGACATAATTCATGTACAATGTCCCATACCTATCTTCAACTGTTTCGGAAATATTAAGTGATTTCAGATTTATTACAAAAATTAACATTAAAAAAAGAAAATTATTTTATTTCACAAATTCGCTACATTACGCTCAATACTTATTTCCCATTTAGCTCTTAATATTGAGAAAATAAGCAAAAACCATTAAAGCGTTCCTTTTTATTGATATGAAATAAAAAAAATACAAAAACAGTTTTGTTTATTTTCGTATAAAACTCATAGCCTAGGCAACTTGTTGTCTGTCTGCATGACAGTAGTGATCAGTGTCAATGCTATTGTCGTTTGAATTTCGTTAACTGTACGTAATAATATCAGAAAAATAGTTCATTTAGCAGAAATGCACAAAATAACCATTCTACAAATGATTGGTTATGGAGATAACACACGGACTCAAATGGAAGTTTTAAAATAATTTTCTTTTTTTAATGTTAATTTTTGTAATACATCTGAAAACACTTAATATTTCCAAAACAGTTGAAGATAGCTATGGGACATTGTACATGAATTATGTCTAGAATTTTCTGAAGACTCCAAAAAATAAATAATATACAGGGGGTTGTATTTAAAATTAGAAAGTTGATATCGGCCACTGTCACATGACACACCCTATATAATTATTTTTTTTTGAAAAAAATGCGCATCTAGAAATACAAATCGACGTGTCCAAGCGTTTTTCCCAACACGCTCTCATTTATTCGTTATCGGATTTATTCCATTTGGCTGTTCCACACTGTATTATTACACAAATTTGCAATTTCTGGAAATAGATTACAAGTCTAATTTTATTGAAGGTTTACCAATGCGACTGTAACGCCTTAATCCTGAATTTTAAATATTTGTTTTAGTAACAGAATGGTCTTTTCCTTGAATTTGGTTAATTTGTGGTTTTTCATTAACATCGGAAGATTGTGATGCATTACAGTCACTATATTGAGACATGTCAGAATTTGGGCTAGATTTCAAATAAGAGTCACTGTTGTGGTTATCAATAATTAATTCAGTCATTTTAGACGAATTCGAATCGGGAGAAGAATTGGGCACTATGGAAACATCTGGATATTAAATATTAATTGTTTTATCAAGATTAAATACATTACAAAAGCGTTTTTTTAATTCATCGATTTAAACCAATGCATGCTTTGGGTAGACCTATCGTGTGGCCTGCGGACGGCCCGCACTGCGACTATTAGAAGGGAAAGGGATCATAGAAAGGAGATGATGATTTAAAAAGTTGCAGGTCATAGTTCTCTGGAAAAACTGATTTTGGAAGCTTGTTTCATTCCGTAGCAGCCCTGTAAAAGAAGAATTATTGATGGAGATTGGTCCTTGTAGTGTCAATCTTAAGAGTAAATGGGTAAGACTGATTAGCGTGCCGAGTTTTACGGCCGAATGTGGCCAGTGGTGGTATAAGAGTTTTTCTGGAGCATCTGCCATGGAAATGTCTGTTGAGTAATGTCTGGTCTGCAACTCTTCTTCTATGTTCTAGTGGGTGAAGGGTATATGTTTAAGCCTTGTACGTCGTTAACAGTTGATCAGGAGTAAAAAACTTTCTAGCTTTCCACAAAAAACCTAGCCTATGGCTTGCTGCCTTTGCGATGTTGGCACATGGTCATGCCAAGACATATTATTAGACACCGTGACTACCAAAATCGAGATGGAGGGACTTGATTCAAGAATATTTCCGGACATTGTGATGGAATGATTTGAGAAATTCACTTTCTTAGAAAACGTGGCGCTTTGTGTTTTCTGGACGTTGACCTGAACAATATTGTTGGTTCCCCACTCGACGATTAATTCAAGATCTCCATTGATGGAGTCGACCTGTTCCTGCCTGAGTTTATTTATATTATATTCTTCAAAAGTGATCGATAGGATGTGAAAGTTGAGACAAGTATGCTGTCGTCTGCGAAACTGTAAATGGGGTTCGTGGTGGTTTTCAAGAGGTCGTTGATGTGTAAAAGAAATAGGGTGGGGGACAGGATGGAACCCTGGGGGACCTCTGCATTGGTTTTTAACGCATCAGAAGAAATACCGTCAACTGCCACATGTAAGTAGCGATCTTGCATGAAGCTCATGAGCCATTGGCGCAGTTTCGTTGGGAGACCGTAGGCAGATAATTTGCTTAGCAAAGCCTGGTGCCAAACGCGGTCAAAGGCTTTAGATATATCCAAGGCTATTGCACGGGATTCACCAAACTTCTCAATAGTGTTTGTCCAGAGCTGAGTGACACAAGCCAGTAAATCTCCAGTAAACCGAAGTTGTCGAAACCCATATTGTCTGCCATGAATTATCTCAAATTTCTTCAGATATTTGATAAGTTCTATGTTAATCGCTTTTTCCATAACTTGCAATAGAGCGATAATTCGCAGGAATAATCTTCTTTTCTTTTTTAGAAATGGGTTGGACTTCCACAGACGGAAATACTCCTTTGCTGTATGATAGCTTGAAGAGTCTACAGAGAACTAGGGTGAGCTCTTGAGCACAGGTCTTCAGGACAATTGTCGAAATTCCATCTGGTCCTACTGCTAGAGTCAAGTTTTTATAGGATTTTCCTGATAGTGCGATGGCGGATAGCGACTTTAGGCATTGATGAGTTTATTCTAGGTATCGTTGGGGGTTGTTTCCCATTGGTATCGAGGGTTGAGTTAGAACTTAACATTCCGGCCAGTAGAAACGTTTTTTCCTTGGAAGATACGGCTGTCGTGACGTCGGATCTCTCGAGTGGTGGTAAAGAAAAAGTTGTGAAATTCCCAGTTATGGCACTAGCCAAAGACCAGAAGATCTTTGATCCAGGAGAGGCATTGACAAGCCTTTTGCATATTCTCGTGTCGTAAGATTCTTTGGCAAGATCAATCGTTCTATTGCAGGACGTGGACAATGGCTTCTCGACCAGCAATTGTCGGGAATTCGCACCAGAGTCGATATGCTTGATTTTTATCACGCACCGCATGGTTGCATTCTTGGTTAAACCAGGGTTTTGGGTTGGAGATCCGTCTTGTACCATGAGGAATGTATGATTTCGGTGACAGATTCTGCACATGTTGATGGGTATTGTGAGTGAAAGCAGACATCTTTCCATGGAAATGATAGGTAAAAGTCCCTCAGTTCATCCCATTTGGCTGATCTGTAATGCCAGACAATAGAGGTACCAGACGCGATTTTGGGCGGGATTGTTTGTTTGGACGCGGCCGAGATGAGTTTATGATCAGATTTCCCGAGTGGAGTGGTTATAGAGACTTGGTACTGGTCGGGATGTGTCATGAGGAAGAGATCAAGAATGTTGGCTTGGTGATTGGGGTTATCGGGTATATGGGTAGATTCTTCTTCTATCCGGGTCACGTTGTGTTTTATCGCAAAGTTCTTAGCTTTCAGACCGGCGTTGTCAGTGCGGTTGGATCTCAGCCAGTTCGCGTTGTGAACATTGAAATCATCCAAAAATATAACTTTTGTGTTAGGCTGGTTGGTTTGCAACAGCTCCAGCGTGTAGGAAAGATGTTGATGTAAGAAGGGTTGGTAGGAGAAAGATACAGACAGCAGAAAAATTTTGTTGATTTTTGTAAGGTTAACTTAAACCGCATGACCTCTAGGCGGTTCTTTAGTTCTAAGTTCTCCTGTCTGCAACAGGAAATATCGCTGCGAGTGTAAACACAGAGGTCGGTCTTAAATTTGAATCTCGTTTCAAGTTCCAAACCAGGACACAAAAGATGCGTATTGTTGAAAGAGGGTTTGATTTGTGTCTCTGTCAGAGCCAGTAAATGAGGCCTGTTAGTTTGTAGGTGGTGGTGTACTGAACTAATGTTAGAGTTGAGGCCTCGAATATTGCAGAAATCAATTCTAAAGTTGCTTTTGGGGGAATTATCAGCAACCGCAGTTGGAACATGTATTTTTATTGGACTTATTATGATTTGGTTTAATGGTTTGGTTTAAAAAGAAAATATAAAAAAAAAGAGTAAAAGGAAGAAGAAAAAAATAAAAATAAATAAAAAGAGCAGATATATGGACTAGCTTCTACAGAGATTTTTGCATCCAGGACGGTCAGTTGACCTCGATGAACTGTGGCCTCGGCAATGCCCCCCGAATACACGAGCTCGGATCCCCTCCAGTCACGAACTGGCAGGACACGAGTATCGGGATTATACACCAATTGATGTGGCAGCCTCCCAGAGCGTTGCTAATGGGTTGGGGCCACTGTACTACTTGGCGGTCAGCCTGCGGATCTGTTTCAATGCTGTACCCTCAGCTCCAGAGAGGCCTGACTGATGTCTGGATGGTTCCATTCGAATATAAACTAGAACACATTTCACCCGATGGACCGGAAACTGTGACTAAATGCCAAAACATGACTAGTCATTTCACGGCACCTATAATCAGAGCGGTGGTGTTTCACCGGGCGATGGAGGGTGAACCATCTACCACTTATTACCAGTCTCAATCAAAAACGTATAATTACAAACCTTATCTATGACAGTGCCTTCAATTCATTTTTCCTCCTCTTCTCTTTTAGTTTAAACATAAATCGACTCGTTGTTATGAAATGACATGATTGATTTAAATTTGCTTGTCGAAGATTCTAAATTTTTTTTTAACATAGTTAATCTAGTACGCAGTTTAAGGCAAAGAACATCTCGGCTGAAATTTAACCGGTTGTTGTTTGTGGTGTATTACGATACGCGAACAAAATATTATCAAGCCCTCACCACTAATAGTAAACCCAAGATAATCAAAAATGAACACTTTTTAAAACTTACTTTTAGGCCTGCGTTACTCAACTTATATAAAACAGTTTCAACTTTTTGCATACAATTATTTAAATTGTCATTCTAAACTAGAACATTATCAATATAACAACACACATTGCTCAACACGAATAATATCTAATCCATAGTGGCCTGAAAGATAGCTCGTAATACTCGTAATACCAAAAGGCATAATTTTATATCTATATAATCCTTGTAAGGTATTAATAGTGACAACTCTTGAGCCTTTTTTGACAATTTTAGTTGTAGATAGGCATTTTTTAAATCAATCATCAGTAATACCTTTTCTTAACATTGGCAATGGATAATGTTTAGTTCTTAAAACTGGAAGTATTAATACTTTTTAGTCGCCATAAATTGTTACCTTTTTTTACTATTATTACCTCTTTCTATTACAACAATTGGTGAAGCCATTTGCTGTGGTTGCTCCTCTCCAGAATACCCAAATCCTCTAATCTGTTTAATTTATTAAACACAACTGATCCAAGAGAATATGGTACGGGTCGTGCTTTACAAAAGATGGGTGTTGGATTATCTTTTAAACAATATCACCTTTACCACCGTTATATTTTCCATTACCTGCAGAAAACACAAAATACTTATTTTTGTATTCATTTACAATGGTATTAATATAAACAGAACTATCCTTAAACGCATTGCTTGTCAAATTTGAAATTATATATCTAACTCTTTTATCCAGTTTAAACCAATAACATTGGACAATATTGTGCAGAGTCCATTTTAACAACCATTATACTAAGTTTCTTTTTTAGACCTTTAAAACAAATAGGTATACATAAATTTTACCTAAAACTCTGATGTCATTTCCTGAAAATGTAAATAACTCAGTACTACATTCATGCAATTTATATTCAGAGAAATATTCATCATAATCATGTTTACTTATCAAAAAAACTAAAGCACCTGTGTCTACTTCAAAATCTAAATTCTTACAATCTACCTGAACATTTAGAATTAATGGATTTGTCACCTTAAAAATGTTGTTGGAAGCATAAAACAGTTTGTCAACATTAACAATACTCTCTTGCTCATCATTCGATTCTTAATCGCTACCATCCTCCTGTTCATGTTTTTCAACATACCTCACATTTCCTTTCTTCATTTTGTATACTTGCAGCTGTTTAGTTTATTACGATTTTCAAATTTTCCATATTATTTCTTTTATACTCCGATTCCCCTCTAGTGAAATTAACTTCTTTGGCTTGCATTTCTTTGGTCTATTTTTCTACAAGCTCTAAACTTATTGTTAATTTTAATGCATCTGAGATCTGAGAAATTTCGATTTTTAATTAAAATTTCTCTTTGTATTTTTTAACTAATCAATCCTGCTACAAATCTATCTCGTAAAGCTTCTTGAAGAAATGTTCAAATTTGCAAGATATTGCCATTGTTTTTAACTCGATAGCGTACTCATCTGTAGATTTATGTTCTTTTTGATCTCGTTTTGAAAACCGAAATCTCTCAACTATTTCTAACTTTGCAGGTTGAAAATAGCCTGACAACAGTTTTTTAATTTCATCAAAAGTATGATTTTCAGGTTCTTTAGGCATAGCAAAATTGGTTAAAATATCATAAAAACTTATCCAAAGCAAAAAAATGATTTTCTTTTTATCGTCTTCTGTAGAGTTGCATTTTAAATGAAAAAGATATGTCAACAGGCCCCATCATTTTCCAATTCAAATTCAGCAGCGCCGAATCATACCGAATTGGGTACCAGTGGCGTAATGTAAATATTTTGTAGCAGAAAATGTATTAAAATTGAATGTAAATAAAAAATATATAAATTGATAGTTTTGATATCATTAGGGGTTGCTCTTTTCGACAATGTCAAAATAAAAAATTATTTACTTACTTTCTTAATTGACATTTTATATCGTCACTGCCCACGCTTTAATCTTACATCATAACTGATAGGAAACTTCCTGGCTTACAGGAAAGATGTCTAATATTAAAGAATAAACACCCGCGGATCAACTAAGGACATGATATAGGGCAGCGGCTATATCATTACTACCTTTGAGTACAAGGGAGCTCACTTCCTTGTATTCAAACTAGACAGGTGCGGTTGGTTTGTTTTAAGCCAGCCAAGCTTACCGCGATCATCAGGCTTTGCTCAAGGTGTCATGCGACCCGTGCCAAGAGGCGTACTATATGTATGATATCTGTGCCTGCCCCAAACAGATATCGCAAAAGGAGCCTCTGAGATACCAGGCAATCTCCCGGTAGTATTTTTGCCTTGCTACGGTAATGCAGAGCTCTGCCGTAGTCGACCATTTTTTCTCTAGCTACTCGTGGGAACTATATGAGTAACCAAAATTCTAAAAACATTAAAACCATCTGCGACGAAGGCAATTTTCTCGCAGACGAACAAATGCAAATGGAGCAAATGGAGCAACCTAGCAACCAAATCTCGCAGGAAGCTGAGAGGGTACTTTTAAAATCCCCCACTCCCGAGAAAACGGACCTGACAACAGGGGGCGAGGCTAAGCAAACGGCCAGCATAAACCTGGACAAGAAGGTCAAACTTGCCGGCGCGACGAGAAAACATCTTAGCCGATTGATCAAGAGCGGGGTACCTTACGAAACCGCCTTAGATCAAATACTAAAAGAGCGGGATGAGAAAAGGAGCGGGAATCAATCCCCCCCTGCTCTCACCAGCAAGCGAATACGCTCGGATGGTAGCACTCCAGAAGCGGCGGCGAAAAAGCCACGCACTATGGAGGACCCAAACGAGCAAAAACGCTCCTTTGCAGCTGTAGCTCAGGGCATCAAGGTGGGCATAATCCACCCAGAACACCCAAATGCTCAGCTGTCAAACAAACAGCTACGGCTGCTACAGCGATCCATTATGGACACTGTAGACAAACTACCGGACGATGGTCCACAAGTGCGATTCCAGAGCTGCACCATTCGACCTGGAATCCTCCTTCTGTCCTGTACGGACATACCGAAACCCCACATCTGTGTGGTTTTCATCCCAGACGATGAGGGACTACCCAGACTGACGGGACAACAGGTAACCAACCGTCTGCGTAAGATGAACCGTACCCTGCATACCCAGGAGTGGACCATTCTACACAGGGAAAACGCAGGACCTGGTCAAATGTGGACGTTCTCAATGGATGAGGTATCCATTAAAGATTTGGAGCGGTTAAATTTCCGCCCATATTTTGGCCTTGGACAGGTGCAATTCCGGTCCAAGCGCCGACAAAACGACCTACACCAGGAAACAATGCGGGGAAGGAAAGTAAATCTCCCCACTCTACCTTTAAGTAGAAATGGCTAACCACATCCAATTTCTCCAGGCGAACATCCAACATGCTAGAGCGGCTTCATATGTCCTCAGCAGGAGGTTCGCCAATGAGCAACTCGATGTGGCACTAATCCAGGAACCCTGACTTCCAATACACGGCCTAGGACACTGTTTCGGTAAGTTAATAGCGTGTACTCTAGGTGGTAAGCCAAGAGCATGCATACTCATCAGAAAAAACATGAACTATTTTATGTTAACAGAATTTTGCACCCCTGATGTGGTTGCAGCACAGCTTTAGATCTCAGGAGGAGACAGTAGTGTAGATGTAGTCGTCTGCTCTGCTTACTTCCCTGGAGACCGAAAAGAACACCCTTCTCCAGCAGCAGTGCGAGATCTAGTCGCCTTCTGCAAGAGGAACAACAGACAACTGATCATTGGATGCGACGCAAATTCCCACCATCTGGATTGAGGCAGCAGCGACATCAATGAAAGAGGTGAGTACTTATATAATTATATAATAGGGGAAGGGCTAGCAGTAAACAACGTAGGCTCGGAACCAACCTTCGTTAACAAAATTCGCGGAGAAGTTCTAGACATAACTATTAGTACACAGTTTATGAGTACCAAAATAGTTAACTGGCAGGTATCTACCGAGCCCTCATGCTCAGATCATAGACACATACGATTTGACGTGAGAATAGGACAACGTCCGATAGTGCAATTTCGAGATCCAAAATGCACAGATTGGAAAGGGTACTTTGCATCCCTCCAACAGCACCTAGGTAACGGTAATAGCACTATACAAAATAGAGCCGATATAGAAGCGGCGAATGAGCATATCGCATCCGCCCTTCTAACGGCCTATAAGGAAAACTGCCCATTAAAGGAGAAGAGAGACCATAGAGGTATACCCTGGTGGAGCAGAAGCTTAGACAAGCAAAGAAAAGAAGTTCGACGTCTCTTCAATCGAGCTAAAGAAACAGGTTGCTGGGAAATCTATCGTACAGCTCTAACGACTTGAGCAAATTCCACTTTCAATGGGATCGATATTGCGACCCAAAAGGGAGGACTGGAGAAATGTTTTAAAAGTGGTCACCCCAACATCGGTACAATGGGAGGTGAATTATTTCTCCCCATTCAAGTCTCCAGGGAAGGATGGTGTTTTCCCTGCCCTCATTCAGAAGGGCAGCGAAATTTTACTACCTCTTTGGTTAAACTATTCAGAGCAAGTTTGGCGTGGAGTTATATTCCGCTGGGATGGTCAACGGCGAGAGTTGTATACATACGTAAAACGGGTACGGTGAATCATTCCCTACCCAAATTCTTCCGGACGATCAGCCTTACCTCATTTTTAATGAAAACTCTGGAAAGAATTATTGATAGATATATTAGAGAGGGGAATCTTAGGGAACATCCCTTAAACCACCACCAATATGCCTACCAAACAGGCAAATCTACGGGTTTAGCTCTAAACAATCTAGAAGGAAAGATCGGCCATTCCCTTAAACACAAGGAAATTGCGCTGGCAGCTTTTCTAGATATAGAAGGAGCGTTTAATAACGCCTTACCACAGTCACTCTATACATCCATTAGTGATAGAGGGATAGACAGTAAAATCTGTAACTGGATCAAAAACATGATTGAAAACAGATATATAATATCATCACTGCATGGAGAGTCGGTTAGGTTCAGGGCGGCGAAGGGGTGTCCACAAGGCGGGGTACTTTCCCCCTAATGTGGTCACTTCTAGTCGACTCTCTGCTGAGCGAGCTTTCCATGCAGGGAGTAGATTTTCAATGCTATGCGGATGATCTGGTTATAATAGTTAAAGGTAAATTTGAAGCGACGATCTCAAACGTCCTCCAAGAAGCCCTTTACACAGTATACAGATGGTGCGAGAGAGAACAGATGTCTGTAAACCCCCGAAAAACTGTAATTATTCCTTTTACAAAAAGGAAAAAGCTAGATAAGCTTCGGCAGCCTGTTCTATACGGAGAGAGCATTCCATTTGTGATGGAAGTGAAATACCTGGGTGTAGTTCTGGATAAAAAACTCACCTGGAACGCCCACTTGGAAAAAACAATAAACAAAGCCAGGTTTTCTCTCTGGAATCTCAGAAGAGTATGTGGCAAATCTTGGGGAATGAACCCCAAACAGATTTACTGGATTTATCAAACAATGATAATATCTATGGTCACGTATGGTTCAGTAGTCTGGTGGACCAAAGGGTTACAACAGACAGCTAGAGCAAAGCTTGCTGGCCTTCAGCGGCTGGCATGCCTGGCCATAACTTGAGCTATGTCCAGCACACCAACGGCAGCGATGGAACACCTCCTACATCTCCCTCCCTTAGATATTCTCTTAGAGAGGGAGGCCAGGATAGTTTTCTATAGATTCCTGTCTTTGGAAAAGCAAATCAATGGGGAGCAACTCGGGGATCACTCCGGGATACTGAGTGAAACAAAAAACCACCAAATTCTCGGGATGGTTTCTGACTTACTAGCCACAAAAATACACGTCGAAAAGTCGTTCAAAGTCCTCTTTCCGAAGAGAGACGAATGGATGAGGGGACAAATCCTCTTCTCAGAGACTGATAAAAGCTTGTGGCGAGATTTAAGTATCTACTCATATTTACTTAGTCTGAAAATTCTAAAAATTAAATTCAATCAGTTATAGTTATTTAACTGTAGTGTGGTTGTTATCTGCTGCTCTTGTATTTTTTTTATGGGACGTAAGCCCCACCCATTGGACAGAGCGCAAAACAACCTCTCGAGCGACTGTCTCTTTCTCATCGGGAGCCAACTCTCGCATCTAGGCCAGCAGTCTGGTCTCCTATGTCTATGACACCGGATTTATAGACAATGGTCTTTAAATGGTTTTTAAATCTGGACATAAATGTTAATAATTAAGAGAGTATGGGATTCCGTCTAGGCTTTGTAACGAGAGAATCGCTGTTTGGGCTTAATGTACTCCTGCAAAATGCAGAGACCAAACACAAGATGTACACCTATGTTTCATAGACTACGAAAAATCCTTTGACCGAGTAAAACATACAGAACTAATCAACCTCCTATACAAACAAGGGCTAGACCAAAGCGACATCAACCTGATTAAAAACTTGTATTGGGAACAAACAGCATCGATTCGAGTAGAAGATAAACTCACCACCAATATACCCATCAAAAGAGGTGTGAGACAGGGTTGCATACTCTCTCCGACTCTCTTTAATATATACTCAGAAATGATTTTCCAAAAAGCGCTAGAAAACATCCGAGAAGGCATAAAAGTGAACGGGAGACTCGAGAATAACATACGGTATGCAGACGACACAGTCATAATAGCCAATAGTCAAGAAGGCCTTTAAAACCTTATTAACGCAGTAGTAAGGAAAGGCGACACTTTCGGACTCAAAATAAATACAGGAAAAACAAAAACAATGACTATCACCAAGAAGGCAAATGTGAACACCTATATAAACATATATAACAAACAAATAGAGCAGGTTGACAAGTTCAAATATCTGGGATGCCGGATAACACGAGATTTAAACCCGGAAACAGAAATCAAATGCCGTATAGAAAACGCAAGAAGCGCATTCCTTAAAATGAAGAGACTCTTAACAAACCCTACATTATCGCTAAACAACAGATACAGATTCGTAAAAGCTTATATCTACTCAATCCTCTTATATGATAGCGAATCATGGACGATGGGAAAGCCTTCGAAATGTGGGTAATGCGTAGAATGCTCAAACTATCATGGACAGAGCATATCTCCAATGAAACCGTTCTAGGAAGGATGAAAGTGGACAAAAAAATGTTGGGAATGGTCAAAAGACGCAAGACAAGCTATCTGGGACATATATACAGAGGCAAGAGATACGAGTTCCTACAACTGATAATGGAGGGCAAGATCGAAGGTAAAAGAGGACCGGGCAGGAGACAGAATTCGTGGTTAAAGAATGTTAGGGATTGGACTGGCCTGAATTCAGAGTCACTAATAAGAGCAGCACAAGACAGAAAGAGATTTGCCAAAATTGTAGCCAGCCTTCAGTGAAGACGGCACGTTAAGAAGAAGAAGGGATGAGACATAATAAATGTAATAGAGCAAGATCAAATAACCCTAAATGATCTTAAAGTATCCAACAATTTTTTTTCATTTACTTTTAATTCCAATATATTTTCTATTTTAAAAATATTCGGTTGCCGTTACAAAGAATATTTCGGTTTTAATCGACACTCGAAATGGCGCTGGTGTTGTGATAAAGTTAGAAGGCTGCAAGTGTGCCTTTTATTAGTAATTTGTTAAATAATGTGCATTTACCCTCGTATATTCTCTGTTACGTAAGTATCTTTGTATATGAATATTTTCATGTGTGTATACTCAAATATTTTGTAAGATCCGCAAAATGATAAATCAAAATAGTGAAAGTATTTGTAGATAAGCCGTATGAGCTTCGTAAATATAGTTATGTATTGATGCTTAGGTATACATTTATCTTTTTATTGTCATCGACTTAGTTCTGATTTAAATAAAGATATGTATAAGTACGTATTATTTTTTGCTCTGAATATTTCTGGCAAGACGTTTACAAAAGAGATATGATGTAACAACTAGAATAATATGAACTACATTATTATAGATTTTCATCAAATTTACAACAATGAAAATATAATCAACTATGCTATATCAAGTCATATTAGCGTCATCTGAAGAGGAGTTGCAGGCGATGGTTAGTTAATGTTATGCATGATGCCCTGAAAATCAAAGAAATGAAAATAAATGTAAGCAAAACGAAAGTTATGGTTTTTAAAAGAGAAGAAAGCATAACAAACTGTAAAGTTTCGATTGAGGAAGAAAGAGTGGAACAAGTAAATGAATTTGTGTACTTGGGTTCAAAGTTTACGAGATATGGAAAGTATGACAGTGACATAAAGCGAAGGGTGTTTGCAAGAAAACAAATAAATGGGGCACCGGATAGCTTAATGAACAGCCATTAAGTGTCAAAAAAATGCACGTCTGTCTATGCATAGAGGTGTGTTGGTTCCTACACTCAAGTATGGTAGTGAATGTTGAGTTAGGAGGAAGCATGAAAATAGGATTAATGCTGCGGAGATGAGTAGTTTGAGAAGTATAGCCGGAGTGACTCGGTTGGATAGAGTAAAAAATAGTGAGATAAGAGGAATGCTTAGATGGTTTGGACACGCAGAAAGGGTGAGCATGCATAAGAGCACTGATGAATGTAGAGGAAGCAAAAGATGTGTGTAAGAACTGTAGCAAGTGGAAGGAAGTGATCTCTGCCTACCCCTACGGGAAAAAGGCGTGACTATACAGTGTGGAACAGCCAAATGGAATAAATTCGATAACAAATAAATGAGAGCGTGTTGGGAAAAACGCTTGGACACGTCGATTTGTATTTTTAGATGCGCATTTTTTTCAAAAAAAAATAATTATATAGGATGTGTCATGTGACAGTGGCCGATACCAACTTTCTTATTTTAAATACAACCCCCTGTATATTATTTATTTACAATCTCATTTTGAACGTCGGTAGTGACGTTCAAAAAGTCATCGCCCACCAAACGGGCACCCCGCCCTCCAAAAGAACCCGCTCGGAGATCGTTTCCAGCGACTCCGAACAAGACGCCGAAATGTCAGAAGACACCCTACCGCCACAAAAAGCCCCTACATCCCAAAAAAAGAGAGCTTCCCACCTCTCAATGCCCCACACTCCTCAAACCAAGCGATAAAATCGCATTTCAACAAACTCGACCAGTCAAAAACACCAAAAACATCCAACACTAATGCCAACTCCAAGGCAAATACCTCCACCGCCCCCCCAAAAACCACAATTAAAAAATCCATCGTCCCAATAATACTGAGGGAGACTAAAAACTATACGAAAATCCTAGAGATTTTGAAAAATCAAAATCTCAACTACGGCACACCTAAAAAGGTAGCTCTTGGCATCCAACTTAACCCAATAGATGCCAATACACATAGAGAAATCACGAAAACACTAACAAACATCAAGGTAGAGTACCACACCTACCTTCTACAAGAAGAAAAAGGCCTCAACGTAATAATCAGAGGCCTACCTAAGGAAATTGACTTAGAGGAAGTCAGAAATGACCTTCTTCTAAGCAACATAAATGTTCAAGAAATCTACCGAATGCAAATCGGTAGAAACAAAGTTCAAACATCTATGATAAAAGTCAGAGTCCCGAAAGAGGACTCTCACATCTACGAACTGAAGACTTTATGCCATTTGGCAATTAAAGTCGAAGCACAAAAAGCCTCCCCCCAGTATTACACCCCACAGTGTAAAAAGTGCCAAAAATTCGGCCACTCCCAAATAAATTGCCATGCCAAAGTTCAGTGCAATCGTTGTAGTGGAAACCACTACTACAAAGATTGCGACAAACTCAATGAACCCTCCTTTTGCATAAACTGCAAAGGAAACCATGCTACAAATTATGGTAAATGTCCCAAAAACCCCAAAAATTTTAAACAAACCCCCAAAACACCCCAACCCACCCCAAAAACATTCAAAAGCAATTACGCCAGACCAAGCGTAAATTACGCCCAAGTAGCAAAAGCCCCATCCACATCTCAAACCCAAAAACCCCCCCAAAACCCCCCCAACCCCAACAACAACCCCAATGCGCCCCCTCGCCCCTAAACCATCAGCTATTAAGCTTGCTGACTCTTCCAGCAAGCGAAATAGAACACAGGATGGCCGCCCTCCACCATACAATAAACAAATACGCGAACATTAAGAATTTACTCTCTTAATGCCCCAAACCCGAAAGCCTGCCTCCCTCAAACTAGTAACTTGGAATGCAAATTCCATCCTGCATAAAAAAGCCGAGTTTCTAGACTTCTTACTAATTCACGATATTGATATCGCTATCGTTCAAGAAACACGTCTAAAACTATCTAGACATTTCACTTTACAAAATTTAGCACGTACAGGAACGATAGAGAAAATAGAGAAGGAGGTGGCACGGCTATCTTCATCAAAAATGACATCTCGCATCACGAGATCCCCACCGCCCCCCAAAACCTCGCCGAAAACACCGCCATACAAGTGCACATGAGTGACGGTCCTATTAACATAATTTCGTGTTACAACCCCCCTCAAAAAACCCTCCAAATACCTTTTTTCAAACATTTCTTTATTCAAAGCACCCCCACATTAATAACAGGAGATCTCAACTCCAAACACAAAGACTGGGGTTGTAAACGAACAACTGTGAACGGTAAACGTCTACAGGAGTTCGTTAACGACAACCTCATCGCTTTATACGCCCCCGATGAAACTATCCATCATCACATAAGATGCCCCGACATTCTAGACATCGTTCTGTCTAAAAATATTTCAAAAGAAATAAACCTCGAAGTTCTTAACGAACTTCCCTCAGACCACACCCCGGTAATAATACATCTTGGTCACAAATTCGAAAAAATACCCAAAACAACCCTAAAAACGGACTGGAAAAAGTTTAAATCTATCCTAAACGAAAATCCATTAAATTTAAATCGAACAAATAACGCGGAAGAAATCGAAAATAACACGATTTCAGTAAAAACTCATATTTTAGAAGCTTTTAATCAAGCTTCCAAAATAATACCTCTAAAAACAAACCATATACAACTTCCGAGACATATTCGGGATCTTATAAAAGAAAGAAATAGACTAAGAAAAAGAGCATTCGCAACTCTGGATCGTAGGATAAAAATCGAAGCAAACAGATTAACGAACCAGATAAACTGGCATATAAAAAATCATAGAAACAAAACTTGGGAAGAAAAACTCTCCAAATTAAATTCGGCAGAACCAAATAATAAAACAAATATTTGGAAGCTAACCAAAGCGTTATGCAAAGACAAAAAGATAAAAATACCACCTATTTTATCCGAAAACGGTCCAGTCTACACAGATAGGGAAAAAGCGGAAGCTTTCGCCGACACTTTCGAACTACAATTCAAACCAAACGTCGATATACTTTACGATCTGAACCTCGCAAATTATATCGACAGACAAGCAAATGCGATAATAAATTATCAAAATCAAGTAGATGAAACAGAAACGACGAATTTCATCGAAATAAAAGCGCTTATAAAAAACTTGAAAGTTAAAAAAGCTGCTGGAGAGGACAGAATTACAAATAAAGCGTTGAAAAATCTCCCCGATAACTTAATCGAGTTGTTGGCGAGAATTTTTAACGATTGCCTGCTCTCATGCTATTTTCCGAACATCTGGAAAAGAGCACAAATAATAATCTTACCGAAGCCTAACAAAAACCTACAAAACCCACAAAATTGCCGGCCCATCTCCCTACTACCTTGTTTAGGCAAATTATTCGAAAAAATAATTTTAAAAAGATTACAAGATCATATAGAAAAATATAAAGTGATCCCGGATGAACAATTCGGCTTCAGAAGAGATCACAGTACAGAATCGCAACTCGCAAGAATTGTAGAACACATAACTACAGGGTTCAATAAAAAGAAAAGTACCTTAATGATACTTTTCGACATACAAAAAGCCTTCGATAAAGTATGGCACGAAGCTCTTCTATATAAACTAAATAGGATGAATTTTCCTATAAATCAAATAAAAATAATAAACTCGTTTCTAAAAAACAGAAAATTCAACGTAAAAATAAACGAAAAACAGTCTACGGATAGAAGTATAGAAGCCGGCGTACCGCAAGGTTCAACGTTATCGCCAACCCTATACAATCTTTACATAGCAGATACACCGAAAACATCAAAAACCGAACTAGCTATGTACGCAGACGACACTGCGGCCTTTAGCACACATAAAAACCTAAGATATCTTCACATAAATATGCAAAGGCAAATAGACGAAATAGAAAAATGGACTAAAACTTGGAAAATCAAGTTAAACGCCGAAAAAACACAAGCTATTCTCTTTTCTCGAAAAAGAAACCCGAATATGCCTCAATTAAAGGTTCATAATAGAGATATTATTTATACAAATAAAGTAAAATACTTAGGTATAGATTTAGACAAAAAACTCTCATGGCACTCGCACATAAACACGCAAATCTCGCGTTGTAACAAAACATCCGACAGACTCCGTAATCTTCTGTATTACAGAAGCAAATTAAACCTCAAAAACAAACTCCTAATCTACAAACAAATTATACGTCCACAATTACTTTACGGCTGTATTTCCTTCTGTCAAGCAGCAAAATCCACAAAAAACAAACTACAAAAATTTCAAAATAAAATTCTAAAACGTATAACAAACGCCCCCTGGTACATCAGAATGTCCGATTTACACAAAGATCTAAAAATCGAAACGATTACAGAATACTTAAAAAATCGTCATAAAATCTTTTTCGATAAAGCCGTTTCACATCCAAACGCACTTATTAATTTCGACATTTTACCAGGTCGTCCAAGAGGCAGACACAAAAATCTAAGAAGTAAAATTCTTTAATGTTCGCTCCCCCCCCCTAAATAAAACCCCCCGTTTTTTACACGTAACACAACATACACACACAACATTCTCTTAAATTCAACACCTACACAAGGGGTAAGATTGTCCCCTACCAAGGGAGAATAGCCCAAAAAATCACACACAAGAGTTTTTTAGTGGGTAACGTTGACCGAGCGGTCAATGAGTCCCACACTATTCAGCGCCGAAACTCGCTCTTTTCAGAGCAGTGAAAGCGCTGAGTGTCTATAAAAGATTTTTCTCTTGTAAAACAAAAAAAAAAAAAAAAAAAACGATTATTAGTATAAGCTTATGTGTTTCCGAATTATTAAATGTAAATAGTTATATAGAGTTGTATAAGTTGTATTGCTAAGTGAATATCTAAGTGGTTAATGAAAATAAAAGTTATTGTATAGAAATAAACATTCTTTTGCTATTGGATCGAGAGTTTTAATCGCCGAACCCAAAATAGAACTATAAAAATTGTAACAATATGATCGCGAGTCTAAGGCAGCCGATAGAAATACTCGATCGCGTCAGATAAAGGTATGGTGGGTTAATAGACCAGGGTCGATAATTTTTGAAACCAAAAAAAATAATAGTAGGATGAAATTCATTGAAAAAGAAAGAGAATATAACAAAAATGAAAGAAAAAATAATTTACGGGCGATCTGAGGTCGGAAAGTGAAAGGGGGTGAGTTTTAAAGGGTAAAAAACGGTTTATCTCGATTTCCGGCAAAACTACAAGACCTATTGAAAAATGTTAAATAAATAGCAAAGTTGTAGGTAACAAAAAGAACTACAACTTTTGTATTTACACTTTTCTTACATAAACTCAAAATTTATGTGAAAAATTCAAATAACCAAATTTTTGGTTTTTTATTTTTCTTTTACAAAAAAAAATTTTTTTCACGAAATTTGGTGAAAACTTACCTTTTTATGTCACAAACACACTGTAACTTTTTTGATTTAAAATATTAATTTTTTTACCATATTTTGGCTTAATATCGAAAAAGCACTCTAATTTTCAATCGAAAATTCTCACGTCAAAATATCTGCTTTTTTAAAAAAGTCGGTAGAATTTTTGTTCGTTGAAATCTCTACTTTCTGGTGGTGTAAAAAAATATCTATTAATATGGTAAATTTTCTCAGAAAATGCAAAAAAACTAAAAAAAACTTAAAAAAAGATCTATTTTTCACGTCTAATTTTAAATATGAATCCTTTAGAAATATCATTGCATTAATAAATTGTTTTTCTCAAAAACATCGAAACATTATCCCCTATCGAATTTAATAGTCCCGATCAAATATTTGCGCAACCTCACCATTGTAAGGCTGTAACCTCTCCAAGTGGACGACTTTCATCTTGGCTCTGGGACTGCGTTGAATTCTATAAACCTCACTGTGCAATGAAGTGTCCAGTTTTTCCACACCGGTAACAGGTTCTTTTTCACTGGTTGCCCATACCATTTATCATGGACTTGATTTCCTCCAAAATGTTTGCGAGAGGGGCAGTGACTGCATCGCTCTGTTAGTTTGGTTCTTCGATTGACACCACTCGAACTCTTGGCCTCAAAGTTTTTAAGGCCACCTCCACTGTCAAGGATCGCACCAAAGCTTCACCACTTCTATTGAAGTTAGTCAGTCGAAGAGTCCTCTGGATTTCTGGATCCCTTAGTTCATTTATAAATAGCTGGACAGCCAGTTGCTCCCTTAAGTCTTCCGGTGCCTGTGAATACGCTAACTGGATCAGCCTCCTGACATCTGCTTCGAACTCTTGCAGACTTTCGTCAGATTTTTGCACCCCAGTTTTTATTTGCGCCCGGTATAGCCGTTCTGTATTGATCGTCATACCTTAACTCAAGTGCGGCCACTAGATCTCCATATTTGCTCTGTTGGTCCACAGGGATTCTCTGCAGCATTCCCAAAGCTTGTCCTTTCAAGGCCACTATGAGTGCAGTAGCCTTCTCTTCATCGTTCCATCCATTAAACGAGGCTGCAGCTTTGAACTGTCTGCGATACATAGACCAGAATGATTGTCCATCGAAAGTTGGTGGTTTTACTGAAATTACCGATGTGACAACCTTATCACGACGATCATGAGTTTTAAACAAGGCAATCTGGCTTTGTACGTCCTTTATAAAAACGTCGATCTCTTGCTTGATGTCTTTTACTTCCTTTCTCCACTTCTTGACATCTTCCTTTAATTCGACAATTTGTTCTTTTGTTTTCTGCAGTACTTGTTCGAAGAACTTTTGTTGCTATTCTAGAAGTTTTTGGGTATCTACTTTCCTTTGTTCTTTCTGTTGTTCTAGGAGTATCTTTTGTTCTTCTCTTTCTTTATTCTGTTCTTCTCTTTTTTTCTCTCTTTTGTTCTTCTAAAATTTTCTCGAGGTCTTCTTATCGTCGTTTTTCTTCTTCCAATTTTTCTCCTTGTCGTCGTTTTTCTTCTTCCAAACGGCGCGGCGCCTTTCCAACTCCTTAAATTGATTTTTCATAAACTTTATGACTTATTTCTTGTGTGCACTATAAATCTTTTTGTCGCAAAAATACCAACTTCTACACCAATGTTTTCACAACTTTATAATTACTTCAAAATACTTGACTTTAAACTAACTTCAACTCAAAAACCTCGATCTATGATCCCGTTTAAATATCTGTAAATCAATGTTCTCGAAGAATCGACACTATTCGAAATTAAGGTTCAATAATTTCTTGAATCATCCAGTGCCTTCTATTACTAGCGGCTTATTAAGTATTCACCCTAATTGTGGTCGATGCGCTGTCGCCTTAAAGCAAGGTCGACAAAGACGGACTTAAAAAAAGTCGTAACAATATTGTACATCCATGAATAAACACGTTCACTACGAAGACAAAGGATTCTCATTTATAACGATCCTGCTTTTACAACTTACACACGTATATCCTGAGGATATAACAATGTTAAAACAATTGTATGTTACGTGGATGATGTTGCATATGCATAGTATATCAGATGTTTCAAGGTGGGTAGGATAGCACAGTAAGATTTTGATTAACGATTCACCAGTCCAAAAAGTTTCTTATCTTACACGAATCGAATTCGACATTTTTATTTACTTGGGGGCCTTTCATATCGAGATGGCTTTTTTCAAAGCAGTTAGCATGCTATTTTCCATGCATTTAATTTGTCACATTTAGTGATAAAAAAAACTTCTTTTTTTCAATTCGTCAGATTAAGAAAATCCCTTCACTTAATCGTCAGATTATGATTCAACACTACTAAGGACATCAAGCTGAGTCGCCTGTATAATAATCTGACGCGCTCGAGTATTTCAAAATGCCAATATTTTTTTGCATTTTTAAAAAGCCGCCACGAGCTTAAAACTCACTTAAAATCTCCTCTGAATATTAGACGAGCTTGAATAAATTTTTTGTTTCCGTTTTCAACCCTTTAGTACAGCCACACCCATCATGTAAACCGGCAGATTAACATCCCTCCAATATCAGAGACACATGGGGCATATACAATATTAATATCTGACGCGCTTGAGTACTTTCGTTTGTGACTATTTTTAAAGATTTTTGAAAATCTGTAGACGCTTTCCCCACCGGTAAAGCCTTTTTTCTTTCTACCATCTAATCTTTAAAATCTAATAGGTCCCTACGACGCTCTAGTAAATCCCCATCTAGCATCGTGTGCTCCCCTGCTATTGGGAACCTGCGAGGCAAATGTTGGCGCCTGGTGGTAACTAAAGAAGACGTGAACTACATGATCTGTGGGAACAAAACTGAACACCTATTAATTAATATAATGTTCACGTTTTGATCACGTCTTCACCGCCATATTTGTTTACATCAGCGCGCTATCTATTGTAACTGTAATTTCCTAATTAACTATCTCATTAAATCAAATTTAAAATTACTCTTAATGTTAACAATGAAAAACTAAAATCGAATTTATTCTTATTTGTTTGATAAAGCTTCTTTAGATGTTATATTTGAGTAGTGTCTCAAGTATTCAAAAATACAAAAAGAAGCACATCTAAAAATGTTCATCACTATTACTTATGTTACTAGTAATACACGTACAGAGACAATCTGAGAGGGTTAACTCAATGTTATTTTTTTGGTCGGCAAAACTTATTTGGGTGACAGTAAAATATCGTTAAACCTTAACCAAATAGCCTTAACAGTTGAGGCCCATAAAGTAAAACGAAGAAGAAAATTTTTAGCGCGCGGGAAATTTAAATTAAGGTGATTATATTTCAGAACGCCAATGTTTGCAAGATTAGACTAGAACCATGTAGTGACATTTAAAAAATAATTAATACCTTAAATGAAACAACAAAAGGATATTTATTATTTTTCATTGGTCACCATGGCGCCATGCTCATCTCATAAACGTCGGAAATCTTTTGATTATTTCACATACATTTATAGAAGGGTATCCAAGCAAATTTTTTATTATTTAAATTGGTCCTTGTTTGAGACTTGCTGTAGATTTTACAAATATAATTTTAAAAATTGCTCAGTTAGTAAAATATAAATAAAGGAAGAAACATTTTATTAAAAATTACATACAAATTTATATTTCTTTTGATGCAAGTTAATAACAGAAAATAAATTGTTTCATTAGATATATTAATTAAATTTTAAAATAATAAAAAGTTCGCACATCAGACTTTTATAAAGATGGTATCAAGGGAATAAAAAACCAAACATGTAGGTATATTATCTTTTCTATATTTTTGGGAAATCACTTGAACAGTATAAAACTAAATAACATAATACAACATATTGTATTTCCATCACTTTTTTCCCTTAAAAATTAATAATTATATCCCGGGGCCTCGAATAGATTAAGGGTTATGCACAAAAGATCTGATAGGTAGAAGTGCTTGAGAGGCAGCATGGCCTTCACGACCCACCCTACAATCTACAATTAATAATTATAATAACATTTAGATATTGCTATATCTAAACTTGAAGTATAATTCTACTTCAGAAAGCATGGTCAAGTTTAAATTTGCGATTGCCAAAAAAATTGTGTGCCATAGACTGATGATTTTAGGTAGAATAAATAGTTAATTTTTAGAATTCTTTTCATATCTACTAACACTCTTACAAATACAGTCAACCATAATGAATAATTAAGATTTGTAGAAAATGAAGTATTTCCTAGAGGCGACAGTTTAGTTTCCATTTCAATCTTAAGTTGCTGCTTTTACAAACTGACTGTCGCTTTCTACACACTGGCGTACGGAAACATAGTGCCAGATCTGTGCATAGTGCTTTCATTTCATCTCATGAGTACTGCACTTAGTTTTACCTTCCTAGTGATTATACTAATGTAATCATTTTCATTTAAGTGACTGCAAATGACTCTTAAGATCCACATATGAACACTGGATATTTAAAGCTTCACACCAAGATTTGCACCTTAAACAAATAAATTATTCATTATAGCAGAAATATTAGCTACATACACGACAGAACTACCAGACTGTAAAAATAAAAAGGGCTTCTCAAATGTCTGCTTGTAAAAAAACAAAATGAGTGTTTATACTGATATATGCACTTACTTTTCAATATTTTTGGGAAAACACAGCTTTTTAGCAACTTCATCTTCTGAACTCCCGTAAATTAAACAAATGTTTGTTCGAAGGGCAGACATAGTTTTTTCACTTCAACACATGAGCAAAAAAATAACCAAAATCAAAACTACTTATTTAATGTTATATTTAGAACAACTGTTTTGTTGTGATTGTCGTTTCAGTTTCCCATGCTTTGCGCGTTGCGTTGTCAGGCCTAATTGTAATAGCCGTACGCGATTTAGCAACTAGCCAATGTTAAACTTCTCTTTTCCCAGCCTCCACCGTCTTTTATCCTCCCAATCTCCTGGATGCAAATCTCTTTCCGACATAGCTCTTTGTATTCCACTTATCCATGTAGATTTGGTCTACCTCTGCATCGTCTTTCGGTAGGTAACCATTGTTGTATTAGTTTTGTCATTCTCTCTACATGGCCATACCATGTTAACTGCCTTCGTTGAATGTCGTCAACAATCGTAAGTTCCACCACAGAGAATAGGTTAGTTTTGTCTAACCACTAATCTTTGGTTCCACCTTCATAATTTCTCTTATTCGAGTATTCAATATTCTTCTTTCCATTCTTGATTTCCCGGCCGCTCTTCGCCAGAAATCCATCTCCAAAGCTGAAAGACGTCTCTCTAGGGTTCTTGTCATTTGCCATGTTTCACAGCCATATTAAAGACGGAATTATAAAGAAGAAAATGATTTATGAATTGTGGAAATTAATGCATACGAGAAAGGAATATATACATAAATCCGAACAAATTAGGATATTCTTAACCGTCTTTAGGTTGTCTCTGACACGTACAACAAATTGCCTAAGACATGAAGTGTGACAGTGACAACAGATCTAATTTACTTCATCCTTAACTTTTACCGCCATTTATCTTATATTCATTGTGTTTAAAATATTATTTTTGTTGTTAATGGTTATTGTATTTAACATGCAAATATGTCTGATGTTTTGCTGAAGAAATTGGCAAATGACGAAATTGCCTTTGAATCGTTTAAATGGTGGATTTTATGTCAAGTAAGTTCCAAAAAATTAACGTTTGAGTTATAGTTAACCATACAATTTTAGGATAAACAATTGGATTTCAAATGTACACAAAATGAATTCTTAACATATTTTCTTAATTTTGTTCATGAGGAAATTAATAGGTACGTATGATATCTGTAAAAAATAATTGAGTAAACATAAACGTTTTTTGCAGCCAAAAAAAGTTACGAAGTAATTCATTTAAATGTAGTTCTAATAAAATCAAATCAAATACCAAGGAGCAGAATTCGTCAAAAACAAGTTTAAATTTATTTGATAAGTCATCTTCTTCACCATTAACATCTGTAAGATCACTTGAAAAGAGCTTTGAAGAGGGTTCATTTAATTCAAATACCTGTACTCCTAAATATTTCAAAATCCATTCAAACTCAGAACTAAATGGAAGTTACTCCAGTCCTATATCTCCTTTATACAAGGAGCAAGATTTTAGTACACCAAAAAATAGGAAGCACACTGTATGTTTTGGTGATTTTTTAATGAAGGTGTCTTCAAAAAAGAATGGAACACAAAAAGTTACTTATGATTCTAGCAAAAGAATTACTCCCACAAGTTTAAATAATACAAAAACGAAAGAGTCATTTAAATCATCCAATAGTTTTAATGAATTTAACACTAATGAGATTGTCTGTAAAGATTTAATCAAAAATCGAATATATTTAGCTAACGAAAGACTTGAGATTTTATCAAGAAAGGAATCTGATAATAATTTATTATTGACTACTTCAACAAATGTGTCTCTGTCTGAACAGAAAGATCAAGTTGAACCCCAATTACATCTAGTAACATTTAAAAATCAATTAAACATTTTATCAAGTATATTTTCTTTAATTTTAAAAAATAACTTAGTTTTAAATATTACCAGTGAAATCTATTTTTTAATTTCACTGTTGGTAATTAAAGAAAACATTAGTGATTCAGCAGATGACTCACAATTAGGTATCGATTTTTTAAATGATAGTAAAGAGCTAGAGATAAATTTAAAATGTAAGGTAACAGATTGCACCAATTATTTTGAAACTGTACACAACATTGTATATTTTGCAGTTAAATGTTTAGAAACGCAGTTTGATGTGTTAAAGTATTATGATAAATTGACATTGAAATTGTTATCATCAAATAAAATATTGAACACATTTTCAAAAACATTTTCTGAAAAACTTGGCAAATTTTCTGAAAAACAACACGATAGAGCTATAGAAATTTTTGAAAGTAGATCTAATGTAGGTTATAATCTGGACACAGACACAAAAAATAACTTTCCAAATGAAATAAGTTTTTTAGCATTTCGTAAACAAAGAGATCTTTTTTACGAAATTTTAAGGATTTGGGAAAAAAATCATCTTCTACCTGGTTGGAATTTCCAAGTTGGCTTAGGAGGAAAAATTAAATCGCTGTTTAATTTGCAATCAGAACCTACCAATTTTATGCATTTTGCGAGGTTATTTAAGGCCCAGTTACTTAGTTCGAGTAAAATTTCAGCTTTGGTGAGTCAATTTTTTTTGTAGGCACCATAATTATTTTTATTAAATTCAATATTCCTACTCCCCTTCTTGTTTACAAGATATAATAAATGTTATTTTTTATATCATTACAAATCACTTTATGTTGAAAGTAAAAAATGTTACAAGGGTTGGAAACTTTAATAGTGACAACTATTTATTTACAACTGTTACAAAGTAGATACATACAGTGGAGACTCAATTAACCAGGATAATTGTTATTGCAAGGCATTTGGATAATTGAAAATTGAAATTAAAAGCGATTTTTTTACATATTTTTAACTCTAGAAAGGTAACTTATCTCGTATGCAAGTACGGGTTTATTAAAAACAACAAAAAAAAATAAAACTTATCAACCAATATTACTTATCGTGGAAGTACCTACACCATACTTATCAGCTAACTTATGAAATGTTTCTCCCTTTTTAATAAATCAATACACCAATCTCTTAAACTTTGACAAGTACAGACGTGACACGATGCAGCAGAGTAATGATTGCAACTGTCTAAAACAATGAAACGCATGACGCAGTGATTGCATTAGTGCAAGTTGCATCATGTCGGTGCATGCATGGATTAAACTACAAAGTTATTTGATCGCGGTTTACAATCCAGATAATCGCGAATCTGTATTATAACTGAGGTCCGGATAACAGAGTCTCCACTGTATCACCAAATTTTACTGTCCTTTAATGTAGTCACCAGCATCGTATACAACCTGTTGCCAGGGATGTGGAAGTCGTAGAATACCTTTAGCAGTATCTGTTCTTTGATAATTCAAATAAAGCAGTATAAAACCGGAAAAATCTCTGGAAGAGTTTTAAAGTTGCTCCTTTATCTTTCGAATCAAGTCTGGGAAGTACAGTGGATGGTACAGCACTTTCCCATCCCCATTGATTGAAAAAGTCAGCCATATCTTGAAGTGTATGCGGCCAACTATTGTCTTGAAAAATAATAAGTAAGTTCTGAAAACAGTGGCAGTTTCATTTTTCAATGCGATTGGATGTAGGTTGTATTCCAAGATGAACAGATACCTATGCTTTGGGATAATACTATAACAGAGAGAGAGGGAGAGCCAACTTGGAAATTATTAGGTACCGTCGCTTTGCCTCTTTACAGCAGTGTTGCCACTATTTAAGTTTCAACCTTCATATAATTAACAGTTTAATTTTTAACATTTAAAATATTTGCAATTTGAACAGGAAATTCTTCAGAATTTTTTTTTTGAAATTAGAGAACCTTAAATTTTAATCGTCTATTTTTGCAGGAGGATGAACTCGGTGAAGAAGATCCTTTCCCAAGTCACTTTCCGAACATAGATCCGAGCAAATTGAATAGACTTAGAAATCGATTGATAACAAGACAGTCATCTACTGGGATAAATTCCCGGCCACATTTTATCGGACACCAAGAATTTTACAAGGAATTTATTTTAATCGCTTCAAATCATTCTTTTGACGTTCATTTACGGGACAGTTTGGTATCTGACATAATTGAATTAAATAGCAAGACATTTAATTTGAAGGATCTGAACCAAGCAGGTAAAGATTTTAACTTTATATACCTAGATTTTTTTACAACTATTATCCTACATTTCATAATAAATCATGTGCTAATTTTAGGTACATAAATTTAAAAAATACCAGGTTTTTCAGAAATACGTTAACAGATGTGCAGCCTACACATATTTGGTTCTTGGTAATGTTAGGTTATATTTGGTCAGACGCGTCTTTCACTATCAATTTATTGTTACGAAAGCCACAATAGACCTACTAAGGGTCGCAGTGGAAGGGCTACCTTACTATGCCTCATTTACATGATACCTAACCTTTTTTTAAGGAACTTGAGTGCGGTTATTAAAAAAACAATGCTACAATTTGCTACTGTTCATGTATTTTAACATATTTTAATATCGTTTAACTGCTCATAAAATAAAAACTGTCTTTTCTCATACCGACCAGCGTTAAATACCACTGCCTCCATCTCTGGAAATTCTTGGATGTTCAATTTAGAGCCAGCTTGGTCCATTCTCATAACACTATCATACCTTTCATGAAGGACCTCTACTATATTCAGTGACGTTTATCAACAGTTTTTGCCATTTTTAGTCAGTGTTGTTACGTTAAAGTACAATTATCGTTCCACTTCTTGTAAATACTCTGGGAATGTGCATGCGCCTTGTACATTACATTTTTTCCCTTTAATAGAAGTGTGTCAATAATATTAGCGGGAGGTTTGCACCGTTTGAAAACAGACGGCAATAAATACTGTTAACCAAACGATTGTTGGTAAGCTAGATTCAGACGCAACAACGCCACCGCGTTGACATTTCAATCCTGAAATTGTCAGATAGACCTGCCAAGTAACGACATAACGCTCGTCTTACTTCTTAGTTTTTCAAAATATACATATATTACACTGGCGACGAGGAATAAACCTCGTTAAATAAGTTGTGTGACACCCGTGATGTTTCAGAAGTGATTTTGAAGTTCAATCTTCAAGTTTCACACGATTGAGAGTGCAAATTCGCATCTTTAAGTTAAAAAAACCAGTCTGGGAGTTTGAAGAAAGTTAGGACAGCGACACTATCTTGTTCTTTTAGACAGGGGAAGAAGTTAAAGCGCCACATAAACCAGTTGCGAGACACCCCTGTAGAGCCGAAGAAGTTTGTTTCCTTTGGGTTTTTACAATCATAAAGAGGTTTGTGCAGCTGCACCCCCCTTTTTACCGATTTCAAATCTCAAGGGCTAGGACTTATGTACTTATTTTGTACCATACTCTTTTCAACCCTTACAATCGGGAAATAAGCACTATCCCATTCCGTATCTAGAGGCCATAACTCGAAGAGTTTATGTGTTATAAAAATAATTTGAAGTGCTAAGATATAGAATTTCGATAGTAGAATGTGTATCCACTTCGAGTTTTTGGGTACATAATTTCGTATTATGTTTCGTATGTTTATGTGGCACAAAATCATTTAAATTGCTTGGATATAGTATTTTAATAGTGGAATGTGTATTCAGTTCGAGTTTCTGGGTATATAATTTTTTCAATCTTTATAATCGGGGAATGAACGTGGCCGCACTAAAATTCCTTATCTATACTTCAAGACGGAAATAATAGTCAGTGACTCATTTAAAGCTTCATGGCGGGTACAATTTCTTTTTAAATGAAATTGTTATTTAGTGATTTTCGAGCGCCAATACTTTCATATAGTTTTTACCAATGTATGTTCACCCACAGTTAAATGTTTTTTCATTTTTTTGACAGTACTTGTCGAAGCTTCTTCCTGTTCGATTTTAAAAATTCAAATTTAAAATAATTATTTAATATAAAACCACTCACAAGCACGACCGACTAACAAATCTTGACTCAACAATGTAATGGACCGTTCAGTGTTGCAACCTACGCGTGGCCGTCAAAAAGTTTTAGTACAAAATTACATACGTTGACCGCGAACCTTCATTAAAATAGAGGCTGGTTTCAAATACTCCGTAAGCTCCAATACTCGGGCCGCAGTACATTTGTTAACGGTGCGCATTTTGTGTCAACATGTTGTGTCCGCATTTAAAACTAGCGGCACTTGTAGAGCATTCAATAATTGTTTGTAATATTATAGCCGCTCTTGTACTGTTGATTCACAAAGGTTTAAATGAGTCACTCACTATTATTTCCATCTTGAAGTATAGAGGCTTATAACTCAAAGAGTTTATGCGGCACAAAGATTATCTAAAGTACTAGAATATAATATTTCGATAGTGGAATGTGTATCCATATCAAGTTTCTGGGTACATAATTTTTCCAACCCTTAAAATTTTAAAATGTGCATCATCCCACTAAAAATTTCTTATCTAGAGACTCTAGAGACGTAAATTAAAATTTTGGGCTAAAAATAAATCATTCACATATTGTGTTGTATCTTCTAAGCCACTATCACAATGCATTATTAATGTATATTAACCAATAACAAGAGTTATCCATAGCGCGTATGCTGTGACCAGTCATAGGTGCGCGCTTATTGGTTCAAGTCAGCTAATAAGTTCGCACCGGCTGCGCAGGTATAATTTGTGCACGGCATACGCGTCTGATGTTTCGTGTTTCGTGACGGAAAAATCTTACACTTTCTTTCGCCTAGCCCCCATACGTCAAGCCCGTACCGTGCGATAAGGAACTTCGTTCCAAAATTTTTACTCCTACCTCTTCCATGACCAACCCTTTCTTTCCCGTATTGGTTATGCTCTGTACTTTTCCTCCTTATTTTAATTCTATTATTATGTTTAATTTGTTCTTAGGTACACTTCGTACACAGCATGCCCTGTATTTTCGCAAGGGATGATCCTGCAGCAACCAATCTCGTCTCAACTCCTAGAACACAAAAAGTACATAATTCTTGTACTTTTTTTGTATCTCTATCGATTTCTGAACCGGACTGAATGTTCGCCACACCCCCCACATTCGACTTTTAAAAAACCGACCAACTATGGGTTTCAACATTTTTTATTGTCTGTACAAAATAAGCACATAAAAAGTACATAAATCCTAGCATATGAGATTTGAAATCAGTGATAAGGAGGGTGCAGTTGCACGGATCTCATTTATAGTTCCCCGTGCTCCACTTTATCAGTACACTTATACACCACAGCTACCTCATATGCCATAAACTAATCTTAATGTACTTGTAAGATTTTACTTTAAATAACACTATAAATCTTTTTGTATATGTAAGTAACTTAAAATAATATCTTCTGTTTGCAAATTCTAACTGGATTCGTGTCTTCAAATAAACGATCATCAACACGATTCTTGACGAAATAAACCTCATTTTTTAATATACTCCAGATTGCAAAATCCATGAGTGTGATGTCTGGGAATCGTGTCTGTTCATTCTATCCGTATCATCTTCATTTATGTATTGAAGTAAAGTAGACATATATGATCTCAAGTTTAGAGTTTTCCAAATCATACCTAAGGTTGTTCTTGCTATTTTATACTCCTTGGACACTGGTATTTGAGACAACATGCGCGACAACATTAAGATTATCTTCTGTAGTAACATATTTTCGCCTACTTGAACTAATAAGCTCCTCTACCGATCCAATCTCCTTAAATCTTTGATTTAATTTTCAGATACTGTGTCTAGATAGAAGTTGGATATTTAGAAAACGTTCCCCAAACAAATTACAAACATCACTGTAATTATGGCCATGTTTACACCATATTTGCAAAACAAATAAATGATGTTATGTAGTTAACTTTCCATTCATTGTTACCAGATAACAAAAAATAAAATAACCTCGGAGTGCTAGTGTCAACTGCCCTATAGGTACTACACACTAGTCAAGTTCACAACTGACTATCACTGCTAGATAACAAAGTCTAAGGATTTCTTGTAACAACTGAATTATGGTCCACCCTGTATAATTATAAAATATGTCCTATAAAGTGATAACCATTGCAATTATATTTTTTACTAAAATCAAATTGTTAACCAATATTTTTTTTAGACACGAATGTCGATGATTCAACAAGAAAATCATACTCAGTAACTGTAAGTCATCTCAGAGTTTTGGCAAAATTTTTGGGTTTTCTGGAGTGCATACCTTATACATCAGAAACTAACAACTATCCAGAGAACATGTTTATTTATCATACGAAGATAAGAGAACAGGTAAGGAATTATATCAAAATTTTGTTTTATTCACAAATAACTACCGGATCGTATTTGAGGGGGTTTTGGGGGTTCCAACTTTTTGTGAAACAAAGTGTGTTTGTCTAATTCCTCGCAAAGAGAAACATGTTTTCTACTCTTTTGATAAAAAATTACCAAATAAGAAATAAGTACAGTACCGAAAGCAATGGCCACATTGGAAAGCCGCAGGAGGCTGCTAAGATTATTGATTCAATAATGTAGTGAATCTATAGGTTTATTTTAGTTCTTTGATGGTATGTTACCAGTTTATTAGTAGTGTTTAAGTGCATATGTTCGATTCTAAAACTAATATCAAACAATTTTTTGGTAGAGCACTTGTTTTCTCTCATGGAATTACAGAATTTCTTTACGTCAAAGAAATTTACTGGCTGTAAAGCAATTAAAATGATTCCTAGTAAACTAGACTAAATGTATGGAGATAAGTCATTTATGAGCCTTTGTAAAAGCTAACCACAACAAAAATAACTTTTGTAACACATTAATATAATACATAAAGGGCAGAAAATGTTTGGTCATAATTAAAACAAAATGTTTCTTTTATATTTACTAGTATTGGTTAGTATTTATTAGTATTGTTTACCATCGTTTTAATAATATTTTTACTGCAAGAAAATTTAAGAAAAGCAGTGCATATAGGAGCCTGACTTGGTGAATAAAACAAACTTAAATAAAAAACTTTTATTTACCCATGTCACATACCGAAAATATAGTAAAAAATTGGCCATATTTATGCATCTAATCCACAATTTTTTATTTTTCTGTTTTTTATGGAATTTTCGACTCAATCACACCTTCATATTATCATTATATAGGCAGAAAGATAATAATAAAGCAGAAGTATAAAGGGGAAGTTTCGCTGCAAAGGAAAGAAAGAATAACCCCTCCCCCCCCTCAAATTTTTTCCCAGATACAGCCCTGAATAAATACATAAATTGTTTCCATTTAATAAACATAAAAATGTTATTTGTACTTATTTGTTTTTCAGAAAATGCCTACTTTAGACGTGAAACAACTTCTTTTATCTTCTATAAAAAATAATTCAGTCATCCTGACTGTACCTTGGCTAGTTAAATATCTTTCTATGCTAGATTACATCACTCTTCGTCTTCCATACTATATGTCGCTCTACGAGACGTTATTTCAGATTTACCACTGTTATGAAAAACCTTCGAAACACATGGATTACAATAATGCAATGGTTAAATTTTGTTTAGGTTGGTTGTTTGACTTGCCTCATTTTCCCGATTCGCAGTATGCTGGATTTTGTGCTAGTAAATATGCGCATTTCATACGAAATTCTCACACGTTGGACGACATAGCAATCGTGGACCAGAATATCTTGTATCATTGCTGTCCTTATCTGGAAGAAATTAAAAAAATGTTAAATAACAGTTCCGAAAATTGCCGCACTGTTACTGTTAAACACATAACGCCTGTTACCGCCGTCGAATCATCTGACCAAATTTCGAAAAAACGGTTAGAAGTAAGTTTTTTTTTACATTTAAATTCTAACAAAGTAGGGACAAAAATAAAAAAACAAAACAATTGCGGAAACAAATTAAAACCTAAAAATTTAACTAAATAAAATAATAATATTTATTAGAAACACCTTGTAATTAATTATAAAAAATGTGTCACAATGTCCCATTGATAGCTTTTTAATGTATAATCTTGCAGCATCTGATATAATACTGTTATGATTTTAAATCTTGGGTTCGATGATTTTAAACACTTCATACAAAAACTAAACAATTTATTCTATTCTATTAGGCAAACAAACTATTCGAGAATGGGGACGTCTATTCGGGAGTTTTCCAAATATTTTAATATTGCCGGTGGCGATATTAAATCATCCGCTCATTTGATGACACCCAAAAAAACCGTGCCGTTGCCTCGAGCGAAATAATAGGACAGGACTTTCTGTGGAAATTCTTTTCCACTCTATTTCAGCCGCAATCAAATCTGATTTGATCTTTTCCTCGTCCAGATTCTTGACTGCCTAATTTAGTTATTTTTCCATAGACTTCAGATTGGTTCCGTTATCACTCCATATAACTTTTGGTTGACCTCTTCGTGCTATGAATCTTCTTAGTGCAAGAATCGCTGAATCTGTGGTGAGACTTTCAGTCAACTCAATATGTATTGCTCTCACTTAAAGACAAGTAAAAAAAACTCCATATATTTTAAATTTTTTTCTTCCTATGCTAACTTCCATTGGTCCGAAATAGTCTACTCCTACGTAAGTGAAAGGTCTGTCAAATTTTGTCAATCTTATCGATGGTAATGGCCCCATTTCTACTGATTTTGGTACATGAATAATCCAAAATTTCTGTTTTATTTAATTCAAAACAATTTGAAGTCATTCATGTCCAGTTTTCCAGTGATAATGCTCAACCAATAATCTATGTTTTTCTTAATAGTTTCATTTCCTCTAAAAAACATTCTTTTTGTTTTCTATTATACCATGTTTTTTCAGCTTTTTCTATTTCAATTCTGATCAATTCACCTACATTTCTAGATTTTTTTCTAGCAATTTTCAATAAATCTAATCATAAAAGCTGCTACCCTAATCAATTTTGTAAATTTTGAATACCTGTCTATATCTGGAAGGAATTTAGGTTCTAAAATTATAGTCAGTGTAACATCTTTTTTTAGTTCTTTGTCTTCATTGTCTATCCTGATATCTCCATTCATCTGAGCCAGGTGCTCCTCTTTGAGGTACAAGAATTCAGGTCCGTTTATCCAAGGGGTATTAGATTTTAGATTTCTTTTGAATCCCTTCTAGCTTCATCTGCAACGTTTTGCTCTGATGGGACCCACCTCTATTCAGAAATATCCGTGCTTTCCTGGATCTCACCTACTCTATTGGCTACAAAGATTTGAAGTATCTTGCTTCCGATCTGATCCATCCCAAAACTGTCTTAGAATCCGTCCAAATACCCTTTTGCTCATGATGAACGTATGTTCTTTTTTGGATCATACAAGCCAGTCTGGTACCCATTACAGCTCCCTGAAGTTCCAGCCGTGGAATTGTCCATAGTTTTAGAGAAGCTACTTGGGTTCGTGACATAACTAGGGAAACATGAACTTCGTCATCCTGTTAAAATCTGAAGTATCCCACAGTTGCTACTGCTTGCTCACTGGCGTCACAGAAAATATGAAGCTGCACTTCAAAATCTGAAAAATTCAGTAAATTGTAACATCTGGGTATTTCAACTTTCTCTATTTGCATCAATTCGTTCATCCATTTCATCCATTTCTTAATATAAGGTTCTGTTGTTTTGTCATTCCAATCCAAGCCACTTCTCCAGATATCTTGGAGTAGAATTTTTCCTTTTATCAAATAGCAACCCAATAATCCCAAAGGATCAAACAACGACATGACCAAACCCAATATTTGTCTTTTGATCAGGATTTTCTTGCAAGAGAGAATACTTTTATCTATTTTATGAAAATTCAATGGATATTTCAATAAATCTCTAGTAGGATTCCACGTCAAGCCTAAAATTCTATGTGATTCTGCTTGATTGCCTAAATTCTTTTCTTCATTTCTGAGTTCTACCAGAATCCTATCAATCAATTTTTTCGAATTACTTACCCAGCCTCTCAGTTCAAAGCCTCTTTGTTTATTCATATATATGACTTCATTCACTACCCTAAGGCTTCTTCTTTGGAGTCAGTACAATCAAGATAATCATCCATGTAGTGCTTACCAACAATTCCTTCCACTGCTCAGGATATTTCTCTATGAATTCTACTGCGTTCCTGTTTTTCACATACTGTGCGCAAAAAAGCGATGATATAGCTCCGATATACTGAGGGTTCGGATTGTAAATCTTCTCTAAACAAAAATCTTTGTGCTAGTTGATCTTCTGATCGAATTTTTATTTGATGAAACATCTCTCTTTTATCCGCTGAAAATGCAATACGTTTTTCTCTGAATTTCCAAATTATAGATATCAACGAATTATATAAAACTGGACCTTTGATGAAGAAATCATTAAAACATTTACTTTCCACTTTTGCAGCAGCATTAAATACAAATCCAATCTTCGCTGGTTTATTTTCATTAATCACTGCAAAGTAAGACATATACCATACCTTCTATTTATTCCCATCTTCTTAAAGCTTTTTTGCATATCACTTATGCACATACTCTTAAATTTTGCTATTATATGCTTTCTTGAAATCGTAACTCCTCTTCATCTTCCTTTCTATGTGGGTCAAGCGTTGTAGGGCAATAGGCTTGCTGTCAGGTAAAACTGGATCATTTTCTTTCCATATTAATCCTATTTCCCAAGCAAAACGAAAGTAATGTCGACCTCTACCGACTTGTCCATTCACACTCGCCTTATAAATCTGTTTCGTCAATCTTGCTTCATCCATCCTTTCTATGTGTCCAAACCGTCTAAGCATTCCTTTATATATCTTTGTAACCACATCTTCTTTTACACCACAGCGCTCTCTTATCTCACTATTCTTCACTTTATCCAACCGAGTCACTATACTTCTCAGTACTAAATATGTTGTTATTTTTTAATATTATTTTGACCGCTGCTGACAGCTGCTGTCACCTTCCACATCTAAAACACCCAACTTTTGGTGACGTTGACGTCATCGTGGTGATCTACAAAAATTGCTCAACCCGCTTAAAGGAGTTTTTACTTCAAAATTGTCATGTGTTATTATTGGAAAATTATATGGTGCCTTTCATTTTAAAACCAGTCAGTCCAAATAACTTTTAATTTTGCGTAAGAAAAACAAAAAAATACGTCGAAACCAAGGTGGTGGTTTAAAAATGTTATTCTGTTTCCAAGTGGCACTCCTTTAACTTCCCCCACACCTTCTTTAAAATAAATCGATGGAATAAATTGTTGGATATATGGCTGATTTGCATTTTTCTTGTGTTTTTATTTGTTGTATCACAAGGTAGGGGTTGCTATTTGACATTTTAAAGAAGAGGTGGGAGATGTTAAAAGGGTGCCACTTGGAAACAGTAGAATAACATTTTTAAACCTCTCCCCTGATTTCAAATTCAACGTGTTTTTATTTTTCTTACATTTACGCAAAATTAAAAGTTATTTGGACTGGCTGGTTTTGAAGTGAAAGCACTGTAGTAACTGTTCGTGATGTCAAAAACAAATAAACTTATCACAAAAAAATTCTAATTTTTAGCAACAACTAGAAGATTCCTTTTTTAATGGACAACCAGAATCTGTAAAAAAAACTGTCGAATTCGTCAGCGAAAGATTAGCTTCTGCTTGCGTGAAACACATGTGTAATAATATTGTTCCTTCATTTAAAAAAGAGGCTTCTAAGCAGATGAAAAAGTTTTTAGACTCCCAAAATCAAGTAGCGCTAGAAATGTCCCCCGTACAAGAGAGGCGTCAAAAGGTGAGTCATACTTTATATCTTTTGAAAGAATGTTGTCACGTGTACGTAAAACTTTTTGTTTTTTAGACTGTTCTTCGAGTAAAGGTAACCCAAAGAGCCCAAGAAAATCTATCATTGTTGCGGCAAAAATGCGCCGCGGAACTTTCCACTATTCTATCCGAAAGACTTCCCATAACCATAGAAAATCTCTTGGCTATCGATGCCCTTCCCCAAACAAAGACAACTTGCATTTCCATAACTTCCAAGATGTGTAAAGAGCGGTTAAAACAATGGATTAATTCACATGTCACTCTTAATATTTTTATGAAAGATTTCGAAAAAGAACTACAAAAAAAGTGGAATATTGAAAATAAAAAACTCGACGACAAAATCATTTTTGCACTGCCATCTAACGGTAGAAGAGGACATCATAATGAGCAGTCTTTGAGTGGGTTTCATATATCCGAAAAGATCAAGGTAATCCTGTCAAGCTTTCTTTTATTATTTTTTCATTTTTTATTTCTTAACCACCAGAATAAATTTTGTGTCATCTTTATGGAAATCGTTACTGTTGTAATATTTATTTATATTTAAAAAACAAAAATTAAATTATTGAGGTTATTATGTGCGGCTTATGTTTGAACTTCACTTAATAAAAGTTGTCTGCTAAATTTCATATTAAAATTTTTGACCAGAGTAATAAAAATTTTTTTTTCTCTAATGCTAAAAACATTGAAATCCTTCAAAAAATCTGCAAACCACACTTAATTTTCTTAAATTAGTTGGGATAAGTTCCTGTAAATCATTTTTATTCAGTCTCTTGTAGTTTCTCTATGTGTAAAGATCGTATACACGTTTTGAGAGTTAAATAAAACATACATACATTAGTTATGCCTTTTTCTCTTAGGGGTAGGAGGCCACTTCTTTCAATGAAATGTGCTGTGTGCACTTATCAATGTAAATGTAAAACAGAACTTGTATTTTGTGCATAAAAATCTTTTAATTATTAGAATAGCATAGCGCTTTTGACACCTAAATTATCTTAGCAGAAGTGAAGCTTGATGGATATGACAGTGTTTTGGGAATGTACGGTGATGGCAGAGTGACTGAAAACGGAGAAAGTCTGCTTGAAGTATGTTTAGAGTGGAATCTTGTGGTAACAAACACAATGTTAAACCACAAAAGGATCCACTTTTACACACAAAAAAGAGGATACCAGGGAAGTGTGATTAATTTCTTGATTGTGGATTAAAGATTGAGAAAACAAGTGTTGGATACTCGGGCATACCGCGGTGCAGGCATTGACACAGATCACTTCTTAGTAATAAGCCAAATAAGAGGTCTCTTTAAGCGGTGGCGGCATTGTGTACAACACGCGTATAAAAGTTAAGAATTTGCAAAAAGAAGTTGTAAAAGAGGAATTCGTAAGTTAATTGATCAAGAAATTTGACAGATAAGATGAAGCATGTAAGGTTGAAGAATTGTGGAGGCCATTTAAGAAAGGAATCATGGATGTTGCTATTAAAGTGTGTAGTGTATGTAAAAAAAAAGAAGTGTCAGAGAAGAAGAAAGCCTGACAGGATTGGCTGGCTACAAAAGCCAATCAAAGTATGATATCAACGATTGAGGATGTAAACAAGGCAAGGAATGAGTATAAAAGGTTGAAAGGTGTGGCAAGAAAGAGGGAAAGATGAACTTTATAGAAGGTTATCTGACGATTTCCAAAACAATATTGAACTGTTCTGGAAGTCCATGAGAACAGCTGTTTGGTTTCCTCATTATGTGGCCGAAATACTGAAGTTTCCGACATTTTAAGGTATCTAACAGTTCTGGTTCTTTATTCATCCGTCGCATTACTTCTGTGTTGAAAATATTTTGTGTCCAAGATAATTTCAGTATTCTCCTGTACAGCCTGAGTTCGAACGCTTCAATTCTCCTGGTAGTCTCTTT
The DNA here is from genome assembly GCA_950111635.1 of Agelastica alni. Classification (NCBI taxonomy): domain Eukaryota; kingdom Metazoa; phylum Arthropoda; class Insecta; order Coleoptera; family Chrysomelidae; genus Agelastica; species Agelastica alni. The sequence continues at coordinate 11,500,229 of OX467709.1, read as the reverse complement.
AGTGAGTGGCAAGGTTTCTACGCCATACAGACGGTCCGAGAAAACGTAACAACGCAAGAGTCTAAGCTTCATATCTAAGGATAGATTATGGATTTTAAAAAACGAGCTCATTTTAATAAACACACAGCGGGCCTTCTAGATGCTTCATCGTATTTCTTGAGAGTTGTCCCATCTCTCGTTAATGATTGTCCCCAAGTATGTGTACTACCTTACTCTTTGTATTCTACTGTGATTGATGTATAAACTGTCTTCCGCGATGTTTCTTTTACTTACTATGAGGAGTTTGGTTTTGTTTATGTTCATTTCCAACCCGTACTGTGAGCTAATTATGGTCACCCTATCAGTCAAACTTTGTAATCCTTGAAGATTATCTGCAAACATGATGGTATCATCTGCATATCTTATGTTATTAAGTTTAGTACCGTTTATAGTGACTCCTTCCTCAATGTTGTCGAGTGCTTCTCGAAAGATGTATTCTGAGTACATGTTAAATAAGATGGATGACAAAATACAGCCTTGCCTCACTCCTCACAGTATATTTATTTGTTCTGTGTGACTGCCATTAATTCTTAAAACTGCCGTCTGGTTCCAATATAAGTTTATAATTATGTTTAAATATTTTTGACTCATTCCCATTTGCTTCAGTATGTCGACCATTTTATCATCTTGGACTCGGTCAAACGCTTTCTGATAATCGATTAATCAAGCATATACATCACAGCTGACATCCCTACATCTCTGAAACAACATCTGAACACCAAATAGAGCCTTTTTTGTACCGACGGCGTTCACAAACCCAAACTGATTCGGTGAAATCTGTTCCTTACAAAGTCTATATTATATATTCTTTTAAGTACTATCTTGAGAAACAGCTTTAAGAGATGACTCATCAAACTTATTGTTCTAAAATCACCGCAGGTTTTGGCGCTTGCTTTTTTGGACAGTGTGATAAATTCTGACTTCAACCAATCCGCTGGAATTTCTACTGTTAAGTAGATGTTGTTGAAGATTCTAGTCAGCCATTTGATTTCATCTTCGTTCAGTAACTTTAGGAATTCAGTGTGTATTTGGTCCAGACCAGCTGCTTTTCGTGACTTCATTTCCGAAACGGCGGCTCTCACCACGTCTACCTGATGTTTTCCAGGCCTCCTTATTTTTCTCAGCGTCAATGATGATTTCTCCTGCTTCGTTGATCAAGGCTTTACAGTTGTTTTTGTGGCATTTCCCTGTTACTTCTCGGACTTATGAACATTGAAATCATCGTGCATATTTTGATGGTGTTCGATCTCATGACATTTTTCTAGTAGTTATTTTTCTTTCGCTTTCCTTATTTCCTGGTTTATAATGCATTGTATTCGTTTATATTTCGTTGTATTTCCTTTATTTTGTCTTCTTTCTTCCATCAAGTTTAATATTTCTGTCGTCATCCAAGATTTTTTCTTTATTTTGTCCGGTTTCAAATTTCTTTCTTTACTGTTTCTACTGCTTGTTTTAATTTGGTGAGTTCTATATCGACGTTGTTTTTTTTATTTGGTTGAATGTTGTCGTTGTGCATTGTCGCTGCTATTTCCTCTATTGCTGGGATTTTGAGTCTTTAAAGGTCATAGTTTGAAGTCATCTTAGTGTTGACCTTCTTCATTTTCACCTTAAATACAACAACCAGGGGACAGTGATCTGATCCAATGTCAGCTCCTGGATATGTTTTGAAGGATAGGCAGCTATTTCTAAACCTCTTATTGAGTAACATAAAGTTGATTTGGTTTCTGACTACTCGTCCCGGTTCATTCATAGGCGATTTCCACGTATATAATCTTCTTGGCGGCAGTTTAAACTAAGTGTTTAAGTTCATTCATTACTGCAAAAACTTCGAGTGTGTCTCCTCTTTTGTTTCTTTCACCTAGTCCATGTGATCCTATAACGTCTGATGTACCACCTTCTCCCAATTTTGAGTTAAAATCGCCCATTATAATTGTGATATCATGCTTCTTCAGTTCTTTTAGTACATTTTTGAGTGTTGTGTACATATTTTCCACTTCTTCATCTTCTTTATCCAGCGTAGTGACGTATATTTGTATGATGTTCTTGTCAACCGGACTCGCTCTCATTTGAATGAGTGCTATTCTTTCTGAAACGGCTTTCACACAATGCGCTATTTTCTTGTTCAAGACAAAACCCAACACCATGTTCATGTCTTCCATTCGTAGTGCCTAAAAAGAGAACTCTATAATCCTCAATGTAAATATCACCAGTGTCTGGCCATCTCATTTCACTTATTCCAAGGATATCCATCCTCATTCTTTGTATTTCCTTGATTGTATTGTGAGTTTTAGTTTGTATTTACACCAACTCAACGGCCCGCGTAAAAATTCATAATACCCCTAGAAAGTTTTCCATATAGAGAGGAGTAAGACAGGGCGATACGTTATCCCCAAAGCTATTTAACACCGTTCTAGAATATGCTTTTAGGTCCCTAGACTGGGATAACAAAGGTATCAGAACACCGTACATAGATTGGAGGTTGCTCAGAGAAAAATGGAGAGAGCTATACTTGGAATTCGAACCCAAGATCGCGTAAGAAATACGTACATCCGGCAAAGAACAAAGGTCCAAGACATAATACAGAGAATCACGACACTAAAATGGAAATGGGCAGGACATGTTGCGCGATTCAAAGACGACAGATGGTCTCTAAGAATAATAAATTGGAGACCTCGCGCAGACAAAAGAAGCAGAGGAAGACCGCCAACACGTTGGAGCGACGATATAAAAAGAGTAGACGGACACTGGATTAGAACAGCTCAAGATAGAGCCCAGTGGAGCAGTTTAATGGAGGCCTATGTTCAGCAGTGGACTCAACACCAGGCTGGAAGATGATGATTGTGAATTTTACCGTGCTGGCTCATTGTTTTTACATTCCAGGTTGCTATTCTTATTTCCTCTTTGGTATTGATTGTTATAACGTCTCTGCTTGTAACTGTCCCTCCCGGAGATCCGATTGAGGGACTTACTCCGGATGTTGATTTAGCTGCAAACATAGCCATTTTGATTCTACTAGGACATATCCATTTTGGATCCTTAATAAGGTGGGTGTCCAAAGTTCTTTCTCATCCTTATGCCGTTTACAGTTTTACTGTTCATCCGCCTTTGGAGCTGATTTCCCAACTCCAGGACAAAAAAGTGCCCTTCCCTTCTCGACTCGTCCACCCGAAGCTGTTGGTCGACAAGGGTTATACCGCCTCGACTCGGTCGCCAGAGCCTCGTTTGTTATCTAGCAGGATGTACCACGTGCAGGTGAGGTTGGCATTTGGGTCGGTGTTTCTTAAACATCAAAACCCCTTACTGGGGTTCAAAGTTTACAAAATACGGAAAGTATGACTGTGAGCGAAGGGTTGGCAGAGACAACAAATAAATGGGGCCTCGAATAACCTTATGAGCAGCCAGAACGTGCCAAAAAAGGCACGTCTGAACATAAAACTGTCATGGTTAGGCTGAATTGCTGTTTTGATGACTCTGTAAAAGTGTACTAGAGCGTATAAAAGTTGAGAATTTGCAAGAAGGTATAAAAGAGGAGTTCGCTAGTAAATTGATCGAGAAATTTGAAAGTTTAAATGAAGCATATGAGGTTGAAGAATTGTGGAAGCCATTCAAGGAAGGAATCGTGGATATTGCTATTGAAGCGTTTGGTGTAAGTAAAAGAAGGAAAGGATGCAAGTTACAGAAAATGTGCGTAGAGGTTCAAAAAGCAGTGTCAGAGAAGAAGAAAGCATGGCTGGATTGGTTGGATACAAAAGCCAATCAAAGAACGCAAAAGGCAACGATTGAAGATGTAAACAAGGCAAAGAATGAATATAAAAGGTTAAAAGGTGTGGCAAAAAAAGTTGTGGCAAGAAAAAAGGAGAGTCATAAAGATGAATTTGATAGGTTATCTGACGATTTCCAAAACAATATTAAACTATTCTGGAAGTCCATAATAACAGCCAGAAGTAAAAATACTACCTCGCAACTGGAAAAAATCAAAAACCAATATGGTAGTATGGTAAAAGGAGAGGAATGCGTATTAAAGAAATAGAAGGAATACTTCGAAAGTTTATTTGAGAAATAGGATACACAAGTACAGGTGAAAGTAGTACGATAGAAATTATAGAAGCGTTGAATAGTATGAAATTGGGTAAAGCTGCTGGATACGACATTATAACAGTTGAAATGCTGAAGGCTGGACAAAGCGTGGTAACTAGTCTGCTGTACCGCCTTTTTAACCTTTGTTGGAGGAGTGGTAGTGTACCAGACGACTGGTGCAAGGCCGCTATCGTGCCGCTTTACAAGGGAAAAGGTTCGCAGCAGGACTGTAACAGGACTGTAAGAAGAACTATTGAGTTATTAGTTTACTCAGCATATTGATATTGATATTGATATTGATTAAAAGAGTAACGAATGAAACTGAGAAGATGATATGGAATGTGCAAGCAGGATTTAGAAGAGAAAGGAGATGTATGGATCAGGTCTTTTCATTAATAGGTATAGTCGAAAAATTCTTGGCTAGATGTCAGAAGGCCTATTGCGCTTTTATAGACTTGGAAAAGGCCTATGATAGAGTGGTGAGGAGTAAATTGTGGTCGACATTGTCAATGTATGGGGTGAGTGGTAGTTTAATACGAGCACTGAAATCACTTTACGAGGATTCCACTGCTTGTGTCAGGATAAACGGAGCTTGCACGGACTGGTTTAACATCCACGGACTAGTTTAACATCGAAAAAGGTGTAAGACAGGGATGTGTGGCTTCGCCATGGCTGTTTAACTTATACATAGACAATTTTTTAAAATATTTAAAAGAGAGTGCATATGGATTAAAAATGAATGATTTGATCGTCAAATGCCTTCTTTACGCCGATGATCAAGTCATATTAGCGTCATCTGAAGAGGAGTTGCAGGCGATGGTTAATGTTATGCATAATGCCCTGAAAATCAAAGGGATGAAAATAAATGTAAGCAAAACAAAAGGAATGGTTTTTGAAAGAGAAGAAAGCATGACAAACTGTGGAGTTTCGATTGAGGGAGAAAGAGTGGAACAAGTAAATGAATTTGTGTACTTGGGTTCAAAGTTTACAAGAGATGGAAAGTATGACAGTGACATTGAGTGAAGGGTGTTGGCAGGTGTGTTGGTTCTTACACTTATATATGGTAGTGAATGTTGGGTTTGGCAGAAGAAGCATGAAAATAGGATTAATGCTACGGAGATGAGTAGTCTGAGAATTATAGCTGGAGTGGCTCGGTTGCATAAAGTAAAGAATAGTGAGATAAGAGAACGCTGTGGTGTAAAAGAAGATGTGGTTACAAAGATAGATAAAGGAATGCTTAGATGGTTTGGACACGTAGAAAGAATGGATGAAGGAAGATTGACGAAATAAATTAATAAGGCGAGTGTGAATGAACAAATCGGTAGAGGTCGACCTCGGAGAACATATCTCGATCAGATCAACATTGTTTTGAAGAAAGGCCAGGTCAAGAGTACCAACAACCTAAGAGCATGTATGAGAGCACTGATGAAAATAGAGGAAGCAAAAGATGTGTGTAAGAACCGTAGCAAGTGAAAGGAAGTGGTCTCTGCCTACCCCTATGGGAAAAAAGGGTGACTATATATGTAAGAGACTTGATGATCACGACGTAGCTGAAAATGTTACTGTTACGACCAAGCTTTATTACTACTGATAATTTTACACTTGGCTGTCCAAAGTTCTGCACACTTGGACTTTGAAAAAAGGCAGCTGCTGACAAAGTGCTTTCATTTCAAAATCCGAATTGCATCCAAAAAACAAATCACATACATTATAAAAGCAAATAATTACTAAAATAACTACAAAATAATAAACCATAACTTTCCCAAGAGTTACTAAATAAATTCCTTACTAATTTATTGTTTTAGAATATTTCTGTGGATATTTTGGAAAAGTCAAAAGCCGTTAGTGAAGGAGTTATACTAAATGTTGTGAAAGAATCCTACGAAACACTTACTTCCAGATGCGACGTTAATGATGTCATAACTGCTTGTATTTGCAACTCTTTGCTAGATCTTGCATTGCTGCTAAGTAAGTACTTTATTTCTACTGGTAGATAAAGTATACATGCATAGTACTAATAGTAAATTAAAAAGACGTATTTGCAACGTTTTAATTATTTACATAAAAAAGTAAATATATGTTGAAAATTAATAGTAAAAAACTAAGACAACATGCTTTTTAAGAAAACCGAACTAAAAAATAAAAAATAATATTTATTAAAAAATAATTTTACAATCAAAAGCGTGGGGTGCTTTTAATGATGTTTACGTTTTCTTTTTGGAGACTTTTCTTTTACCAATATCTGTTTATTATCAAATATATTAATTGATATAGCGCACCCCACGCTTTTGATTGTAAAATTATTTTTATATGTTGGAGATTGTTTTTTATTTTTTAGTTCGGGTTATCTAAATCTAATATAAAGCGTTGTAAAAACGCGAAAAGGTATTAAAATTACTAGGATTATGGTGATATGCCTTAGCGACATCTGTTGGAGAGTAGTTCAAGCGTCGCCATTAAATTTTTACTCCTTATGTCAGTCTATTTAAATTGAATTCATCAGCCATTTTTAATCCATATAAAACACTTTTTTTAAATAACTAATCCTTGCCAGGATCTTCCAAAAAATTTATGAAATTATTGTATTGTCATCGATCCTTTAGAAGTATACAAACAGTGCTGTGGTGTAATTAGTTAAGTATCTTTAATATTGTTGGTAATTAGACAAATCGTCTTTCTTCATTGCGGTGAGTTTTTATTAACTAGTTTGTAGTAAATCCACAAAAAATGGGTTAAGAAACGGGCGTCAACAAGCCACCCGATAAGAAATTACCTTTTAATGAATTTAAAGAACCATCTTCATTTGACTTTACAAATAGGTATTCCCCCGGGGATAAGGGACCATATTTCGTTTATGTAGAACACGTGAATAAAAACTTTGGTAGACTTTTTCATTCAGCATGAGATCATTACAAAAATAATTTGGTAGCTTATATTCCAAGATTTTTCAATCACAAAAAAGGTATTATACTATTTGTTGACACATTCTTCACTGTACAATTTTTATTGGAGAACATAGAAACAGATAATTCCAAAATCACTGAAATTCAACGAATGAAATGAAAGGTTGTTGAAAAAGACGGCACAACGCATCTGGTTGATAGGCAAAAGATAAAATTGTTACGTTTTTAGGTAGCAGCATTTCTGAAAAAGTAAGGATTTACCCGGCGTATTTCACTGTAGATCCTTATATACAATCAGTAGTACAGTGTTTCAAGTGTCTTCATTATGGATATACCTCTAAGCTTCCTCGGTTTCAAAGAAATGCCCAATGTACTTGAATCAGTATAATATCAAAATGGCTACCCGAAACATTTCCTTCAAAGATACTGAAAAAATTGTTAATTGTTCATACGCAAAAATTACTAACAATCGTTTTGCCGTACTGAACAACATAAAAAAATTTCCCCCACTTCCCGAACCCTCTTTATCCAACGGAACAAAAATTTGCCGAGACCCTTCCTGAATAAACCCTTAAGAGCTCCTTCACCCAATAGGAAACCTGTATTTCCAGTAACCACTAAAAAATTTCAACTACAAAAAGAAACCAAAACCATTCTTTCAAATCCATACAGGGACGAATTCATGCAATACAAAGAAAAATTGATAGCTGATATTAAAAACTACATTCAAGAAAACTTTGTAAAAAATGTTAACGGGAATGATAATAAAAAATTGAATAATTAAATTGATCTAAGGGATATCATCAATTCAATAATTGAAACAGATATTGATAAAATGTCAGAAATAATAAGCTTGAGTGACGATGAATCCTCATACTAAGGCACTAAAAATTCTTCAGTGGAATGTTTCATCCTACAATAAGCGAAAACCCAACTTACTGAATTTCCTATCAAGGAATCCATTGGATATGCTTGTTCTTTCGGAAATATGGCTTAAAACATCTACAATAAACATTCATGGCTTTTCTACCGTCCAAAACAACAGATCAGATGGGAAAGTGGGTGTTGCTATCCTGATACAAAGAAATTTAGAATATAAACAGGTTAATATCATTGAAAACTTTAACAATATGTGCAATTTCTTTAGAGAAGCCCAAGCTTTCAATTGTGTCTGTTTACAAACCTCCTATTGCAGACGTGAGTACTAAGGATTGGAAAAACCTATTTGCAAAATTCTCCAATAATACTATCTTTTGTGGAGACTTCAACTGTCACCACACTTTGTGGGGATCTTCTTTTAACCAAACTAATCGCAATCGTCTAATCAGTGCCGTGGACAGTAACCAATTTGTAGTTGTAAATAATGGGTCTCCCAACTCGAGTCAGCAGGTCAAATCAAGGCACTTCTGCTGTTGATCTGACCATTGCTTCTCCCAATCTTATGAGTAAAATATAATGGTTTGTCCCACCAGATAGAATTGGATTTGACCACTACCCAATTGTGATAGAATACAATTGCGAATTCAGCTTTGAAAATATACTTCCAGCCACCAATAGGAATGAAAAATCTGCTGACTGGTTACTGTTTTCAAATAGTTTAAGATAAAAAGCTTCTCCATCATAATCAGTCAAATTCAATTACCCTAATGAACTTCTTTGATGCTGTTGATGGAGCATTATGTGTATCAATGAAAATGAATAAAGCCTTTTTACATTCAGTATCTTGGCCAATCTGGTGGGACTTAGAATGCTCGCAGATGTTTATGAAAAGGAGAAAAGCATATAGAAAATATAAACAGGCTTCAAATTGGGTAAATTTTATCGATGCTAAGAACACGGAAGCTCAGACAAAACTCTTTTTTAAAACTAAATGCCAAGCAAGTTGAAATTTTTTTTTAAATAACCTGAATAAAAACACTTCCCCAAGTAAAATATGGAGCTTCATTAAAAAAGTCTCAAATAAAAATTTTTTTTGGCAAATCTCATGTACCACTAGAAACTATTAAGAAATTATTGAAATACTTTGCTCCAGATACCGTACCCAATATCCAAAAAAACCACCCACCACATGGTTATGAATTTTCTCAGAGGAAATTCAGTCACACAGAGTTAGAGTTGGCTCTGAATATAAGTCGCAAGAGCTTACTAGGTAGTGATATGATCTCCTACAATATTTTAAAAAATTAAACAAATAACGCAAAAAACAAATTATTATATTTATATAATAACTGGTAGTGTAATGGTGATTTACCAAAACAACTAAAAGAAATGATAATTATTCTAATCCAGAAGTCAATAAAGGATCCCAATCTGATCTTATTTTATTGCTCTATATCACTTATGTCATGCTTGACAAAATCATATGAACGGATGATTAAGGCTAGGTTAGATTGGTATCTCAAACATTTTTCAAAATTACCGAACTCTCAATATGGATTTCGTAGAGGTTTCGGTACGATTAAAGCTGTCTCTTATCTTGTAGTTGACATTCAGAACACATTCACTAATAAAAATTATTTGGCTTGTTTATTCGTCGATAAAAAAAGCGCTTAAGATTTAGTTGATTTGAGCATTCTATCAAAAAAGCTACATTCCTTAAAAGTTGGCTATTAAGCATCAGCCAATATTGCAGATATTTACAGGAACCGAAAAATTTACATAAAATACCAAAACAATAATTTACATGGTCCTCGATGGGTGAATCAGGGTTTACCCCAAGAAGCGGTTTTGAGACCTATTTTATTCAATATTTATACCTGGGAACTTCTTGAAAGTTTTGATGATAGTATAAAATTTATTCAGTACGCTGACGACTTCTGCTTCTATTCTGTGCAGAGATCTTTCGATTTATGTGTGAGAGAACTAAAATATGTCGTGTATTGCCTGAAAAACTGGTTTATTAAACACAATTTGGTTATGTCTCACGAAAAATCTGCAGTCGTTTTCTTTACAAGACACAGGCTTCATACAGCTAAATATATCACTATGAGTGATATAAATATACCTGTAAAAAAACACTTTAAATATCTGGGTATCGTCCTGGACCAAAAACTGATATGTAATAAACACAGAAAACATCAAGAACAAATGTATAAAAGGAATCAACATGCTAAGATGTGTCACAAAAACCAAATGGGATGCAGATCCTAGTATCGCACTTCAATTCTACAGGGCATACATTCGCTCTATCATAGATTATGGAAGCATCTTGTATAGTTCTGCAGTAAAATGTCATCTCAGTGCAATTGATAGAATACAGTATAATGCCCCTAGAATAAGCTTAGGAGCCTTGAAATCAACACCCGTGCAAGCACTCTTAGCCGAGGCCCAAGAACTGCCCCTTGGAATAAGACGCACCTATCAAGCATCCAAAGAAATCATCAAACTGAAATCTATCAAAATCTCACAAAAGGCATTTGCCAGTTATTCATTGAAAATCTCACTTGCAAATATTGGAATCTGAAAAAAACTTCTTTGTTTGCTGACGCTTTTACAAATGTAAACACAAAATTATGTAGCAAACTTAAATGTTTTCCGATATTTAGTCGTGACCTAGACGCAATAATGTTCAAAACGACTGTTATATTTCCTGAATATAATGAAATAAATTCTTACAATCAAGCACTTCTTCAATCCATAATAAGTCGTTATTACAATCATCTCCACATTTATACAGATGGATCAAAATCAGGAAATAAAACGGGCTTCGCATTCTATATTTCTAATACCAAATATACCCATTTAGGTAAAATTCCTGATCTTTGTTCGATCTTCTCCGCAGAAATGCTAGCCATTGAAGAAGCGCTGAAGTGGATAATTGAAAATAGAATAACTACAGACAGACTTAGTCATAATGTCCGATTCTAAGTCTATTCTGTATGCACTGAATAACCTCAATTTTTATAAAATATATAATTCTCTTCATTTATGTAACATAAAGAAACACCTTTTAACATTATCAAAATCTAATGTGGAAATTACCATGGTATGGGTAAAGGGTCACTGCGGAATATTGGGAAACGAAATAGCTGACAAGTCAGCTAAAGAAGTTACATCTTCTGCAAACTTCGTCGAAATTCATCCATTCTATGATATAGTCAAACTGGAAAAAAATAAAATGCTCATAAGTTGGGAGAGGCATTGAAAAGACTTTACTGCCACATCCACTAATCATTACACACTAATACACCCCAAATTACGACAGAGAATTTCACACTTGTCAGATTACACTCTAAGCAAAAAAAAAGCAGTTACCATAACACGACTTAAATTTAATCACGGCAGATTCCCAGCCCATTGGTTTACCCCAAACACCTTATTGCAGATGTGATAACTCATCCATCTGTGACTTAAATCACAAATTCTTTTCTTGCACGAATAATACTCTAGAAATCACACAACTTCTGAGTCTATTACAAAACCATAATATCGCATTTCTGTTAAATATAGCATATTTGCTTAATACCCAGAATAGGGCCATATTCGACATTTTCGTAACTTTTTTGGGTAATATTGGTCGAGACCTTGAACAGTTATAACAACAGAAGTCTGTGGCAAATGGATTCTTTCAATGACAAACCCACCCTACACACACAAACAGATATTGTTAAAAATAAAGTCTCCAAGACAAAAACGTAAACATCATAAAAAGCAACCCACGCTTTTGATTGTGAATTTATTTTTATTTATTGTAGATTATTTTTTATTTTTTAGTTCGGTTTTCTTATTAAGCTTGTTGTATCAGTTTTTTTAAACTATTTATTTATTGCTGACATTATTTGAATTATTTCATTTGTTTAATTCTTTACATTATTTGTGTTATTTTAACCATCATTATTTACATTGTTGTGACATTACTTAACAAGTTTTAAACAGTGTTTTGTAATTAGATGATTTATTTTTATACCCTTTATTATACGAGGTGTGGCTATTAAATAACAAGACATAGCATAACAATGCTGCTGCAGGAGAACTGTGCATGCGCCTGAGTGGTACGATATAAAGCTGTAAAGCGTGAAATATTATCTTATCTCGTGTCGTACACATATTAGTCTGACCGTGGCGTTCGTTTGCATAAGACTTGTTTTATTGTTTTGTCGAAAGAAATAATAAGTGTTTTAATAGAACAACGAATTGTCGTGAAATTTCACATGAAACTTGAAAACATCTGCAACTGAAACTTATGTTTGATGCAAGAAGTACATGGAAATCCAAGGGTATTTTTGAGTGGTTTAAACGTTTTCAAGATGGCCGGAAAGACGTTGAAGATGGCGAACTCCGGGACGCCTTTCCGCGTCATAAACTGATGAAAATATTGAGAGAAAAAAAACGGTATTTTATCCAATCTGCTCATCGTTTAACTATCTTGGGGCTCTAGCTCAACTCCGTTAAAAAATCAGAAAAAAAGACCCAAATTATATAAAAAAAAGTCGTGGATTCTTCATCAGGATAACGCGCCGGCACACAATACTGTGTGTGTGTCAAGACGTTATTAGCCAAGTACGTCAACCCACTGTTAGGCCATCCGCCTTTTTCACCGGTCCTTGCACTATGTGACTTATCTGCTCCCAAAGGTCAAATCTGTATAAAAGGGAACAATATTTAAAACCATTGAAGCTGTAAAAGAAAAAGCAACACCGTGTTAAGCAATGGAAAATCCATATGAAACGGTGTAGGGAAAATAAAAAGTTTTACAGCATTAGTCTTGTTATTTAATATTGTTAAGATTTTTTAGTTCTTCCGTGGGTTCGGCGATTAAAACTCTCAATGCAGTAACAAAACAATGTTTATTCCAATACAATAAATTCTGCTTTTATAAATCACTTAGATATTCACTTAGATATACAACTTTTTATAACTATTTACATTTCTTAATTCATGTACAATTTTCTTACTAATACTGACCCTGTCTGCCCGCTGTCCCTTTTTTTATACCTGTACGAATAATCACGAGAAGGGTCCAGTAATTTCTCAAATTATCCATTGTCTTCTATGACACAGACGGACTCGATAAAAGTCGTAACAATATCCACACCTTGCATAATTCATTATGCAAGCAAAATATTTCCATTTTTTTTACTCTTTCCTATATTTTTGGGTGATTTTGGGGGGAATAGGAGTTCAAAGTGGCTTTCGTAAGGAGGTAAAATTAAATCCTGGCCCCCAAATATAAATTTTACGGTCAAATAAGGTAACCCATAGCCTAAGTTACCGAAAAATGGAATTTTGCACAATAACTCAATCATTGTTAATTGTGCCGTATAACCTTGGTCCAATTTTCTAAATATTAAAAACGAGAAAAATGGTATAAACACCTCCGGCATTAAAGTAAGAAATGTCTCAGAGCACATGTTTAATAACTTCGGCTTCGCCTCGGCCAACAAATATGTGCTCTGAGACATTTCTTACTTTACTGCTCTAGGTATGTAATATACTATTGATTACTTTAAAAAATGTCTGCATTTTTACCACTCTCCGAAGATACTATAAGAAAACCACTTGTTTCATGTTATCAACCTTTTGTTTCAATAATAATAGCAAATTAATCTTTATGATATTTTAGTTGCCTACAGACCAGATTTTATGCCCAAAGATGACATAACAAATTCATTTATTAAAATATGGCGATGGTATTCCGCTTCTAGAGATGATTTGTTTGATGACATATTATGTCCGAAAAATGTAACTTTGTTAAATGAATCTTGCGAACAAAGAAGAGTTTGGAGAAATTATGGCAAATTTATAGCTTGCCTTGTTAAAGAAAAAATTATTATCTGTGATGACTTGGAAAATCAATGTACTGCTTTTTTTAGAAAGGAATGGAAACAGGTAATTAACTAATATTTTAATTTGTTATATTTCTTAGTAAATAATAGTTTTTAAATTTAAAATTAATTAAATATTCTATTTTATCGTGAGAAGTAGGTCAACAAAAAATTTGTTTACTATGATAATTTAAAATAGTTCTTATTTTTTATTTGTAATAGCAAATTAATAAATGTTGAATTAAGAAAAGTACTGATAGTTAGGTTTTTTTAGAATATCATCAACAATGTTTGTTACTTTATTAGTGAGTTTGTAAAATGTTACAAACAAAACGGCGAAACCGTTACCCAATTTACGATGTTGTTGGAATTTTTATCGGAATTTTGTACGGAAGTAGAACCACGACCATAAGGATTGTTTAAATATTTTTATTGATTCTATACATTTGTTATTTTAATGACTTTAAATTGTAATAAATGACTATATATTTTAATATGGTGAAGTTGTTTTTTATTTTTTAAATCGCAAACTCATAAATTTTTAAAACCTGACAAAGAAAAACCTGGACTTAATATTTAAGTATTTTATTTAATGCGAGTTTTTTCCAAAGTAATTTCACTAGGCACATTATACACCGAACATCCATCGGGTTCATCTGATTTATCCGTGCAATCTGGTCTACCATCACAAAGTTGATCCGTTCTTATGCAAAATCCGTTATTGCAAGAGTGTTCTCCTATACCGCAGGTATTTTCGTAATAACAGTTTTGTTCATCGCTTCCATCCCAACAATTTATTATTTGGTCACATTTTTGAGATTTCGGTAAACAAGAAGTTTTTTCCCCGCAATGAAAGTGCGAGGTGTAGTCGCAGGCTGAAACCACAAAAATTAAATTCAACATTTTGATATAAAAAAAAGGTGTCGTATGTAGAAAAAATCAATATAATACAGTCGTGGAAAAGAATCGATTTAAGTCGCCACCTGACGGATAATTTATAAAGCTAGTTTGTAAGTTATCATAATTTAGCAAAGAAACTGGTACCGTTTATTTTATTTGTAAAACTGCAAAAAAATTTTTTTTAACGAATTCCTAAGAATTTCGAATTTATAAAAAGGTAATTGAAGGTATGAACATATCTTGAAAGACTAATCGATTATAAATTTGAAGTTAAAAAATTGAATAGGATTGTTGCTGAAAGATTCTTGAATGTCTCAGGTTGGTAAGGTATCTTATGTAATAAGATGTGTTAACAAAAATAACAGCAGGACTTTATACTTTCATGCATTTTTTATAAATATGCATTAATAGTTCTTGTCATAAATACTTTTGGCATACTTGAGTAGATGAATCAAAGAAAGTCATGCGCAAAAGTCGTACCAATGAGAAGATTTTCTATTTCTTCTTATGATGCTGTACCACAATAGTGAATATTTCTTTTTCTTCGTGTGCCTTGCTCGTAATTCAAGCGTTGGCTCATTATGTCAATCAGTTGTTGATATGCCTCTCGGTTCGCAGCTATTCTAAACAGTTGCTCCACTTGTAGTTACGTCAACTGGCGAACATTGCGTAGCCATGAAAGTTTTCTTCGGCCAATCCAGCGTTTTTAATTTACTTTTCCTTGGATTAATAATTTAAGTATTTGGGACCATGAACCACACGACCAAAGTATGACAGTTTTCTTCCGCGTTAGTTGTATGGAATGTGACCACATGTAACACTTTACCCTCAAACATATGTACATTGTCAAGTTTCTGCTAGCTAGAACATTTTTCCATGTGTTAAATGAGCTTCTTGCCATCTCAATTCTTACTCTAACTTCCATTTCCGAATCATTGTTGTAATTTATCCAGCAATCAAGATATTTAAAGTGGTCAACTCTCTTTATGATGTCACCTCCAAGTGTCAGTCCGGTATCAGGTTTTATATTAATTTTACCTGTCGTCATTCATTTAGTCTTTTGGACCTTTATACTAAGCCTATTGTCTCTACATGCCTGTTCCACGAGGTTAAAAAGAGTTTGTAGGTCTTTAATACTCTCAGCAAATAAAACCGTGCCATCTACATATTTGATCTGATAACCACCAATCCTGACACCAATAATGCAATCCGTTTTTTGGACGTTTATACTAAGCCTATTGTCTCTACATGCCTGCTCCACGTTGTTGAGAAGAGTTTGTAGGTCTTGAATACTCTCAGCAAGTTGAGCTGTGTTATCTACATATTTGATGTTACTGATAACCTCATCACCAATCCTGACACCAATATTGCAATCCGCTAAGGCTGTTTGGAATACTTGTTCAGAATAAATATTAAATAATTATGGAGAAAGCACGCACCTTTGACGGACAACACGCTCCTGTTTCTAGTTTTTTATTTTTTGTTCGCTGTTTGGTTGCTGTATAGATGTTTTAGTATTTTTACATCTTGATTGTCTATTCCAATCTTATCGAGGCATTTGAACAGTTGTTGATAATATAAACAATCGAATGCTTTTAGGAAATCTATGAAGTACACGTATACGTTTTTGCGGAATTTGCAGGATTTTTAAAGTAGTACGTTCATGCAAAATAGAGCCTCGCTTGTTCCAATGCCTCCCCTAAATCCGAATTGTTCTCTGCTCATTACTCTTTCACAAGTTGAGTGGATTCAAACATGTCTCTAATGTAATCTCTTCATCGGATAGAGCGCATTGCTATCAAAGGTGTATCTTCTATCCGGCATTTTTAATAAGTTTATGCGCTTTTTCTTGTGTTTACCGGCAACTTTTTTTAGTTCTTTATGGAGGTTAAAGTCATCGTGTTCAATTTTTTTTGCATGATTCCTGGAGCCATTTCTTCTTTGCCTTAACAATTTCCTGTCGAATTGTATGATGGATTCTTTCATATTTTTGTTTGTCTTTGTTCCTAAACCGCCTTCGTTGCTCCATCAGTCCCAATATTTCGGCCGTCATCCACTCCTGTTTAGCTTGCTGTGTTCGCTGCCGAAGAGGTTCCATGCCCTCGAGTAATAGCATTTTAAAAAGTATGTAACGTGCCTTTTTTTTCCCTTGTACAGTTCTGTAGTCTGAGTGGTGTGGTGAGAGTCTTGGGAGTCGTGTGGTGAGAATTATTGGGGCAGTGTGATATTAACAAGTGTGCAAAACCTCTACGGTTTTCCATTCATATCTGGCTGTATTTGGGCCATCTTAATTGGATTTTGAAGAAAAACCATTTAATTTTTAACTTGACCATTCTATCTTACCTCCGTTGTTGATATTTTGGATTTTGGTGTCGAGTTAAAATGACCGCATGCGGGATTTATTTGAGGGAAGCCATTGTTAATTAGCAAGTGCCGTTCCATAACCAAACCGGCCACAGGAGTAGTGCATTCGTATCATCCATATCGACGATAAATTGCAGTGTTATGAAGACTTGCTTGGTGTTTTTAGCAGGAACTCAGTATTAAGGTGTTCAAGATTAAAGTTATTTTTTTTTATATTTGATCTACAATATGCGTTTACCCAAAGGTTACAAGTTATTTATTTTTGAATATTTAACGACGTGACTTATTTTTGACACCACAATTAGGTTTTGTTTTAATTTATTAATATAATACATTATTAAAAACTATTTATTGCATTAGATTATATGCCAAAACTAAACTAAAATAATCTTCTCAATAATTCTTTATGTCCAAGTAAAAATATTTTCTTCATACTTATTTGTAAATATCCTACAATATTGATATTTTAAAAGACAACCATTGTAAATATATTTTTAAATAAACTCGATTGTTTTAACAGTGTAAATCTTTATGTAAATGGTAAAAACATGAGTAAATTAGCAGCCTTATGTGAACGTTTAATTTAGTATTATTAAAGAGTTGACTTATATACGTTTTTTTTGGTAACTTGGTAAAGTCTGTTACTCTTACTTTTATTTGGTTATTTTATAAAATTGTAAATTTTTGGTTTGTTTTAGCGAAAAAAATTTACCATAGCTGTTAATTTGACTATATTTGTTATAATTTTATAATTGAACTGTGTACTTTGATTAATTGTAGGAGTAAAGTATCTAATATATTCTAGCTATAATTTCATTTATTTAGTTCACCATAATCTCAGTTGTTTATCGTGTGGCTCTGCTAGTGCCTATAAGACCTAGGGGTTCCCGGCTTGAACCGTCTAAGTCGGTGGCGCGGCTCACTTTTATATTTTTTTTTTCTTCCACCCTCTACGGCTGAGCTCGGGCATAATTTGCCAGTAGAGAGACCGCTGGCAGAGTACTCTATAGAGAACGAACAAGACGTGGCAAGTACTCCATGCATCATCGAGGTTTTTCGCTATTATCGCGATCCGATGTATCAAATTATTGATCTTTTCTGCCACCTTCTCCTTGGTTTCTGGTTGTTTTAATAATTGTACATCTAAAGTAGAGAGGCTTCTCTCCGGGCGTTCTCTTTTTTAGTCTTAACCTTACACATCCTACTAACGTGTTGTGATCGGAATTTATATCCGCTCCAGGATAGGCTTTAATCGATGTCATAGAGTTTTTGAAGCGGTTATTAAGTAGCATGTAGTCGATCTGGTTTCGTATTATCCGTATTCGTATTCGTATTTATCCCATCTTTTGGTGATCTCTAAGTATATAGCCTGCGCTTCGGAAGTTAAAATCATGTGTTCATTATAGTAAACTCGTTATCCTGACAATTCGATGAGACGCGATCACCTCTCGTTGCGGTCGCCCAGTCCGTCTTTTCCCGTGACTTCCTCGGTGATTACATTACCAACCTTAGCATTTAGATCGCCCCTTATCAGTGTTATTTCCGCTGTCGGGGCATATACTTGGATCAAGTTTAGTCCGATCGGTTTTGTGTCTATTTGTAAGAGCATCACTCTGTCACTTATTGGTACTATTTTTTTTAATTTAGACAGGCGCTTCTCAAAAACAATGGCTGCACCGCTTGCATGTTCGTCTTGCGTTCTCGAGTAATAGATTGAGTATCTTTCAGATTTTGTCATACCAGATCCGGTCCATCTTACTTCGTAACGCCCATGATGTCAACGTTGAGCCTCTGTATCTCTTGTATTCTTCTTCTTCTGGTGCCGTACGCTTTTTATTGTAGCGCGTTGGCGATCACGTGTTCATTGAGTAATGTGAAGCGTGCCCTCTTCGGCTCTTCTAAATATCGTGGCGGCATCCGCGATGTTACACCAGTTTCGAATATTGCGAAGCCATGAATGTTGTTTTCGGCCCGGTCCCCTTTTTCCCTCGATTTTTCCCATAAGTATAGTTTTGAGCAGAATATACCTAGGACCTCTTAAAATATGTCCCAAATAGGATGTTTTTCTTTCTTTTACAATGTCCAGTAGTTGCCGATGTGTTCTTGCTCTTTGTAAGACTTGCTCATTTGATATATGATCTACCCAGGGAATCTTTAGTAACCTTCTCAGGATCCACATTTCAAAGGCCTCGATTCTGTTAAGGGATTTGGCCTTTAGTGACCAGGTTTCTGCTCCGTAAAGTAGTATTGGCCATATATAGCACTTGACAACTCGCAGCCGGAGATTCAAGCGTATTTATTGTCGTAGGAGGTAGGTATTGAACCTGACAAATGTGCTTCGAGCGATAGCCACACGTATTTTGACCTCATCATCATTATGCCACTTATCGTTCAGCGTTGTGCCAAGATACTTAAACTTGTTCACTCTCTCGATCTGCCTATTATCGATGTAGAGGTGAGCGTTCTCATGAGGCTGCCGACTCACTATCATCAGTTTGGTTTTACTTATATTGACATCGAGACCAAAATCTTTTCCTATGGTGTTTATTTATGGTTGCTTGTAAATCCTCTATGTTATCTGCTAATATAGCTGTGTCATCGGCATAACGCAAATTGTTAATGGGACTGCCGTTCACCTTGATGCCTCTTGGGTTTCCTTCCAGTGCCAGTTGAAAAATCCTTTCCACGTAGACATTGAACAGCATTGGAGATAGTATGCAACCCTGCCGGACCCCTTTAGCAATAGTTATGTTCTTTGTGTGCTGTGAGTCATGAAGTCGCAGCTTTGCTGTTTGGTTCCAATATAGTTTGTGTATTATTTGTATATCTTTTTCCTGTCTCTCGTAAGATAGGTAGGAGCATATCATGTCGTACGTTGTCAAATGCTTTTTGGTAGTCGATGAAACATACAAATACGTCCTTTCGTTGGTCATAGCATTTCTGTACTAGCAATTGCATGCAGTATAGGGCTTCTCGTGTGCCTAGGCCATTTTTAAAGCCAAACTGGGTTTCGCCAGATTTTTCTTCGCACTTTTGGTATATTCTTTTGTGGATAATTTTCAGGAATGTCTTTAGTGCATGGCTCATAAGGCTGATGAGTCGCATTCGCATTCGCATGTTTTAGCGTTTGGTGTTTTAGGGATTGCGACAAAGGTGGAAGTTAGCCAATCGATTGGGATCTCTCCAGTGTCATATATGTCATTAAAAAGTTTGCATAACCTTTTGGTGTTTACCAGTTTTAATACTTCCGTATGTATGTTATCCTGCCCAGGCGCTTTTTTGTTTCTTAGCTTTGAGAGTGCATATATGACTTCCGATTCTAATATGGGTGGTCCCGATGCTTTATTTGAGTCGTTGCTTGGCGCTATAGTACTATAGTCTCTTGTATTAGGTTACGTAAACGACCTGCCTCGCGTAATGTTCTCACATTCCAAGTAGCTATCTTAAGTGGTTTGTTTTTCTTCGTGTTAGTCCTCCCGTGGATTCTTAGCACCCCTGTTTCATTTAAGGAACGCGGGGGATTTGGGGTCATCTGATTATTTGAACTGTGATGTATTTAAATATCCATTATTATGTGAATTTGGGAATACTTATACGTTTTTGATAAAACTTCAAATCACATAAAATTACTTTATATGTGTAAATAACATGAATATGCAGATAAAATAATTATTAAAAGTGATTTTTTTAATCAATTGTCTTGCGAAATCTTTATCCAACAGCACACATATACGAGGGTGGTCTGAAAAGTTACCTAACAAAAATACAAAACATTTTTTCTTTAAATTTATTTTTATTTTTTACATAGCCTCATTGAAAGTCTACACACACTTCTTCCAGCGATGCTCCCATCTCTTTAAACAGTGCAAATAGTACTCGGCGTCGTTCTTTGAAAAATAATTGTTCGCGAAGTTGATGGCCTCATCATTTGACGAAAATCTCTGTCTTCAGAACATAATTTTTAGATAAGGAAACAAAAAGAAGTTGTTTCGGGCTATATCTGTTGAGTAAGCAGTTAAAACCGGAATTCGTGTATTTTCGCCATGGCAACAGCTGAGGTGTGAGACGGCGCATTGTCTTGGCGAAACAGAATATTTTTCTGTAAATGTGGCCATTTTTCCGCAATTTCTGCCTTCTGCTTTTCAAGTAATAATGCGTAGTATGTTCCTGTAATGGTTTTTTTGTTTTTGAAGATAATCTATTAAGATAAATCCACGGCTATCCCAAAAAACGGTCCCGCCGAGAAAACAGTTTTTGCTTTTTCTGGAGCCGATTTCCTATTCGCACACCTGTCAAAAGAAGCGCAACTACATTATCTAGCTTTTATTGACCATTGCTGATATCTTCACGTAAAGGTCGGAATCTTTTCAGACCATCCTCGTATTTAAAAAGTTTGTAGAAAGAGCTGGCTATAAAATTAAATCACAGTTTGTCAGGTTTGACCGACAAATTAATTTTCACAACACGACACTTTCAACAATCCACTTTTCCTTTAAAATTATTACTAAACAACACACCCGAATTATAAAAATTACAAGGAATGTTACTCCTAGGTAAAACTAAAACAGACTCTGCCTTCGAAATTACTTACAGTCCTCCATATTTGTTTATGTATCGCAGCGCCCTCAACGGTAATTGAAAACGCGAGTTACTTGCAGTTAAACCCAAAATGTTTGTTGGAAAACAAATAAAAATGTAAAAATACTCACGACAATTCTCCTCATCCGATCTATTGGAACAGTCTATGACTCCATCACACCTTTTTTCCATGTTAATACACATATTTCCACAATTAAATTGCTCGATTTTACAGATTAAGGTGGCTTTTCTGGGCAAGCATTGGTACACGTTGTACTTGTTGCTCAAAATTTGACAGAATTCTGTGTTGATTTGGCAAATTCCTCCGCATCCAGTGGGATCGTTTTCATCTACAGCAGCGACACACTCTGGTTTTGAGGTGTCATTTACTTTCATGCAAATTTCTCTTTGGAATGTACAATTGGTGCAGTAAGGCTTTTTTTCAGCAAGCTAAAAAATTTTAAAAACAAAGACAATGCATTACATACAAAAAATGGGGAAGAAAAAAATCACTCACTAGCATTTAACTTGTTCATTGACACTCAAAAATGATTGTTCACTAAACAAATGGCAGTGAATAATATGTAATTTGCTCTTTTGTTGGCGCTCGAGTTATTTCTTTACCATGCTTGGGAAAGCCCTGGAGATAACCCAACACATATAGTAAAAAATCAGATAGACTATATTCTTACCAACAAAAGATTTAGGAACTCCATCACCAGAGTTACAAGTACCCTGATGCGGATATTGGGTCTGACCATAACCCTTTAGTCGCAGACATAAAAGTCGAGCTAAAACAAATAGAAAAGAAACACCAGCAAAAGAATCTCACGATTTCAGAAGTAAAATTGAGAAAGTTGTAAAAGATTACATGACAGAAATGAGAACAACCGAAGGGGTCGATGAAACATGGAAATTATTTCGTGAACATATGACCGAGATATTGGAAGAACATAAAGTAACAACCAGGCACAAGAAACAACAATGGATGACGGAAGAAATACTAGAACTTATGGAACAAAGAAGACAGTGCAAGTGTAAACCAGAAGAAAACAAAGAGAAATAACATAAAAAATACAAACGGCTAAAGAGAGATGGATGACGGATAGATGTCGGGAAATGGAAGAGTTTTAAAGGAAACATGACACGTTTAACATGTACAAAAAAGTCTGGGAGGTTGCTGGCTTGTATAACAAGAAAGCTACTATCATACTAGTGGATAGTACGGGAAAAGCTATTATAAATGAAAGAGAAATTATTGAAGTATGGAGTAAATATGTGATTGAATTGTTTGAATACGACAGGCCAAACATACAGGGTAATGCAAATCAAGACGAAGGGCCGGAAATTTTAAAATCCGAAGTTCTCCATGCCATAAAATCAGCCAAAACCAAGAAAGCAACTGGTCCAGATAACATCCCAGCAGAGCTCCTACAGATGATCCAAGAAAACCACATCAGTGCTCTGGTTAAGTTTTTTAACTACTGGTGAAATACCCGAAGAATGGGTTTTATAGCACTGTTTTTATAGCACTTCTGAAAAAACAGCGAGCAAAGAGGTTGTACAAAAAAGTCTGGGAGGTTGCTGGCTTGTATAACAAGAAAGCTACTATCATACTAGTGGATAGTACGGGAAAAGCTATTATAAATGAAAGAGAAATTATTGAAGTATGGAGTAAATATGTGATTGAATTGTTTGAATACGACAGGCCAAACATACAGGGTAATGCAAATCAAGACGAAGGGCCGGAAATTTTAAAATCCGAAGTTCTCCATGCCATAAAATCAGCCAAAACCAAGAAAGCAACTGGTCCAGATAACATCCCAGCAGAGCTCCTACAGATGATCCAAGAAAACCACATCAGTGCTCTGGTTAAGTTTTTTAACTACTGGTGAAATACCCGAAGAATGGGTTTTATAGCACTGTTTTTATAGCACTTCTGAAAAAACAGCGAGCAAAGAGGTACGACGAATATAGATTAATTATCCTGATGAGTCATACATTAAAGGTGTTTCTTTGCATAATACATGAAAGGATAAGAAGTCGATGCGATTAGGACCTGGTTGAGACGCAGTTTGGCTTTAGGAATGCACTAGGTACCCGGGAAGTACTTTTTGCCCTAAATATACTTCTTTAAAAGTGTCGTGACCAAAGCAAGGATATTTATGTATGTGTCATAGATTATGAAAAAGCCTTCGATAGGGTTCAGCATGAAACACTTTTAAACATACTAAGTACTTTGGGAATCGATATAGATCTAAAAATTATGGAAAACTTGTATTGGAAGCAGAAAGCAGTGGTCCGATGGAAGACTAACCGATGAATGTTGCATTCAAGAAGGCGTCAGACAGAGATGCATTCTCTCCCTGCTATTATTCAACATCTACTCGGATATAATCTTTAAAAAGGCTTTGCAAGAAAAAGACCTTGGAGTGAAGATTAACGGTGAACTAATTAATAACATTCGATATGCCAACGATACGGTCATTTTGACGATAGTGCCCAGGGTCTTTAAGAGTTGTTGGATAGTGTAAACACGACAGGAAGAGAAATGGGTTTGAAAATAAATGTCAAAAAGACAAAATGTATGATATTCAGTCGTCAACCGCAAGCTGATGCTTCCCTACAGATAGACCAACAAAACATTGAGAGAGTTACCCAATTCAAATATCTTGGTTGTTATATCACAGAACATCTAAACCCTGATAAAGAGATAAAGTGCAGAATTGAAACAGCTCGCACAACTTTTTTGAGAATGAAATCATTTTTCTCTAACGACAACTTAAACCTAAAATTACGTCAAAGAATGATCAAATGTTATATTTGGTCCGTGTTGTTGTATGGAGCTGAGACCTAGACTCTAAAGGCTGCTACGATCAATCAACTGGAAGCGTTTGAGATGTGGTCGCACAGAATGCTTCGAATACTCTGGACAGCTATGCAGACCAACGAAACAGTATTAAATAGAGCGAATGCTGTCCGTGAATTATTGGTCACTACTAAGGTGCGAAAAATATCATATCTGGGACATATTCTTAGATGAGACTAATACAAGGTGCTCCAGCCTATAATGAAAGGTAAAATCGAAGGCAGCCGAGAAATTGGAAGGAAACAGATGTCATGACTAAAGAACATTCGCGATTGGACTGGAATACACAGTGCCGAACAACTATTCAGATTAGCCGAAAACCGCGAACAACTCGCCAAAGTAATTGTCAACGTTGGGGGGACCTGATATGGCACCGAAAGAAGAAGAAGAAGAGAGAACGAGTATTTACTTGTTGAAAAATAACGATGTTTTTGGTTATTTTTCAGATTTCGTCGATGACTTCGTTCAAACAAATTGTTGTTATCCTATTAGATGAAAACCCAAAAAATCTCGGAAAATGTTTAACTTAGGTATAGGGAAATGTTAAAAATATTTTTTTTAAATCTACCACAGAATTGTACAAGGTGAAAAAAATATGTGTGCCATTTAAAAAAAAATAGTAAAACAAAATTAAAAATATTTGTCTGGGATAACATTGAGCTCTTTATCAGTAATAGATGTAGATGATAAAAATTTTCAATCCATACGCACTCTCTTTCAGATCTTTTTAACAATTGTCTATGTATAAGTTAAACGGCCATGGCGAAGCCACACATCCCTTTTTCGATGTTAAACCAGTCCGTGCAAGCTCCGTTTATCCTGACACAAGCAGTGGAATCCTCGTAAAGTGATTTCAGTGCTCGTATTAAACTACCACTCACCCCATACATAGACAATGTAGACCACAATTCACTCCTTACCACTCTGTTATAGGCCTTTTCCAAGTCTATAAAAGCGCAATAGACCTTCTGACTTCTAGCAAAGAATTTTTCGACTATACCTCGTAAGGAAAAGATCTGATTCATACATCTCCTTCCTCTTCTAAATTCTGCTTGCACATCCCATATCATTTTCTCAGTTTCATTCGTTACTCTTTTAATCAATATCTTTGCATACAGTTTGCCGACTATGCTGAGTAAACTAATACCTCGGTAGTTCTTACAGTCCTGCTGCACGGTTATTTACCATTCAAGAGTGTAACAAGTGAAACGAATGAACGGGGCACTGCATAACTTTATGAGCAACCAGAACGTGTCAAAAAAGGCACGACTGGCTGTTCACAGAGGAGTGTTGGTCCCTACACTTATGTATGGTAGTGAATGTTGGGTTTGGCAAAAGAAGCATGAAAGTAAGATTAATGCTGCGAAGATGAGTAGTCTAAAATGTAAAACTGAAGTGACTGAACTTATGCATAAAGAGAGAAATAGTGTGATAAGATAACGTTATGATTTTATACAGTCATGATTTAATTTATAGGTTGTTAACATTCTCTCTCTCTCTCTCTGTGTAGCTTACAACCCGGAGTGGGTCTTCGCTGACAATACAATTTGCCTCCACTTGCTGCGGTCCATTCTGGTCGTTGGACATTTAGGGTCCGTAAGTCCGCTGCAATATTATCTTTCCACTGCATCCTTGGCCTTTCCATCGGCCGCTTTCTTACCGGGTTCTCTTCCCACACTAGTTTTACGACACGTTGGTCTTGTCTCTTTACATGTCCGGCCCATCTCAATCTCTATGCCTTTATTATTTTTATTATATCTGGTTGGTTATATAGTTCTTGCACTTCCCTGTTAGTTCTAATTCTGTATTGTTGTGTGGCGTTGTCCTTGATTGGTCCATACACCTCGGGCGACTTACAAACCCTCAGGCCAGAGGCCCTCGGGTTTGTAAAACGTCGCCCTCAGGGCATAAACATCTATTTATACCCTTGGTACATAAATAACTATTGCTATAAGGCATTAAAACAAAATTAGAATACTGAACGGGAGTTGGTTGATAATACATCAGTAACTCACTTTAAAGGATACTAAAATTTTTGAGAGTGATATGTGTTAATAAATTAGTAAAAGGCATTATTAGATATCCAAAAATGGGACACAAACGTGTCCTTACTGAGTTTTAGATTTATTACTGTATATATACTGGACTATTTAAATAAAAAATGATAAATTTGGAAAGTGGGATCAATGTGCCATCAATACATATTTTTAGTAGAAGAAATTTATTACAGTGTCTCACAACCAACTATGACGAGTTTCTAGGCGCGCATGGCCTATTTCGACTAGAAAAATGATAAATTTAAAGAATGAGATGTGTTTATAAATTTTTTAAAAATACAATGATAGAAAAACGTGACAGTTATTTTTCTTGTTTTAGTTTATACACAGTGGGATACAAGCTTTCATCAGTTGTTCTAGGTGCGCTTGGTCAATTTCAACTATTTGAATTTGGAATTCGACGAGTTAAATGTGTTTGTAAGGTATTATGAGCAAAAAAAGCGACATCAATGGTTTTTTATAATTTTTGAATTTAATAAGTAGCCCACAACCTTCTATCACATGCTTCTAGGTGCCCATGGACTGTTTCGATTATAAAAATTAAAAATTCGTATAGTAGGGTGTGTTAATAAATTCTTAAAATTTATTTTTCTTCTTCTTCTCATAGTGCACCTCCTATCGAAGGTTTGCTATCATCACAGCTATCCGGACCTTATTGACTGCAGCTCGGAAGAGTTCAACATTGCTACAATTAAACCAGTCTCTTAGGTTTTTAAGCCAAGAAAATTTATAATGACGGTAAAATGCAAAATTTGCAGTTTTTTGTGAGTTTTCAATTTATTACAGTAGCTCACAACTTTCTATCACATGCTTCTAGGTGCCCATGGACTATTTCAGAAATAAAAATTAAAAATTCGTATAGTGAGGCGAGTTAATAAATTTTTAAAATTGTTAGTAAAATGCGACATTTTCAGTTTTTTGTGAGCCCACAACCTTCTATTACATGCTTCTAGGTGCCCATGAACTATTTAATTATAAAAATTAATAATTCGTATAGTAGAGTGTGAATAAATTTTTAAAAATTTATTAACACATCCTACTATACGAATTTTTGTAATCAAAATAGTTCATGGGCACCTTAAAGCATGTAATAAAAGGTTGTGGGCTACTGTAATAAATTTAAAACTCACAAAAAACTGTAAACGACGTATTTTCCTGTCACAACTTTTAAAAATTTATTAACACACCCCATTATACGAATTTTTAATTTGATCTATGAGGGTTGTTTTTTAAAAAATCTTTACTGGACAAATATTTGTACTTGTCCGTTGAAAACTTACACAAACCTTGTGGGCCTATCCTTTTTGGAAACCAACACTACCGGCGCAGACCAAGTGGCTTGCTAATTCTTTGATCACTTCAACTTCCATCTCTTGTCAACCAGCTTTTCCGCCTTATGTTGTTTCGCAAATGGCAGTTGTCTTGGTGGTTGTCGAATCGGATGAGCTTGGCCAGTATTAATTCTGTGTTGGACCAAGTTGGTTCACGCTACTGTTGTTGAATCGAAATTGTCACTTTCAGATTTGATGAATTTTCTGGCAGCGTTATATTCATTCAACGATAGATATCCTAAGGATGATTTTAGACTTTCCAATACGCTGTCGGAATCCTCTCCTCGATCCTGATAATAACTCACATCACACCTTGTTATCAAAGTCCCAGGTTCACAGGCTCCAATAATGTCACCTTCTTTAAGTGTTATTTCTTCGGGAAACACATTAGCAACTCTTACAGGAATACTCTGTTTTATCTTAACTAAGGCTCGTGCAATCAATAAACGGTTGGGACATTCTCCGCATGGCTGTACTACTTCAACGTGGCATTTTTCAATGTGGCACAGACTATCTTCTCGGAAAGTCCTGGAATTCTTACAGACTTCGAATCAGCAGCATACAGGTTCCATTCTTTCACCTGGGGTCGTTAAAACAAATTTTTCTCCTCCAAATCTCATGGTTTTTTGTTCACTGTCAAATGAGAAACCATACTCGCTGATTAAATCTATTCCGAGAATGAATTCACCTACTATATCTGCGACATATGCTGTATCCACAATGTTAAGTCGTCCAAGAAGGAATGTGACTTTAGCCTCTCCTCAGTAACTGTTCGAAGAAAAAGGTTGGAGGAGGCAGGTTTCACTCATTCTGGCCGAAGAATATCGCTGCGTATCAGGGAAACTGGTGTCTATGGTGCATACAATGTCTTCTCGGTTCACTTTCCCACTAATGGTGAGACTATCCATTGTTGACATGGATGACCCTGGGGTCTTCGTTATTGCTAGCCAGCACGCACCCCGATATGCTAGCTAATCATAGTTTTCCTGGTCACTAGATGACCTGGTCTTCGTAGGTGAGTGGAAATGTGGTTGTGTTCTCGCAGGTGTGTTTAATCGTGATTGTACTCTTACTCTGCAATCCTTAATAAAATGTCCTGTTTTTCCACACCGGTAACAGGTTTGATTTCGCTGGTTGCCTATACCATTTATCATAGTCTTGATATCCAAAAATTTTGAGAAGGGCCCAGTAGCTGCATCGCTTTGTTGGTTTGGTTCTTCCATTGAATTTTTGGCTTCGAAGTATTAAAGACAGTCTTCACTTTCAAGGATCGCACCAAAGTTTCACCACTTCTAAAAGTTCGTCAGTCGAAGAGTCCTCTAAATCTCAGGATATCTAAGTCCATCTATAAATAGCTGGACATCCAGTTGCTTACTGTTTCTTCCGGTGCCTGTGGGTACGCTAACTGAATCAGTCTCCTTACATCTGCTTCCAACTTCTGCAGACTTTCGCGAGATTTTGCATCCGTGTTCTATGTTGATCGCCATACCTTAACTCAAGTGCCGCCACTAGATCTCCATATTTCCTTTGTCGATCAACAGGGATTGTCTAAAACATTCCCAAAGCCTATTCTCTCAGGTACACTATGAGTGCAGTTACATTCTCTTCTTTATCGTTTCACCCATTAGACGGGACCGCAGCTTCGAACTGTCTGCGATACATAGACCAAGATGACTCCATTGAAAGTTGGTGTTCTTTTCTCTCTTGAGAACAACGTCGATCTCATGCTTAATGTCTTTTACTTCATCTCGTACTGTGTCTATTTTATTTCTCCACTCAACATCAATATTCCTTTAATTTGACAATTTGTTCTTCAATTTTCTGTAGTACTTTAGAAGTTTCTTTTGTTTTTTCTCTGCTTTTTTTGTTCTAGAATTTTCTCGAAGTCTTTCAATCTTTCCTCTTGACGACGTTTTTCTTCTTCCAAACGGCGTTTTTTTTCCATTTTTCCTGAAATTGATTTTTCATGAATTTTATAACGTCCTTTATGGCGTGGTATGACGTATTTCTTGTATCACCATAAATTGTCAGAAAACACCTCACTTTTGACACCACTGTCACGATATTATGTCTTGGATTCGTTAATTTACAATACTCAATACAAAACTAAACAACTTATTCTAATTTTTCTACATGTAATAAAATCACATTTAAAAAATCACTTTACAAGTCTCTATGTTCACAAAACTATACTATAACTTAAACTTAATTTTTTCACGACACCGTGGTTTTTTAAATAGGTATGATACAGTCGTTCGAGAAAGGAAACGTTTCTTCGGGAAATTATCACAAACAACTCGCTGTCGCTTCGGGTCAAATAATGGCTACAGGTGCGTACTCGCTGACCACAATCCGTAACAATATCAATAGAGTCATATATTAGTGGTTTGCAAGAACTTAAAGGCAACCCTGGTGTTGAGTTGCTTTCTAATTACATAAAATAAATACTTGGAAGGTGACCTTTTGTGATGATTCTTTATTGACAACTTCGTTCTGACAAAATCTTGCGTCATAATGACAATAACCATACAAAAAATATAACATGTACAGTATGAGACAATAAAGTACAGCATGTCCCAACACCTGGTTAAAGAGCAATTAATTTTTTCGTAAATCCGCTAAAATAAGGAGTCATTATAAGCATTCCTTACCGATTCCGTTGTGAAATTTTCGTCGTCCGGAATGATAATTACGCCGTTGTGATTTGTTGTGGAAACATTAATAGGTTCCGGTTTGGGTCTGTTACGAATACCTATGTCTTTCGGATAAATGTAACTTTTTACAATTTTTTCCCTTCTTTTGAACACAGTGTTATCTGTAAACAAAATGCAAATTAAATTTTAATCATATCTTACGTAACATACCAAAACATTTACTCAAGCTTCTTTACTTCATTTCTTTGACGAATGAAACTGATGAGAACATATGGGATGTGCAAGCAGGATTAGGATAGCCAAAATATCTTGGTTAAAACTTGGTTAAAGGTCTACTGCGCTTTTGTAGACTTGAAAAAAGCTCATCGACAGAGTGGTAAGGAATGAATTGTGGTCGATATTGTCTATGTATGGGGTAAGCGGTATGCAATTTCACGTTCCTTATACCAGTTGCAATCAGTTGCAGACACAGTCTAGGAAACGTAATTCGCATTAGGCGCTCTGGTCACATGATACCTAACCTAGCTAGCCTCAATAGACCTACTAAAGGTCGCAGTGGAGGAGCGAATCTTAATAACTTTTGTGATTTTGCAGAAAAAAACCCACCAAAATTTATGTTACAGCAAATAACAAAATCGGAAGTATTCAAAATGTTTGAATATTTTTCCAATATCTTCTCTAGCATGTCTAATTTTAAAAGGACGAGAAAAATAAAAGTTCAGTCTACTTCTACTGCACGCAGGCGCTAGGGTAATTCAGACAGGTCGACCTTCAAAGTTCGAAGTTTTGAAGACCCAAAAAAAAGAGATCGAAAAAGGTGAGAGAGAGCATTAAGTTAAAACATTGATCTTAATCAAACATGATTAGACATGGCAGTAACCATTAAAATGGTACAAATTTGTTTATTTATTTTATTCGAATATTACTCTTAAGTTGTTCATTTTTATTAAAAAATTATTTTTTGGTTTAATTAATATATTTGTGCTTGATTTATGTTTAATTATTAAAAATTAAAATAAAATTAACTTATTTTTTTACTGTTTTTACTCAACTCAGATTATTCTAGCAGTTCTGTGCGGGATCGGAGCGCTAACGTGCGCGCCTTTCCTAGACTGTGTCTCTGCAACTGGTTGCACACACGGTATAGGGAACGTTAAAATGCAAGCGGTAGTTTGTTACGAGCGCTGAAATCACTTTACAAAGATTCCAGTGCTTGTGTCAGGATAAAGGGTGCATACACAGACTGGATTAACATCGAAAATGGTGTTGTGTTAAAAATCAAAGGGATGAAGGTGAATAGAAGCAAGTTGAACGTAATGGTTTTTGAAGGAGAAGAAAGCATGACAAACTGCGAGGTGCTGATTGAAGGAGAAAGAGTGGAACAAGTGAAAGAGCTTATATACTTGGGTTCAAAGTTTACGAGAGGCGGAAAGTATGACTGTGGTATTGAGCAACAGAAGTGTTGACAGGGAAAAAAAAATAAATGGGGCGCTGCATAACATTATAATCAACCAGAACGTGTAAAAAAAGGCACGACTGGGAGGGTTGGTTCCTACACTTATGTATGGAAGTGATATTTTTTTTTTTTTTATGAAAATAGTCGCAAAAAGGGTAGACCTATCGTGTGGGCCGCGGACGGCCCGCACTGCGACTATTAGAAAGGGAAGGGATTATAGAAAGGAAATTATTGTGGACACGCTTTTTAAAAAGTTGCAGGTCATAGTTCTCTGGAAAAACTGATTTTGGAAGCTTATTCCATTCCGTAGCAGCCTTGTAAAAGAAGGATTCTTGATGGAGATTGGTCCTTGTAGTGTCAATCTTGAGAGTATATGGGTGAGACTGATTAGCGTGCCGAGTTCTTCGGCCGAATGTGGCCAATGGTAGTACAAGAGTTTTTATTTCTCTGGAGCATATGCCATGGAAATATCTGTAGAGTAATGACTGGTCTGCAACTCTTCTTCTATATTCTAGACGGTGAAGGGTATCTGTAAGAGTTGAGCTGTTTATCAACCGAATGGCCCTTTTCTGAGTGGAATCTAGAAGACGAAGAGAATGCCTTGGTGCTGAACCCCAAATGTGCGAGCAATACTCCAGTAGAGGTCGGATTTGAGCCTTGTACGTCGTCAACAGTTGATCAGTAGTAAAAAACTTTCTAGGTTTCCACAGAAAACCTAGCTTCTGGCTTGCTGACTTTACGAGTTAGCAACATGGTCATGCTAAGACATATTATTGGACACCGTGACTCCCAAAATCGAGATGGAGGAACTTGGTTCAAGGGTATTTCCGGACATTGTGATGGGATGATTTGAGGAATTCACTTTCTTGGAAAACGTGGCACTTTGTGTTTTTTGGGCGTTGAACTGAACAAGATTGTTGGTTCCCCACTCGACGATTGCTTTAAGATCTCTATTGATGGAATCAACCTGTTCCTGCCTAAGTCTATTTGTATCATTCACCGAAAGTGATTGATAGGATGTGAAAGTTGAGACAAGTGTGCTATCGTCTGCGAAACTGTAATAAATGGGGTTCGTGGTGGTTTTCAAGAGGTCGTTGATGTGTAAAAGAAATAAGGTGGGGGACAGGATGGAACCCTGGGGGACCCCGGCATTAGTTTTAAACGCATCAGAAGAAATACCGTCAACTGCCACAGGTAAAGAGCGATCTTTTATGAAGCTCAAGAGCCATTGGCGCAGTTTGGTTGGGAGACCGTAGGCAGATAATTTACTTAACAATGCCTGGTGCCAAACGCGGTCAAAGGCTTTAGATATATCCAAGGCTATTGCACGGGATTCATCAAACTTTTCAATAGTGTTTGTCCAGAGCTGAGTGACATAAGCCAGCAAATCTCCAGTAGACCGAAGTTGTCGTAATCCGTATTGTCTGTCATGGATTATCTCAAATTTCTCCAGATATTTGATAAGTTCTGTGTTAATCGCTTTTTCCATAACTTTGGATATGACTGAGTGCAATGCAATAGGGCGATAATTTGCAGGAATAGTCTTCTTTCCTTTTTTCGGAATCGGTTGGACTTTAGCGTTTTTCCACATGGACGGAAATACTTCTTTGCTTTATGATAACTTGAAGAGTCTACATGGTTTGTGACAAAATCCGCATCGGAAATAGGACCGATCTCGTTTTGCTGCAAAAATGTTTAAATGCCAGTATGTAAATGAATGAAATACTTCGACCAATTGCGCTTCTATATACCGCAGCTATTGTAGAACCTCTTGTTGCGGCAACAGTGACTAGCTTTCTGGAAGATAATAGTATCAAAGTATTGTTATGGCCTGCGCAATTATCAAATTAAAATCCAATAGAGCATGTAGTGTATGTATGGGACATGCTCCAACTAGGAGTTTTGAGAGGTGGCAGGAATTTTTAGGAAACATACCTGAACAAGAAATGGATAACTTGATTTTTTCCTTGCAAAGACGAAGTGGAGCTGTTATAAATAATCCATAAAAACGCACCAGTTATTAATTTATTTTATTATGAAATAAAATTATATTTGAATTTAAGCATTATTTTTAGCTGTTTTAGTTTATTTTTTAAGGTTTTCCTTATTTTTTGTTGTAACTATTTTATAAAAATAATTATTTCCATGTGTGCATTTCCTGTTGGGTAGATTCATATAATTTTGTTCAATTAATGTTATAATACGACTTACTGAATATTAAGATTATTCCAAATACTGTAATGGCACAAAATAAAACCAACACTAAACAGTTCGAATATGATGTGACTTTTTTCTTCATTTTTTCATTATATTTGTTTATTTTTATTACGTCAAAAATATTATTTGTAATTAATTTATTTCGACTGTTATTTTTATCACGAATGTCCAAAGATACATATTTTAACGACATACTTCGCAAATGTTAGATGTGTTACTTTCGTAATACATAATTAAATATTAAATTACAATAATAGATATATAAATAATAAATTTCATTAGCAAAATAAATGTTGTTATCGGTAATTTTGTCGACTAAAGAGTTAATGGTTTAAATGTGTAATTAACAAAAATAATAATTTTGTTTATGTATTTAGATTTCTCGTGTTTGTCCGTTTGTGACCCTGTTACATTGTAACTATATTTGCCTTAATTTTGTACACATTTTTACCATTTATTGTGAATCGCAAAACTATAACGTTATAATTTTCATTTTCACGATAATCTTTAAATCTAATCCATTTTTTATTTTAGTTGGTTAGGTTTTTTTTTCATTTACCAATCTTCAAGAACGCTATTAACGAATTATTACTCACATACATTAAGACACGTTTCGTTTTCATAAAGTTATATTGCAACACTTATTCTAAGAATTTTTATATTGTTATCCCTCAGTATACTAAAAAATAATTGACGCTTTTATAAAACAAGAGATTTGGTCCACTTAACACAAGAGATCGCAAAAGTTTTGTATCTATTTTTAAATATTTCATCATTTTACAAAGACAAAACTAGTGATTTTTCATTTTTCTGGTATTAAGTTATACCCAAATAAAATATTAAATACATACATACATATAGTCACACCTTTTTCCCGTAGATAGGCAAATACCACCTTCTATTTGCTACGGTGCTTACACACATATTTTGCTTCTTCTACTTTCATCAGCGATCTCATACATGCTCGTCGGTAATTGGTACTCTTGACCTGGCCTTTCTTTAATACAATGTCGATCTGATCGAGATACGTTCGCCAAAATAGACCTTTACCGACTTGCCCATAAACACTCGCAAATCTGTGTTGTCATTCTTTTTTCATCCATCCTCTGCGTGGCATTCCTTTATCTATTTTTGTAACAACATCTTTCACACCACGTCGTTCCCGTATTTCATTATTCTTCACTTTATCCATCAGAGTCACTCCGGCTATGCTTCTTAGACTACTTAGCATTGATCTTATTTTCATGTTCATTCTGCCAAACCTAGCATTCACTACCAAACACAGCCAGTCGTGCTTTTTTTGACACGTTCTGGCTGCTCAAAATGTTATACAGCGCCCCATTTATTTGTTTACCTGCCAACACCCTTCACTCAATATAATGTTCCAAACTTTCTTCTTCAATAAGCACCTTAAAGTTTAACATGCTTTCTTCTTTTCAAATACCATTACTTCAGACTTGCGTACATTTATTTTCATCCCTTTGATTTTTAGGGCATCATGCATAATATTAGCCAACGCCTGCAAATTCTCTAATGCTAATATGACCTGATCATCGACATTAAGAAGGCATTTGACGATTACATCATTTATTCTTAATTATTTTAAATATTTTAAACAATCGTCCATGTATAAGTTAAACAGCCATGGCGAAGCTACACATCCCTTTTTCGATGTTAAACCAGTCTGTGTAAGCCCCGTTTATCCTGACAGTGACATGCTTCATCTAATCTGTCAAATTTTTTGATCAATTTATTAACGAATTCCTCTTTTACAACTTCTTCTTGCAAAATCTTAACTTTTATATGCTCTAGTACACTACTTGATTCCTGTACACGATGCCGCCACCGCTTAAAAAGACCTCTTATTCGACTCATTACTAGAAAGTGGTCTGTATCAAAGCCTTCACCACGGTATGCTTGAGTATCCACTTTCCAATTTCTTTCTCAATCTCTTATCCACAATCACGAAATCAATACTTCTCTGGCATCCTTCTTGTCTTGTGTACAAGTGGTTAAACATTGTGTATGTTACCACAATATTCCACTCCAAACATACTTCAAGTAGACTTTCTTCGTTTTCATTCACTGTTATATCCATACCGCTTCACACCTACCCTACTGTTAAAATCATCTAACATTACTATTATTTTATTTTGGTTACACTTATTCAGAATCTGTCACATACATAAAGTCACGCCTTTTTCCCATAGGGGTAGGCAAAGACCACTTCCTTCCACTTGCTACGGTTCTTAAACACATCTTTTGCTTCCTCTACTTTCATCAGTACTCTCATACATGCTCTTCGGTTGTTGATACTCTTGACCTGGCCTTTCTTCAAAACAATGTTGATCTGATCGAGATATGTTCTCCGAGGTCTACCTCTACCGACTTGTCCATTCATACTCGCCATATAAATTTGTTTCGTTAATTTTCCTTCATCCATCCTTTCTACGTGTCCAAACCATCTAAGAATTCCTTTATCTATCTCTGTAACCACATCTTTTACACCACAGCGTTTTCTTATCTCACTATTCTAACTTTATCCAACCGAGTCACTCCGGCTATACAATGGGCGGTGAATTATTTCTCCCCATTCAAGTCTCCAGGGGAGGATGGTGTTTTCGCTGCCCTCATTCAAAAGGGCAGCGAAATTTTACTACCTCTTCTGATTAAACTATTCAGAGCGAGTTTGGCGTGGAGTTATATTCCGCTGGGCTGGTCAACGGCGAGAGTTGTATACATACGTAAAACGGGTACGGTGAATCATTCCCTACCCAAATCCTTCCGGCCGATCAGCCTTACCTCATTCTTAATGAAAACTCTGGAAAGAATTATTGATAGACATATTAGAGAGGGGAATCTTAGGGAACATCCCTTAAACTCCCACCAATATGCCTACCAAACAGGCAAATCTACGGATTTAGCTCTAAACAATCTAGTAGGAAAGATCGGCCATTCCCTTAAACATAAGGAAATTGCGCAGCTTTTCTAGATATAGAAGGAGCGTTTAATAACGCCTTACCACAGTCACTCTATACATCAATTAGGGATAGAGGGATAGACAGTAAAATCTGTAACTGGATCAAAAACATGATTGAAGACAGATATATAATATCATCACTGCATGGAGAGTCGGTTAGGTTCAGGGCGGCGAAGGGGTGTCCACAATGCGGGGTACTTTCCCCCCTAATGTGGTCACTTCTAGTCAAATCTCTGCTGAGCGAGCTTTCCATGCAGGGAGTAGATTTTCAATGCTATGCGGATGATCTGGTTATAATAGTTAGAGGTAAATTTGAAGCGACGATCTCAAACGTCCTCCAAGAAGCCCTTAACACAGTATACAGATGGTGCGAGAGGAAACCCTGTAAACCCCCGAAAAACTGTAATTATTCCTTTTACGAAATGGAAAAAGCTAGATAAGCTTCGGCAGCCTGTTCTATACGGAGAGAGCATTCCATTTGCGACGGAAGTGAAATACCTGGGTGAAGTTCTGGATAAAAGACTCACCTGGAACGCCCACTTGGAAAAAACAATAAACAAAGCCAGGTTTTCTCTCTGGAATCTCAGAAGAGTATGTGGCAAATCTTGGGGAATGAACCCCAAACAGATTTACTGGATTTATCAAACAATGATAATATCTATGGTCACGTATGGTTCAGTAGTCTGGTGGACCAAAGGGTTACAACAGACAGCTAGAGCTGGCCTTCAGCGGCTGGCATGCCTGGCCATAACTGAAGCTATGTCCAGCACACCAACGGCAGCGATGGAACACCTCCTACATCTCCCTCCACTAGATATTCTCTTAGAGAGGGAGGCCAGGATAGCTTCCTATAGATTCCTGTCTTTGGAAAAGCAAATAAATGGAGAGCAACTCGGGGATGACTCCGGGATACTGAGTGAAACAAAAAACCACCAAATTCTCGGGATGGTTCCAGACTTGCTAGCCACAAAAATACTCGTTGAAAAGTCGTTCAAAGTCCTCTTTTTGAAGAGAGACGAATGGATGAGGGGACAAATCCTCTTCCTAGAGACTGAATACGTAATGTACACAGACGGCTCAAAAACCCCAGATGGAGTTGGGGCCGGTGTTTTTAGCAGGAAACCAAAGATTGAAATATCTACCAGTCTTGGCAGGTATGCCACAATCCTTCAGGCTGAAATATTCACTATCGAATTGTGTGCAAGAGAGTTGACCAACAGAACTCTAGCAAACAAAAACATAAATATAATATCAGACAGCCAGGCCGCTTTAAAAGCACTGAGCTCCAACAAGATAAATTCTAAACTTGTATGGAATTGCATCGAATCCTTAGAGTACCTTGGTGCGAACAACAGGGTGACCCTACTGTGGGTACCTGGGCACCAGGGGGTGAAAGGAAACGAAAAAGCCGACACCCTTGCAAAACAGGGGGCCGAATCTGCGTTCACTGGACCAGAACCGGTTTTTGGAGTCACCACAAGTGCCGCCAAAACAATTATTTCGGACTGGGCGGAGAGGAAAATACTCACGTACTGGTCCGACATACCAGGGCTAACCCACTCGAAGGCGTTTTTACCGTTACAACCCTCGAGAAACACAACTAAGCAGATCCTAGAATGGAGCAGAAATGACCTGCGTATTCTAACAGGACTGCTTACGGGACACTGTCGTCTGAGATACCACCTCAGAAAGATAGATCTGAACCAACAAACGGACTGTCGGTTCTGCTGCGTGGAAGATGAAACTGCTGAACATATACTATGTTCATGCCCCGGCCTGGGAAGAATAAGGTTTAACATATTTGGTTACACTAACCTAGAACCTACCGATTTTAAAAAAATCTCACCCTATACAACCATGAACTTCGTAAGAAGGGCTGGATTGTGCGATGAACTGTAGCTTTTAGGGGTGAGCCACAATAGACCTACTAAGGGTCGCGGTGGAGGGGCGACCACGCCCCACTTACATGAAACCTAACCTAACAATAATTGGTTCCTGCACACGATGCCGCCACCGCTTAAAGAGACCTCTAGTTCAGCTTATTACCAGGAAGTGGTCTGCGTCAATGCCGGCATCGCGATATGCTCGAACGTCACTTTCTTTCTCAACCGTTTATCTACAATCACAAAATCAATCATATATCTCTAGAATCCTTCTTGTCTTGTGTACAAGTGAATATTCTTATGGTTAAACATTCCACTCCAAACATACTTTTTTTCACACTATCCCAAAACTCCGTTCTATCTTCTTGGGTCGAAGACCGGGGTTTCACTGTGCATTTTCTGGGGCATAAACCCCTAGAAAAATATGGGAGTAAAACCAACCTTAAGAATTACCCTAAGGAGTCTTGTGCTAACACATTTAAAGTCAGTCGCCCTAAAAACCTCTGCTGGTTTCCGGAACTCCTGAGCAGTAGGCTGTACAGGGTCCATGTATAGTGGTGTCGCATCCTTTTAGCTTGCTCTCATTCACACAAAAAAAGCAATCCACGATTTTTTCAATTTTATTATTGAATCTTCCTCTAATATTCAAAGTTGCAAAGTTAGTGCTATAGTGGATCACAGCATAGTGTGGGATACTCTGTAATGAGAGAGCAGACACATTAGCAAAAAGAGGGTTAGAAATTCTAATTACTACCATGAGGTACTTTCCATTTCCATTTAGCTAAAATATTGATAAAGCTACAAAACAAAAATTACAGACAATGGATAAAATCTAAAGGAAGAGAAAAAAGTGGAAACAACTCGTAGACAAACCAGATTCAATACCTCGCAACCTAAGACTCCCAATGGTGGTAAAGACTCTTCCTGCTTATGTAATCAAATGGCCGAAATGAACATCCAACATCATTTAGTGTGTCCGGAGCTATCACGATAAAATAATTTCATCGGAAAATAATGGTAAGCAAAAAGAAAAATGACCTAATCGTCAGCTTCACGCAACCAACTAACCAAGTAGCAAAGTAAGTTTAAGCAGTCCAATGATTAGTTATGACAATGCGTCTGTAGTGTGCACCATTAATATTTCAACGTTACTTATCGTCAAACGGGAAAAGGTAATGCCATTCAAAATAATCCTCTTAAGACATCTTTAACTCAAAGAAGCGTTCATTTAGGTCAACTTTCTTATTAAAAAATACTGTATAAACAGTCATTCCTGCAAAGCGGACCTTTTACGATCATTATTAATGCTATTACTTTACCGAAATGGCATTACAGAAACAGTGGTAATGATAACGAGCGTATAGTGTGCGCCATCAAAATTCAATCTTTACTCATCGTCGAATAAGAAAAAGTGATGTTATTCCGAATGCTCACACAATGTTGAAAAATAATGTAGTAATATTAATAAAACTAGGGGGCGGTTTTTGCTGAATCTGGCAGTCAGATAACGTTCATTGTGTCTTCCCGTGATAGCGATCCGCTATACCTGTTTTCCTTTAGCTAGTCGCTGATCGGTAACTGTTTTAGTTACTCGAGTTCAAGAAAAGCAGCAAATGTAGTCTTAGTCTGGCATACGCCGGGCATTGGCCAAAGATATGTAGGTTCCTCTCCACACAATCCACAATTAGTGGTGTAGGCCAGCCCTAAATTGTGCATGTGGTATCGAAGAGTATTATAATCTGTCAGTATGTGTACTGCTCGTCTGGCATTTCTTCTGCTCAGTGACCCAATGCTAGGTCCCCTTGTGGAGAATCACAAATGTCTGCACTTGTCTTTTTTATTTTCCATTACATTAAGTTATGGTCACTTCTGGATTGCCCTTCTGTCTAGACAAAAGAAAATCATCAAGGCCAGCTCTTGGTCCACGAACTTAGTCACCGATCCGGCTTTTGTAAGCATATCAGCATTCTCATTCCCTTTGATTCCCGAGTGTCCAGGAACTCAGATAAGAGTGACCTTTTTATCTTTCGCCAATGCCTCCAGGGTCTGTCTGCATCACAGTCATTTGTTAAGTAATAGTCGGAGCCCCTAACATTTTAATTTGCTGATTGGCTGTATATTTTGATGTATCTCCCAATCGCTTCTGTGTAGAGCGGTTAAAGTGTAATGATGAAATATTTTTGAAGGTATACTGATATTCACATGAATTGTGTAAGGTCCACTTTGGATTTAGATTATTGAAACACCCTGTACATGCTTATAGGGATAAATTTTTTGTTTAACCGTAAGATGTTATACTTTTTTAAAAAGTCTACAAACTCACCTAAAGTTAAAAATATTCCGAATCCGACAGCCACAGAAATCGAAAAAAACACCAACACGTACACGAATAACTTCCAATGGGACTTTTTCTCGACTTGTTGATTGTCTTCGTTTATTTTCAAAACCCACCGATGTCCGAAAATATTTTTTTTGATAATAACATTTCTGTTGTGAGTGTTATCATGTATTTCATGAGATATTGTGTTTATAGATATATTCTTAGCGCCACCCGGCGAATTTTTTTCGTAATAATGAATCTTCGTTAATTCTACGTTGCTCGGTTGCAGTATCATCTTCGAGTGCCGGATAATTTTGATAACGTGAATATTTTAGGTACGATACAAACATTGTTGTTTTGTAAGGTATTAGGAGGTTTCTATCGGTCCGTGACGTTTTGTAACATGTGCCATGTGGCCTGATGCCACCACCACCCGCTGCCGGTGCCGTTGAAAATTTCAATCTACGAAAACGAGGTACGGTATAAAGTTTCATCGGAAAATCCATAATGACCGAGACAATTTTGAATAAAAAATTGTATTTTGTTTAATCGCCTGCGTTCAATCAAATATTGGCTGAAAATTTATTCGATGATATTTAATTTTGCTTAAAATATGTTTATGCAAACAATTGTCCTTACACGGAAATTCTTGTTAGCTATAATAAAAAACTTTCTGTCAGAGTAATTAATACTATCAGTGTATTTATAATTTTGGCTTTAACGGGAAAAATTCTCTTTTACGTTACTTGGGGTATATTTTCTTTTTTGACGTTAACCCGACAGGCTTTCAGTCAATCACAGCCGAGACAGCCAGCTCATCTCGGATTTTAGAATAAAAATAAGAAAAGCCCATCTGAACTTTATTTTTTCCCTTTTTTCCTAGAATCAACCAAAAATAGGACAGGGTCTGAAAAAAGAAAATCTTTCTTTTTAAAAAATATTAATAAAACAGTAAAAATTAAATGAAACAGGTAATGGTGTCAAAAGTAGTAACATACTTGAAAAATTGGAATATGCTGAAATCTGTTTGAAGATAGGTACAGGACATGTTAAGCAAAAGTTTAAAATTTCATGTTGATATTCAAGGAATATTATATATTGGGTTTTCCATTTAAAAAAGCGAGATTTTATTTTTTTTTGTTTTAAATGCAGATATTGCATTGTATTTTATATGTCTAATGTTACCTAAGGAATGGTTTTATTTAGCTTCTATTTTTACAAAATAATATGACTGTTACATTTGCTAAATTAAGTGTGTTATCACACTTTTTGCCTTTTTTTATACACAAGCTCCTTGATACCTTAAAAACGACAAGAGCTATGCCTACGTACATAAAGTCACGCCTTTTTCCCATAAGGGTAGGCAGAGACCACTTCCTTCCACTTGCTACGGTTCTTACACACATATTTTGCTTCCTTTACTTTCATCAGTAGGTTGGTTGTTGGTACTCTTGACCTGGCCTTTCTTCAAAACAATGTTGATCTGATCGAGATATGTTCTCCGAGGTCGACCTCTACCGACATGCCATTTTTACTCGCCTTAAATAAATTTGTTTCGTCAATCTTCCTTTATGTATCTTTTCTACGTGTCCAAACCATCTAAGCATTCCTTTATCTATCTTTGTAGCCACATCTTCTTTTACGCCACAGCGTTCTCTTATCTCACTATTCTTTACTTTATCCAACCGAGTCACTTCGGCTATACTTCTCAGACTACTTATCTTCGTAGCATTAATCCTGCCAAACCCAACATTCACTACCATACATATGTGTAGGAACCAACAAACCACTATGCACAGCCGGACGTGCCTTTTTTTGACACTTTCTGGCTATTCATAAAACTCTGCAATGCCCCATTCATTGGTTTTCCTACCAACACCCTTTGCTCAATGTCACTGTCATACTTTCCATTACTTGTACATTTTGAACCCAAGTACACAAATTCATTTACTTGTTCCACTCTTTCTCCCTCAATCGAATCTCCACAGTTTGTCATGCTTTCTTCTCTTTCAAAAACCATTACTTTCGTTTTCCTTACATTTATTTTCATCCCTTCGATTTTCAGGGCATCCTGCATAACATTAACCATCGCCTGGAACTCCTCTTTAGATGACGTTAATATGACTTGATCATCGGCGTAATGAAGGCATTTGACGATCAAATCATTCATTTTCAATCCATACGTACTCTCTTTCAAATCTTTTAAACTATTGTCAATGTATAAGTTAAACAGCCATGGCGAAGCCACACATCCCTGTCTCACACCTTTTTCGATATTAAACCATTCTGTGCAAGCTCCGTTTATCCTGACACAAACATTGGAATCCTCGTAAAGTGATTTCAGTGCTCGTATTAAACTACCACTTACCCCATACATATAAAATGTCGACCACAATTCACTCCTCACCACTATGTCATAGGCCTTTTCCAAGTCTATAAAAGTGCAATAGACCCTCTGACTTCTAGCCAAGAATTTTTCGTCTATACCTCGTTATGAAAAGATCTGATCCATACATCTCCTTTCTCTTCTAAATCCTGCTTGCACATCTCATATCATCTTCTCTGTTTCATTCGTCATTTTTTTAACCAATATCTTTGCATACAGTTTGCCGACTATGCTGAGTAAACTAATACCTTGGTAGTTCTTACAGTCCTGCTGTGAACTTTTTCCCTTGTAAAGCGGCACGATAACGGCCTTGCACCAGTCGTCTGGTACGCTACCACTCCTCCAACAAAGGTTAAAAAGGCGGTACAGCGGACTATGCCTAGACTAAAAATAAAAATCTTTTATTTTATAGGTAAAATTCAGCTGATCTGTGTTTTTAAGACACCTTATATAGCTCTAAAATTTTAAATTAAGCACAATTTGTAACCATATCACATCAAAAATAAATTTTTTTTATCTGCTAGACTAAAACTTATTTTAAAGAATCGTTAAATCACCTTGAACAAAGAATTAATTAATTTTATATGTTGGCTTAATGCATACAAGAAAAATTAACCCAAATTTCTGAGGAATGTACACTTTTTTTTTGGGCTTGCGCTCGTGATATGAAGTATGGAGAATTTTTGAGAACCCATGAGAAGTCTATCTCTTTAGACAAGAACCCCAGGAAACACAAATAAATATGAAGCCCCCTTACCTTTGATCACAGCACTGCTCACGTAGTTCCTCTCGGAGTAAAAAAAATTGGCGATGGTAGTTGGTATCTTACGCGAGCTGGCCGGCATAGAAAAGGCAAAGGTATCAGTTTGGTATCATTTACCAGGATCGCGTACACTGTCCTTCCAAAAAGCAACTGTAGGTAAAATTCTCAAACAATCCCAAGTATCACGGTCGATGTAAGATGTAAGTTAATTTTTTACTTTTAATTGCTAAAAGTTAAAAATGCTAATGGC
The DNA here is from genome assembly GCA_950111635.1 of Agelastica alni. Classification (NCBI taxonomy): domain Eukaryota; kingdom Metazoa; phylum Arthropoda; class Insecta; order Coleoptera; family Chrysomelidae; genus Agelastica; species Agelastica alni. The sequence continues at coordinate 11,455,438 of OX467709.1, read as the reverse complement.
GAATCCTTACTTTCTTTTAAAAGATGAAGCTATGCGTTTCTCCACAAATAATAATTTGGATATTAAAACAGTGAATAAGGGTTCACAAAATAAATGGTTTAATAATAAATCAACTCCTGTTGAAAACTAGATATGTACAACAATATAAATAATGATGGTTTAAATAACAAAAATATTGCAAAAAATTAAACAATGAAAATAATGTCATTATTAAAAAAATTGTTAATATTGTTAAAATTATGTCAACGATGATTTGAACAATGACGTTTTAAATAATTATGATCTAATTAATTCTGTTTTAAATAATAAAATGATGTTAATAATTTGTAAATAAATAACTAATAAGGTGTAATTAATATAAAGTTCTTAATTTATGTAAATACGGATTTTTACAACCGTATTTTTTCTGAATATATTAAACTTACTAAAAAACTATAATTACTAACCACGTAAGGGCGCCAAGTGATTTTAGAGTTAAAATCACTAAAATGAATCAACTCCAAAAAAATCCAATCGTATTATTTTAATTTAGTATCATAAAACGAGCAAATTAATCGACGTATTTTGGCTGTAAAAACTATTTCTTATCTCTCAGAAACAATTGAAAAAACCTAAAGTATACATACAGGTTTATAAAAATTAAAAAAAAAATGTTTACAGATTGCTAAAAGAGATACAAAATATAAAAAAAATATGAATTTTAATATTTCAACAGTAATAGTATTGTATTATGTAGAAGAAAATCCAATTTCTTTCTACTATGACAACGTCTGCACCGTAGATTCCAAGTGAAATCAACCAAACTGTTGTACAGCGTATTTAACGCCAGTCGACGAACAAAATCTCCGTTGATAACCGGTAACCATAAAACAACTAACAAAAACAACAGCTAACAGGAAATAGAAAAAGCCATGGAAGCCATCAGTAGCAGCGAAAAACATCCGACAGAAAAAAGACAGCCGGCATTAAACAGGAAGAAAAACCGACATCAGACACTAGAAAAAACATCCGTCAGGAGAAAAAGGTCGATTTCTAAAACAAAATTGTCACTAAGAATGATTTTTAGCTATAATATTTAACATTTGAAAGCAATATGGAATTCAATAAAAAATTAAAATTTCTCTTACCATTTATATTGTACACTTAAAAACTTCAAATAAGTACATAATAAAAATGCACCCAACCTTTTTCTTTGTCTTACTACTAAATGAATAAATTCGATTTACAATGGCTTTTTAATAACTCAATCTTATCAACATTAGTCTATAAAATACTTGATGGAACGGCTTAATACCAGGACCGGCTCTAAAAAATTCTAAATAAAAATGAGAGGAAAAATTCCCGTTACATCTGGTTAATACAATCCTGTCCTTTGAAGCGTCTGAACTTATGTTTTATTAATGGTCATAGCGAAAGCAACTTTTATGGGGAATTGTTTTCTTACCATTTGGAAAGGCACAGTGGGATCAGAAGGTGTAAGATTAATCCTGGGTATGATCACGGTTTTATTGGAGTAAATAATATTACTAACCAAAATGTTCACAGACGTCACGCAATATTGTTGACGTCTATCATAAAAATGTATGATTGGTTGATTGAGATTAGAACTTTTCAAAATGTAAATTTTAAAATGTAATTTTAACGGAAACATTAGAAATCTTTCGTTAAAAGCTCATTAGTGGCCATTTTTTAAAAAGAACCTCATGTAGGTACGTATAATTTTATTTTTAATAAACACTACAGTCCATTGTTTTTTCTCGCTGAGTCGGTTGAATGGTAAGGTGTTTGGAGTAGTGTACAACTTAAGAATAAATGCTCTTGCCGTACTTTTTCTATTTCAAAGTTGTATAAATTGTAATTATTTATTGTAAAATTGTTTTTAAATATTTGTATACTTTTTAAATATAATTGTACTTATAATTATTAAATGTCAATATTCTTCACGTGCCAATTGGATTTAGTGAAAAGAACTAGATATCGATAGACTTTATTGCTACAAAATTTACAATAAAGTGGTGTACATTACGAATTGACTTAAATAAATTATTATTTTCTTATACCACTGTTCTATGTCTGTTTCATAGGTTATATAAAATAAATTGTACAATAGGGAAAAATCACGTAAGGCGAGATCGTGCTGTCAATAACAAAATGTCGGATCGAGGTGAAAATAATAAATATTCTGTCATTTAATCACTCGTAAAACCAAAGGGAATTTTAGTTATCTCAGAGATTTGGGTTGATTTTTTGTTTTAAACTATTGGATTAAAGCTGGTTTTAAGGTTTGTTATTGACGTTTCAGTTTTATTGTCACTGGACTTTGTTAAATGCCAGTAAAGACCAGGTTTGTCCAGGTATCAATTTTGGTTTGTTTTCGAAGTTTTTCAGTCCTGTTGTCACCGGAATTCTTGTTGCAATTCCTATCGACTCAACTACAAGCGACGAAATCAAGAGAGAATTTAGTAATAAATCTCTCTTTAAATTTTGTTCGGGAGTGGATGATGCCTCTTCTCCACTGAAAACAAGAGCATTTCGTATATTATTCCCATTTTTAACATACTACCTATGAGAAGTCTGATTTTCTGCGGTGGCTACTTTAAAGACAATATAGGTCTTGATTAAATATGGACAAAAAACTAAAAGTGGCTATTTGTAATATAAAACCTTTTTTTAAAAAACTTTGCTGTGCGAGACAGGCTTAAGGGAATCACTAATAATTATTAAAGCTACTTATAAATTTGGTATTAATGAATTGATTATTAGTTTCATTTGGCATTTGACAGTACCTACTGATACAATCATATTTATAATAATTAAATAGTACAGTAAAATAAATTGACCTTTACCCTGACGTAACTAACTATGAACAGTAGTAAACACAAACTTTATATACCTCATCCTTTTCTACTGACCGTAGAAACACATCATACAATATGTACACTTGTCTTTCAAGCAATGACATATGTTCTTTTGTATCTCTAATTATGACCTCCAAATGTGGAAAAGAGATAGCGCCAATAACGATTTATCGGTTGTATTCATAAGAATTTATTTTGACCTCTTATGACAACTGTCATTATTTTGATATAACGAGTTTTGTTCTAAGCGTTTTATCATTTGCATTCAGATAAATTCTATAAAATCGATTTTTTAAAAACCTCTAATTTGTTATTTTGATTTTACGGTGAGTACAAAATTCCTTGTTATGCATTTAATAAATATTTTTAACATAACCTTACTTCTTAGACGGTAGCTAAACTTTCGTGAAACAGGAGCATTATTTATGGTAGATTTATAAAGTCAACTAAAGTAAGAATTACGTTAACAACCAAGAAGTAAGAAAGATACATGCATGTAAACACTTATAGCCATCTATAAAAAAGTTTATTAAGGTAGTGGTGTCTACATACATTCATCTTTCTTAATTCTGTGTACTGAATTCTTACAGATTGACAATTGGTTATGCTTGTAAGCAAATTAAAAGTTATTTGTATTTGTGACGTGGAATCACTAACTATTAACGTAGGTAACAGTTCCTCTTCAGAGTCTGACAATGGTTTCTAAAATACCTAATATATATTGTATTGTAAATTTCGGAAAAATAATAAATGTATAAATTATGTACATTAAATACCTTCATTACTAATGATTTGATATTTTTTATAATGCTAGCCAATTGTTTTTGTTAGCCCTAAATAATGTGGTGTTTTAAATTTAAATAAATTTATTCAAATGAAAGATTCATAGAAATTTCTACTTTCGTTAATGGTTACAGAATAGTTTTTTTGTGTACAAGTAGCACACAAAATAATTATTAGTAAATATTATAGGACTCTTATTTAAATTTTCGACAATTTTAAAACAGTAATATGGAATTATTTAAATTGACTTCAACCAACAGCAATATTTAGTTATTTATAATGCAAAAAAATACTGACAAGATAAACAAACAGTGAAAATATTTAGGGACACGACAAAGTAACAGTAGCCATTTTTGATTTGATTGATTCATTTCGCGAGGTTTGTAGGTATGACTTCAGGGTAAAGGTCAATTAGTTCTACTGTATATTAGTTTAAACGTGAACTGTACTTAATTTTTTGTAATGTCAGAATGAATATCATTTTGCTATTCTTTCTGTGAATTAAATTGTTTTTAATAATAATTATCGTTTTTTTTTTCATTTTGATGTGCTGGCGCCTCCCTAGGGGCGCGCGCTCCACAGGTTGAGAATTGCTGTTTTACACAAAAGAATCTTTTAAAAATAGAAAAAAAAAGAAGTAGGAAATAATTACAAATTCTAACATAATGCATGACAATAAATAAGTATCTAAACAAAATTTCTAAAACTTACAGAAGGATCTGAAAACGTATTAGTGGATCTTTATACTTTACCTACGATTCGAACATTTGTTTCATTTCCTGAAAGAGTGTATAAAATTAGTTCAAAGTTCAGGGTAATACAAAGCGGCTGTTCCCGGTTAAATATAGCCCGAAAATCTTATTCGACGTACCTATACATAATATAACATGAAATGCCAATTATATTTAAGAGTGTTGAAATTAAAAAGGTCAACTGAATTGACCGTAGACAAAACATAATTAATCAAAAATTTATATTTCATTTCTTTATTGCTTTAATTTTCGTGGGCATCGTATTTGGGCAAACAAAAGTACCTACTTCTTGGGTATTTTCTAAGAATTTATACAATCAGAGTGTCCTTTACAGTTGGAAATCCTGCAAAGAACACTTACCAGTATACAAGTTATAATTATACTTATTAAACCAATAATTAACAGAACCAAATGGACAGGTATAACAATCCAGTTTTAATTTAGTTCGCTTTCAACAAGATTTAGCACTCTCTTGCTATAAGTAGTTGCAAAAAGGGCCGTATTTGAGGGTGTAGAGTGTGCGCGACTACCTAAGCACTGACCAAAGCACTGGCCAATCGCAGAAGGCTGTTAAGCTTAATAATTCAATAATTTACCTAATAAATAATGATGTCATATAAGCGTCATCTGAAGAGGAGTTGCAGGCGATGGTTTTTTTTTTTTTTTTTTTTTTTTTTTTTTTTTTTTTTTATGAAAATAGTCGCAAAAAGGGTAGACCTATCGTGTGGGCCGCGGACAGCCCACACTGCGACTATTATAAGGGCAAGGGATTATAGAAAGGAAATGATTGTGGACACGCTTTTTAACAAGTTGTAGGTCATAGTTCTCTGGAAAAACTGATTTTGGAAGCTTATTCCATTCCGTAGCAGCCCTGTAAAAGAAGGATTCTTGATGAAGATTTGTCCTAGTAGTGTCAATCTTGAGAGTAAATGTGTGAGACGAGACTGATCAGCGTGCCGAGTTCTTCGGCCGAATGTGGCCAATGGTGGTACAAGAGTTTTTATTTCTCTGGAGCATCTGCCATGGAAATATCTGTAGAGCAATGACTGGTCTGCAACTCTTTTTTTATGTTCTAGAGGGTGAAGGGTATGTGTGAAAGTTGAGCTGTTTATCAAGCGAATGGCTCTTTTCTGAATGGAATCTAGAAGACGAAGAGAATGCCTTGGTGCTGAACCCCAAATGTGCGAGCAATACTCCAGTAGAGGTCGGATTTGAGCCTTGTACGTCGTCAACAGTTGATCAGGAGTAAAAAACTTTCTGGCTTTCCACAGAAAACCTAGCCTCTGGCTTGCCGACTTTGCGATGTTAGCAACATGGTCATGCCAAAACATATTATTGGACACGGTGACTCCCAAATCGAGATGGAGGGACTTGGTTCAAGGGTATTTCCGGACATTGTGATGGGATGATTTAAGGAATTCACTTTCTTGGAAAACGTGGCACTTTTTGTTATTTGGGCGTTGAACTGAACAAGATTGTTGGTTCCCCACTCGACGATTGCTTTAAGATCTCTATTGATGGAATCAACCTGTTCCTGTCTGAGTTTATTTGTATCATTCACCAAAAGTAATCGATAGGATGTGAAAGTTGAGACAAGTGTGCTATCGTCTGCAAAACTGTAAATGGGGTTCGTGGTGGTTTTCAAGAGGTCGTTGATGTGTAAAAGAAATAAGGTGGGGGACAGGATGGAACCCTGGGGGACCCCGGCATTAGTTTTAAACGCATCAGAAGAAATACCGTCAACTGCCTGTAAGGAGCAATCTTGCAAGAAGCTCAAGATCCATTGGCGCAGTTTGGTTGGGAGACCGTAGGCAGATAATTTACTTAACAATGCCTGGTGCCAAACGCGATTAAAGGCTTTAGATATATCCAAGGCTATTGCACGGGATTCACCAAACTTTTCAATTTCCATTGGTATCGAGGGTTGAGTTAGAGCTGAACATTTCGGCCAGCAGATTGTGACCTACTTTATTATGTTCATTACATAAAAAAATAGAACACAATGTGCTGACGGCAGCTGTTCGCCGGAGAACAGATAAGTGAGTTCGAATTATTTACGGCTCCAAGATTGAAAATTCAAATTTATAAGGCGCCACTCAATTTAGATATAGTTATACTATATTTGGATAATTGAGAAAACCAAATATCTATCTTCAACAAACTACCTAAAATGATATATAATTAAATTTTCTTAGATATTCGGGTTGGGCAAATAGGAGAATAAAAAAACATATCACATATAAGAATATAATTAGAACACCAAAGTGGACAAGGCAAAATATGTTGTAGACCAGGGTATCATAAAGTAATAATTACATAAATTAAATAACATATATAACAATATTAACTAATGTATTATAGCGAAATACATACATTTTTATACCTGGTGTTATACCGCTCAAAGTTACCAGAATGGGGTATAATGGTAAGAAATAAACCTGTGACTGAATCTGCTGTCACATAGTACTATGTGAGAACTTCACAAAAGTTCTTTAGATTATAGTTTATAAAATTATCACGGTGGTATAATATACGATATTACGTTATTATATAAAATGATGGTATGATAAGTACTAATATGATAAATTAGTTATAAATAAATCTCAAAAAGGTAAGAGAACACTGAAGGTGTAAAAAAACCTGGTATTAAAGTCCAATGGTCCACATATGTAGCCTCTATCCAAGGTCCACTTGATGTAGTTGAAGACACAAAAACGAAGACAGGAAGAAGACAGGAAACAGACAGCAAAACGAAGAGAAGGTAAGAAGAAAGGCTTAACCTTCCAGGTCAGCCAGGGGTCGATGATGCAGCTCAGCAGGTCTCCAGTCTCTACCGGCTACTACTAGTCCTCAATCGGTGGTTGTCTGACGATTGCCAGAAGTCTGATGATGAGGGCTAAGCTGTACCCTAACACCCTAACAAAAAAATAATCTCATGAAAGAACATGTGCAAAATAAAAAACCAACAAAATGAAGTAGGTATATTTTCAACCTGATCGATATCATTGCTAGTTCAAAAGTCATAACTTACCTTCTGAGAAGGGAGGTAAAACTAGAAGATATCCAAAACAGCAAACAGGACTAAAACGGACTAACAGGACATCAGGACAAAATGGCGGTGTTCCCACCGCATGGCAGCCTACCGGTGTTTGGCACAAATCCCCATATAATGCTCCAAAAAAACCACTAACGATGGGTGCAACTTGATCTCGGCCCAAACGGCACTTCGTAAATTCCCCCCTAAGGGTTAATTTTCGGTTCAATACCGAAAAAGAATCCCAAACACGAGACAAGCGCACCTCATCATGGCCGCACCGAAAAAGAATTCTCTCTCCTCACCACGAGGACAGGTACCATCCTCTATTTCTAACAGTTGCCAGAAAAAACTGCACATCCTGTATGAAATCAGCGCCAGTTTTGAATTTCTAGCCTCTCATTGGTCAGAACCATAAATGCTATTGATTGACAGAATGAGTTTCATCGAATGTAATCTAAAAGACCATTCTTCTTCTTTCTTTTCTACTATGGACACGAAGCATTAACGGCTAACTGACTTGAGACCGATGACAGAAGTTCTATGAAAGAAGAACAGTGACAATCCGCACAATGACATCGACGTCTAGAAAGTAAATATAACCTCTAAGATTATATTATGAAAAATAGAGAAAAAACCCAGTAAATACCTAGAGATCTCATTCAGAATCAACAAAATCCTGAGACAACCTTCAATAGCCTAGAATTCATCATACTAGAGAACACAATGGTATGTCGCTTGCTCACATGTGAATGGGTGTTTTTATTGACTTTACCATCTTCAATTTCAGGCCTAGGATCAGACAGATAGCAGCTTAACTACATTACTTTCAACAGCCCTTAGAATGTTAGAAGCAAGAGTATTACCTAGTGTTGGAACTTGTGAATTTACTAGCATGTGATGTTTGTTTTGAAATAGTGAAATAAATGTTTTATTCAGTAATTTGATATCAAAACTGAATGTTCTCTGTAAGTACAATGCCCAATAAATAAAACAATTTATTATATATAGAAAACAAAATTAACAGGTAGCAATTTCAAATGCTACAATGCCCAATAAATGAAAAATTTACTATATATAAAAAACAAAATTAACAGGTAGCAATTTCAAATGCTACAAGATCCGCTTTTTCTTTGGAAGATACGACTGTCGTGGCGTCGGACCTCTCGAGTGGTGGTAAAGAAGTTGTGAAATTCTTATTTATGGCTTTAGCCAAAGACCAGAAGGTCTTTGATCCAGGAGGGGCATTGACAAGCTTGTTGCATATTCTCCTGTCGTAGGATTCTTTGGCAAGATCGATCGTTCTTTTGCAGGCGTTCCTCGCGTGGACAAAGGCTTCTCGGTTGGCAATTGTCAGGACTTCGCACCAGAGTCGATGTGCTTGATTTTTATCACGCACCGCACGGTTGCATTCTTGGTTGAACCAGGGTTTGGGGTTGAAGATCCGTCTTGTACCATGAGGAATGTATGGGTCCATACCTAGCCTTATGATTTCGGTTACAGATTCTGCCCATGTTGATGGGTCTTGTGAGCGAAAGCAGACATCTTTCCATAGAAATGATAGGTAAAAGTCCCTCAGCTCATTCCATTTGGCTGATCTATAATGCCAGACAATAGAGGTACCAGGCGTGATTTTGGGCGGGGTTGTTTGTTTGGACGTGGCTAAGATGAGTTTATGATCAGATTTACCGAGCGGAGCGGTTATAGAGACTCGGTACTGGTCGGGATGTGTCGTGAAGAAGAGATCGAGAATGTTGGTTTGGTGATTGGGGTTATCGGGTATGCGGGTAGATTCTTCAACTAGCTGGGTCACGTTGTGGCTTATCGCAAAGTTCTCAGCTTCTAGACCGGCGTTGTCGGTGCGGTTGGATCTCAGCCAGTTCGCGTTGTGAACATTGAAATCACCCAAAAATATAACCTCTGTGTTGGGGTCGTTAGTTTGCAACAGCTCCAGCATATCGGAAAGATGTTGAAAGAGGTTGACGTAAGGAGGGTTCGTAGGAGAAAGATACAGGCAGCAGAGAAATTTTGTTGATTTTTGTAAGGTTAACTTGAACCACATGACCTCTAGGCCGTCCTTTGGTTCTAAGTTCTCCTGTCTACAACAGGAAATATCACTGCGAGTGTAAACACAAAAGCCGGTCTTAAATTTGAATCTTGTTTCGAGTTCGAACCCGGGACACAAAAAATGCGTATTGTTAGAGGAGGGTTTAATTTGTGTCTCTGTCAGAGCCAGTAAATAAGGCCTGTTAGTTTGCAGGTGGTGTTGTACTGAATTAATGTTAGAGTTCAGGCCTCGAATGTTAAAGAAATCAATTCTAAAGTTGCTTTTTGGGGAATTATCAGCAACCGCAGTTGGAACATGTATTTTTGTTGGACTTTTCATGATTTGGTTTAAAAGAAAAATAAGAAAAAAAAAAAAGGGGCAGAAGTAAGAGAAAGAAAAAAAAAATAAATAAATAAAAAGAGGAGCATATATGTGGACTAGCTTCTACAGAAATTTCTGCATCCAGGACGATCAGTTGACCTCGATGGACTGTGGCCTCGGCAATGCCCCCCGAATACACGAGCTCGGATCCCCTCCAGTAACGAACTGGCAGAACAGAAGTATCGGGATTATACACCAATTGATGTGGCAGCCTCCCAGAGTGTTACCAATGGGTTATGGTCACTGTATTACTTGGCGGCCAGCCTGCGGAACTGTTTCAATGCTGTACCCTCAGCCCCAGAGAGGTCTGACTGATGTCTGGATGCTTCCATTCGAATATAAACCAGAACACATTTCACCCGAGCGACCGGAAACTCTGACCAAGTGCCAAAACATGACTAGTCATTTCACGGCACCTATAATCAGAGCGGTGGTGTTTCACCGGGCGATGGAGGGTGAACCATCTACCACCTTACACCTTAATGTTATGCATAATGCCCTGAAAATCAAAAGGATGAAAATAAAGGGTGGAACAAGTAAATGAGTTTTGTATACTTGGGTTTAAAGTTTACGAGAGACGGAAAGTATAACAGTGACGTTGTGTAAAGAGTGTTGGCAGGAAAACCAATGAATAGGGCCCTGTATAACTTTATGAGCAGCCGGAGAGAAGTGCTTGTCCCTACACTTATGTATGGTAGTAAATGTTGGGTTTGCCAGAAAAAGCATGAAAATAAGATTAATGCTGTGAAGATAAGTAGTCTTAGAAGTATAGCCAGAATGGTTAGAAAGAAGATGTGGCTACAAAGATAGATAAATGATTGCTTAGATGGTTTGGACACGTAGAGAGTATGGATAAAAGAAGATTAACGAAGCAGATTTATAAGGTGAGTGTGAATGGGCAAGTCGGTAGAGGTCGACCTCGGCGAACATAACTCGATCAGATCGACATTGTTTTGAAGAAAGGTCAGGTCAAGGGTAACAGCTCTTGTACCAGATGAACTTTATACGGATATTACTTTTTTTAATACTTTTAACTACAGTTTATTGGTAAAAATTATTATCCAGTGCGGCTTTCTACGGGCTGATATGGGGGTTTTCTTGGAACGCAAGTACCACGTCAAGTTTTTTGGATTCTGGAATTGATTTTCTACCACTTTTGAGGAGATCTTTAACATGGCCTGTTCCTCGAAACTTTCTCTTAATTTTACTGATTATTGATTGAAAAACTGGTTTTTGGTTGGGGCATTAAGTAATAAATAAAACACGAATTTTTGCCTAAGTCCTTACTTTATCTCCATAGCCAATCATAATTAAAATTTCGATTCGTTCAGTTTCTGTAAGTCTCATTGCTATATTATAAAAGATTTGAATATTTTTATGAAAATAATATCAAACAATTTAATGCTACTATATGGACTAATTTCAAATTGGAGTTGAACATTTATCAATGAAAGTATTTTTTTTATGAATCAACAAAAACAATGGAAGACACTATGATGTTTTATTTTCAGTGGCAGGTTTCAAGTTTCATTAGCACATTAAAACTATGCCTTGCTACATGTTGACCCACCATCTGATTTACAGAGGGCGCATGTGGTGTAGTAGAACCTTAACAATGTCTTTGTAAGTAGCCTTATCTATTAATTTAGGAGCCAGCAAACACCTACATTCATTGTATAGGCTAGGACCAATCGAGTTCAAGAATGTTATCTTTTTTACGGTTTTATCGATTATGCTCTGATCACACCCTCATCTTCACAACATGCTCTTTCCATTTACCATCGAGCAGCACAATACCACCCCGTCTCATGTGGCATTACAATTCGGCCGACTGGGAGGGTCTTCGTATGTTTTTCTCAGCGTTTCCATGGAAGAGAGTTTGTTTGGCATTAGATATCTCCAAGGAGTTCGATCAAGTTTGGCACCAGGGACTCCTCGCCAAGCTTCCATCCTATGGCTTGCCCCCTCAGCTGTGTTCTCTGCTTGCTAGTTTTCTCTCAAACAGGTCTCTCCATGTAGTGGTCGATGGAGTTTCATCTGACACTCTACTCATAAATGCTGGTGTTCCGCAAGGATCCATTCTAGCACCAACACTATTGTTACTTCACATCAACGACCTATTGAAAGCAACTTCATGTCCCGTACACAGCTTTGCCGATGATAGTACCCTCCATACCGCATTCTCTTCCAGGGCCCCTATATCAGCCCGTGAAACCAGAAATGAACGAGGAAGAGATGTTAACAATATAAATATGGACTTAGCAACAATTCTCGAATGGGGATCCAATAACTTGGTAGAATTCAATGCAAACAAAACACAAGCATGTCTTTTCTCTAGAAAAGCCGATCTCACTGTGCCTAACATAACTTTGTCAGGAGTAACCATACCACTGAAGTCATCCATATCGATGCTTGGTATTACTATCAGTAATAACCTTTCCTGAGAAAATCACGTGAGGTTCATTGCCAAAAGTGCATCCCAAAAACTTGGTTTTTTGTTTCGTGCCAAGAGCTATTTCACCTCCAGTCAGCTGCTTATGATCTATAAGGCACAGATCCGACCTGTACTGGAGTACTGTTCCCATATTTGGAGTGCAGCACCTAAACATATCCTGAAGCTACTGGATTCTGTCCAAAAAAGGGCAATTCGTCTCGTCGGTGATGCCTCGCTTACAAACTCGCTCACTTGTCTGGAACACCGTAGAAAAGTTGGCGATTTGTCTCTATTTTATAGATATTTTCATGGGCGATGCTCTTCTGAAATATCAACAATCGTTCCTCCTTTGGCAGTCTCTTCGAGATTAACCCGTCAAGTTCAGTCTTCACACCCCTTCGTGGTCACTTTGGAGACCTGCAGAACATCACTTTCCAACGACTCATTCATCCAACGAATTGCGAGGCTTTGGAACTCATTGCCTAGGGAGGTGTATCCCGAGGCATACAACCTCCATAAATTTAAGAAGAACACCAACTCCTACCTTCTTTCCCTTGGTTCCCACTATGTTCTCTGAACATTACAGGTTATCCCTTTTCGTGGGAACCAGAACATAACAAAAAAAAAAAATGCTTTTTAACGCACTATAATTTTCGAATCTTTCAACATATTGATGGAAATTTTCTATCTCACCGTTAAAAGATTCGAAGTTTGCAGAGATAATTGTTGTTAAGGCAGCAGCAGTAGGCTGAGATATTAAACCTTTCATTGTCTGGAGAAACGGGGAAAACTGTTAGCGTTCATTTTGTGAAGGATCTGAATCTTTTACTTACTTAATTTAAAATTAAAAATGTATTAAACTGTTTTTTAAAGAACCAGCTAATTTCGATGCATGTTAACCTATACTATAGGTATATGTGGGTCAATTATATATCAGAAAAAAACTACACTCCTGGCTATATGCCTACGACGAGCATTGAATTACATCTGATAGATAATCGTGAGTAATCCATTTCGGGTAATATGCAGATAGTTGTTAAGTAAAAGAATGAAATATTAAATTTATCCATTCGAAGTGACCACCTATGGACCGGTTTGGGGGTGTTGCACCTCATCAGTATAGGTGGTCACTTCGAATGGATAAATTTAATATATTTTTTTTACCCAAGTATCTGCATATCACTCGAAATGGATTATACACGATTATCTATCAGATGTAATTCAATGCTCGTCGTAAGCATATAGTCAGGAGTGTAGTTGTCCTCTGATATACAGGGTGGCCAACCGAAAACGAAACAGAGCCATTTGCAAACCATTTTGAATAAGAAAAAATTCCATCCATAAAATCCATGAACTTAATGAGGATGATTATGATCGCCGTTTGCAGTTTTACGAAATAATGAATGCGCGAGCAGAGAACGATCCATAGTTCCTTTTTAATATCTGTTTTTTCGATGAATGCAGTTTTTTCTTGCACGGGACGGTAAATCGCCACAATTACCGCTATTGGTCCGATTTAAACCCAAGAGATTTTGACGAGGTGCCTACACAGCAACCGAAGAAATTAAATGTTTGGGCTGGCATTTGCGATGACCGACTGGTCGGTTCTTTTTTTTAACCAGGCAATTTGACTGGCGAAATGTATTTGCAATTACTGAAAGATACTATTGACCCTGCCTTGACTGATATAATTGAAAATATCCCACAGTATGACAAAGATAATTTTTATTTTCAACAGGACGGTGCTCCTCCGCATTATGCGGCGATTGTTCGTCAGTATTTAGATCAACTTTTTCCACGGTATTGGATTGGGAGAAGAAGCAGCATTAAATGGCCTCCACGATCACCAGATTTATCACCCCTCGATTTCTCTTTGTGGGGACATCTGAAAAGTAAAATCTATAAAATACAACCAGCGTCGTTGGAATATTTGCGTCAAAGAATCGTTGACGAGTGCCGTCGAATTACTCCGGAAATTATTCGGAATGTGCGTGAACGTTTTAAACAAAATCTTTATTATTGTATGGAAGTGGGCGGTCATTAGTTTGAACATTTAATCAATTAAGTAGTAAGTAACTAAAATAATTGGAAATTTAACAGGTAATTTTTTTGATTGGGAGGAAATGTAAAATTTAAAGACTATTGTAAAGAGAATTGTCAGAACTTTCAAAAGACATCTTATTCGATCCCAATGCTATTTAAAAATTTTGGGGTAATTCTTACCCTCGCTTGGGGTTGAAAGAAGTGGAGTCAAAAATACCGGAAAAGTGTCCCCCTTTAATCAAAAATCGACGAGTTTGAGTGTTTTGTTTTGTTGATGAGGTTCCTGCAAATGGCTCTGTTTCGTTTTCGGCTGGCGACCCTGTATAATCGACCCACATATACCTATAGTATAGGTTAATATGCGGAAAAATTAGCTGGTTTTAAAAAAATCAGTGTTATACATTTTTATTTTTATTCTTATTCGCTGTCAAGAATTTTGTTATAGTTTTCTATAATATTTATGTTACTTACTTTACTCTCGTCGGCTAATGGTTATGTAATAAAAATAATAAATTATAATTTTTTACGCTGACTTTTTTGATACAGCAGGATAGGAAAGCGTTTTTCAATTAAGCAACGTTCACAACAATATCATATGACAAATAAATTTTATCTAGTAGGTAGGAACCTACTCCATGCTATCGCTGACTCAACTTGAACAGTCACAATATAATACGAAGAAAATAATATTCACAACACTACATATACCTGCACATTAAAAGAAAAAAAAAACCTTTCCTGTTACGGAATATTTTAGCATTATCGCCGCCGGGATTTAAAATTTTATTACTGCAGTCGATGCATCCAGACATATTGGGAAAGTGAGTCACTTCATAAATTTGACAAGATTTCCTAATTGTTCTGCTATTAATACAGATACCCTCTTGACAATTCGGCTAACTGTAGGTTGACTGATACCACGCAAATCACCTGATACCACTCGAAAATAAGAAGTTGCATAAAACCAAACTAATAATTGTAAAATTGGTGGTATAGGTTAACCACGATTACACGGTACTTGTTTTACACGTTTTCGCTTTTACACGGTTTTCCAAATAAGTTTTTTTTTGTTTTTATCGCACTCTACTAAGATCTTACAAAAAATTCCAAGCAATTGTTAATAACCGATTTTATTACCACCTCTCAGAATGTAAATATTTCTGGTTCAAACATCGAATCGGCACAAATAACTTCGAGTGATGAAAGTGAATTCCAACCTTCGATTCCGAAAAAAAGAATGAGAGTAATTTCTAATAGTGATGAAGGATAATAAAACACCTTTGGTTTTATTTTTTGTTCTTCTGTTTAATGTACTATTGTAATTAAATAAAAAAAACAGTGTTTCCGTAATATATTACATATTTTAACCTGTCAATGCATTTTATTTTTATTTCTGTGTACACCTAAAAATATTGAAAAAAATCACAACTGTTAAATAGCGAAATTATGCATTTTCTGCAAGCTTTTCGATTTACACGGTTTTGACTTGAAAATTTTTAATTTTCGATTTACACGTTTTTCTCAGGAACGTATCTACCGTGTAAATCGGGGGATATGTGTATTAAAAATAGTAACAGGCCTAGGTTGGACCCTCAAAAGACTCAGATTGTTGCAAAATAGACATTTAAGAAAAAACCATTGTAATTAACATAGTGTTAACATTGATTACGGTAAGATTTTAAAAGTTGAATGTGTATTTTGCTAAAAACCATATTGGAGAGTTCATAAAGAGTTAAGTTTAATTACGTAATTAGTTTATTACTTATTTTATGAATGCTAAATATGTAGAATTATTTAAAGAAAACTTATATTGTAATTAAAAAAACGAGTTGATTGGAGTGTCTGACAAAGAAAGAAAAAGCCGGGATATACATGATCAGGTATTTATTTCGGATTTAATTAATGAAAGTTTGGTTCATATATCACACGATAAACGGTCACAGGTGAATGAAATTTTATAGTACGAGTATCTATGCATTGTGGAGGGAAACATATGTTGATAAATTAATTTATGTTGAGATCATTTCCGGTAGGTAAGTGTGTGCTTTTGTTTTCGTGTGTCAATCACAATTTTGGAGACATTTTTAAGATACGCAATTTGAACGTATCTTGACCAGATCGAAATTGTTTTAAAGAAACACCAGGTCAAGAGTACCAACAACAGACGAGCATGTATGAAAGCGCCGATGAAAGTAAAAGAAGCAAAAAAGTGTGTAATAACCACGGCAAGTGGAAAGAAGTTGTCTCTGCCTCTCTAAAAAAGGCGTTACTCTATGTTACTTGAAAATTATAACTGAGATTATAGTTAAATTTTGTAAATTGCTTTTAGTCAATTTTATATGTGACCTAACTTAACTAAATCTTTCCTAAACTAAACATTTCTGCTCCAGAACATTCTGGGCTGTGCTGGGATCTTAAGAGATCTTAAGAATCTTCAGTAGGTTCAGCTTTCTTTGTGACAATCAGTTTTGTATTACAGTCGGTACAAAGTGAAAGTCATTAAATATAATCGAGAAAAGATAAAATGAAGTTTATAAAAATCTTAAGTTTTTCATTGGTAGGTCGACGACGAACCTCGTTCAGGAATGCCATCAACTTCTAATAAAAACAAAATTAAGGTCGATTGACTAAGAGATACTTTGTTGGTATTGATACGATTTTTTGTTTTACATTGGGTTCGGCGATTAAAACTCTCGATCCAATAACAAAACAATGTTTATTTCAATACAATAAATTCTACTTTTATTAACCACTTAGATATTCACTTAGCTATACAACTTTTACAACTCTATATAACTATTTACATTTAATAATTCGTAAACACATAAGCTAATACTGAACTTGTTATGATCGTTTCCCCTTTGATATTTCCGATATCACAGTTTCAGATCATTCTACATGTTTCTCCATTATTCGACGCGGTTCCCCCTTTTTTTTATACCTGAACGAATAACCACGAAAAGGGTCCAGTTATCTCTCGAATTATCCATTGTCTTTTATGCTCATTAAATATGCACCCTTGATTAAGTTGTAGCCGCCAGAGACGGATTCAGTAAATTCGTAACAGTACATTAAAAGGACCAATACACACAATTTTAAGGGACAATTTGGGCTTTTCTTTAAATTTGTTTAAAAAACAATGTCGTGTTAAAGTGGCTGGAGAAATGATTTTCCTGTCTGATAATGATCTGAAATGCATAACTACTGGCGATGAGACTAGCGTGGCGTTGTCCGCAAAGAGTTTCTTTCAGCTGGCGAAACAATTTTTGATTCTTGCATTAATATAATGCTCTATCACATACTGCCATCAATATTTAGTAATAATATAACAAGAGAGTGAGAATAAATTGAAAATAATTTGACAGATTTTTTGAAAACTTGTTGCCAGGCAATAGTCACGAGAGCCCGCAGGGCTCGAGTGGCTATTTCCAAATAAGTAACAATCTATTGTTTTTAAAGAGCATACTCCTTTTGTGCTAAAGTAGCCCACTGTGATTTTTATGCCTGTGTCCTGGAAAATAACTTCTTACATGCTTTTCACGATCTTTCAATCCAGTTTTTCCAACCCATGGCCTATCTTGGGTACAGCCAATTATGCCATAATGGTATGAAAATTTCTTTGAATCGATTAACGCATGCCATGCATTCTCTTAGGTTGTTTTTTCTCCAGATGATTTCTTAGTTATCAAGTAAAACAACGATTGATTGTCATCTTTCAGTCGCAGCTTTTTTCCTACTCTAGGTTCTTGATCTTGCAACTCATTCAGGTGGCCAAACGAAAACGAAAGATCGATGCAGTTTCTCTGGTCATTTGAAGATCTTGAGCTACGCATTGTACAAAAGAATCGTCTTCCGAAACTTTAAAAGGATCTTGCTGGACCTCAATGGTTACGTCAAGTCTGCTCTTCCTTCTATTTGCGTAGTCCGACATAAAATCTTTAAATTCTGTTAATGGTTTTTCATGTTTGGTTCTTGTTCTTTAACATCATTTGAGCCAGCATAAGGTACAAGATGATTTATTTGAACTACTATTGGTTTCCTTCTTGGCAGCTATTTGATGTATATAACGTCATTTATTCTCTTTATGATTTCATACGGTCCTTTTCATTGCCTTTGAAATTTAGAACAATAGCCTTGATGTCGTCGAGGATTATATAGCCGGACAAGATCACCCACTTTGAAATTTCTGTTCCGAGTTTTGTCTATATACAATACATAAATATTATTAAATTGGTACTATGTTGTTATGTAACATAGGTATCTGTCTATATATTTAAATATATGTAGCGTGCAGAATAAAGATTTGTGATAGCTTATCTATTTGGATTCCTAATTGGAAGATTCCTGGGGTATCTTGAATCTACTAGCTCTGGTAACATGCATTTATAATAGAATGTTTGCAATTTATTTTTCATGTTACTTTCCCAAAAAGTTTCATCGCGATGAATCTGAAATAAATATAATCTAAATTACCTACATATTATTTGCTTAAATGGAACTTTTTATCTTGTTTACAAAAATACTTTTAAATAAAATAAGAATATGTAGTTATGACAACCAACTTACCTCTTCAACTAGCATTCCGTGCTAAGACCAAATAATAAAGTAACACAATTTTCTTTTTGTTATTTGCAATTGGCCTTGTACTTGGTAATAGTATAAGTGATTTCGTTTTAGTAATAATTCTTTATTTTCGTTCAGTGAGGCAAACTTAATAATACTGGATATAATAGCATCTTTTGGGTGAAGATTTTTACTCTTTTTTGGACACTTAACCTCCACTATGCAGTCTGATCCTACAAGTCCATCGGGGCTAGCCCCAAGAAATCCATTATCAGGGTCTACAAACAGTCCACAGCTATCAACTTTAAGGTTAAAAGCTTCTTCAAATTGGGCAATTGTTATTGGCTTGTGCTGATTTTCATACCTTGTATTATTATCTTCTAAAAACTGTTTGTAGAGCATATTTTTGATTAGATTTGCGCAGGAAGTTTTCGGCCTCATTCTGCAAACCTGACCAAAAAAGCTGTTAATCTCATTGATCGTTTTTGTAGCCAAAGACTATTTGAAATTTAACTTCTGGTATTTAATTTCAGTGCCTTCATTTGTTCGGTATTTAAGATAACACTAACACAAAAAATCAGTTTTTTTTTATTAAAAATCTTTCGATAGATCAGGGTCCGACACAGCATTTGGTTCATAGTCTTTGTCTACAATGCAACTTTTTTATTTTTTTGTAATTTCTTCATCTTACGCTTCTCTCTATATTTATTTAAATATTGCCGCCGTTTTATTACCCTTGCACAATATCTTTTTTTAAATGCACTGGGTGGTTTTTTGACAATAGCTTCTTCAATACATACGTACATACATACATAAAGTCACGCCTTTTTCCCATAGGGGTAGGTAGAGACCACTTCCTTCCACTTGCTACGGTTTTTACACACTTCCTTTACTTTCATCAGTGCTCTCATACAAGCTCGTCGATTGTTGGTACTCTTGACCTGACATTTCTTTAAAAAAATTGTTGATCTGATCGAGATATGTTCTCCGAGGTCGACCTCTACCGACATATCCATTCACACTCGCCTTATAAATTTGTTTCGTTAATCTTCTTCTTCTTCTGCCAAACCCAACATTCACTACCTTACATAAGTGTAGGAACCAACACACCTCTATGCACCACCAGACGTGCCTTTTTTGACACTTTCTGGCTATTTATAAAGCTATGCAGTGCCCCATTCATTTGTTTTCCTGCCTACACCATTCGCTCAATGTCACTGTCACACGTTCCATCTCTAGTAAACTTTGAACCCAAGTACACAAATTCATTTACTTGTTCCACTCCTTCTCCCTCAATCGAAACTCCACAGTTTGTCATGCTTTCTTTTCTTTCAAAGACCATTACTTTTGTTTTGCTCACATTTATTTTCATCCCTTTGATTTTCAGGGCATTATGCATAACATTAATCATCGCCTGAAACTCCTCTTCAGATAACGCTAATATGACTTGATCATCGGCGTAAAGAAGACATTTGACAATCAAATCATTCATTTTTAATCCATACGCACTCTCTTTCAGATCTTTTAAACAATTGTCTATGTTTAAGTTAAACACAGCCATGGCAAAGCCACACATCCCTGTCTCACACCTTTTTCGATGTTAAACCAGTCCGTGCAAGCTCCGTTTATCCTGACACAAGCATTGGAATCCTCGTAAAACGATTTCAGTGCTCGTAATAAACTACCACTAACCCTATACATAGACAATGTACACCACAATTCACTCTTTATCTTTCTGCCATAGGCCTTTTCCAAGTCTATAAAAGCGCAATAGACTGTACCTCGTAATGAAAAAACCTGATCCATACATCTCCTTCCTGTTCTAAATCCTGCTTGCCCATATCATCCCATATCATCTTCTCAGTTTCATTCGTTACTCTTTTAATCAATATCTTTGCATACAGTTTGCCGACTATGCTGAGTAAACTAATAACTCAGCTTCTTTCAATACCCTTTAATAGTCTCCAGTGTTAAAACTAATTGCAGCAGCCTCGCAACGAATTTTATATGAATTGGAATTAGCAAAGTTTTCTTTTTTACCACCAACGTATTTACACACGACTGAATTAAATTGTTCCGCTCTGCTAGTATCCATATTTTTTGTAACAGACTTTCGGCATTGAAAATTAGTCGATTTAGGCAAATTTGAATGTCTGTGTGTAATCCACAGTCCTTCATTTTGGTAACCACATTTTCTGTGACTTCCAAACAACCAGCATCCTTTATTTCATTACAAGCATGGTGTCCAAAAAAACGTGATTTACAGAATTATGCATCTTTTTTTAAAATATTTACTTTCTCGTGAAGTGAGGTGTTTTCACATAATCTGTACTGTTTATTTTATGTATTTTTATTTATTGTTTAGGAAATTATAGCCGTTTATTGTAACCGGAATAATTGATTTGTAGATGTAGAATTCGAAAATAAAATAAAAAATTGGTTCATTTTAATACTTATATATTTACTTGATATATATATATATATATATATATATATATATATATATATATATATATATATATATATATATATATATATATATATATATCTATTTTGTAATGTAATTATTTGAATGATAATTTATTCTTTCTTTGTCAAAGTAAGAGCATGTAGATCAGTGGTCGCCAACCTCTTCAATGTGTTGAGCTACTTTATTAATTTTGGAATAAACAGCGAGCTACCCACACGGAAGCCACGTAACGCAACGTAAATGAGATAATCCACAGTTAATTTATCATTATATGTATTTATTTTACTATTTATCTGGTAATACATAATACATAGGTACTAATAATAAACTAATAACAAAATAACTAATATTACTAGTACGTACTTGTTCATAGCTACATTCCTACCTACCAAACGAAGGTGTTTGAAAAATAAACACAAACTTTTATCCAGCCACAACGGCATATCACGTAAGATTTAAAAATAGTTAATAATAACAACAACAAAAATAACGCACTATCATGAACATAAACATTGAAAAATAAAAAAGCACGTTTAATGAAAAGGCTGATACTCAGACTCATCGATAATTTTTTTAATGTTTGCAGTATAATTTGATGCAGCCATTCGAATACAATTATCCAAATGTTCATCTGTAAGTCGATTGCGATATTTGTTCTTAATAAACTTCATATTGGAAAAAGAAGATTCACACAAATAGGTTGAACTGAATAATGCTTTCACTTTTAAGGCAACACGGCATAGAACTGAATATTTGTCTTTACTTACAATAGGCCAGATACATTTGGTACTTGAGACTAACGATTTTAAGGCTAAATCATTTTGAAACTCAATTACTTCCATTTCTGTTGCAGCAATGTCTTCGCCAAAGTTCTGCATAACACAAGTTGCAAACTGTTGGATATCAATTTCCCTAAAGGGTGAAACAACAAACTGCGCTACTAAAGCCATTTCGTTGAAATCCTTAAAACGATTTTTAAAGTTATTCTTCAGGGTGGAAACTGTTTCTACATGATATTTGCTGTCATAGGGTTCTAATGGATTTTAAGATATTTTTTCTGAAAGAATAGGAAAATGCTTGGCATCGCTGTTAATTAGGTTTTGTTCCAAAACTCCAGCTTTTTGATAAATGCTTTTATATCAGAAATCATTTCCGCTAGTTCTTTGTCTCTCCCCTGAAGCTGCAAATTAAGTTCGTTTAATTTCTCTGTAATGTCCACGAAAAAACCAAAAAAGCCAGATTGAATTTTTTAGTTCCGGAGTCGGTTCATCGCGTTGTTTGAAAAATCGGACTTCCATCGGACTTCAGAGTGAAGGAGTAGGTCCCCGTATTGACAGTCAACTTTATCGGCCAAGGTTTTGAATAATCTTCTTTCTAATGCTTGTGCTCTAATCTTGGTCACAATTTTTATCACCAGTTTCATAACGTTGTTTAGTTTCAGAAAATTTCCACATAATGCTTGCTGATGGATAATGCAGTGGTAACAGAGAAATTGCGAAAAAGTTTCATCTTTACGACATAACGCCACCAGACCCTTATCACAACCCACCATAGCTGGAGCGCCATCGGTTGTCAAGCCTACCATTTTCGATATTGGAATTTTCTAGGAAGAAATAATATTTTTTAAATGAGAAAACAACTCCTGTCTAGTAGTGTGTCCTTTCATTGGAATAAACTTCAAAAGATCTTCTTTAATCGTAAAATCACTAAAAACCATCCTGACGAACGCGGCCATCTGGGCAGTGTCAACGACATCTGTTGATTCATCCAGTCGAAGTGAAAAATAAACACAGTTATCTAAGTCAGTTCTTAACTGTAAAAAAATATCATTGCTCATTACTTCTACACGTCTCATCACTGTATTAGCAGAAAGTTGCATAGATTTTATAGCTGAAACTATCTCGTCTTTATTTCTAAAGTTGGCAAATAACGAATCAGCAGCTTCTAAAAACGCCTGTTTTATCATTTCCCCATCTGCATAAGGTTTCTTTTTTGAGCAATTATCTGGGACACACAGTACGATGCTTCAGTTGCAGCCTTATTTTTGTCGACTGTTCTTAAAAATATTGATTGTTGTCCAATTAACTGCTTTTTTAACTGTTTCAGTTTCTACTTTCTGGCGGCAGAATGTAGTTGGAAAGATTTTTCAAAATTAGAATGTACAGTTTTATGATGTCTCTCAATATTTCCTTTTTTAGCAACGGAGACCGAAGTATTACATAACAAACACACATTTTATCTTTAGCTTCTGTAAAAAAGTATTGTTCTTCCCATTCCGAGTGAAAGTGGTATGTCTTTACCTTCTTACAACTGCTTGCCATAATATTATTTTTTGTTGTTCTCTACTAACCCAACCGCTGGACGTCGGTTACGCGTTCAGTTTTAAACTAAGCGCAATGTCGCCGCGCCGTGCGTATTCATCCCGTTCAAAGCAATCCAGATCGTTCTCGAGCACTAACGCGCTGGTCCGGCTGGTCGGTTCTAGCCGATTCTAGCTCACCGCAACGTTGCCGCTGTTTATGTTTAATATTATGACAATTAGATTTTTTTGTGGAATTATCGGAAGCTTCTTTGATTTTTGCAGTTCGTGTTTTTTAAATTAAAATCGTTGTAAGAGCTACCAGAATTACCACTGACCACTGATAAAGATTTACAATTTTTTCAATATTTAGAATAGCATACCTCAGCTGTGCACGTCTACGATTTCTTTGTTTGACACAAACAGTTTTTGTTTTATATCTCGATTCCTTCATTTGTAGTGACCGACGACCCATTTTAAAAACAATGTACAGATTAAAATTATAGATACTGATGGCACAGTTTTGGGAGGAAAACTTTTATTCTGGATATTTCCGGCTCTTTAAGTATCTTTTTTTCAAATGTTGGATATCTCAAAAAGTATTTATTAAAAAAACCTAACCACCTATTTTAACTATAACTTTTACAATTTGTTTCTGCAGATATTGGTTTTATACTAAGTTGTTCCTAATACAATTACGAATTGAATGACACCTCAGTCATAATTTTCGGTAGGTCTTAACTCCAACTCGGAAAAGAAGAATTATGAACCAGTATAAGATTTCGCTTTACCGTTACCGTTACCCATGTGAGATGAATTAAATACACTAGTAGGTATCTGTGGAGATTACAGAGTTACTGAGTACTAAGTTAATAATTATTGAACTAAATTAAAATACAAACGAACACTGAATATATGGGAACTGGAAACAGGTGGGGCTAAGGTTGTGGACTTTGATTTTAATTGATATTTTTTTATACAAATTTAATATTGAAAGTAAAAGTGTAGGTAAGCTTCGTTTTCTACGAATTAAATAAATTTACTCAAACTAAAATCTGGGAAGCCATGTTAGAAATGGGTATAACGCAGAGAATTATCAGAACAGTCCAAAATATGTACAAAAAAAATGCCGTAAAGATTAAAGAGAGAAATAAACTATCAAATGCCTTCAAAACAACTAAGGGTCTCCTCCAAGACTGCTCAACATCACCCACACTATTCAAAATATTTCTTCAACAGACACTAAGACCATGGAAGAGAAAATGTGCAGGAATGGGAATACCAATTAGGAATGATCATCTGTATACTCTAAGCTTTGCCGATGATCAAGTAATCATAGCTCAAGATGAGGAGGATTTAGGTTTTATGATGCGGAAACTAGAGGAGGAATATGAGAAAAATGGAGTGGAAATCAACCTCGAAAAGACCCAATATATGTCAACGGCACAAGACAGGATATATCACCTAGAAATAGATGATAACCGACAGATCACAGGAACAGACAAATTTAAGTACCTAGGGTTTATAATATCAAAAAGTGGAACAACAGAGAAAGAAATAAAAAATAGACTAGGTCAAACGAGGGCATGTATTAATCAATTAAACCCAATATTATGGGACCGCCACATAACCAAGACTAATAAAACAAGAATATTCAATTCAATAGTTCGCAGCATAATGACTTATGGAGCTGAAATGTGGGTGATCAACAAAAAAAACAAAGGGAAGATTGTAGCCACAGAAATGAAATTTTGGAGAAGGAGTTGTGGAGTGAACAGATTAGATCGAATAAGAAATGAGGAGATCAGGAGAAGAATGGAGGTAAAAAAAGACATACTAGAAAACATAGAGGAAAAGAAACTAACGTGGTACGGACATGTTAGAAGAACTCCGGAGGATCGCTGGATACACCGGGTAACTGAGTGGAGTCCATTAGGCAGACGAAAGAGAGGTCGACCAAGGCGATCATGGAGAGACGAAGTGGATGAGGCGATGGAATTAAGAAACCTGCAGGACGGAGACTGGCAGGACAAGGACAACTGGAGACAAGGGCTGAAAGCGGGAAGGCAGCGACAGCTGTAGATATCCTGGATTATATATATATTCATACTAAATTTTTAAAAAATTTTGGTTATTTTTAAAAGGATACATTGTTTTAATTTATTAGTTTTTTCTTAAACAGTAATCTTTTTATTTGAGATAAACATTTTTTTTAAATTAAAATTATTATCTGGATAATAGAGTGAATATGCGATATGCAGTGCAAATGATTTGAGCAACTGACATACAAATGGTATGATAAATAAATATATTTTTTTAAAGAGAGTGCGTATGGATTGAGAATGAATAATTTGATCGTCAAATGCCTCTTTCACGCCGATGATGAGGTCATATAAGCATCATCTAAAAAAGAGTTGCAGGCGGTGGTTAATATCATGCATGATACCACAAAAAGCAAAGGGATAAAAGTGAATGTAAGCAAGTGTAACGAAGTTACTATTATTATGAGACATACGGTTAAGTAGTGGTCTGATTTATTATGTTTGTGAAAGGAAACGTAGGCCGTTGTTTATTTCGATAATAAAATAATACGTATGTGAAAACGGGTCTATGTTGCAATCCACAAACGTGTCCGCGCACACCGTTTTGTGCATGCGCGCCCCATTCATCGAGAAGGGTGGTAGAACCAAGAGTCAAGCTGGCGAAGAGAATTACTTGGAACTACAGTAGCTGGACCAGCCCACCATGGGGGACCAGCAGGACCAGGCAGCTAGCAGAGGAGAGGACAGACCAGCCACATGAAGAGGAACCGGCGGAGCCGTCTGGCCGACACACCGAGAGCCGTTGTGACACCGGATCGACCGAAGAGAAGAAACCGAGTGCAAGGGTATTAACTTATATTATTTTCAGGATTATTTTCATTATTTTATTTTATTTAGTATATTCGTAGGAACCCCGTCCGGTCTTTTCACACGGCCTCCGATATCCTCAGGGATATAGCCCCGGTATTTGAGGAAGTCGTTGACGGGACACTCGTGAACAGGAAACCCGTTGCCACCGATTTAATGATACAAGGGGTTTATTAATTTTATTTTCAGAATATTTTTGCTGGAACTAAGGAGGGAACCACCGGTGCCGTCACCTAATATTTCAATGTCTTTATAAATTATTACCATTTCATTCACGAGTTTGATAGGTGCCATTGCTTCGTACACGAGCTTTTTGTTAGTTAGATGCACTTGTTTTTGCGTAGCTTAGTAGAACCGTTGTAAATAATACCGTTCTGTTAGTTAAACGTATGACTCAGAGGGGGTAAACCGATCGAAGTGACTCGAACCAATCGCAATGTAAATGGTAATTAATTAGCTAACGTAGTAATAATAAAGTAGTTTTATTTGTATGCTTGTTTAACTTTTAAGTAGAGAGTAAGTAAAATCCATGAGCAACGAAATCCAGGGAAGTATCAACATTCATACTCCTGTCACTTTGATAGATTGCTTTAAGGCCCCTGGAATTGACTTTATCCACTGTTGCCCGGTGCAAGTGGACCTACCACTATAACATAGGTGGCGCCCGAGATTGTAAATAAAATACCCGAGCTAGAGCACCAAATTATATAGTTGTGAACTTTAAGGCTACACAAGACGAAAGTAATGGTTTTTAAAAGAGAAGAAAACATGGCAAACTGCGAGGTGCTGATTAAAGGAAAAAGAGTGAATGAGTTAACATATTTGGGTTCAAAGTTTACGAGAGACGGAAAGTATCGCCATGATATTGAGCGAAGGCTGTTGGCACGGAAACAAATAAATGGAAAATGCATCTCTTTATGAGCAGCCGAACGTGTCAAAAGAGGCACGACTGGCTGTGTATAGAGGAGTGCTGGTCACTACACTTGAAAGTAAAAAGAAAGAAAGAAGAAAGAATTCTCTCAAGTATAGTGAATACCACATATATTTTCTTTTTTATACACACCCTTCCATATTTTTGTTGATATGAGGAGAAAGGAAAGTTCAAGGTAACCCCAATAACAGCAACGAAAAAACAAATTTTTGATCACACGTGCGGGGTAAATACCAATTGTCATCGTGGGCAATCGGTAAGTTACCGTACGGGTACGCGTGTGTAAACCTAGTAGTTACCTCGCACTTGTAATGAAAAATAGCATACGCAACTCGGGCGGTACCTAGCTGATTGCCCGTGATGGCAGTTAACGCACTTACTTTGCTTGTGCGTCTAACACTGCCATCGTGGGCAATCAGCTAATTACCACCCTCGTTGCTTAATATACTTTTATCCGTTACATCTTAAGTTAAAAGAGCAAATACATAAACAAACACGTCATTGTGCAAATTTATTTATCACAATATTATTTACAAGCACTTACACATAAACTATGTTCAATTTATATAAAATAACGTCACAGTAACATATGCCCGTGTGCTAAAACAAACAATAATAATAGTAATAATAATAAATAACTAAACAAATAACGTATTGATTTAATGCTAATAAGAGTCTCATTTACAAGAGAAAAATTCACTTTTTTTGTTATATACAAAGGTACACTTTCACTCTTTGATAAACCGAATTTTCTTCAGGAAGAAAATCTAGTTTTTTCGCTTTTGATTGATCGAGTATGGTTTAAAATGATTTTAAGAAATATTGTATTATTATTAATAAAAAAAGCGAAATAATTAAACTGCACAAGAAGAGAAGACGCGCTTATTTAAAGTTTGAAGCTCAGTATTATACATGGTGTCTCGGAAGAGTACACATTATTTTATTTTAAATTGTCGAATTAACGTCATATTTATTTTTTTGATGTTGTTTATAAAAATTTCTTATAATATGCAAAGTGTCTTACGAGTACTAGATGAACCCTCGGGAGTGGGGACAAATATCGTTAGTACTTCATGCACCTAATTTTCTATTGAATTAATAAAAACCATTTATTTAAAATAGTTTTGATTACATGATTTTCTTGCATAAAAAACGACGCTTCTTAATTGGGTACATAGAAAAACAAGTAAAAGGATTAATAATAGGGCAGTTTTATACCAATAACTCAACGTAAAGAAATCCATACGATTAAAGAATATTTCGTAGCAAGTAAAATTATTACAGAGGTAGTTGTAGGTATTTACACATGTAAAGAAACTAAGGATATTAATTTATATTTAAAAATAAATAATAAATTGGTTTATTTAAAATATTGTATTGTATGGTTTTTACTTAAGCACAAAAATTACTTACCAAAAAACATGTCTTTGTTATTTTTCTATATTTTATTGGTTTTAAAAACTGGAAAAAATGTGTTAGATTTGTGTTCAAAGTAAATAACATGAATTTTTTAATTGAATATGGAAATACAACATTTAAACCGTAAGTAAATGTCGAGAGTCATTGTCATTCTAGAAATTGAAGCTTGACAAACAGATGTAATGTAGCGTCAGCATTTGACAAATCTCGTAATTTCCCACTTACATGTCCGTTTTAAAGAAACTGGAGATGTATCTAAAAAAAAAGAATGCCAAGTTCTACAGCCCATAATGAAGATCGTTTTCTGCAATTACCTGCAAGAATAAGAGCTACGGTAACGGCACCTAAGTTACAAATACAGTTGCTGCAAACACAGTACCAGTATCTTCATAAATTGTGAATTGTTAAATACAAAAAAATCAAAATTATTAATCCAAACATTAAGAGCCAAATATCCCGATAGTTGTTAGATTTTGGTATAGGAAGTTGTTAAGGAAACTTAAAAAGCAGTTAAAGATCTTTCTATTGACGTCATAACATACAGGATGATCTTACAGAAATCGAAATATTAGCTACGTTACTTTATGTACACGCACACGCTGTATACATGTATTTAGTTAAATAACCATATTTCGTGATAAGGTATCACTATACGGACAATTCCTAATGAAAACCTGTATATTGTCAATATGTTAAAAAGTTCTGAATACGTTTAACGCCATATCATTTTCTGTCCTGTTTTATCACAAATAAATCTTTTTAAACTGCAAAATCCGGTGATTCGGTATGTTGTATGAAGTACTGGCATCATTTTGATCCCACATAATTGCTTTCAAATTTTCAACAAGTACACTTTGAAAACCCTGTAGGCTAACAACAAAATAATCAACAACTAAAGACAGATGATAATGTGTAGAAAAAATGTGTTGTATTGACAATAAATAGCTATAAGAAAATGGATTTTCTACCAATTTATCAGTGGACCAAATAGTATATTACGAACCCAGGCCAGAAAGTTGGATTTCGTGGCGGATGTGATATAAAAGCCGAGGCTTTTATACCCATATCTGTGGATTGTATGATTTTTCTTTGCTCCTTAAGCCGAAAGCAAACTTTAAAAGTTAATATTAAAATTTTAATTAAATAGCGTATAACTTGCTTCAGCGCTACCAACTGGCCATATCACCAAGTACGCTTCATTTTTAGTCATTAATATTTTTTTTCATTCAATAAATCGTTTTTTTTTACTATTAACAATATAGCTGTGAGACATTGTTGATTTTACGTTTATATATACATAGTCACGCCTTTTTCCCGTAGGGATAGGCAGAGACCACTTTCTTCCAATAACTACGGTTCTAACACTTCTTTTGCTTCCTCTACTTTTATTAGTGCTCTTATGCATGCTCGTCGGTTGTTGGTACTCTTGACCTGGCCTTTCTTCAAAACAATGTTGATCTGATCGAGATCGATGTTCGCCGAGGTCGACCTCTACCGACTTCCGTCCATTCACACTCGCCATATAAATTTGTTTCGTCAATCTACCTTTATCCAACCTTTCTACGTGTCCAAGCCATCTAAGCATTTCTTTATCTATCTTTGTAACCACATCTTTTTTTACACCACAGCTTTCTCTTATCTCACTATTTTTTACTTTATCCAACCGAGTTACACCGGCTATAATTCTCAGACTACTCATCTACGCAGCATTAATCCTATTTTCATGCTTTTTCTGCCAAACCCAGCATTCACTGCCATACATAAGTGTAGGAACCAACACACCCCTATGCACAGCCAGACATGCCTTATTTGACACTTTCTGGCTGTTCATAAAGCTATGCAGTGCCCCATTCATTTGTTTGTTAATTACAGTCATTTAAATACTTGTCATAATCATATATTAATAAATGTCATTAAATTACAACATAAGCTCAAAGTCTGCTAAGGTATTCACATTTTTTGTGCTTTAGTAATTTGTTTATTTAATTATTAATGTTGATCTAACAGAAGATCACATTTTAGTTGTGTACAGCCTGATAAACCAGTGGAAAATTGGCAAATCTTGCACTTCATTACCTTTGCAAAATTTTACCAAAGTTGTCTCAAACTTTTTAAGAATAAAAAGAAATACACGATTAAATAAGCTTCAAACTTTAAAAATGCTTAGTCTCAGAAAAATATGCTTACGTCTTATTTATAAATTGAGCCCAATTAATTTTGATATGTCGACAAAAAATTGCCTATAATTTATATACAGGGCGTTCCGAGATCAATGAAAAGAGATGCGAAAAGACAAAAAATCGTTCCTAGAAATTTGACGCTTTGCTATTTAGGCTTAATTTACCTAAAGTAAATTTTTAATCTTCGGAAAATCTAGTATGTACCGACAAAAACGAGAAATCATTCGTGTAGATAAAGTGTTGAATCTCACCCGCTCGAATTTTCTGTCTTTTACAACATTTTCTTGGGACTCATTGAATGTCGATAGGGAAAATGATTTTTAACATTTTTATTGACTCTTCTTCAACATTTAAAAATATAGAACCTACTTGCAACACAAAAAAAATTTTTCCCAATAAATACTTACGAACGATTATTAGGGTTAAGTTTCAAATGGTGCAACATATTAAGTATTTTCGAAATTTTTAGACTATTATTTCCAAATTTAACACTACGCTTGATTTTATTGGCAAGGATGTTCCTTTACGTAATGATTTTTGAACAAACAGGAGCTCTTACATTTTTGGTGTAAAGAAGTTTTGGAGAAATTATGTTTAAGAAGAATAATCGTTTTAAAAATACTACAAAACCTACTATAGAAAAAACACGACCACCAGAAGAGTATTGATACTCGACCTTTCGACGAAATTATCGACGGCTTCATCAGAAAAACGATTAGACACGTTTATTACAAGTCAAAAAAAATACACTAGAGGCGAAAATCAATACGGTCAATATAAATTTTAAAAACCTTTTTCGTAGAAAATATCCGTTACTAAAAATAACACTTATAACGGTATATTTAATATCTAATTATTTGACAAATTTATAGGTATATGGCCGGCAATTAGTAATATATAGTTTATCATTAAAATTATGTTCAAACCCCTTATAGAGAACTTTTTATGTTTTGTTATTTAAAGCTTCGTGTGACACAGTGAACACTCAATATTACGTCAATATCCATAGACATAGACTTTATTAAAGTCGCGCACTAACCAGTCGTGTAGTCATGTCGAGAATATGTGACAATCTGTATATGGCTTAATGCATATTTTAGAATGTCATTGGTCGACAAAAGCCGGCAGCGACGACGAATCGTTCTTTTTTTTGGACTCCAAATTTTGTGGATGAATAATTATTGATCTGCTGAAAAATTTGAATTTTAAAATTTATTTGAACTGATTTTTCTTGCCACAAAGTCAAATTTTGCTTTTTACCGATATTCTTTTATTATTAATTTATAAATAGCTTTTTTCAGATACAGAGAAAAATGTTTTTTGCTACCACTATAACCTGTGTTTCGAGATCGATTTAAAGTCAGGCCACCTCTTTCACTATAACGGTGAGCAAGATAGCTCTCTAGGTGTAGTGGGTTTTATGGTTCACAAAAAACATACCCAAAAAATCTCAAAGATTGTCAGTATAAGCTCAAGGGTTATATACCTAATCCTAAAACTAAACCAAATAGCTAGCATAAAACTCATACAGGGAGACTTCAAGGCAAAGCTTGGCTCCAAGATTGATGAAGAGGAAACTGCCCTGTGAACATTTGGTTACGGAGAGAGAAATCATAGGGGAGATATGTTTCTGGGCTTTCTCCTTCAAAAGAGACTGCACGCCATAAACTCCTTTTTTTAAAAACGCCCACTTCGAAAATGGACCTGATCAAGCCCAAATGGTACGTAGAAAAACGAAAAATAATTTTATTGTCAACGATTGAGGATGTAAACAAGGCAAAGAATAAGTATAAAATATTAAAAGGTGGCAAAAAAAATTGTGGCAAAAAAGAAGGATAGTGATAAAGATGAATTTAATAGAAGGTTATCTAACGATTTCCAAAACAATATTCTGGAAGTCCATAAGAACAGCCAGAGGTAAAAATACTACCTCGCAATTAGAAAGAATCAGAAACCAAGATGGTAGTATGGTAAAAGGAGAGGAATGCGTATTGAAGAGATAGAAGGAATACTTCAAAAGTTTATTTGGGAAAGAGGATACACAAGTACAGGCCCAATTCGAAGACATGAGTGAAAGTTGCAATGAAAGTGAAATTACTACGACAGAAATTGTGGAAGCGTTGAACAGTATAAAATTGGGTAAAGCTGCTGGGTACGACAGGATAACAGTTGAAATGCTAAAGGCTGGACAAAACGTGGTAGCTAGTCTACTGGACCGCCTTTTTAACCTTTGTTGGAGAAGTGGTAGTGTACCAGACGACTGGTGCAAGGCCGTTATCGTGCCGCTTTACAAGTGAAAAGGTTCGCAGCAGGACTGTAAGACTTACCGAGGTATTAGTTTACTCAGCATAGTCGCAAACTGTATGCAAAGATATTGATCAAAAGAGTAACGAATGAAACTGAGAAGATGATATGGGATGTGCAAGCAGAATTTAGAAGAGGAAGGAGATGTATAAATCAGATCTTTTCCTTACGAGGTATAGTCGAAAAATTCTTTGCTAGAAGTCAGAAGATCTATTGTGCTTTTATAGACTTGGAAAAGGCCTATAACAGAGTGGTAAGGAGTGAATTGTGGTCTACATTGTCTATGTATGGGGTGAGTGGTAGTTTAATACGAGCACTAAAATCGTTTTACGAGGATTCCAATGCTTGTGTCAGGATAAACGGAGCTTGCACGGACTGGTTTAACATTGAAAAAGGTGTGAGACGGGGATGTGTGGCTTCGCCATGGCTGTGTTTAACTTAAACATAGACAATTGTTTAAAAGATCTGAAAGAGAGTGCGTATGGATTAAAAATGAATGATTTGATCGTCAAATGCCTTCTTTACGCCGATGATCAAGTCATATTAGCGTTATCTGAAGAGAAGTAGCAGGCGATGGTTAATGTTATGCATGATTTCCTGAAAATCAAAGGGATGAAAATAAATGTGAGCAAAACGAAAGTAATGGTTTTTGAAAGAGAAGAAACCATGACAAACTGTGGGGTTTCGATTGAGGGAGAAAGAGTGGAACAAGTAAATGAATTTGTGTACTTGGGTTCAAAGTTTACAAGAGATGGAAAGTATGACAGTGACATTGAGCGAAGGGTGTTGGCAGGAAAACAAATGAATGGGGCACTGCATAGCTTTATGAATAGCCAGAAAGTGTCAAAAAAGGCACGTCTGGCGGTGCATAGAGGTGTGTTGGTTCCTACACTTATGTATGGTAGTGAATGTTGGGTTTGGCAGAAGAAGCATGAAAATAGGATTAATGCTGCGGAGATGAGTAGTCTGAGAAGTATAGCCGGAGTGACTCGGTTGGATAAAGTTAAGAATAGTGAGATAAGAAAACGCTGTAGTGTAAAAGAAGATGTGGTCACAAAGATAGATAAAGGAATGCTTAGATGGTTTGGACACGTAGAAAGGATGGATGAAGGAAGATTGACGAAACAAATTTATAAGGCGAGTGTGAATGGGCAAATCGGTAGAGGTCGACCTCGGCGAACATATCTCCATCAGATCAACATTGTTTTGAAGAAAGGCCAGGTTAAGAGTACCAACAACCGAAGAGCATGTATGAGAGCACTGATGAAAGTAAAGGAAGTAAAAGATGTGTGTACGAACCATAGCAAGTGGAAGGAAGTGGTCTCTGCCTACCCCTATGGGAAAAAGGCGTGATTTTATGTATGTATGTATAAAAACATATTGTTCAGGACGTCACTGTATTGAACACATTTGCGGCAGGTAGCGACCGTAGGCTGGTTAGAGCAAAATAAACGTTCTGAACGAAAGAGCAAAGATGGTATCAAAGACCCAATGCAAAAAATGGACATCGACAGAGAACAAGGTGACATATCAAGGTAAAATGGCAACAAAGCTCAGAAACCTAGAACACCCGAGAGACGACAAAATAAATGTGGACGATTTAAGTCTGAAAATTAACAATATTATAAAGGAAGCTCAGGGAAATCATTTCATAAGAGCGAAAAATAAAGAAGATAAACTGAGCCAGAGTACGAAGAATCTTATTAAGAGATATGAGGGATAGATACGTGGGAAATAGCGATGCACTTAGACAATTAAATAGGAATATTTCCAAGTCTGTCAGACAAGACGTCCGAAACTACAATAAGATAATTAAAGGGAATAAGAGTGTAGGAGTGCTGCGGAGGAACCTCACGAAAAGCAGGAATAACATTTGTATGCTCGCTGATAGAAGCGGCAGTATTAAGATAGGTCGAGAGGATGTTCTTAAAATTACTGAAGAATTTTACACGGAGCTTTATAAAAAAGAGGCGAAACATACATATACAGCAGATAACGAGGGTTCAGAATGTTGGATCGGAGGATACCCCAGAAATAACTATCGACGAAATAATAGCTTTGTTTTTGGAAATAAAAAATAACAGATCTTTAGAAGACGACGATATAGCTATCACAAAGAGGGCACAACAGTCTTTTATACTGTTACGAAACTATCCTGTAATATAATCCGAGCTAAAACTGTTTGTTTATTAGTTTGCAAAGTTTAGAAGACCATGAAAAAATACCAAAAAAAAATCTTTAACAACGCCCTAACTGATCCACTTATATTGACAAAACTTTTTCGAGAAATATTTTCTGAATAATAGCACTAATACTGTGTTAAAGAGGAGCTTTTAAAAATATTTCTATACGCCAAAAGTTGTACAAAAAGGACTTGATGTCATAAGAATTCTTAAATTGTCTTATCTTGACGACTTGATATACCAGCTGAGTCGACAGTACACCTTCCCATCGTTGTGTCCGGGCACATGTATAAGATTACTACAAGTTGAGGACACAGCGCTGTAAAACAAGAACATAATTGTGGTGGAATCAAGTCCTGTAAAAAATAGGTTGCAAAAACATGAAAACGGTCCAGGTATGACGGACAATTGATGTTCACTGTTCACATTATATGATTCCTGAAAATTCGTATGTTATATATATATATATATATATATATATATATATATATATATATATATATATATATATATATATATATATATATCATGATCCTTATCTCTATTTTAACACTTTGGTTTTCGAAAATATTTCTTAAGGAAAATATTACCTAAGTTTCTTATAATTCCCGACTACGCATGTACATTGATTCATAAGATTATTATAAAATGTGGCTCGCTAAAAAATATTTTCGACATTTCGGGGTCCTGAAACAATGAATCATTTTATTATTTGTATGCGATGAGCGTTAGGTCACTCCCCAGAAAATTTAAAGTTTTATATTGCACAAATTCTTTTTTGATAAACTAGTAATTTAAGAAAACATGATAGAAAATATTTCAGCCTCCAATAAAAACAGTGTTTCTAAATACTTGTTTATGCTTATTTATTTATTCATTAATGTAAACACATGGAAATAAACTAAGTATATTTATCTTTAAATATGATTAAAACGGGTCATTAAATATATTATATTTAAAAAAAAACATATGTATATTTTTGTAGTTATAATTTTACAGTGTTTTTACCTTAGCACAAAAATAGTTTTACAAAACATTTATATATATTGTTATTTAAATATTGAATCGGTATCAAACACTAATAAAAATCTGTTAGTAATGATTTAAGTTTAAAATAAATCACATGAAATTATGAATTGAACCATTTAAACCGCGACCAAATGCTGAAAGCCATTGGTATGCTAGAAAATGGCGCTCGACAAACATATGTAGTTCAAGCATTTGGCACATCCGAAAAAGTAATTTCCTGCTTGAAACGCCGTTATGTAGAAACTTGAGATGTGTCTGAGAGACGCACGAGATCTACAACCACGACGAAAATCGTATTTGCAACTAGCTGCAAGATAAAACTTTACATAACGACAACTAAGTTACAAATTTAATTATTGCGAATATATTGAACACAAGTTTTTTACTGGATCATCGTCAATCGTTTGTAAGAAGCTCACTTAAGATCGAGGAGACCGCTGAGATGTCAGTCTTTAACGCGCTGCTCAATTAGCTTGAGCTAAGCGACACGTGTTATGGTGTTATGAAGTTCTATGTGTTTTTCAGGTAGGTGCAATAATGGTTAGGGGAGGAATCAGCATCGGAGGTAGGGCCGATCTCGTAAAGGTGCAAATTTTTTTAAATACAAATAGGTACAGGGTGAGCGATATCACAGGTTTAATACCAGTTTCAATTCATGTTTCGCTTCGGCAATTGTCAATTCGACCAACTGGCTTCTTGGTTCCACCAGAGTCCTATTTCTTGCCAGTTCGTCGGCTACCTCGTTTCCATTTATCCCTGTATGCCCAGGAACCCATGCAAGACTGACTTTGTTTACAGTCGCTAACTCAGTAAGGGGCCTGCATGCAGTCCCACACCACCGATGATGTTTATGTGTAACCTATGAGGACTCCAATGGCCGCGCGACTGTCAGTGAGAATATCAATCTCACTGTTGGCTCTCTGAAATAATGATGTTATAATTTTTGAAGTGATAACTTCTTATGGCACGTTGTGAACTTTTTTTGTAATGGGTAAAAAATGTTAAACTCGCGTCAGGACACGTGGCCTGATCGAAAATTCGTAAGACGGATGTATTTCACTGGAGCAATATAAAATGCGACTTTTCTTGACTGGTAACTTGGCAACCTTATTCAACAAACTGACAAATTCAAGTACATTTTTTATGTCATTTTGAAAAATTAATTTAGTAGCTAAATTCAAAATTTAAGTGCTTTTCATTAGTTTATTGATTAAGTTCTGCTTTTGCAGCATTAAAATGGTCCAAGGAGAGGTGTCGTTTTTAGCAGATGTTATGGACACCATAGAGTGTCTTAATGACTCTAATGGTTCTCCCCCCGACAAAATTTTAGATCAAATAATTTATCAGTGCAAGAAGCCGTTAAAAAATGCATCAATTTGTGTTAAAAAAGCATTAAAAACTGGACTGAAAGCTGGTTTGATCAAAGAGAACGGGGGAAGGTTTAAATTAGGTTTTGGTTTGCCGATAACGGAGGCTCGAAGACGAAGAAAAAATAAAAGCAGAAGCCGTAGACGACGTAGCCAAAAGCGACAAAACCGAAAACGAGGTAGCCGAAAACGAAAAAGTCGAGGTAGGAAGGAAAGAGCAATATTGAAAGAAGATCAAGCAAAAAGCGGAAGAAAGAAATCGAAAACATTCAAATCTGGTACTGATGTTTAATATATGATTTATAATAAAGCGTTAATAAAAATAATGCATTATTCATAAACTATGGAAATCTGGAGACAATATTTTTCAGATTAAAAATAATATATTTTGAAGTGAAAACTTTTTTAGCGGCGTTGTACACTTTTTTGTAATGGGTAAAAAATGTTAAACTCGCGTCAGGACACGTGACCTGATCGAAAATTCGTAAGACGGATGGAGAGTAGACAGCTGGCGTGGCGTAGGAGAGGGAGTATCCCCCTCTCTTTCTACGGCGCGGCGAAAATGTATGCCTGCGCCGGCTGTTTCGTTTAGGCGGCGCAGGGCGCACAACGTTAATACTTAAGTTTTCACTTCTGCCGGCACTCCCAGAGTGCAACCCGTAAAATTTTTTTTTCCAGAAACATACCTATATTTTGTCATATTTAAAAAGACCTCATTTTCTGAACAAATTTTGTAACAAAAAAATTGATATTATTTTCCGTTATCAAATTATATCATTATATATTATTATATCATTATATCAAATTTTAAAAAAATATTAACAAAATTTCTCAATCACCATAATTTAAACAAGTAGCCTTTGGAAGCAAACAGCAGAGACACATCTGTCAATAATTAAACATTTAAATTAGTATTAATTATTAATTAACATTACAAAACACATAAAATGTTACTACTAATGCCACCGAAAGAAACAAAGTATGTTGAATCATTACAATATGCTGGAAACACATGTTTGCTCGCAGCTGTAGTAGCACATTTTCGAGAAGCACAGAAAGTTCTTCTTGAATAAATTGCAAATATCGCTCACTATCTAAAATCCCTTCGTAAAAATATGGACCAATCAAATGCCCATTAATTATACCACACAAAACGTTAATTTCGAAATGTCCTTGCTTTTCAATCTGATTGACAAAATGTGGATTTCCAGTAGCCCAAAAATGTTCATTTTTTCTATAGTGCTTACCGTTACTAACACAAGCTTCGTCCGTCCACAATAGATGCTGAAAAAAAAGATTGCCATTGATCTTTAATTTTACCATCACTTGGGCATCATAATTAATCCTGCGTTGTTTATGTTGATCTGACAAGTGTTTTAAATTTTAAGTTAATAATCGTGATAACCATTTTTTGTTAAACATTTTCGTATCGATCTATATTTTAAATTTAACTCTCGACAACCGAGCCCACCCCAGCCCCAGAAAGTTTATTCAAATGCATTTCGCGACAGCTTGTTTAACGAGTTTAAATTAGCTCCATTTACTGACGTCAGCAGAAAAATCAGCTCACTTCTAAATTTTGCGGAATCATTGAAAAATTGAATTTTCATGTACATTATTTTCGAACACGAATATCGCCTGTAATAAAGACTTTTTCGATGAATGAACCACACGAAAAAATTGCTCCTGATCCAAACTAAATTGCTCCATGATCAGATCATCGAAAGGCGCATGCGCGGCCGAGCCCACCCCAGCCCGCAAAGTTTATTCAAATGCAATTCACGACAGCTATTGTTTAACAATTATTTCATTTTGCATGCACCTTTCGATGATCTGACCACGGAGCAATTTAGTTTGGATCGGGAGCAATCTTTTCGTGTGGTTCATTCATCGAAAAAGTCTTTATTACAGGCGATATTCGTGTTCGATAATTATGTACATGAAAATTCAATTTTTCAATGTTTTCGGTAAAATAACAAGGGAGCGTTTTTTTTGTCGACGTCAGTAAATGAATTTACCAATTGAACACGTTCCGGGTATAACTGGCCGTACAACTGAAATGCTCTTCTAGGGTTCTTGAGATTCCCAATAAACTAATAACGTGTTGACTTTTTCGTTGTGTGTGAACATTTTTCGAAATCAAATCACAACAAAACAATATTTGTCAAACATTAGTTTATTAACAGATGCGACTTTACTGTTTTGCAAAAGCTACTTTTTTGAATCGTGACGATTGCGAATTTTTAAAAAATACCGTTTTTACAAATTTTCTAATGATTTTATAACGAAAAAATGTAGCAAATTTGTTTAAAAATATTAGCCCTTTTTAAATATTTCAAAATGTGCGTATGTTTCAAGAAAAAGAAATCGATGATGTCATTACTTCAGTTTCCAAATATGGTAAAATTTGAAAATTATAGTCCGTACACAATTTGTTGATAGCTCACTGCAAGTTTGACCCTCATTAGAGAACTGAAATACAGAGAGGACAGGTAGTATGATATAATAACAAAAACCAACCTAAAACTGGCAGTTTAAGATGTTTTCGACTAACCCACCTTGTATCTGAATAAATACAATACAGCTATAAAACTTTTAATCCGATTATGTAGGTATTTTGAGTGGAAATGACTGACCAGTGTCGTAGAGTATATGATTAAAACATTACGTTACTTTAAATAAATAAATATATTAATATTCTTAAACTGTAGGTACTGTAAATTGTATTTTTATTTTAATAAAATTTCTTTATTTTATTTAAAAATAAAAAGTTACTTGCAATTTGTAAAAGATACATTTATTTAATTAATACCTATTTTTAAATGATATAAACTACGATTACTTACAAAACTATTCAAATTCAAAATAAACAGGATCATCTTCGGAATCCGAGTCGTCTTGCAGGTTAATAATTAGCGGTTGTGTCTCTACAGTCGCATCAATTATATTGTCAAGATCCCACATTTTTTGTTCTTCTTCTATTACATGTCTTACTGCATCTCGCCAATTTTGTTCTGTAATATGTTGTAAAGACTCATATAACAATTCACGTACAGCTTGTATTTTATATGACGTATTTTTTCTAGCCACATAGCTTTTCATTTGTGCCCAAATGAGTTCAATTGGATTTAATTCGCAGTGGTAGGGTGGAAGTCTAAGGACTGTGATGTTTCGTCTTTCCGCCATTTTGTCAACTACGTATTTCTTGAACTTAGATTTGTGTTGCCGGGCAATTTTTAAAAGTTCTGCTTTAACCATTCCATCTTTGTAAGGCAGGGACTTATTCCGCAGCCATTCAATGATATCCTGTTTCTTCCACGCAGTCGTTGGAAGTCTTTCTACTAGTCGTGAATGATAACGTGCATTATCTAATACTATAATTGAGTTTGGTGGTATATGTTCAATCATCTGCTCAAAATACTCTTCGAAAACATCAGCTGTCATCTCCTCGTGATAGTCTTTTGTGCTTTTGGATTGAAATTCCAACAAACCATGCTTAGCAAATCCTTTTTCACTGCCAATGTGAGAAACTATTAATCTACTGCCTTTACCAGAGGGTGGGGAAATACCAGTAGACCAACCTTCCATAAAGGCTTGCCTGGAGCTTGATATATTTTTATCTGACCAAATTTTTGTGAGAGT
Organism: Agelastica alni; assembly: GCA_950111635.1. NCBI lineage: Eukaryota > Metazoa > Arthropoda > Insecta > Coleoptera > Chrysomelidae > Agelastica > Agelastica alni. Next base: position 11,413,810 of record OX467709.1, on the reverse strand, counting down.
ATGACCTGCGTTTACCCACGTTTCGTCCTGATAGTAAATTGGCTTTCCTTCAGCCCGAAATTTTCGTATAGATCTTAGATACTTTCTTCTCCAACATATTATCTCTTCCCGGTCAATCAAAAGTGATTTTCGGTCTGATTTCTCCCACCGGAAATTTAATTCTTTTAAAACTTGCCACAATTTGGTTCGTTCGACATGAGGCAAATCCGGGTCGTCTCTAACTTCTTGTAAAATTTTGTTTAAGTTGGGTATTTCTTTTTTGTAAAAAAATTCGTGAATTTTCCTTCGAATACCATTTTTGGCAAATTCATCAATTTCAATAGGTTTTCTCCCCCTCTTTAAGTATTCGTTTGTATTTGGGTTAGCTATACCTTGTTTTTTTCTTTCTGATAGGAACCTATATATTGTTGACTCCCCTACGCCCGTCATGTGGGCACAACTCTTGATTATGTTCTGAACAGTGTTTGTGGAATTCTGAGAAAGCAGAGCATCGTGAACGTTCAAAACAATAGTCTTCTCTCTTGGTGAATAGACAGACTTACTGACTGTACGCAACAGTACCGGTGTAAAACTTGATGATGTTGATGATGATGACGAAGCCATCGCAAGCAATCAAACAAAACAAGCAGGAACGAAAGGTACGTATATGTTTGTAGGAATATGAAAAAAAGTTACTCACGCACTGCACAAAATTCGCAAAATAAATATTAGAGACGTTAATTACTGCCGTAGACGCCGAAACACCAACGAGCCGTAAATTAAATGCGATCAAAAACGTACTAAACCTAATGAGGGTCAAACTTGCAGTGAGCTATCAACAAATTGTGTACGGACATGAATAAACACCTCAGGAACCTCCGCCTATGATTTTACGACTATTACGGCCGTTTTATGACTTGGACGCACATTTTGTGCTATCGACAAATTATGAACGGACTATAGGCTTAAAATACTCAATTGCAATTTAAGAACATCTTTTCAGATATTTTCTATCGTTTTTCTTTTTCTTATAATAGAGCTGAGACATCGAATTTCGCTCACCCTGTATATTGATAAAATGCTTCTACCAATGGTGCTTCCTTATATCGAAGACCATGTATTGCGGCAATAGTGGCTAGCTTTCTTGTTAATAATAGTATCAAAGCATTGCTTGACCTGCGCAATCATCGGACTTAACTCTAATGCCGTGTTTACTCATTCGCGCGAGTAGCGAGACGTGGAGCGTAATTGGACAGGACATAGGAATCCCAGTGAAGGAACTAAATGTAGCGTCGCTGCTGCTACTAATTGAAGGTCCTCCATCTTTGCTTTTCAACAATCGAATGAATGTTCGCAAGAATATGTGAACGGAAACTTGAGTGTATGCACAGATGGGCTAATAGTTCGACGAACATTTCGACGAATAGCGAGACGCAGCGCGAGCACGAATGTGTAATCGCGTCATTATACAGTGTGGAACAGCCAAATGAAATAAATTCGATAACAAATAAATAAGAGCGTGTTGTGAAAAACGTTTGGACACGTCGATTTGTATTTTAAGATGCGCATTTTTTTCAAACAAAAATAATTATATAGGGTGTGTCATGTGACAGTGGCCGATACCAACTTACTTATTTTAAATACAACCCCCTGTCTATTATTTATTTTTTGGATTGTTCAGAAAATTCTAGACATAATTCATGTACAATGTCCCATACCTATCTACAACTATTTCGGAAATATTGAGTGTTTTTAGATGCATTACATTAAATTAAGAAAATTATTTTATTTCACAAATAATGTAAAAAAAAACAGAAAAACAAAAAAACATTAATTTCAATGTAAGAGATGTTCAAAATGTTCGCCGCAAACGTCTTGGAAACATGCTAATCTGGTATAAAAATGTCTTCTAACGTTACTTAACATCTCAGACTTGACTGATCTAATCGTATGCGTGATTCGTCTTTTTAAGTCATGTAAGTTGGGTGGTTTAGTTTTGTCTACAATACTTTTGATATATCCCCACAAAAAGAAGTCTAATGGCGTCAGATCAGGAGATCGTGCTGGCCATTCTATCAATCCGCGCTTCCCTATCCACCGATTTGGAAAATTTTGGTTCAGGTACTGTCGGACATTGATTTGGTAATGGGGCGGTACTTCATTTTGCTAAAACCATAGTATATTGGCAGGAACTTGTGGGTTTGCTGGATCAGGATATAAGTTTGTCAAAGTTGGCACGACATTATTTTGGAGCAGTTCTAAATATTTATCTCCATTCAAGTTGCCATCAATGAAAAAGGGACCTACGATATGATTTCCAACAATTCCTGCCCAAACATTAACTTTTTCAGGATATTGCTTATGTTCCTCTTTCATCCTGTGAGGATTCTTATTAGACTAATAGCGGCAATGTATTGAGTGTAATGTAGCGAATTTGTAAAATAAAATAATTTTCTTTTTTTAATGTTTATTTTTACATCTGAAAACACTTAATATTTCCGAAACAGTTGAAGATAGGTATGGGACATTGTACATGAATTATGTCTAGAATTTTCTGAAGAATTCAAAAAATAGATAATATACAGGAGGTTGTATTTAAAATAAGAAAGTTCGTATCGGCCACTGTCACATGACATATCCTATATAATTATTTTTTTTTGAAAAAAATGCTCATCTAAAAATACAAATCGATGTGTCCAAGCGTTTTTCCCAACACGCTCTCATTTATTCGTTAACAAATTTATTCCATTTGGCTGTTCCACACTGTAGAGTATGTCTGGGACATACGAAAATTTATAAGAGAAGAGAGGGAGAGAGACATTTTCAGGACCACCAATTATTTGAGGATTTGCAGGGAGCGTGGATAACAGGAAATGAATGACTTGATTCTATCCATACCAAAAAAATGTTAAGTTGTAGTTAATAATCAAGGATATTTTGGAATAAAATTAAGTTTTATACCTACGTTTTCTTCATGTGTTTAGTTCTTAAAGTAAAACATGTAGGTAGTTTTAGTTTGTCGCTCTTGTTAAAATTTACAAATTCAATTATTGCCACCATAATGTGTAGTGTAAAAAAGAAAAATAATTAATGAATTTAGCCACTTATCCTTTGCCTCACCACCGTCATTATATATTATATCTTTTTAATTTAGTGCACAAATGTAGTAATTGATAAATTTAAGGTATGTTTTTACAGTTTAAAAAGGGGTATTAAACTCTAAAACCTTAGAACTAATCAGTACACTTGACTTTTCAGTTTAAATTACAAAAATCCAAAAGTGAGGGTGGAACTAGCAGTCAAGTGGAACGTGTAAAAGAAACATAATTTTTTTTAGTTTTGTTTAAAAAATATTCTGTACGTTTTAAATGCTATCAAAAACGTCTATATGTTGGCCCCTTTGTCGGAGAAGATTGTTTTTTTAATATAAGTACCTACTGTGTCGTATTTTCTGTTCTACAATATGTTAAAAAATTATATATTTTTTAATTATGTTGGCACAATTCGTATGTAACTATTAGTTTGATTTTATAATAATAATACTGTTTGTGTCCTTTATATAAAAAATACTGCTGTTATAATCGTTAACCCCTGTATATTTGTATTTATTTTAAAAATTGGGCGTGCGATATTTCATTTATTTCTTCGCGATTACTAGACCATTTAATTTTATGTTGGTTCTTAAAATAGTTAGTTTTTAAATGAACATTTGCCACTATTAAAATATTTTAGATCTTTTTAAACAATCTATTGGTTAATTTCTAAATGATTGTAGCTTGATATTCACCGCAATATGATGAAAAATAGTTTACTATTATCAAGTAATTTGGTTACATGGCTTAATATTTTTATGTGTTTTATATTGCTAAAAAATTGTTTTTTATTTAATATCTACAATAAAGAAATTTTATTTTCATGTAACCTGCATTGAAAATGCGAGTTACAATGCCTGTTGAGCCAACTGAAACTAGCCAATTTTAGACTAATGCGACTGTTGTCGGGCAGAACCCTATCATTTTCATCAAGGGTAAAAACCGATGATATTCTGCCCGCACAATTAAGTTGCAGCTTTACTTTTGATCCTGTCAGAATATATTTTGTTTATTTTAACCATTAACTAACCATTCTAACCAATAACTAAACTGACAGATATTATATATTTGCGAATAATAAATAAGAATACAATAAATAAGGATTTAATAAATATGGATACAATAATTGAAAGTACACCACATCTCACTGACAAAGAAAAAACGGTAACTTTGGATTTATTATCTGAACAATCTAAATTAAAATATCTAAGTGTTTACGACAAATTTGTTAGTTGGAAAGAATTCGAAGGAACTACATTATGGTCTGAAGAAGTATTATTGAGTTATTTCGTGGATAAAGCTGCAAAATATGCACCGTATGTTTAATAAAAAATAAACTACTAATTTTTGTGATTAAAAATATGAATTTTTCCAATAAATACAAATATTGGATAATTTTTTTCGCTATTAGTCAGAAATGGCCTAGTTTTGGTTGGATCCAGCCATTAAAACTCCCATTTTTAATGCAGTTTGCATAAAAAATATAGTGTGTGACGCGGGATGTAACCCGATTTAAAACGTCGGGTGATGCCACCTCTCGCTTCTCTCCGGCAGGCAACTTCACCCTAGTCTGAAATCGTCTTGTTTCATCGCTAGTCACACTATACAATTTTCTACACCTCCTTTGAAAATTAACTCTTTTTTTCTCTATTTTTAGGGTTGAAAATGGCACATTTCCTCTCTAGAGAAGAAGACTTATGTTCCTCCCTAAAAATTAAAGTTTCATATAAATACAAATATTTTTTTCTAGTTTATATTTTCATTATATTTTATTTTTTAACAAAAATTAACAAAAAAAAAATAAATGTAATTGTAAATGTAAATTGTAATATTACATTAATTGGAGACGAGAATTCGGTGGGTATGTTACAGACGGATAAATTAACATTAACATAAATTTCTAAAATAACGGCTAAGTAGGAATACCTGTCAATTTAAATTGCAATTTGACATTTTTTGAGAGTAAACTTATCTGCATATTCTTCCACCACGCTTGTCGAGCGCCAATCACCATGTTTTTTTAATGTTAAAATATCAGCATACGTTAATTATTACGTTCATGCCGACGATTCCGACTAATCCATTGCGACACAATCTGCGCATACCCATGCTTGGTTTGGCTCCTGTTTCCCGCGTTTGTTCATTAATTGTCATGCTATATTAATGTCAATTACTTCTTACTTTTTTAAATTGCCATATATTATAATTTGGCGATTTAACCATTTTTTTTTGCAACAAACTCCAGTACAATTAATTATTATTAATTTGTAAAGCAAACATGGTGAAGTAAGTTATATCTTATAAGAATGAAATGTTTTTTTTAACCTCAAATTTATTTCCAGCAATAATTTGGTTTGTCATGCTTGCAACAAAGAATTTAGCTGTGTACAAACATACATACATACACAAAGTCACGCCTTTTTCCCATAGGGGTAGGTAGAGACCACTTCCTTCCACTTGCTACGGTTTTTACACACATCTTTTGCTTCCTCTACTTTCATCAGTGCTCTCATACATGCTCGTCGGTTGTTGGTACTCTTTACCTGGCCTTTCTTCAAAACAATGCTGATCTGATCGAGATATGTTCTCCGAGGTCGACCTCTACCGACTTGTCCATTCACAATCGCCTTATAAATTTGTTTCGGCAATTTTCCTTTATACATCCTTTCTATGTATCCAAACCATCTAAGCATTCCTTTATCTATCTTTGTAACCACATCTTCTTTTACACCACAGCGTTCTCTTATCTCACTATTCTTTACTTAATACAACCGAGTCACTCCGGCTATACTTCTCAGACTTCTCAACTCCGCAGCATTAATCCTATTTTTATGCTTCTTCTGCCAAACCCAACATTCACTACCATACATACGTGTAGGAACCAACACACCTCTATGCACCACCAGACGTGCCTTTTTTGACACTTTCTGGATATTCATAAAGCTATTCAGTGCCCCATTCATTTGTTTTCCTGCCAACACCCTTTGCTCAATGTCACTGTCATACTTTCCATCTCTAGTAAACTTTGAACCCAAGTACACAAATTCATTTACTTGTTCCACTCTTTCTCCCTCAATCGAAACTCCACAGTTTGTCATGCTTTCTTCTCTTTCAAAAACCATTACTTTTGTTTTGCTCACATTTATTTTTATCCCTTCGATTTTCAGGGCATTATGCATAACATTAACCATCGCCTGAAACTCCTCTTCGGATAACGCTAATATGACTTGATCATCGGCGTAAAGAAGGTATTTGACGATCAAATCATTCATTTTTAATCCATACGCACTCTATTTTAGATCTTTTAAACAATTGTCTATGTATAAGTTAAACATCCATGGCAAAGCTACACATCCTTGTCTCACACCTTTTTCGATGTTAAACCAGTCCGTGCAAGCTCCGTTTATCCTGACACACGCAGTGGAATCCTCGTAAAGTGATTTCAGTGCTCGTATTAAACTACCACTTACCCCATACAAAGACAATGTAGACCATAATTCACTCTTCACCACTCTGTCATAGGCCTTTTCCAAGTCTATAAAAGCGCAATAAACCTTCAGACTTCTAGCAAAGAATTTTTCGACTATACCTTGTAATGAAAAGACCTGATCCATACATCTCCTTTATCTTCTAAATCCCGATTGCACATCCCATATCATCTTCTCAGTTTCATTCGTTACTCTTTTAATCAATATTTTTGCATACAGTTTGCTGACTATACTGAATAAACTAATACCTTGGTAGTTGTTACAGTACTGCTTCGAACCTTTTCCTTGGAAAGTGGCACGATAACGGCCTTGCACCAGTCGTCTGGTACGCTACCACTTTTCCAACAAACCTTAAAAAGGCGGTCCAGTAGACTAGCTACCACGTTTTGTCTAGCCTTTAGTATTTCAACTGCTATCCTGTCGTACCCAGCAGCTTTACCCAATTTTATACTGCTCAACGCTTTCACAATTTCTGTCGTAGTAATTTCACTTTCATTGCAACTTTCACTCATGTCTCCGAATGGAGCCTGTACTTGTGTAAAATCGACATATTAAAAATGTATGTAGAAGAATGTTTTTAAGAGAAACCTATCAAAGTAAAAAAAATGATATTAATTTAAAAAGAAAGCGTGAGGTATGTTTCAGATTTTATATATTGTTATCCAATTATTTAGGTAGTAAACTGTTTATTTATAGATTAAAATTAACGAATTGGTAATTATTTCACTAACTTAGATGATAAAAACTTTGAAGAAGTCGAGGATTATCTAAGGAAACATAAAAATGACACCAATACATGTAAAAAAAAAGTAGAAAGACAGTTATTTTTTCCAAACAACAAATAAAATTGCACAGGTTTGTTTACAAAAAAAAACACTTTTTGGTTTTTATTTTTTTCTCTTTTTCTTGCAAATATTTTAATTAATTTTTTCTCTTTCAGGTTTTGAATTATTTATTTTAGATACAACGTTCTTAACAACATTTTTAACTAACATTCCCTATCCCATTTCCTTGGCAAAGGATAAGCTCTTACCTCCTCATGGTCTTCGCTGGGCAGTGACGATATAAAATATTATTTATCAAGAGAGTAAGGGTTGAGAGACAATAAATGTTTCTACTTTGAAATCGTTCCATACCAAATTTTTACAAACAATAAGTAATTATTATTTTACTTAACTCACACAATATATTTGGTAACATTAATTTTTTTTATTTTGTTACTGGCAAAAAGAGCAACCTTTAATGATCTCAAAAGTATCCTTTCTATTTTTTTTTTGTTCACTTTTAATTTCAATACATTTTGTTATATAAAAAGATTTCATTGCAATTTTAAAATACATATTTTTGATATATTCATGTTTTTTTAAATTGTTTTGTTTTATTTAGGTACTTTAAAATAAATATAATTATTTAATATTTTGTTTATTATTCTCTTTCTTCTGCATACAAATTTAAATTTTAATAAAATATCAGTTATCAAGAAAATCAATTCATTTTTTTTATTAAGTAATTTATTTTTAAAATCTTTGATAAACACCTCTTTCATTAAATCCTTATAAACTTTAATTTGTGTTCCTCGGAATGTACAGTTAATACGAATTGATCTCTTCTTTTTAAGAGTTTCATGATGTACATTTTTAATATGCCGATTTTTAGTCGATACACGGGATCTTAGAACGATAGCCGGGATAAGCTATCCACCTCTGGCCTGCCAACGGCTAAGGACGGAGGAACAGGCAGAGAAAAGGGCACTCTTTTGTCCTAAGACTGAGAAATCAGTCTCAAAGGCGAAAGAATCAGAAGATCAACGGCATAAGGATGTGGAAAGCCACGGAATGACTACCACATTAAAGATCCTTAAGGATATTCCCAGGACATCCGTCCAAAAAAAAATTTATTATGTGGAAGAACAAAAAGAAAAGGCCTCCAGTCCCGGGCAGGCTTTAGATGGCCAGGAGGTGCGAAGAATCTCCCGGTTCCAACTAGATAAAATATGTAAAATAGCAACTTGGAATGTAAGAACATTATTTGCAACTGGGAAGCTTGATAACCTAATTCAAGAAATGGACAGAATGAGAATTAACATTCTCGGCATAAGCGAAGTACGTTGGCCAGGTAATGGAATGATAAAATCAAAAGGTAAAGTACTCTACTACTCAGGGAAAGACAACAAAGACGATCATAACCATAGACATGGAGTTGGCATATTAATCGACGATAACTTACAAAAATCAGTAAGGAACTTTATACCTCTTTCTGAGAGAATTATTCTGATACAGCTCTGTGGTACACTCATAAATGTTAACATTATACAGGTTTATGCACCAACAGCCGAGAGGCCGGACGATGAAATAAAAGAATTCTACAACCAACTAGATCAAATCTTAAAGGTAACAAAAAGCAACGAAATAAACATAATTCTAGGGGACTTTAACGCCAAAGTAGGTAAAGGCAGAGTGGCATCGGTGGTCGGGGACATGGTCTCGGAGAAAGAAATAAAAAAGGTGAGAAGTTAATACAGCACTGTGAAGATAACAATCTGGTGATAATGAATAAATGGTACAAACTACCGCCTAGACGTCTATACACCTGGAAGTCACCACAAGATAACGATTTACATACTGTCCGTAATCAGATAGACTATATCACTATTAATAAAAGATTTAGAAACTGTGTAACAAAAGTCACAACAATGCCAGGGGCAGATATTGAATTTGATCATAATCCACTCGTTTCCGATATCAAAATACGACTTGCCAAAATTAAGAAAAAAAGCATAATAAAGTCCTCCGACCCAAAAGTACTTAGAAATGAACAAACCAGAAAATCATATGAGGAATGTTTGAATGATAAACTCTCGAACACAAATAACACAAACGATATAGAGAAGCATTGGCAGGACATCAAAAAAGCATTTGAAGAATCAAACAAAAACTTTCTTCAAAGAACTAAAATAAAAGCAAAGGAGGCATGGATGACAGAGGAGATCCTAGAGTTGATGGAAAAACACAGAATGTGCAAAATCAAAAATAACAATAACGAGTATAAATATCTACAAAGGAGAATACGGAAAGAAATAAGAGTGGCAAAAGAAAAATGGCTTACTGAGAGATGTATAGAAGCAGAAAATCTTAATCATATTGGGGACAGTTTTAACCTCCATAAAAAAGTAAAAGAAATAGCTGTGCAATTTGATAAAAGACCAACAAATTTCATCAGAGACGAGCACAACAAAATAATAACAAACTCCGAAGAAATACTGAAAACCTGGGAGACATATGCAACCAATCTTTTTAACGATGATAGACCAGAAAGTTCAACTTTCCAAATAAATAACCCTATGACAGGACCAAGCATATTAAAAAGTGAAATTATATATGCGATGAAATCAATGAAAAATAATAATAAAATAAGGCTCCAGGGCCTGATAACATGTACTCGGAGACATTTCAATTAATCAATGATCAAAACATAAAAAACAATAGTGACGCTTTTTAACAGGATATACGAAACCGGACATTTTCCTAAAGATTGGCCTCGCTCGACTTTCATCACGATACCAAAATCAAACAACGCAAGAATTTGTAATTAACATCGCCTTATCAGCCTAATGAGTCACTTTCTAAAACTCTTCCTTCGAATTCTGCACACAAGGCTTTACAAAAAATATGAAAAAGTTAGTGGTAACAGCCAGTTTGGTTTCAAAAAAGGCTTCGGAACCAGAGTACATCAAACATGATCATATAAGGCTTATAATCAACCTATACTGGAACCAGAAAGCAGATATTCGAATAAATAGCTCAACACCGAAACTGTTTGAGATAAAAAAGGGCGTGAGACAGGGTTGTATCCTGTCCCCAATGCTTTTTAACTTATATACAGAAAGAGCATTTACAGAGGCAATTTCAGAGAGCCCTATAGGTATTAAAATAAACGGGATCCCCGTAAACAATATCAGATATGCAGACGACACTGCGATACTAGCAGATAATGTAAATGATCTCCAGACACTGCTTAATCTGATTAACGAAGCAAGTGAAAGAGTAGGGTCGAAAATTAACATAAATAAAACCAAAGTAATAGTAGTGAGTAAAAACAATCCCCCAAACACTAGAATACATGTAAATGAAGAAGTTATTGAGAGAGTCGCAGGGTTCAAATACCTGGGTTGTATGCTAAAGAAAAATGGGACCCAGACCAAAAGATAAGAAGCAGGATAGAACAAGCAAGAACAGTCTTTACAAAACTTCGAAAATTCCTTGTAGACAGACATTTAAACTTTAAACTTAGATACAGAATGCTGAGATGCTACGTGTGGTCGGTCCTACTATATGGGGCTCTACCCATGGGGTAGAGGCATGGACATTAAAAGTAAGAACAATAAGTAAGATTAAAGCTTGTGAAATGTGGACCTTGCGGCGAATGCTTAAAATAACTTGGACCGAACACATAAGAAACGAGGAAGTACTCCAAAGAGATGAACTAGAAGATCGGAAACTTTTCGCATATATAAAAGAAAGGAAAATTTTATACTTGGGACACATCCTACGCGGAGAGCGCTATCATTTTCAACGCCTCATTCTTCAAGGCAAAATCGAAGGTGGAAAAAGGGAAATAGGTAGAAAAAAATTATCCTGGCTACGAAACATCCGACAGTGGACAGGCATACATAACTTCCAAGAACTGCAAATAGCTGCACTAAATTGAAACATCTGATGGACGGTCGCTATCGCAGGAACCCTGTAAGACATCGTAAGAAGAAAAAGTCGATACACAGCTAAATTCTTTGCTGCAAGCATGACAAATCAAATTATTGCTGAAAATAAATTTGATGTTAAAAAAACTTTTCATTCTTATTTGTAACTTACTTTACCATGTTTGCTCCACAAATTAATAACAATTAATTCTACTTAAGTTTGTAGCACAAAAAAAGGTTAAATCGCCAAATTCTAATATATCGCAATTTAAAAAGATAAAAAGTAAATGACATTAACACAACATGTCAATCACTGAACAAAACGCGGGAAACAGGAGCCAAACCAAGCATGGAGCATGCGAAGATTGTGTCACACTGGATTGGTCGGACTCGTCGGCATAAACGTAATAATTAATGTATGCTTAAAATATCTTATCCCGCATTTGCTAAGAGAAACGTAGATGTTTTTCTTAAACTTTGCCCGGTATATTGTTCTGGATTATGCAACTTTATTTGGCTAAGTTAAATGGTATTTTTTAAACAATGTTTTATGTTTATTATACGTAACTACGGATACGAATTAAACGTCTTGAAACAACTAGATTAACTGAATTTGATTTTTGTTTCTTTTTTATTCAAATGGCTATTTTAGCTGGTTTAGTGGGTGTTTCAAATTGAGCTTATTTATTGAAAATATAAGATCGCTCAATTTATTAACACTTTATTCTTTGTTATTAATTGATGGTGTTAGAAAAAAATCATATGTTTAACACTGGAGTAAAGTGTCTTTTCCTTCCTTAGCGTTTGCTGCCAGGGGGCCCTACGGGCACTTCAATTTTTTTTTATAATTATATTGGTATCCTTTTTTTTTATTTCGATTCTCAGACTATTAGAAGTGCATATAATGTATATAGAATGAAAATTAGTTGATTTTTTATTAAATCATTGGTCTGAGGTAATCAATAAAAATATTGGTGGTTGAATATTTTTCATAATTATATGTCATTAATTTTTTTAATGAGATTTCATTTCCATTAAAAGTGTATTTTCGTCCCGAAAAAATAAGATTTTTCGTTCATCATTTTTGTCAAATTTACAAAAATATATATCTGGTGTTTTGTTGTTTAAAAAACTGAATATAACAACATTGTCAAAATCTTATTCTGTTATTTAAACAATTAAACTGTGTGCTTTTTTAACTTGATGGTGGCGATAGATTTTCTATTGTAATATTTAAGAAGATAAAAAACATTTTCAGCAACATGTACACCCCTAAATCGCATAAATAATTATATATTCTGGAAAATGACCTAACTGGTATTTTATATTTTATTACATTTTACATTGATGACAATATTAAAAATCACATAAGCTTCTTGGTTGGCATATTTACAAAAGCATAACAATTTGATTTAATAAGAGAACACAATATTCAAAATTGGCGAGTTTCGATTGCAACAATTTTTATGTCGACCTTACATATTTCCAAAGCAAAATTAGTATACGATTATGAGACATATCTACGGTCTGGTACTAATTTGGTTTAAGCTTTGTTCCAACAAACTTTAAACACACCGTTTGTTCCATCGAAATTTTTTTTCTCAAGTAGAAATCAAATGAAATCAGTTAATTTGTGGTCATCTGATTGAACACAACCAATTAAACCAGCATTATACTGAAAAAAGATCCCATGGGCTGTTTTCACTTAATCATGTTGCTATGGATACTTACATTTTGTTTCAATTTGATTTTGACATTTCAAATATTCAATATGTATTGAGTTTATGTATTCAGCAAGACTTGCCAAGGTGGTTTAAGAATGTATAATGACAGCAAATTTTTAGTAAGAAACAACGACAGCAATGTATGTCCCGTCAGATTATTTAAAAAATTGTTATTAAAAAGGGGCGTAAATATTAAATCAAATAGATTATTCCTAAGAACAAATCGTTACTGGAAAGCCGAAAATGATCATTGGTGTGATAATATGCCCATTGGAAAAAATATGATTTAAAATTGGACAAAAACGTCTCCAATAGATCGACCACGGTCAGTCGGTTGGCCAAAAGTGGTGTACAAGAGCAAGAGCTAATAAAAATTACAGGGAATAAAAATCCCAACTCAATAAAACCCTACTTGAATATTGACGAAGAACATCACAATAAAATTATTAACAGCATGCGTAGTAGAAATACATCTTCATCAGTTATAGAAACTAACACGTCTGGATCTTCATTTAATTTTTCTAATTGTTCTTTTGTCTCCGCCTACGGCGTCGGTCTAATTCCAAGCAACAAGCTTTCGAAAATGTTTTCGAACAATTATGTCTTTGTGTTATTATCACTAACTTTCTTTTGCTTAAACTTGTACTATATAATCCTTTTTTTCATTAAAACATATTTCATAAAAGATCGTTTTTTTAACAGTTATTATTTATTAATTGAACATGACTCGGCCACTTTCAGAGTTTAAAATTATTTTCATATTATTTAATTTTTTTCAAATAAATTTCTTACGTACTGTAAGACGACCAAAAAAATGCTTTACTCACTTGTGTCACTATCTACCGCCTGTTGATTTGTAACTAAACTTTATTTAGATTACATCAGCGAAATAGTTCCTGGACCCACAAATTTTATGTCATTTTAAGTTCATACCAACCTTCAAACGACATTGGAACCATTAGTTATTGAGCTATTAGGTGGCTTTGGTAAAGCTACTTTGTTATTTTTAAAACAATGAAATAAATCGAATTTTGTGTTAATTAAACACTGTCTTTTGATGGGAAATTTACCGTTCCAACTCAGCAATAGCTTGAAAATTGTTATAAGGCAAATTGTTATAAGACAAAAACCGATTGTATACGGAGTCATAAGGTCACCGTTAATTTTAAAGAATCGAAAAAATCCTTAAATTTTTTTTGGAGAACCACAAAGTAAAACTACAGAATATAGCTGATATCTTAAATTTATTGAAAGGCAGTGTTAACAATATTCTGTATAAAAATTTGGATAAGATAAAAATGTTTTTCTAAATGGTTGCCTAGTTTACTCACAGTGAAACAAAATAAACAAATTTTTCGAGCCAGTATAAGACAATGGATAAATCATGGATCCATTACTATACTCGGGAAAAAAATTAACAGTCACCTGAGTGAAAATCACCTGAGTGAAAATCACCTGGTGAAAGATGTTACAGACGACTGGGAAGGTTTTGGCTTCGTTGCTTCGAATCCAGCAAAACAAACTCATAGGTTGAAAATAAGATAATCGGAACTTTTGAATGCTAATGGAATAATAAAACCAATATTGGAATACAGCAGAAATTTCTATTTGGTGGATTGTTGATACGTCAATCTGTTACTGTATATACTTTTAAACTTATGAACTGGCTTGAAACAAATGGATATGAAGCACAGTCCTCATTTGAAATTTCTAAAATACAATGGGGTACAATAATTCAGGAGCCGTTAGCGGCGATACTTTCTATTTATACATTGAGCCACTGTGTATATACAAAATGATATTTTATATATACGTCAAATTTTTTTATAGCAACAGAAGGGACTTTAACAACAATATCTAATTTTGCCTTGGAAATAAAAAATCTTACAGAATCCTTATGTTACGTATTGTTTGGATCAGCCTTTATTAAACTAAAAAAAAATGTTTAATAAAAAAACTAACTTTTTTACCATTTTACATAAGAATTGTCCGGATAAAAAAAATATAATAAATTAATGATTGTTTTTAAAAGGCTTATTCAAATAATGTGACTGAGAAAATATTTAACAAAAAAATGTTGCCTCCAACACATTTCAACCAGTGCAAATTTGCTATACATAACATGAAATACGTAAAAATATCAGTGGTACAGGAACTTTGTTATACGATACAAATAATAATAATAATTACCGTATATAAACTAAAACTTAAATACAAGAAAATTTAGTACATTATACAATAAGCACAATATAAGGCTAATTTTGCTTGAGTGTGAAAGTTCGAGTCTTGGCGAGTGCTGCAATTCATACAACTGCATAATTAGCGTTTTGTAAGAGTTGCATACTGCATTTTTTCTACGACAATCCATTACCCACGTTTAATATTTTAGTAAATATTAAAACAAAGAAATATGCAAAAAAAAAAAATAATGACATAATTAAATGTTTCGTCAATGGTGTCAAATCCTCAAAGCTAATCTCACTCTGGACTCAACGGACCATCCCCCTTACATATAAAGATGATTTAAAATGCATATGTTTAAGGCAAGAATGAATCATAATGTGTCAGTAGCTTACGATTGACATACTTGTCGTAATAAAACACGTTTTAAAAAATTACTATCAACAGAATGTTGAGTGTAACAATCCTGTACCACTGCAGATGTTCATCCACAACCGTTAAGTAAATCCTAATTTTACTTAAAATAATTGAAATAACAGTAACAGCTATCGTTCAGAATAGGACAGTTTTGGAGAATTTTGAGTTTCGTTATAAAACTAATGAAAGCAGTAGTAAATATTTTCCGAACGAAGGAATATCTCGAAGAATATGAAAGATAAAGTCAAATGATAATAGATAAAATTCATTCACATGAATAATTACGTCAAATTTACTCCAACCAAAATAATTTACAAAGCAACCCCAGGCTTGAGTTAAGTCATTGAAGTCAGCAAAAAAAGTACTTTAGTGATTATGTTCGACCCATATTTATCATAATTAAAGGTACGAGCGCGTCAATCTAGCTTTAAATAGAATTTGGTGCACTTTCAATTTGCTGGAGCACCAATCCTCTCTACAAGTAGCAGTAGGGACTTTATTTAATAATAATAATAATTATTACTTTTAAAAACATACATAACATAATATTAAAATAAAATAGGAAATCATTTTTAGTGAGAACAATGGGCAAAGTTTAATTTAGTCAGAGAAGACTTAACCCATGAAATTTCTCCACATTAATATTTGTCCTAAACCTGACAAAAAAAATATTTTAAATGATATGAATTCAAATTAACAAAAATTATAAAATAAAATTTAAACAAAACAAAAAAAAATAAATAGTACACTTATCTCTTCCTATTGTTTTGTTTCAAATAAATATTTTTATAGTTTTTTTTTTAATGTATTTATATACTATTTCTTAAAGTGAGGGGGAATATAATTGTATAATGATGAGATTTGGTAGCTGAAAGAACGTTTTGAAATGTTTTGAAAAAGAGTGGCGTAAGAGTGCCCTTGAATATAATGTTCAAGTTGTGGACATCGGTCCTGTGTGTTATTTTTTAATTCCGATAAGAAGGTTCCTTGGTAACTAAGATCTTATGGAACATACAAGAATTGTGAAGAGTTCTACTGTTTTCCATGTTCAAGCATCCAGCTTTGTGTAATTTACGAGAAATACGTTTTCGTTTTCGAATTTCGAAAATGAACAGAAGACATGAGTTTTGTACTTTTTAAATTTTGCTTTTATAGGTTTTGTCATATTAGAACCATATAAAGGCTATGTGTATAGTTGAATAAGGATAAAACAAGTGATTCGCACAATGTAGTTTTAACTGAAGTTGGGAGGAAATGTCTGTGACCATAAATAAGTTTCAGTGATGTGTAAGCACGTTACATGATTTTATTGATATGGTTTTCAAATCTTGGATCCACATCTAATATGACTCCTAGGCTTTTTGCTTCTTTAACCAAAGTAAGTGACTCATTGTTTACTTTAACATCACTCGGCAGTCATTCCGACAATTAAATAGCATAATATTTGATTTAGAGGCATTTATAAGTAAGCAATGGTCGGCTGTGGCTTTTACGAAGGACTGAAGGTCTCTATTGAGGCATTTGGGAAAAATTATAATAAATTTGCGTATCATCTGCGTATAAATGTACTAAATAATATTGCTGGAATTTTACTAGATTTTTAGTATACCTAGTGAATGATAGGAGCCCCAGAATAGATCCTTAAGGTACTACTGATCTTAGTGTTAAGTGGTTGAGTGGAATTATCATTATCTATATTGATCCTTTGTTTTCTATTGAGAAGATATGATTTCATCAATGTTTTTATTGACTAACGTAAAATTCCCGTACAGTAAAACTAATTATCCGAAAAAATCAACTAGAAGAAGAGGTCCTATTAAGTGGCCACCCTCACTTGAGTTGTTGTTAGTAACATTTTGATGTGAAACATCTGATGGCGCGCTTGGGGGGTAACAACGACTGTTAGTGCCGCGCTGTTACTTACAAGTAACGTTTTCGTTGATTATTTTAATTATCATCGGCCTATTGTAACTTTGATACTATCAGAAACATCATCGAGTGTTAATATTACAGAAATAACTGATAATAGTGAATTGTAAACTTTATTATTATTGTTTTTTATGTAAATAACATTGTATTGATAACATAAAACTAAAAGTAATTTTTTTATAATTTTAAGTTTGTACAATATTTGTTCATTGCATCTTTTTCTTATAAAAGTCAATTAATTATTTTTCAATAACATTTAATTTCCATGCTTCACATCTGCCAGGCGTCCCGTGACGGCTCACTTTTTATTTAGGGGTCACTTTAATCAATTAATCAAAAAATTAATTAAAGATTGTTAATTATCGCATAATTGATACTTATTTCAGTTAGTTAGTTCTTCAATGATCTGTTACACGTGGGGGGTTACTAATTACATTATTTTAGTTGATCCACTCTTATGTAGTCGTGTGTAACACTGTGATAAAAAAACATACGGTGCTGACACCTCAGGGTATTAAAGCAGTTTACACGATAGAGATTATTATTAAAAAGCATACTACGTGACTAAATTTAACAAAGTGAAACTTTTACTAAACACGACGATTACCGAAGAACACTGCTTGACGGTTACAAAAAGGTACGTGTCCAAACTTTAGCGAGCAGGTGTTATACTGTATAGGATAAAATTAAATTTATGTTTGCGGCTCTTGTATTTTTTATTCCAAATACAAATTTAAAATAAGCAGACTGAACGGCAAAAAAAACTTCTCTGCGGAAACGGTAAGGGTAACTACAAATTTAATCAAATTTTGAAAAAAAGGCAAAGCAGGACTTACAAATTTCAATTGAAAGTTATTGTTGTCGACTATTTGATGCGACGGAAATATTGGAAAAGGTGTTTCGCATTGTGCAGAGAATGGAGACAGATAACCAACCTAACCTTGTATTAATTTTACAGAAACATCTAATAGAAGGAAAAATCTTACTTAATAATTATAATTATATATATTATATAATTATAAAAATAATTGTTTCTACTTCTATTCTCTGAAATCTTTCAATACTTTTATTTACTAAGTAATAATTATTTTACATATTTAATATCATCTGTCAAATGTGCTGGTAATCATACATACATACATACATAAAGTCACGGCTTTTTCTCAATAGGGTAGGCAGAAACCACTTCCTTCCACTTGCTACGGTTCTTACACATCTTTTGCTTCCTCTACTTTCATCAGTGCTCTCATACATGCTCGTCGGTTGTTGGTACTCTTGACCTGGCCTTCCTCAAAACAATGTTGATCTGATCAAGTCATGTTCTCCGAGGTCGACCTCTACCGACTTGTCCAGTCACACTCGCTTTATAAATTTGTTTCGTCAATCTTCCTTCATCCATCCTTTCAACGTGTCCAAACCATCAAAGCATTCCTTTATCTATATTTGTGACCACATCTTCTTTTACACCACAGCGTTCTCTTATCTCACTATTCTTTACTTTATCCAACCGAGTCACTCCGGCTATACTCCTCAGACTGCTCATCTCCGCAGCATTAATCCTATTTTCATGCTTCTTCTACCAAACCCAACATTTACTACCATATATAAGTGTAGGAACCAACACACCTCTATGCACAGCCGGACGTGCCTATTTTGACACTTTCTGGCTATTCATAAAGCTAAACAGTGCCCCATTCATTTGTTTTCCTGCCAACACTCTTCGCTCAATGTCACTGTCATACTTTCTATCTCTCGTTAACTCTGAACCCAAGTCAGAAATTCATTTACCTGTTCCACTTTTTCTCCCTCAATCGAAACTCCACAGTTTGTCATGCTTTCTTTTCTTTCAAAAACCATTACTTTCGTTTTGCTTACATTTATTTTCATCCCTTTGATTTTCAGCTAAGAATTTTTCGACTATACCTCGTAATGAAAAGACCTGATCTATATCTCTTTTTCCTTCTCTAAATCCTGCTTGCACATCCCATATTATCTTTTCAGTTTCATTAGTTACTCTTTTAATCAATATCTTTGCATACAATTTGCCGACTATGCTGAGTAAACTAATACCTCGGTATTTCTTACAGTCCTGCTGCGAAACTTTTTCCTTGTAAAGTGGCACTATAACGGCCTTGCACCAATCGTCTGGTACGCTACCACTTCTCCAACAAAGGTTAAAAAAGTGGTACAACAGACTAGCTACCACGTTTTGTCCAGCCTTCAGCATTTTAAAGGTTAAATGTCCAAAATCCAAAGAAACGCCAGCTAAATGCTTTAATTGCTGTGAAGCACATCCGGCAAATTATAGGGGGTGAATACTCGCAAAGAAATTACAACAAAAAAGAGAAACTGCCACCAAACGTCAGAAACAAAATCCAAATCCAAAAATATTTATTTTTAAAAATGTAAGAACTGGAACACTGTACGTACAGGTGACTCAAAACAGATCGACAGTGTCTACTCCGTCCACATCCAAAGCAGAGCAAACAATAAAGCAAATGATGCAAGATATGATAGCTATGCTAAATAATGTCAATATTAGGCTCGATAAAATTGAAGCCAGGAAAACCGGAGCTATCCATAAAAAGATGTAAATATGGATGGAAATATTGAATTTTAATAGTATTTTCAATAAAAAAAAAAATAGGAGTTATTCTTAAACTAACAACACATAAATGTTTTTCTCCTATCAGAAACACACCTAACGAATCAATCTTATGTATAAATAAAAGACTACAAACTTTATTACACCATCCATCCTGACAATAAATTTAAAGAGCTGTCATTATCAAAGAGTCCATTAATCACTATGGAGAACGCAATCTACAGCGTGTTAATATTTAACTTACCATAGTGAGCATTAAACCTACTAAACAAAATTTGATGGTATACTGTCCTCTCAGGCATAACCTTAAGATCGAGGAATATAAAACTCTCTTGCAACACCCCGATGAAAGGTTCATTATTGGCGGTGACTATAATGCCAAACATGTTGACTGTGGTTCAAGATTAACTTCAACGAAAGCAAAATAATCTAGAAAAGCTATTCGTCCAATGGGATGTAACCATTCTACAGGTAAGCCCACCTATTGGCCTACTGACCCAAATAAAATCCCTGACTTACTTGACTTCAATATCTTAATAGAGGTATCAACAAATTTCGTAGAAGCAGAGTAAAATATAGATCTCGATTCTGACCAAGTCATTTTAACGTTAAGTAAAATAATCAAAAGAGAGGCAGAGGTTAATTGATAAAACCACCGATTGGGAGAGAGATCCGGCGAACAAGACGATTTTGAACAACAAAACACAACAGTTAAAAAGAGAAATCAAAAAGAAGATTATTAAATCTAATCTGCAAAATCTTACTGTTGATGAAGAAAGTAATTATTTAGTCCAGAAAGCTACTAAAATGGTTAAAATACCTATAACTTTAATTCTCCATCTCGTAAACATATATTTTTGCCAAATCAACATACATAGATTAAGTCACGCCTTTTCCTGTAGGGATAGGCTGAGACTACTTCCTTCCACATGGTACGGTTCTAACACACATCTTTTGCTTCTTCTACTTTCATTAGTGCTGTCATACTTTCCCATCGTTTGTTGGTACTCTTGAACTGGCCTTTTTTTTTAAAAATGTCTATCTAATCAAGATATGTTCGCTGAGGTCGACCTCTACCGACTTGCCCATTCACACTTACCTTATAAATCTGTTGTCAATCTTTTTTCATCCATCCTGTCTACGTGTCCAAACCATCAAAGCGTTCCTTTATTTATATTTGTAACCACATCTTTTACACCACAGCGTTCTTTTATCTCACTATTCTTCATTTATCCATTGTATATATATATATATATATATATATATATATATATATATATATATATACATTTATGTAAAAATAGACTTTTAATTATAGTACATTTTCTGATTGACAAATATTCGGTAATGTTTGAAAATATTTAGTATACGCTATTGGTAATCAATTCGGCAGATAATGTGCGATAGATTCTGTTCAAAATAGAGTAAAACGCAAAAAGTGTGCTTTTCAATATATAATCTCTTTTAATTATTTATGTATAGAAACAGTTAATTAACAACTAATATTTGTCTTTTACTGTAGGAGTCAGTCAGCACCACACGGCTAAAGTTTATATTTTATGTGTCAAAAATTATTATTCCTCATAAAAGTTTATGTATTGCATAAGACTTACATTGGCGCTAATACATTTCTCAATGCCCAAACGGTATACTAGGAAGAACAAATAATAGGATATCTCCAATCAAAGAGTACTGTACTCTTCATCAAAATTCGTATTTTTTTGTTCTCCTGTTTAGATATTTGGAAATGTAATAAAGCCAATGTAATTTTTATGCAATGCACCAAAATTTTTTAACAAAAAAGATAATATGAACGTTACTTATATCTTAATGCTTAAAGAATCATTATAACTGTGTCTCTGAAAATCGCGACACCATATCAACACTGTTATATAGATACCCTAGAGCCAATTAAAGAAAGTGAGCATAGTCTTGGTGCTTTAATACGTCGTTATAAAATAATTGTACTGATACAGTACGGTACTGATACACCAAGCTATACCAGTGTTGTTGTACTATCACATACAAATTTAGTGTGTATGTTACACATGAGTAATTTAGTATTTTATGGTTATGCCGCTGCATTCACGAACAAATGCAGTCGAAATAGGTTGAAAAATAATCGCTTCCAAAAACTGTCCTATACGTTCGCGATTTGCATCTTTGCTTCGATGAAAATTAGGCTAAATAAAAAAAAATATTACGCAATAGAACTACCGGACATTGTCGTGATGCATTTTTTCTCGCAGGTTTCCGTATTTTCCGAATTCGATCGAACGGCTTTTGGTGTTCCCGGACTATTTTGTTCACATGTTTCCGTATTGTTGTTCGTCGATGCTCGTCTAGAAACTTCCCTAGTCGCCGTACGGACATCAAATACGCTACATTCACTCTCCAAATCACTGTTTTCCAATTGAAGAACGTTCAACTGCAAAAATACATAACATCATCTGTATATTTTACAATGGTATCCCTCGTAAACATGCTTAACATTTATGCTTTGGCAAAAAAATACAAGCAACACTTTGTAATACTAGAGCATCAAGGAAATAACGGGCGAAATCAATGAGCCATATTGTCCAAATATTCCTTTAATTAATTACCAAAAAAAGTAAAAAGAATAAAAAATCAGGAGAAATTTAAGAGAAAAGACCTAGTTCACAGACGGGTTCAAGATCAAGGAAGGAACTAAAGAGGCAATATACATACCTATAAACCCAAATGGTACCTCTTTAAGAAAAAACACTTTAAACGGAAATGTGTAAGCAATCCTGCAATGAATAATAGAAAACGTATTATCAAAACAAACGCAGTGATATAGATTTGGCAAAATAACAAAACTACTCAGAGAACTCTCATCAAAGAATAAAACTGCACGAGTAGGAACTATTCTTACAGATCTCTTCACTAGTCACAGTTTACCTACACAAAATTGAGCTGTACAATGGGGATCTTTTCTGTGGATAATGAGACAAAAAGACCGAAACAGCCAAATACATTTTGTTTAATTGCAGAAACAGGCAATTAATACAGAGATCGATAGTTATGAAATTAACACAACACTGGAATTGTCAAAATGCTCCAAAGAAAGAGTTGTGGTTGCTGAAGGACCAGAATTCAAGATAAAAAAAACATTAACATTTACCGAAAAAACTCGAAGAAGGAAGTACTTTTTAACTATAATTTTAGTTGATACAATTATGTCATCTTTTTAGCTATCCGGAATAGAGATATCGGCCTGATCCACAACCCAGGTTTTACAATAAAATTATTCCTTATGGTGCTCCAAAAAAATGTGGCAAAAAATTTCTTTTTATGCAAATACCTTTATGGGATTTATCTAAAGAATGGTTCTTTATTTTTCAATTGTGCCAATAATGACTACAAAAGGATTAGTATTAGATTTGTATGTTTCCAACATTCAATTCTTTAAAACCTGGATTATCAAGCTAATACTTACATTTTTTTAGACACTTACAGTGGTACTGAGGCTTCGTAGAAATTTTACATTATAAAAAGGGCACTACCAATTTACCAGTGTATTATACCATATTAAATATCAAATATTTACTTGCAACATTACTCAAAAAATATCCTTAATGTAACATATTTTTTTTAACTTCTTACCTGCCTAGTATTTAAAAATAATTCACTAGAATCTGATCCGCAGCTAGAACTTTCGCTAAGCTCAGTAGTAAATTTTCTTTGAGCCCTCGGACTCGGAGGCGGTCTTCTCGTACATACTTGTGCTTGGATATGTTCACAAACTCTTCTAAATCTTCTTATATTTCCTAAAAAAGCAAATTAAGTTGCGTATTTAAAAAAGTAACTGGTTTATGTAGTTTAACAGCATTAAATACAAAAAAATACAATACTTAACCCTCTCAACTAAGGTTTAAAGCAACCACGCCATAAACCAATACATCGAACTAGTAATAGCTCTGCTACAATTTATATTCTATTTACTGATTCTAACCAAAATTTGGATCTGTTACGATTGCCATAAATAATTTATTATAATGATCATTTGTTGGTTCCCTAACTACTTTTTCGATCAAAAATGATCGCACTTTTTTCTACAATGCAAGTTTTTGGTACAGTTACGACCTCCTATGTGAATCATTAACATCACCTGGTAATGATTTTGTTCAAAAAATAATCTATTTACTGCTGACCATTTACTAAAACAACTCAAGCAATAAAACAACTAAAAAATAATAAAGCAGCAGGAAGAGATGGCATTCCCGCGGAATGCCTAAAGGAAGGTGGACATAGACTAGTGGAGACTATACATCAGCTAATACAAAAAATATGGCAACAGGAATCGATGCCAGACGAATGGAAGGAAGGAGTTATTATACCAATACATAAGAAGGGAAATAGATTGGCATGCAACAACTACCGAGGTATCACACTCCTTAACACATCATATAAAGTGTTGTCTAACATAATTAAAAACCGAATAACACCGTACTCAGAAGAAATAGTTGGAGAATACCAAATTGGATTCAGAAGGAAACGATCAACAACAGACCAACTTTTTACGTTAAGACAACTGTTAGAAAAATGCTGGGAATTTAATAGAGACCTACACAATTTATTCGTAGACTTTAAACAAGCGTATGATAGCATCATCAGAGCAAGCTTATGGATAGCACTAGAAGAACTTGGAATACCCGGCAAACTTATAAGAATGATAAAAGTATGTGTTGAAGGATCATACAGTTCAATTAAAATAGAAGGGCACTACAGCGAAATCTTTGAAATAACAACTTAAACAAGGGGATGCACTGTCGCCGGCTCTATTTAACATAGCCTTGGAGAAGGTAGTAAGACGAACCGAACTAACTATGAACATCTTCGGCCATAATGGACCCTGCCTGATTCTAGCTTATGCAGATGATCTAGATGTTGTAGGAAGAAGTACAGTTAGCGTGAAGGAAGCCTTTATAAAACTAGAAAAAGAGGCAAAGAAAATGGGAATGAAAGTCAATGAGGAGAAAACTAAGTATATGCATATGACACGAAACGTAGGACGAGATCGAATACGTCAAAATGTTACTATGGACGAATACAACTTCGAACATGTACAGACTTTTCAATATCTAGGAGCATTAATAACATCAGATAATAACGTTAAAGTAGAAATAAAACAGCGTATACTTCAAGGGAATAAATGCTATTATGCAACCCAACAATTATTAAGATCAAGGACTCTGACAATGCAAACAAAAATAAACATATATAAAACTATTATAAGACCAGTTGTAACATACGACAGCGAAACATGGACCATGACGGTACAAGACACACTACTACTCAATCGTTTCGAAAGAAAGATCCTTAGGAAAATATACGGAGGAGTCTGGGATCAACAAACATTGCGGTATAGGATGCGCACGAACAATGAGGTATATGAACTATATAATAGCCCAAGTATAATACAAGAAATTAAATCCAACAGATTAAGATGGCTGGGACATGTCCAGAGGAGTAATGACTCAAGGCTAATTAAAATGGTCTGGGAAGAAGCCCCTAACAACAAAAGACCACTTGGGCGCCCAAAACTTCGATGGCGTGATAATATACGCAAGGACCTGCAAACTTTGGGAGTCCTTAACTGGGAAGAAAGTACTCAGGATCGACATGAATGGAGGAGAATTGTTGAGGCGGCCAAGACCCACCCCGGGTTGTAGAGCCATGGATGGATGGATGGATTTACTAAAAGATCGAAGATAATCGATTATTTAAGAATTATCCAAACCACATGACTTCGATATGAATTATTTTCTTAATTATATTGGTAATTTATTTTAACCAATGTTTTGATCAGAAGTGATCACAATTTTTTGCTATAATAATATATATATTATAATATATATAATAATAATATTTGGTTCAGTTAGGATTTACGATTTACAATTTACAATTTACAATTTTTAGTTCTATCTTGGGTTCGGCGATTAAAACTCTCGATCCAATAGCAGAAAAATGTTTATTTCAATACAATAACTTCTATTTTCATTAACCACTTGGATAATTACTTAGCAATACAACTTTTACAACTCTATATAACTATTTACATTTAATAATTCGTAAACACATAAGCTAATACTGATTTGTTATAATCGTTTCCCCTTTTTTATATCTCCCTATCACGATTCTAGATCATTCCATCTGTTTCTCCAAAGTTTGACGCGGTTCCGCTTTTTTTTATACCTGAACGAATAACCACGAGAAGGGTCCGGATATCTCTCGAATTTCTATGCTCATTAAATATGCACCCTTAATTCGGTTGTAGCCGCCAGAGACGGATTCAGTAAATTCGTAACAATATTAATCATTATCTTTGACCTGGTGATGGTTTTTATTTATTGCTGACCCTTTACTAGTCAATCAGAGGTAATCGCCATGTAGATCATTACCTTGACCGGGTAATAATTTAAGGGGGCATCCATAAATTACGTGAGGTGTTTTTTTAAATTTTCTGTACCTCCCTACCATCCTGGTGAGATGTCGTGAGATTTTATTCAACCCCCTCCCCCAACCCCAATAAAATACTTAAATCGTGACTACTGTGATTAAAAAAAAGAATATCTACTCTAATTCAGTCCATGAAAAATCATACGCGGTCTCAAGAGAGACTATTGGAACCAACATGTTGTCACGTGCCTATTTTTTTCCCTTCTACAGTTCCATTATTAATTGGGTCTCTGATAGTTTTTGTATTCCTCAGGTACTCGTAAATAGTTTCGCTTACCGTATTTTGTTGTAATTTAAATATATCACTCGTTGTAAATAGTGTTGCATACCTTGTAGTGATAGGATTCAATTATTAATGGCTGTGACATTTTTGTTAATCGATGGAGATGGAGTGGGGTTTTTTGTTATTAGATTTTGCCTTGATTTTTGGCCTCGATTGTCGTGTGTTGTCAGCTATATTATTGTTTGGTTTGCATTTCTGTGTGGATGGGCTGGCTATCAATACGGACGAGTGCGATTATGAGTTTGGAACATAGATTTGTGAAGATTGTGGATTGACGCGTGTTCCGTGTCATTTTTGATATCCGGCCTGGGAGTCAGTAGTTTAGTCAGTCGTTTGGTGTCAGTCTTCGAAGTCGGGTGGTGGTGAGAGTTTTTGGAACGATTTGATATTAACACGTGAGCAGAACCTCTACGGTTTTTTCTTTCATATCTGGCTGTATTTGGGCCATCTTAATTGGATTTTGAAGAAAAACCATTTAATTTTTAACTTGACCATTCTATCTTACCTTTGTTGTTGATATTTTGGATTTTGATGTCGAGTTAAAATATCCGCATGCGGGATCTGATAGAGGGAAGCCATTGTTAAGTAGCAGGTGCAGTTCCATAATCAAACCAGCCGCAGGAGTAGGCCACAGGATTAGTGAATTCGTATACCCAAAGGTTACAAGTGATTTATTTTAGAATATTTAAACGACGTAATTTGTTTTTGACACCACGATTAAGTTTTGTTTTAATTTATTAATATGGTACACTGTTGGAAACTATTTATTGCATTGGATAATATGCCAAGGCTGAACTTTGATTAAAGTAATATTCTCAATAGTTCTTTGTGTCCAAGTAAAAATGTTTTCTTCATACTTATTTGTAAATATCCTACAATATTGCTATTTTGAAGGACAGCCATCGTAAAAAGAAATATTTTTAAATAAGCTCGATTGTTTTAAAAGTGTAAATATTTATGTAAATGAAAAAAAAAACGTGAGTAAATTAGCAGCCGTACGTGAACGTTGATGAAGTATTGTTAAAAAGTTGACTTGTATACGTTTTTTTTGGTAACCTGATAAGGTTTGTTATTCTTACCTTTGTTTTAATTATTTTATGGAATCGTAAACTTTGGATTTTTGATTTATTGTTGGCTGTTAATTTTGATTATATTTGTTATAATTTTGTTATTGAGCTGTGTATTTTAATTTATTGTGTGAGTAAAGTATCCAATATATTTTTGCTATAATTTTATTTATTTGGTTCACCATAATCTTAGTTGTTTATCGTGTGGCTCTGCTAGTGCCTATAAGACCTAGGGGTTTCCGGCTTGAACCGTCTAAGTCTGTGGCGCGGCTCACTTTTATATATATATTTTTTCTTCTACCCTCTACGGCTGAGCTCGGGCATAATTTGTCAGTAGAGAGACCGCTGGCAGAGTACTTTTTAGAGAACGAAAAAAAGACGTGGCAATGTCCATATGATTTTCAGTAAAATCATCTGCTCCTTCAACTTCGTTCTGATCTAGCCACTCTAAGCCGTTGGCGCTTGCGCACAGTAACTCATTAGCTCGTCTTGTGACAATCCGTGAAGGTCGCACTTTGCGGAACATACGCGCTTGCTTAGCTGGTGCAATGTGGGCTACTCGCCTGTGCTCTGCAGCTCTTGTGATAGATGCAAAGTAAATACCGCATGTACTGCAGCATCTTTTCTCTAAATCATCACGTACACTTGGGCAATAGAGAGATCATAAGGCGTGCTGATGAAGGCATTCAGCGGTTGAATCGGTAGGCAGTGGCGTATTAGAATCAATCTCATGTTGAATGTGATGCATTAACTCTTCTTTCTTCGGGAATTTTTGCTTCGCTGTATTCCATAATTTTATCACATCGTCCTGGCAGTAATTCTTCGTCTTATCTTTTGACGTATGCGTTATAAAAATCTTGATAACTCATTTTAAATTAGTAAGAGCATGCACTGAGTCGAGTGAAACATTTACAAGAATAAACAAAGCAGGTTGGAACCTGTCCGTATGTCGCTGCCAATCAGCTCGTACGCTCTCGTTCATCTAGTCGCGCGTTCGGCTGTCAGTAGCGCGAAAACAAAGAACGGGCTACACTGTACCGTAAATTCAGATTAAATTGAGCTATTTAGTATAAAACAAATTTGGTAGTTTGACAGTCAGTAGATGAATAACGTCGAAGTATGAATTAAATTATTTTCTTTCGAACAAATTAGTGAATGATCTTAATCGTATTACGATATACGCTTAAGATTAAATCTTAAGCATGTACAATCTGGATTAAATGGACCAAAATAGTATAGTTTTTTTTTGTTTCAATCAGAAAAAAAATTGCGTGATATTTGCCGAGACCCCCTGTCTCTCCAACGTAAGATTAGATGAGATTTGACTCGACCCCCTCCACCCCTTAAACATCTCACGTAATTTATGGACGCCCCCTAACTATAATAAATAATTGTTATATTTACTGTCAGATCACTTCCTAATCTGAACCAATATAATTTAGATTAGTAAAGGCTACTGTGTAGAATATTTCCTAGGCCTAATAATGTTTATTTTATAATATATTTCATATTTAGTGCTAACCATTTTTTGGTTCCAATCAAGGTTTGGGTCAGTTACGATTGCCATGTAGATCATTACATTAATCGGGTAATGATTTAGCTTTAATAAATATTCTTTCTACTGTAAAATCATTTAATCTTAAAAAATATTATTTGGAACAGTGGTGATTGCTCTGTAGGTCATTACCTTAACCAAGTAAGGCTTTTCCTGCAATGTATATTCTATAATTTACTGCTTGACCATTTACTAGTTTTCACCAACGTTTGAAACAGAAATGACTCCATGTAAATATTAACCTTTACGTGGAAGAAATATTTAATGAAGTCTTAGAGGAGGCCAAAGAAGGTATTCATACAGCAAAGGAGTATATCCGTCCATGTGGAAAAACGCTAAAGTCCAACCGATTCCGAAAAAAGGAAAGAAGACTATTTCTGCAAAAGCGATTAACACAGAACTCATCAAATATCTGTAGAAATTTGAGATAATCCATGACAGACAATATGAATTTCGACAACTTCGGTCTACTGGAGATTTGCTGGCTTATGTCACTCAGCTCTGGACAAACACTATTGAAAAGTTTGGTGAATCCCGTGCAATAGCCTTGGATATATCTAAAGCCTTTGACCGCGTTTGGCACCAGGCATTGTTAAGTAAATTATCTGCCTATGGTCTCCCAACCAAACTGCGCCAATGGCTCTTGAGCTTCATGCAAGATCGCTCCTTACATGTGGCAGTTGACGGTATTTCTTCTGATGCGTTTAAAACCAATGCCGGGGTCCCCTAGGGTTCCATCCTGACCCCCACCTTATTTCTTTTACACATCAACGATCTCTTGAAAACCACCACGAACCCCATTTACAGTTTCGTAGACGATAGCACGCTTGTCTCAACTTTCACATCTTATCGATCACTTTCGGTGAATGATACAAATAGACTCAGGCAGGAACAGGTTGATTCCATCAATAGAGATCTTAAAGCAATCGTCGAGTGGGGAACCAACAATCTTGTTCAGTTCAACGCCCAAAAAACACAAAGGGCCACGTTTTCCAAGAAAGTGAATTCCTCAAATCATACCATCACAATGTCCGGAAATACCCTTAAACCAAGTCCCTCCATCTCGATTTTGGGAGTCACGGTGTCCAATAATATGTATTGGCATGACCATGTTGCTAACATCGCAAAGTCGGCAAGCCAGAGAATAGGTTTTCTGTGGAAAGCCAGAAAGTTTTTTACTCCTGATCAACTGTTGACGACGTACAAGGCTCAAATCCGACCTCTACCGGAGTATTGCTTGCACATTTGGGGTTCAGCACCAAGGCATTCTCTTCGTCTTCTAGATTCCATTCAGAAAAGAGCCATTCGCTTGATAAACAGCTCAACTCTCACAGATACCCTTCACCCTCTAGAACATAGAAGAAGAGTTGCAGACCAGTCATTGCTCTACAGATATTTCCATGGCAGATGCTACAGAGAAATAAGAACTCTTGTACCACCATTGGCCATATTCGGCCGAAGAACTCGGCACGCTGATCAGTCTCACCCATTTACTCTCAAGATTGACACTACAAGGACCAATCTTCATCAAGAATTCTTCTTTTACAGGGCTGCTGCGGAATGGAATAAGCTTCCAAAATCAGTTTTTACAGAGAACTATGACCTGCAACTTTTTAAAAAGCGTGTCCACAATCATTTTATTTCTATAATCCCTTCCCCTTCTAATAGTCGCAGAGCGGGCCGTCCGCGGCCCACACGATAGATCTACCCTTTTTGCGACTATTTTCTTAAAAAAAAAAAAAATCTCGTAAACGACGTGCTCATTAACAATATCAGGTACGCAAATGATACCCTGTTAATGACAGGATCAATTGAACATTTTTAGTCGCTGTTGGACCGAATGGTGGCGGAAAATATGGACTTAGCCTAAAGACAAGGAAACTAAATTTATGGTCGTTAGGAAAAAACCCTGTATTTATAATTATAATATTACAATTAACAACGATTTAAATGAGCACGTTAGTCAGCTAGTTTATCTAGGCACTAAGATTAACGAAAAATGGAACCCCAGTATAGAAATTAAAAGTAGAATTGCTCAGGCAAGGACAACATTTATGAAATTTAAGATTATACTTTGTTGTCACGATCTTAATTTAGAACTTCGCAGTTCTGTTTTACGGGATTGAGGCATGGACCCCGACCGAGTCTCTCTTAAAAAACATCCAAGCATTCTATATGTGGATCTACCGTCGTACTTTGAAGATTAGTTGGGTAGACAGCGTAACAAACGAAACTGTACTTAATCGTAGTAAACACAATTAAAAGACGTAAATTGGAATACTTCGGCCATGTAATGCACCAACCAGAAAAGTATAAGATATTACAACTTGTTATGCTAGGAAAAATCATGAGAAGTGTTGGACGCCGTACTACTTCCTGGCTCAAGAATCTCCGCCAATGGTTCGGAAAAACTTTAGCAGACTTGTTTCGCGCGGTTGTATATAAGACCATGATTGTTAGTATGGTAGTTAACATAAGGACCAATGATCGATAATCGGTTTCGGCACCTAAAGAAGTAGAAATAATGACCTTGACCTAGTTACAGTTTTACCAAAATGAATGTTCTATTTATTGTAAGTCATTAACTTGTGAGTTTTATTTTAATAATCTACAAACAGCGGAAAACAATGCTTTCTATTTAACGACTTTGGAGATCATTTTAAGCAAGCAATATGTCAAAAGTTTATCAAATTGTAAATTAAAATATTCATCACAAAATGTATCAGGGTGATCCAATAGTGCGTTAAAGTAATTTTATTGTAAAAGCAAAATTGTTAGGAATCTCGAGATGCATAATCCAAAATTATTTTTAAATATACAAGGTACTCTATAAATTAAAACCTTAGCAAATATAATTTTTCTTAAATGACATCACCTATTTTTGACTCCGCACGATTTTACAAGTCTTTTTTAAAAGTTATGCAAAACCTTTAGCTCAAATCGTATTGCTTTATATCTGAAACAAAGAATTACATTGTTATAATTTTACATTAAATATTTTAATAGCATATTAAGCCACGAGGGCAGCAACTAGCTGATTGCGGTGGGCAATCAGCTAGGTATCGTTCGAGTTGCGTATGCTATTTTTCTTTACAAGTGCGGGGTAACTACTAGGTTTCCACACGCGTTTTCATGAGGTAACTTACCCTTGTGAGCAATCGGTAAGTTACCGCACGGGACCGCGTGTAAGTTACCCCGCACGTGTGAAAAATAAAATAGGCAAGGATGAAACAAAAATAAATTTTTATTTGTACTAAAACAAATTTTAAAGAAGTTAAGGTTACTATAGTGTTGTACGAGTATATTTATAAATAATTTTGTCGTCTGTACCTACTTTTATAATAAAGATATGCAAAAGATTTAATACAATATTGGGATATGTACGTAATACCCTCCGAAATAGTTGCTTCTGGAAAATTTTGAAACGAAGAAAATTTTTTACCTGAAAGTAATGTAAATGTAATGGCAAAAATGTGTTCTTTGGTGTTATCCCTTGATTGTTTGATTATTGGAGAAATATCTACTTGGAATCGAACGTGTCTTTGGAACATTGCTGGCCCCGTGGTGCCCCTTTTGTATTCCACTCTAAAAGACATGGGACTTGAGACGGAATGACTCAACTCGGCTATCTGTAAAAAATTCATTAACTCTCTAACTTAACAAACTACTTTTTTATCTGATTTTTACTTTTACTGAGTAACCGCACACGCTCACAATGAGGCTCTTGAAAAAAATCCGTTGGTAGTAGTAGTTATCTACGTGGCCACTCAATAAAACCTCTTCCAAAATATTAGAAAAATATTTTTTTATTTGTAAGTGAATGCGGTTATTTTAAAAAATAAAATAATTAAACTTTTTCTTCTCGTTTTGCGTTTATAATTATTACCAAATAAAAACATTTCAATATATTGCTTACCGATAAAAATGCATGAATCAAATCAGCCTTAACTGTAGCCAACGGCTTTCCTTTCACTAATATCGTAAACGTTTCATCCTTCTCGGTCGTCATCAGACTACCAAACCAACTTTTTTTTGTTAATTCGGGCGATGATTCCGGAGTGAGATGCACTTCTTCGGTGGAAGCTGTAACAGATAATGTGAAAAATCTTTAATAAAATAAACTCACGAACAAAATTAACGCAACAATATTTAAATTGTAGGCCATGCATATTTTGTTTTGTTCTTAATGACAGCTATTAGCAATTGGTTTGGATTTACAAAATAAACAATTTTTAAAATCAAAGTGCACATGATCCAAAATCTTCAATTTTGGCAAATTGAGAAAAAATAATTGACAGAAGTGAAACTTCTCTCTTTACATTAAAACAAAATTTATCTAAATTATAAATATTTTAAATTATAATAAATTTTAGTAAAAAAGTATGCTTTATTTGTATTTTTTAAAATAATTTCTTTTATAATTTTTTTTACAAACGTTCACTGATTACTGTAATAATTGTTTTGTGGTAACTGTAATATGACACATACATACATACATACATACATAAAGTCACGCCTTTTTCCCATAGGGGTAGACAGAGACCACTTCCTTCCACTTGCTACGGTTCGTACACACATCTTTTGCTTCCTCTACTTTCATCAGTGCTCTCATACATGCTCTTCGGTTATTGGTACTCTTGACCTGGCCTTTCTTCAAAACAATGTTGATCTGATCGAGATCGACCTCTACCGATTTGTCCATTCACACTCGCCTTATAAATTTGTTTCGTCAATCTTCCTTCATCCATCCTTTCTACGTGTCCAAACCATCAAAGCATTTCTTTATCTATCTTTGTGACCACATCTTCTTTTACACCACAGCGTTTTCTTATCTCACTATTCTTAACTTTATCCAACCGAGTCACTCCGGCTATACTTCTCAGACTACTCATCTCCGCAGCATTAATCCTATTTTCATGCTTCTTTTGTCAAACCCAACATTCACTACCATACATAAGTGTAGGAACCAATACACGTCTATGCACCGCCAGATGTGCCTTTTTTGACACTTTCTGGCTATTCATAAAGCTATGCAGTGCCCCATTCATTCATGACACATAAGTTTTTGAATCTATATCACTGATAAATCTGGAAAACACAGCATCTATAACAAAACCCCCCCTTAGTTGTTGGTACAGTAGATTTGTTAATCATTTGTAATTGTAACTGTTCGTTTAAAAAATGTAATGGCTGTGACGATTTATTTGCAAAACTAGCATTAAAATCACCAGTTAAAATCAGCGGCGTATTTCTCAAATGTTCAAAGCATCCAGGTCCCTCTTTGGATTATATTAATAACTTTTTATAAAGAAATCGTAAGTCTTCTATTTTGCTATTTGTAGATATATAAATGGCAACTATGATAATTCCCATCATTTGTTTCACACGAGACAGAACATAAATCAGCTACATTTGAAAATCCGATGTCAACGTCATACAAAAGTGCAATATTATTATGAGTTATAATATTGTTTTTTTCATTTACATGCCTGTAAATAGCAACTCCCCCTACCCGTTGTGATAGACGTTTTATTTGTGAAACGCACATAAAATGAGGTAGGTACGGTTAGCAGAAGCAAACAAAAGCCCTGGTGGGCGTGTCCATGTCGCTGTTGTTGTATTTTTGGTATCGATATATTTCATTTCATATCGAAAACCGACTATCGATAACATTAAGTGTTAACTGTCAACCCAATTAGTAAGGTTAATTTTGTTTCTAAAATTCCAATAATTTTGTAAACAAGGCAAATTAGATCTAGGTCAATTGTATCGATGTACTATTAGGAAAGTTAAATAAATTGATATTTAAATGGGTTATTTTTTCTCGTTTGGAAGGTGATTGTAAATCTGATCACCATTATTTGAGAAAAGGATTGTAGTGCCTTTATACCAACTTTTAATATTATTAAATTATTATTATTATTAATTATTATTAAATACCTCCTTCTAGGAGCATGTATGTTTGAATTCTAACTATTACATGTTAAAAATAAATCACAATTATATTTGTTACAAATTTCTTGAACAATATACAGGGAAAATAAAAATTAGTCCAAGTTAAATTCCCACAATTAATTGTTTATATAAGGGGACTTTACTGTTATCTTAAAATTTAATATTATACAGAATTATTATGTTCGTAATAAACATATCATTACAGTATATATGCCTTTATAAATATGCTTGTGTATTTACACATATTAGATTTTTTGTCTTGTCAGGATAATATAGTCTTGAATAAGTAAAAGTTATGTAAGACTGTTGGTCTGACGAAAGGAGTAAGAAATCCTGCGAATTATCGCCCTATTGCATTGCTCTCAGTCATATCCAAAGTTATAAAAAAGCGATTAACACAGAACTCATCAAATATCTGGAGAAATTTGAGATAATTCATGACAGACAATATGGATTTCGACAACTTCGGTCTACTGGAGATTTGCTGGCTCATGTCACTCAGCTCTGGACAAACACTATTGAAAAGTTTGGTGAATCCCGTGCAATAGCCTTGGATACATCTAAAGCCTTTGATCGCGTTTGGCACCAGGCATTGTTAAGTAAATTATCTGCCTACGGTCTCCCAACCAAACTGCGCCTATGGCTCTTGAGCTTTATGCAAGATCGCTCCTTACATGTGGAAATTGACGGTATTTCTTCTGATGCGTTTAAAACCAATGCCGGGGTCCCCCAGAGTTCCATCCTGTCCCCCACCTTATTTCTTTTACACATCAACGACCTCTTGAAAACCACCACGAACCCCATTTACAGTTTCGCAGACGATAGCACACTTGTCTCAACTTTCACATCCTATCGATCACTTTTGGTGAATGATACAAATAGACTCAGGCAGGAACAGGTTGATTCCGTCACTAGAGATCTTAAAGCAATCGTCGAGTGGGGAACCAACAATCTTGTTCAGTTCAACGCCCAAAAAACACAAGAAAGTGAATTCCTCAAATCATACCATCACAATGTCCGGAAACACCCTTAAACCAAGTCCCTTCATCTCGATTTTGGGAGTCACGGTGTCCAATAATATGTATTGGCATGACCATGTTGCTAACATCGCAAAGTCAGCAAGCCAGAGGCTAGGTTTTCTGTGGAAAGCCAGAAAGTTTTTTACTCCTGATCAACTGTTGACGAGTACAAGGCTCAAATCCGACCTTTACTGGAGTATTGCTTGTACATTTGGGGTTCAGCAACAAGGCATTCTCTTCGTCTTCTAGATTCCATTCAGAAAAGAGCCATTCGCTTGATAAACAGCTCAACTCTCACAGATACCCTTTACCCTTTAGAACATAGAAGAAGAGTTGCAGACCAGTCATTGCTCTACAGATATTTCCATCGCAGATGCTCCAGAGAAATAAAAACTCTTGTACCACCATTGGTCACATTCGGCCGAAGAACTCGGCACGCTGATCAGTCTCACCCATTTACTCTCAAGATTGACACTACAAGGACCAATCTTCATCAAGAATCCTTCTTTTACAAGGCTGCTACGGAATGGAATAAGCTTCCAAAATCAGTTTTTCCAGAGAGCTATGACCTGCAACTTTTTAAAAAGCGTGTCCACAATCATTTCCTTTCTATAATCCCTTCCCCTTCTAATAGTCGCAGTGCGGGCCGTCCGCGGCCCACACGATAGGTCTACCCTTTTTGCGACTATTTTCATAAAAAAAAAAAAAAACAAATAGAAAAATTAATTTTTGGTTTATCATTAATATAACAGAGAAAGGTTTACCTTTACAAGATTTACATTTTAATTTTAAAAACAAAACTCTTGATTACCTATCGCTAATAATGAAATGTCATTTTGTAAGTAATTCACGTTATTTTGTACAAATCTATAAAAGTAAGTATGTATTAAAACAATTAATAGGATAAATGTTGCTATACCAAAATGTCTTATAAAGCAAATAATAATAATTAATAACTTATAAAACCAGAAAGATACCGGCAAGTAAACAACAGCTGACAGCACTCATTATTGTATTATTCATAAAATCACTCGATTGTAATATTTCGATTATACGCGCCAACATTTAAACTTTTAAACCTTGCATCGCGGTTGGTCGTTTGCGATAAAATTGAAAATAGTTGTTATATTTTTCGTGGCTTTTGTTTGCTTCTGTGAACTGTACTTCAACATTGTTCTCATTACGCGCTTAGCATTGTATATGGATTAGTGTGGAGGAGGTGAAGCAGAAGAGAGAAAAGAACGGAGTGAGAGCAGAGGAGAAACGGCACGCATTCTCGTAAGATTCCAAAGTAATGACGTCACGTTTTTGCCGATTCACTCTTTGTATTTCTTATTTATTTTTCGAGCGGTGCGCGTAAAGAAGTTTCACTATAAAAACTAGCCTAATATATTTCTATCAGCAAACTGTTTACAGCGGAACATGTAAGTTGTGTTGCCAACCTTACTTTTTAACATTAAATTACTCCTATAGAAACATGATTTTTTAGGAACAAACCTTAAGCATAGCAGTGTGCCGGGCAAAGAGACGAAAAAAATGACACCGCTATCTTTATTTAGATTTTTTTGGAACACGTGCACTTTGATTCTAACCTTATATTTTTATCAAAATTTAACTTATAAATTGTTTCTTTTTTTTTTTAACAATACGTTTTTGTAGTAAAATGTGTAATTTTTAAACCCCAAAAAATAAGATAAATGAATTAAACGAGGAATTTAACTAAACAAGAGATAGTGTGGACCTCAGTTTTTTTAATGAGAATTTGTTAGGTAAAAATCGTAAGTTGTATGGTAAGACGCTTGAATAAGGTAAGAAATTATGTTAAAAAGCAGGGTAAGGGTAAAAACGACCGAAATTAACGTTTTATTAGACAATACGCCTAAACAAACGGGACTGTCACTAGTTCTGTGATCAGAAACGAACTCGAAGCTGTCCGCAATGTCACAATTTCTTCTAAAGCAGTTAGAAGACGGTTAAATGAAGCTAAATTAAACAGTAGGAGAAAAGCCATATCCTTGCTTACTAGAGAAAACAGTTTTGCCAGGTTACCTTCTACTCAAAATTATGAAAATTGGACTAAAGGTAATTGGAAAAAAGTTTTATTTACTTTTGAAACTAGAGTTAGCCTAAAACATTCAGATGGTCGTGAACGAGCCTGGAGACGACCAGAAAAGAGGTTTGCTCATTGCTATATCTCATTCGGCGGTGGTATATACTTTGACGCTCGCACAGATTTAGTTCTGTCGCCAAACTGTATGCAAAGATATTGATTGAAAGTGTGACGAATAAAACTGAGATGATATGGGATGTGCAAGCAGGATTTATAAAAGAAAGGAAATATATGGATCAGGTCTTTTTATAACGAGGCTAGAAGCCAAAGGTTCTACTGCGATTTCATAAACTTGGAAAAGGCCTATGACAGAGTGGTGAGGAGTAAATTATGGTCGACATTGTCTATGTATAGGGTGAGCGGTAGGTTAATACGAGCACTGAAATCACTTTACAACAATTGCACTTCTTGCATCAGGATTAAACGGAGCTTACATGAACTGGTTTAATATCGAAAAATGTAATAGACAGGGATGTGTGGCTTCACCATGGCTGTTTAACATATACATAGGCGATTGTTTAAGATTTGATAAAGAGTGCGTATGGATTGAAAATGAATAATTTGATTATAAAATGCCTCCTTTACGCCGATGATCAGGTCATATTAGCTTCATCTGAAGAGAATTTGTAGGCAATGGTTAATGTTATGCATAATTCAAGTAATGGTTTTTGAAAAAAAGAAGAAAGCATGACAATTTGTGAGGTGCTAATTAAAGGAGAAAGAGTGAAACAAGTAAATGAGTTTGTGTAGTTGTTTTCAAAGTTTACGAGAGACGGAAAGTATGACTGTGACATTGGCCAGGTCAAGAGTACCAACTACCGACGAGTATGTATGAGAGCACTGATCAAAGTAAAAGAAGCAGAAGATGTGTGTAGGAACCGTAGCGGAAGTGAAAGGAAATGGTCTCTCCTATCCCTGTACGAGATCCAAAAATGCTAATTACTATTTTGAGAATATTGTAATAGAACTCTTCTGGAAGTCGATAAGAACCTCCAGAGGTAAAAATACTACGTCGCAACTGGAAAAAATCAGGAACCAAGATGGTAGTATGGTAAAAGGAGAGGAATGCGTATTAAAGAGATAGAAGGAATACTTCGAAAGTTTATTTAAGAAAGAGTATACACAAGTACAGGCTCCATTCGGAGACATGAGTGAAAATTGCACTGAAAGTAAAATTAGTATGACAGAAATTGTGGAAGCGTTGAACAGTATGAAATTGGGTACAACTGCTGGGTACGACAGGATAACTGTTGAAATGCTGAAAGGCTGGACAAAACGTGGTAGCTAGTCTGCTGTACCGCCTTTTTAACCTTTGTTGGAGAAGTGGTAGCGTACGAGACGACTGGTGCAAGGCCGTTATCGTGCCACTTAACAAGGGAAAAGGTTTGCAGCAGGACTGTAAGAACTACCGAGGTATTAGTTTACTCAGCATAGTCGCCAAATTATATGCAAACATATTGATTAAAAGAGTAACGAATGAAACTGAGAAGATGATATGCGATGTGTATATCATGTCGACATTGTCAATGTATGGGGTGAGTGGTAGTTTAATAAAAGCACTGAAATCACTTTACGAGGATTTCACTGCTTGTGTCTGGATAAACGGAGCTTGCATGGACTGGTTTAACATCGAAAAAGGTGTAAGACAGGAATGTGTGGCTTCGCCATAGCTGTTTAAATTATACATAGACAATTGTTTAAAAGAGAGTGCGTATGGATTAAAAATGAATGATTTGATCGTCAAATGCCTTCTTTACGCCGATGATTAAGTCATATTAGCGTCATCTGAAGAGGAGTTGCAGGCGATGGTTAATGTTATGCATGATGCCCTGAAAATCAAAGGGATGAAAATAAATGTAAGCAAAACGAAAAAAATGGCTTTTGATATAGAAGAAAGCATGACAAACTGTGGAGTTTCAATTGAGGGAGAAAGAGTGGAACAAGTAAATGAATTTGTGTACTTGGGTTCAAAGTTTACGAGAGATGAAAAGTATGACAGTGACATTGAGCGAAGGGTGTTAGCAGGAAGACAAATGAATGGGGCACTGCATAGCTTTATGAAAAGCCAGAAAGTGTCAAAAAAGGCGCGTCTGGCTGTGCATAGAGGTGTGTTGGTTTCTACACTTATGTATAGTAGTAAATGTTGGGTTTGCAGAAGAAACATGAAAATAGGATTAATGCTGCGGAGATGAGTAGTCTGAGAAGTATAGCCGAAGTGACTCGGTTGGATAAGCTAAAGAATAGTAAGATAAGAGAACGCTGTGGTGTAAAAGAAGATGTGGTTACAAAGATAGATAAAAAAATGCTTAAATGGTTTGGACACGTTGAAAGGATGGATGAAGGAAGATTGACGAAACAAATTTATAAAGCGAGTGTGAATGGACGGAAGTCGGTAGAGGTCGACTTTGGAGAATATATCTTGATCAGGTCAACATTGTTTTGAGGAAAGGCCAGATCAAGAGTACCAACAACCGACGAGCATGTATGAGAGCACTGATGAAAGTAGAGAAAGCAAAAGATGTGTGTAAGAACCGTAGCAAGTGGAAGGAAGTGGTCTCTGCCTACCCCTTTGGGAAAAAGGCGTGACTATGTATGTAAGTATGTATGTAATAGAACTTATAACGCCTTTCGGTCCCTTTTTGGAACCAAATTTCCTGTTTATGCAAGACAACGTTCGACCCCACATAGCTGAGGAGTACTCGATTATTCTTATCAAGCTGGTATACCAGTTATGCAGTGGACACCAAAAAGCTCGGATCTGTTTCCGATTGGGGGATCATGGGATTATGGGATCACCCCAAGAAAAATGTGAAACATCAAATACCTGCACTTAGAAACCTGAGGGAACTTAAAAATGCAATTATTACAGCATGGGAACAAATTTCCAAAATTTTATTTAAAATTTAATTAGAAGCATGCATAAATCTGCTAAATGATCCGAAGTCTCGCATTTACGCCATTAATTTCGCCACTAGTGTTTTATTCACACCATAATTTATATTGTTCTACATTTCATTTTTGTTATTAAATATTAAGAATAATTTTAATTTTAATCTTATAAAGAAATTTTAAAGGTAATTTCCTTTTAAAGCATCCGAATATGTTTTTTCCTACTTTTAATATAATCAATATCCATAAAAAATTATTAAACTTACTTATGTAATTTATTATAGCAATTTGTATGATTTAATATGTTGTTGCGTTAATTTGTCCGGTTTATAAAATCTTCAATAACATAAAAATCTGGGTGATTAATTTTCTTGGCAACATCAAATGAGGAGGAGACATGCAAAACGCATTTTGTACATATTTTTCATATTTGTGATGCTATCTTTTTTATGAGTACTTGGACAGGTAATAAGCATTAGGTCTTAGTGATATTAAATGGGAAAAAATATCTAGACAAACAAACTGAATTTGGTCCATGTTGTCTATACTTTCAAAGTGTATTTAGTCCAAAAACAGGGACAAAATGCATTTTGATGGTGTTTTCGTTCATTTGACTAGAAAACCTGCTAGTGTGGTGTTGCCGTTGTGTGTTGTGAGTGTATTAAAAATGGAAGATCTAGAAGGTGATCTGTTGGTGATAACATGGACAGAGGTAGCATAAAAGAAAAAGGAGTATCATCGCGTGAAAGAAAAAAACAAATAAAGTACTGTTGAGGTTAGAAACCTAAAAAGTTTTAAAAAATAGCAATTTTTCCCCGAATATTGACACTCTTCGCCTCTTTTCTGATAGATACGAGGAGCAAAATAAAAATAGTTTTATTATCTACATGTTTATGTTTTGGCTACATAAGTTTGCTTCAGAAACGATCAA
This sequence comes from Agelastica alni, assembly GCA_950111635.1. NCBI lineage: Eukaryota > Metazoa > Arthropoda > Insecta > Coleoptera > Chrysomelidae > Agelastica > Agelastica alni. The sequence goes on along the minus strand of OX467709.1, from coordinate 11,371,407 downwards.
GAAAATAGAGCTAATATTTCCGGTGCAGGGACATTCACATCTCCCTACAGATAGAATTTTCGGGAAAGTGGAAAAGATTTTGAGACGCCACGCGGTTATAAAAATACACCAAAAATATTGAAAACTACTCAGAAGTTGGAGAAATCAGGAAGCTTGGAACTGATGGTCATTAGTGAATATTAAAAACGCTTCAGGTTGTTTAAAAAATGTCGCAGGAATAAGCTCGGGTACAAGAATAATCCCTAAACAGAGGAAGACCTCTGGAGCTGTGGTGAAATCTGAAGTTTTATATCGATCCGATGATCTTACAAAAAATTCCAAACTCTGCTAAAACCTCGTAAGCGTCTAAATCAAATTAAACTTTCTGAAGTATCACTAGGACATGAAATAAAACAAAAAAAGCTAGGTAGTTTGAAAAAATTACTTATAACGTTATCTGGAGACCAATGGTATGACACGAAAGGTTGTTCTCGGTTCAATAATACATAAGTTTGGTTCCGTTATCTACCAATATTTCAATATTAAATTTTGAGACAATACCATAGTTTGTGTTTGTGTTTATTTGACATTCAAATCGCATTTTCTCCACTAAAGACAAACAAGGTGCTCTATGTCCAATAGTTTTTTTTAATTTTTGTGCTTCTCCTGAAAATTTGTTACAATCGACAAAATGCAATTTGCAAGTCAGCTCATCAAATGTTTGCATAAAGAAATAAAGTGCCTCACCCTGTAATTTATTCCTTCTATGAAATCTGGGAGATCCTAAAAAGCTATTTTTAATCGTAGTCAGCCTTGATCGCCAGTGGTGGCTCGTGGTGCTGGAATGCGGAGAACCAGGGGGAGTCATGGGCGTAAGTATCGAAGGACCTTTAACAAAATCCTTATAGGATACGGAATGACTCGTTTCGGATGTATACTGACCGGTCACCAGACTTGCGGTATCACTTTCCGGTGACGTCAGTGAAATACCGGAAGTTACAGATGCTCCGCCGCTACTATTGGCTCGATGGTGCGTCGGTGTCGCTGGGGGAGGCGTCACAGTCACGTGGGTATTTGAAGAAACGTGAGTGGAACTTCGGTGGGTGTGGTGGGAGGTAGCGCGCTGACTCACAGGTGAAGACATGCCGGCTAAAGGAAGAGCTCAAATTATTATTGAAATTGAATATAAATATACAGTGATAAAAAAACCATATGAAAAAAATTCATTATTTAAAAAGTGAAAAAAATTCAATTTTAGATTATAAAGTGACTCCTTTAACGATAAAATTTCATTTCTACATTGAATCCCATCCGGCATACATCATTAAAAAGTTTTAACATTCATTTTTTAAATATTTTATTGTTTTTAAATTAAAAATAAGATAATTTAATTGACGAAATTTGATACAATACATTGTACTTAATAAGTAATCCCGTTTAGTTATTAATAATGTAAAAACACAAAAAACTTACAGTGCTTTCATTTCAAAACCGTCCAAATAACTTTTGATTTTGCGTTAATGTGAGAAAAAAATACGTCGAATTTTAAATCAAGGCGGAGTTTTAAAAATGTTATTCTGCTGTTTCCAAGTGGCACCCCTTTAACATTCCCCACCCCTTCTTAGGGATGTCAAATAGCAAACCCCACCTTGTGATACATCACAAGGTAGTGGCGCGTATGCAGTTGTCTCTGTCTTAATTGTGATGCATTTATCCTTGTGAATTGTCCTAATGACCAGTGAGGTCAATTTAAAATACAGCCCGGCCAGACACCTAGCGGACAGGAATAATTTACTATAATTGGATTTTTTTAAATATAGTTTTTGTATTATTAAACATTAAACATATAAAAAAATAGGTGGGTCATCGACCAAATGACCATACGGAGAATCTACGCCTGCATTGTAGAATTATTTAAAAACACGTACATGTATAGCCACGACTTCTACTTTTATTAGCGCTTTCATACATGCTCGTCAGTTGCTGGTATTCTTGAACTGGCCTTTCTTTAAAACAATTTCGATCTGATCAAGATACGTTCGCCTAGGTTAACCTCTACTGACTACCCTATTCACACTCGCCTTATACATCTATGTCGTAAATTTTTTTTTATTCATTATCTCTTCGTGTCCAAACCATCCGAGAATTTCTAATCACTCGCATTATTGTTCCTTTTAAGTCATCGAAATATAGTTGTTTAGTTTTGTATATGATACTATTTACAAATGAGTAGAAATGAGTAGAAGTACAAAAGCCTACGATCAGGTAATCGTACTGTCCATTTTATTGATTCTTACTTCCCTTACTTCACCGATTTAAAAATATTTGGACGTAGTATATGATATTTGCTGAAGCTTGTGGGTTTGCTGGATCAGGATATAAATTTTTTCACAGTAGCACGATATTATTTTGAAACATTGCTAAATAATTATCTCCATTCGAATTACCATTAATATAAAGGCATTAATGACATGGGTTTTAACTATAGCTGGCCAAACATTAACCTTCTCAGGGTATTGCGTTTGTCCTTCTCTCATCCAGTATGGATTTGTAGATCATTACGGCAATTTTGACGATTAGAATGTCCGCGAAGTGTAAAAGTAGGTACACTTATTGGAAAATAAAGTATGTATAATAGTTTTTAGTATGTTGTAGCTAATGTCGTCAATCAAATCTTTTTATTTTTACCAAATTTTTGTAATAAATTTAAAAACATCATATTTAAATAGAAAATAAAAAAAGCTTTTAAATTATGTATCACAAGCCACTTCTTCCATTTAATAATTTGGGGGTTAAAAATGTCACTCGAAGGGGTTTAATATAGAAATGAAATGTCGTAATATAAAATTGATGTTTCGAGATTACTTATAAATATGCACAATAATTGCAATATTGATTTTTTTCCATTTAACCGTTCCACACTGTATAATAAATAATTATACAGGGTGTTCCATTGGGAAACGGAAAAACGTCAACGATGACTAGAGGGCACCAAGATGGTTCTGAATATACTATATTTGTTGGGTCTTACAAGTTTTATAATCGAGATATAAGGTGTTTTATCAATTTAACTCATTTCTTTGTGGGATCATAACTTACGAACCACCCAATATAATATCATGTGAAAAATCAAGGTCCAGATTAACAATAATTGAACATATTTTTGTATTTTTTAATTTCCGAAATCCGCTTACATATTTAAAACTGTGTGCTTTTTATTTCAAAATATTACTTCAGAATAAAGGTGATGCCAGACCTTTAAATCTATGCGTGTTTAAGAAAACTTACAATGGGTATTCGTAGGAGTTACGATGCTATTGAACATCACAGGACTCGATGCTCCAGGAGATCGCGTTGGAGAATGTATGCTCAGACTACTATGCGTACTTCCCGTTGATGGACTTCTTCTAGCAGGATGCCTTCTAGGAAAAATACGTGTAGTAAATTATCTTTAAACAACTACAAATTATACGTTTGACATAAAAATAGTGTGTCGTCTCTAATCACTGATGCACTATACAGCAACTGGAGAAATTGGCGGTTTGGATAATTGGGGTTTTTATTATGTACCTACTTTAAACTATTTTATTAATTATTTTTACAAATAAAGGAACAACTAAAATAAAATGCAAAACCACTAGGATAATCCAGCGATCGAAAAAAGAAAGTCGTATAATCAAGAGTCTGCTGTACATATATTGTATTGGAATGTAAAATGTATCACAAATTATATCTATATAATTTGTTTTTGGTATTCTGAGTACATAAAAAGTTTTTTTTTTTATCAAATATAATGTTTAAAGTTCTATCTAATTTATTTTATTAAAAATAAAAGAAAAGTGAGTATATGGACAATAAAAAAAAGTAGAAATTAGGATATATTGAGTAAAAAAGTATGGAAATATAAAATAAGTTGACACATCGGGAGACGTAAAAAGTTTCCTTTTTTTTATAACTTCCAGTAGATAGGTACTACAATCTGCCTGTTTGACAAAAAGCATTTGATATGATTAAAATGTTAAGAATCACTTCAGTGAGTGATCTCCTTTAAAATGAATATGATACCCAAATCTATAATTTGTTAGTCCAAGTGGAAAAGAAATAAGAGAAGACACGTTTTTGGTATCCAGTTTTATAAGATTCCGTAATTTCTTAAAATTCATCTCTACCTACGTAAAAAAACAATACTATAGCAAAAAAAAAATTGAAGAGGAGTATGGAATATTTAAAAACATCTACACCAAAGAGATGGAAAAGTCAGTCAGGTAAAGAAGAGAAGCAAGAGAAGCATTAAAAAGAATATAAAAAGAAAATATTCAAGGCTGCATGCTCAACTGTTGTGGAAAATCGTAAAAGTGAACCGTGACATCTAGTGAATTTTTGGAGACCTAAATTTTAAAATGCGTTCTAAAAATAAATAGCACCACCTATTAATTTTTTACGAACTAAACTATAACAGTGAATAAAATCTAACCGATTGATTTTTTTTTGTCTTTTAAGGGTTTTTGTTCGTTCTTATTAAGACGTCAATAGGACTTTGACGATAGCAATTATTATTTGCCTTCTCACTTTATAGACTTAAATAAAAATAATTTTTTTCTAACATCCGATTTAAATAAAATAAAGACTATATTCTAGCTTCTAGCCAAGCTCTATCTACCTGTTAAAACCGCTTTAAAATTCGTCCAGTAATTTCAGAGATGTGTCCTGACAAACAGACAGACAGGCAGATAGGCAGACAATAAATTAAAAGATACGTGTTTATATTTTGGTAACGTGCGAATAATCATATGGGTTTGAAAAAATGAATTTATTTTAAAATTAAAGACAAACAATTTAATTTATGCATTATGCATTTATATGCATAGAAGCCAAAGAATGCTGCATTCAACGTTTCAACGAGGCGTCAGACAGGGATGCATTCTATCACCACTATTATTTACGATCTACTCGGATATAATTATAAAAAGGCTTTGCAAGATAAAGACCTTGGTGTGAAGATCAATAGTGAACTGATTTAATACATTTCGATAGTATCCACGGCCATCAAGAGTTGTTGGATTGTGTTTTTTTTTATGAAAATAATCGCAAAAAGGGTAGACCTATCGTGTGGGCCGCGGACGGCCCGCACTGCGACTATTAGAAGGGGAAGAGATTATGGAAAGGAAATGATTGTGGACACGCTTTTTAAAAAGTTGTAGGTCATAGTTCTCTGGAAAAACTGATTTTGGAAGCTTATTCCATTCCGTAGCAGCCCTGTAAAAGAAGGATTCTTGATGAAGATTGGTCCTAGTAGTGTAAATCTTGAGAGTAAATGGGTTAGACTGATTAGCGTGCCGAGTTCTTCGGCCGAATGTGGCCAATGGTGGTACAAGAGTTTTTATTTCTCTGGAGCATCTGCCATGGAAATATCTGTAGAGCAATAACTGGTCTGCAACTCTTCTTCTATGTTCTAAAGGGTGAAGGGTATCTGTGAGAGTTGAGCTGTTTATCAAGCGAATGGCTCTTTTCTGAATGAAATCTAGAAGACGAAGAGAATGCCTTGGTGCTGAACCCCAAATGTGCGAGCAATACTCCAGTAGAGGTCGGATTTGAGCATTGTACGTCGTCAACAATTGATCAGGAGAAAAAAACTTTTTGGTTTTCCACAGAAAACCTAGCCTCTGGCTTGCCGACTTTGCGATTTTAGCAACATGGTCATGCCAAGACATATTATTGGACACCGTGACTCCCAAAATCGAGATGGAGGGACTTGATTCAAGGGTATTTCCGGACATTGTGATGGGATGATTTGAGGAATTCACTTTCTTGGAAAACGTGGCATTTTGTGTTTTTTGGGCGTTATACTGAACAAGATTGTTGGTTTCCCACTCGACGATTGCTTTAAGATCTCTATTGATGAAATCAACCTGTTCCTGCCTGAGTCTATTTGTATCATTCACCGAAAGTGACTGATAGGATGTGAAAGTTGAGACAAGTGTGCTATCGTCTGCGAAACTGTAAATGGGGTTCGTGGTGGTTTTCAAGAGGTCGTTGATGTGTAAAAGAAATAAGGTGGGGGGACAGGATGGAACCCTGGGGGACCCCGAAATTAGTTTTAAATGCATCAGAAGAAATACCGTCAACTGCCACATGTAAGGAGCGATCTTGCATGAAGCTCAAGAGCCATTGGCGCAGTTTGGTTGGAAGACCGTAGGCAGATAATTTACTTAACAATGCCTGGTGCCAAACGCGGTCTAAGGCTTTAGATATAAACCTGATGTAAACCTGACAAGACGAAAAATGGGTAGTAAGAAAGAGATAATAAAAGCGTTAAACAGTAAAAAATTGGGAAAATATACAGAGTATGACAGGATTACGGTTGGAATGCTGAAGGTTAGACAGTGAGTGGCAGCTAGTACGCTGTACCGTATTTTTTACCTTTGTTGGAGGAGTGGTAGACGACTGGTGCAAGGCCGTTATCGTGCCGCTTTACAAGGAAAAAGGTTCGCAGCAGGACTTTAAAAACTACCAAGGTATTAGTTTACTTAGCATTGTTGGCAATTTGTATGCAAAGATATTGATTAAAAGAGTAACGAATGAAACTGAGAAGATGATATGGAATGTGCAAGCAGGATTTAGAAGAGGAAGGAGATGTATGGATCAGGTCTATTCATTACGAGATGAAGTCGAAAAATTCTTGGCTAGAAGTCATGTCTACTACGCTTTTATAGACTTGAAGATAGAGGAGTGTTGGTTCCTACACTTATGTATGGTAGAGAATGTTGGGTGTGGCAGAAAAAGCATAAAAATAGGATTAATGCTGCGTAGATGAAAAGTCTGAGAAGTATTGCCGGAGTGACTCGGTTAGATAAAGTGAAAAATAGTGAGATAATGAAACGCTGTGATGTAAAAGAAGATGTAGTTACAAAGATAAATAAAGGAATGCTTAGATGGTTTGGACACGTAGAAAGGATGAATGAAGGAATAATGACGAAACAAATATATAAGGTGAGTGTGAATGGACAAGTCGGTAGAGGTTGACATCGGCGAACATATCTCGATCAGATCAACATTGATTTGAAGAAAGGCCAGGATAAGAGTACCAACCACCGACGAGCATGTATGAAAGCACTGATGAAAGTAAAGAAAGCAAAAAATGTGTGTAAGAACCGTAGCAGAAGTGGAAGGAAGTGGTCTCTGCCTACCCCTACGGGAAAAAGGCGTGTATGTATGTATTTGCAACAAATATCTTTTATCGTATGCCTATGTAAATTAAAACTACGTAAAGGCTGTGAGAAATACGAAGACATTGTGGTTCTATCTAAGGCCTTGTATGGTTTAAGACAAGCTTCACTAAAATAAAATTTAAGATTAACCAACTCTCTCAAAGAACATGGAATGATTCAATTTAAAATGATCTGTGCATTTTTAAGAGTAAACAAAATGATATGTATTTTGCAATTCATGTCGACGATGAATGGATCTATCGTAGGACAAGATATCAATAAAGTGAAAAAATACTAAAAAAGCTCAAGAATAAATTCCAAATGAAAAAATACCCAATCCTGAAGCATACTTGGGCATACAAATAAAGAAGATAGAAGAAGGAATATAAATTCATTAAAAAAACTATTTCAGATAAGTCCTTAAAAAAATGACATGGAAAAGTACATCTACTCCACTTATGCCTGAAAACAAAGAAGACTTGAAAGAAGACAACAACAAAATAAACAATTTCAAGAATCGCAATGTAGTTGGAAGTCTACTGTCCCTGTCAACTAAAACAAAACCTGATTTGGTATACAGTGTCAATTTTGAAAGTAAAAGTGTAGAAGACCCAAAATATGTGGACATAATACAAAAAGAACGCTCAGGTACATCCAAAGTACCAAAAAAATGGCATTCTGTACAAGAGATCCAAATACAAGAATCAAGAAGAAACTGTATTAAGAGCATTTTGTGATGCTGACTACGCAGAAGAAGTCAAAGACAAAAATAGCACATCAGGATACATCATTATTTATTATAATGGACCTATTGCTTGGAATTACAGAAAGCAACATATTGTTGCATTGTCAACAACTAAGGCAGAATTTATCTCCACCGCTGATGGTTTCAAGAAAGTCAAGTACTTGAAAAGTTTATTTTTAAGATGTCTGGCAAACACCAAAGACTATATTAGATGTAGACAACGAGAGCGTTATAAAACTCGTAAAAACTGGTCAACAGAAGGAGTAAGCACATTGATGCTCGTTATCATTTTATTTCAGAAGAATACCACAACAAACAATTTGAAATCAAATACTGTTCTACAGATAGGCAGCTAGCGGAAATACTAACAAAACCCCTTGGGACCAATAAATTTTCCCAAATCAGGGATGCAATTTGTGTAAAATGTTTAAATTAAAATTTTTAGAATTATTTTCATTACTTATTTTAGGAAGTAAATTTCTATTCAATATGGAACTATGCTTCTTTTTCTTTAGGTGCCTATCTGTTCCAGACGTTGGCTACCATATTGGCTAATCTAACTTTATTTACGGCTGCTCGGAATAGTTCGGTGGTTGTCATGGAGAACCAAGTTCTTAAATTTTTTAGCCATGAGATTCTTCTCCTTCCGGCGCTGCTCTTTCCTTTCACTTTCCATTGTAATATGCACTGCAAGAGATTATATTTGTTTTCATTTCGCATGATGTGACCTAGATATTGTTTTTTTCTTGTTTTAATTATATTCATGATTTCTTTTTCTTTTGACATTATTCTAAGGATTTCAATGTTAGTTACATGATATGTCCATGATACCATTAGCATCCTTCTATAGAGCCACATCTCGAATGCTTCGATCTTTTTCGTCATTGCTTCTGTCAGTGTCCATGACTCCACTCCGTATAGTAACACGGAAAATACATAGCAGCGTAACATTCTTAGTTTTGGGTTCCATGGTTAGGTCTCGACTATTAAAAACTGCTGACATTTTAATGAATACATTTCTGCTCTTTTCAATTCGGTTTTTAATTTCTTGCGAGTGGTCCCATTGATCATTTATGATGGTGCCGAGATATGTATATCTGTCCACTCTTTCAATTGTTCCACCCTCTAATCTTAGTTGTAAGGTGGGAACGTTGTTCTTGCTAAAGAACTTTATTTATGTTTGTAATCAATATCTTCATAATCATTTTATTATGTTGAAAAATGTAAATGTTAAGAGAATGTGTTGAATGTATTTCATATTTTTTTACTATTTTATAGAAATAATTATAAAATATACTTAAAGGTACTATTCGCTAGTTTGCAACCGTGCTAATGAGTAACTATAGTCAAAACTAACTTTTACTACGAATGAATCTGGCGAACTGGTTGGTGTGTACTTTTACCAATAAAGTTACGTATTCCATATAACAGCTGTTTGGAACTATCTGTTATCATTTGGGTAGAAGATTATTCAGGAAGAAATGATTTTTAAAATAATTATTCCAAATTAACATTTTTTCGGATTAAATCCAACATTTTTATATATATTCGTACATTGGCGCACTTCGCAACATTATTGTTGGTTGTCATAAAAGGTATGCTATAAGAATATTATCGTTTAGGGGTTTTTTACAGCGGAATATTTTATGTCAGTGGCAGACATATCTTTATTGGTTTCGATATTTTAGTGAATCATTTATTGGGGGAGTGCAACAGGACTTACAATTATCAAATGGACAAAAAATCAAACACACGTCAGCTTACAATTACTTAGGAATGAGAATATCAAAGGATGGGACACTCGAAGAAGCAATATTGGACAGAAATATGAAAGGAAGAAGAGCAATATCAATGTTAAACGGAGTACTGTGGGATAGAACAATAAGTAACAACAACAAAAAAAGAATTTACGACACGATAGTGAAGAGCATAATAATGTACGGTTGCGAAGTATGGCCTTTGAAAGAAAAGATCGAAAGAAAAATTAGAGCCACAGAAATGGATTACTGGAGACGAGCAGCGGGGAAATCAAGACTAGAAAGAGTTACAAATGAGAGGATAAAACAAATAATGGGAGTACAGCACGACATCACAGACGAAATAAGAACTAAACAGTTGATATGGTACGGGCATGTTCAAAGAATGCCACCAGACAGAATCCCAAAGAAAATATTACAGTGGAACCCCAGAGGAAGAAGAAGAAGAGGAAGACCACGAAAGAGCTGGAGAGAAGGCATACAAAAAGAGATGGAAGAGAGAGATCTGAGAGAGGACATGTGGACAAATAGAGAGGAATGGAGATTAGGAATCGCAAGACGCCGACTTACGTTTTAACGCGATATATATATATATATAGTGAATCATTTAAAAAATTGCATTGTCACGTCAGTCAGTCAGTCAGTCGTCAGCGTCAGTCAGACTGCATTCGAGAATTGTTACTCGAACAGATACGACGTAGTACAATATTATATCGTCAGTCAGCATAGAACGCAACGAAGGTAAATATACACACTTACACTAGCTGTTTCCTAGGCCAGGAAACCTTTAGCCAGGGTGTAAAAACCCCTAAGCAGTGAGTCCGCTGTTTATAGGCAAACAGCATTAATCACAATCTACACTTTAAAACATTTTACACACTATACACACACACACATATCAACACAAATTTTTACTAAACTACGAGCACCGTCGGGTGCTCGTGCTTTCTAATAAATCAGCGCAATGGCGCTAAAAATTGATTTTGACCCTGATCAGTTGTTCGAGGACAACGCAAACCTCAATGAGACTCTGCTCGAGAGAAACGAGCTTATTCGCACCCTCCAAAAACAAAATGAAGCCCTCCAGAGAGAAATCCAAGCTCTCAATGTCACAATCAAAGAGAAAGATGACAAAATTTATAATCTAATCTTGAACGTCGGCAGTGACGTTCAAAAAGTCATCGCGCATCAAACGGGCACCCCTCCCACCAAAAGAACCCGTTCGGAGATCGTTTCCAGCGACTCCGAACAAGACACCGAAATGGCAGAAGACACTCCACTGCCACAAAAAGCCCCAGCCCCCACACCCCAGAAAAAAGAGAGCTTTCCACCTCTCAATGCCCCACACTCCTCCAACCAAGCGATAAAATCGCATTTCAACAAGCTCGATCAGCCGAAAACATCTAAAACTTCAAACACAAATGCCAACTCAAAGGCAAATACATCCACTACCCTCCCAAAAACACCAAATAAGAAAAATATCGTCCCCATCATTTTGCGTGAATCGAAAAATTACACTAAAATCCTAGAGATTTTAAAGAACAAAAACTTAAACTTCGGCACACCGAAAAAGGTTGCCCTTGGAATACAACTAAACCCTGTGGATGGCAATACACACAGGGAAATTACAAAAACCCTCACCGATATTAAAATCGTTTACCACACGTACCTATTGGAAGAACAAAAAGGCCTCAACGTCGTAATAAGAGGCCTACCAAAAGAAATCGAACTGGAGGAAGTAAGAAACGACCTCCTATTAAATAACATAAATGTACAAGAGATCTACCGGATGCAAATCGGTAGAAATAAAATACAGACCTCAATGATAAAGGTCAGAGTCCCGAAAGAGGACTCACACGTATACCAATTAAAGACGCTATGCCATCTAGCGATAAAAGTAGAGGCACAAAGGCCCTCCCCGCAATACTACACGCCACAGTGTAAAAATTGCCAGAAATTTGGACACAGCCAAATAAACTGTCACGTCAAAGTGCAGTGTAACAGATGTAGTGGAAACCACTACTTCAAAGAATGTGACAAACAAAACGAACCAGCGTTTTGTATAAACTGCAAGGGCAACCACGCGACAAATTACGCAAAATGCCCCAAAAATCCCCGTAATTTCAAACAGCCCCCTAAAACAACAAAGCCTACCCCAAAAACTTTCAACAGTAATTACGCCAGACCAAGCGTAAATTACGCCCAAGCCACAAAAGCCCCATCCACATCTCAAACCCAAAAACCCCCTCAAAACCCCCCCCAACCATATCAACAATTAAATCTATCCTAAACGAAAATCCATTAAATTTAAATCGAACAAATAACGCGGAAGAAATCGAAAATAACACGATTTCAGTAAAAACACATATTTTAGAAGCTTTTAATCAAGCTTCCAAAATAATACCTCTAAAATCCAACCCTATACAACTTCCGAGACATATTCGGGATCTTATAAAAGAAAGAAATAGACTAAGAAAAAGAGCATTCGCAACTCTGGATCGTAGGATAAAAATCGAAGCAAACAGATTAACGAACCAGATAAACTGGCAAATAAAAAATCACAGAAACAAAACTTGGGAAGAAAAACTCACCAAGTTAAATTCGGCAGAACCAAATAATAAAACAAATATTTGGAAGCCAACCAAAGCGTTATGCAAAGAAAAGAAGATAAAAATACCACCTATTTTATCCGAAAACGGTCCAGTCTACACAGATAGGGAAAAAGCGGAAGCTTTCGCCGACACATTCGAACTACAATTCAAACCAAACGTCGATATACTTTACGATCTGAACCTCGCAAATTATATCGACAGACAAGCAAATGCGATAATAAATTACCAAAATCAAGTAGATGAAACAGAAACGACAAATTTCATCGAAATAAAAGCGCTTATAAAAAACTTGAAAGTTAAAAAAGCTGCTGGAGAGGACAGAATCACAAATAAAGCGTTGAAAAATCTCCCCGATAACTCAATCGAGCTGTTGGCGAGAGTTTTTAACGATTGCCTGCTCTCATGCTATTTTCCGAACATCTGGAAAAGAGCACAAATAATAATCTTACCGAAGCCTAACAAAAACCTACAAAACCCACAAAATTGGCGGCCCATCTCCCTATTACCTTGTTTAGGCAAATTATTCAAAAAAATAATTTTAAAAAGATTACAAAATCATATAGAAAAATATAAAGTGATCCCGGATGAACAATTCGGCTTCAGAAGAGATCACAGTACAGAATCGCAACTCGCAAGAATTGTAGAACACATAACTACAGGGTTCAACAAAAAGAAAAGTACCTTAATGATACTTTTCGACATACAAAAAGCCTTCGATAAAGTATGGCACGAAGCTCTTTTATATAAACTAAATAGGATAAACTTTCCTAATAATCAAATAAAAATAATAAACTCGTTCCTAAAAAACAGAAAATTCAACGTTAAAATAAACGAAAAACAGTCTACGGATAGAAGTATAGAAGCCGGCGTACCGCAAGGTTCAACGTTATCGCCAACCCTATACAATCTTTACATAGCAGATACACCGAAAACAACAAAAACCGAACTAGCTATGTACGCAGACGACACTGCGGCCTTTAGCACACATAAAAACCTAAGATTTCTTCACATAAATATGCAAAGGCAAATAGACGAAATAGAAAAATGGACTAAAACTTGGAAAATCAAGTTAAACGCCGAAAAAACACAAGCTATTCTCTTTTCTCGAAAAAGAAACCCGAATATGCCTCAACTAAAGGTTAATAATAGAGATATTATTTATACAAATAAAGTAAAATACTTAGGTATAGATTTAGACAAAAAACTCTCATGGCACTCGCACATAAACACGCAAATCTCGCGTTGTAACAAAACATCCGGCAGACTCCGTAATCTTCTGTATTACAGAAGCAAATTAAACCTTAAAAACAAACTCCTAATCTACAAACAAATTATACGTCCACAATTACTTTACGGCTGTATTTCCTTCTGTCAAGCAGCAAAATCCACAAAAAATAAATTACAAAAATTTCAAAATAAAATTCTAAAACGTATAACAAACGCCCCCTGGTACATAAGAATGTCCGATTTGCACAAAGATCTAAAAATCGAAACGATTACTGAATACCTAAAAAATCGTCATAAAATCTTTTTCGATAAAGCCGTTTCACATCCAAACGCACTTATCAATTTCGACATTTTACCAGGTCGTCCAAGAGGCAGACACAAAAATCTAAGAAGTAAAATTCTTTAATGTTCGCTCCCCCCCCCTTAATAAAACCCCCCGTTTCTTACACGTAACACAACACACACACACAACACTTTCTTAAATACATCACCCACACAAGGGGTAAGATTGTCCCCTCCCAAGGGACAATAGCCCAAAAAAACACACTCAAGAGTTTTTTAGTGGGTAACGTTGACCGAGCGGTCAATGAGTCCCACACTATTCAGCGCCGAAACTCGCTCTTCTCAGAGCAGTGAAAGCGCTGAGTGTCTATAAAAGATTTTCCTCTTGTAAAACAAAAAAAAAAAAAAAAAAATTGCATTGTCAAACAGGCATAAGGCATATAATAGTATTAAATCCTTAGTGTAGATTGATTTATGTAGGTCCGTAGGTATTTTGATTGCGAATTTTGTGTTATTTTGTTGAAGAAATATATAAGTCGGTGGGAACGAACCGATTTTTATGAAATTAATGAATAAATTTTTATATGTCATAATTCACTGGGTGAGTTTTTATAATAGAAGACATCAGTTGGAAGTTGCAGCTCAGAATTTTCGCGAAAAAATGAAAAATAATTCTTTTCTCAACAAAACTTGAACTGCACGAATTTTACAAGAAAGCAGTACCTACCTGTTTTATTTTTACGGTTTATTCTGAACGACTTGAATATTTTTATTTCTACCAAAAATGAAATAGTCTAGATAACAAGTTTAATAAAGTAACTGCCAAATAGCTGCACTACCCTAAAAAGGGAGTTTAGAGAAATCTCTACTGATAGACCTATTATAAGTAAGAAAATGTTTCATTATATCATATGAATTAATACTCCGGACCCCTTGATTGTGGATTTTTATTTTTTATTCTTTCCCAAATTACGCTCAATGATACACTTATAAATACAGTGTGGAACAGCCAAATGGAATAAATTCGATAACGAATAAATGAGAGCGTGTTGAGAAAAACACTTGGACACATCGATTTGTATTTTTAGATGCGCATTTTATTCAAAGAAAAATAATTATATAGGGTGTGTTATGTGACAGTGGCCGATACCAACTTTCTTATTTTAAATACAACCCCCTGTATATTATTTTTTGGATACTTTAAAAAATTCTAGATATAATTCATGTACAATATCCCCTACCTATCTTCAACTGCTTCGAAAATATTAATTGTTTTCAGATGTATTACAAAAATTTACATTAAAAAAAGAAAATTATTTTATTTCACAAATAATGTAAAAAAAACAAAAAAACTTTATTTTCAATGTAAGAGATGTTTAAAATATTCGCCGCGAACGTCTTGGCAACATGCTAATCTGGTATAGAAATGTCTTCTAACGTTACTCAACATCTCAGGTGTGACTGATCTAATCGCAAGCGTGATTCGTCTTTTTAAGTCAATGTAAGTCGAGTGGTTTAAATTTGTATACAATACTTTTGACATATCCCCACAAAAAGAAGTCTAATGGCATCAGATCAGGAAATCGTGCTGGCCATTCTATCGATCCGCGCCGATTTGGAAAATTTTGGTTCAGGTACTGCCGGACATTGATTTGGTAATAGGGCGGTGCTCCAACTTGCTGAAACCATAGTATATTGGCAGGAACTTGTGGGATTGCTGGATCAGGATATAAGTTTGTCAAAGTTGACACGACATTATTTTGGAGCAGTTCTAAATATTTATCTCCATTTAAGTTGCCATTAATGAAAAAGGGACCTACGATATGATTTCCAACAATTCCTGCCCAAAAATTAACTTTTTCAGGATATTGCTTATGTTCCTCTCTCATCCTGTGAGGATTCTCATTAGACTAATAGCGGCAATGTATTGAGTGTAGTGTAGCGAATTTGTGAAATAAAATAATTTTCTTTTTTTAATGTTTATTTTTGTAATACATCTGAAAACACTTAATATTTCCGAAACAGTTGAAGATAGGTATGGGACATTGTACATGAATTATGTCTAGAATTTTCTGAAGAATTCAAAAAATAAATAATATACAGGAGGTTGTATTTAAAATAAGAAAGTTGGTATTGCCACTGTCACATGACATATCCTATATAATTATTTTTTTTTGAAAAAAATGCGCATCTAAAAATACAAATCGATGTGTCCAAGCGTTTTTCCCAACACGCTCTCATTTATTCGTTAACAAATTTATTCCATTTGGCTGTTCCACACTGTATATTCCTTATACGAAACAACACAGTACATTTTTATTTTAATTTTAACTACTTTATCAAAAACACATTCCAAATACATTTATAGATTAAAGTATAGTGGCCTTGAAAATAAATGAAATATATTACGGCGCTTTCTTTTCGTTAGCTGCTAAACTATGAACTTGGTAAAAGTGTTGGTAAAGTAGAAACTATTTGTTGCTATATGTTTAAATCTGACTATTTGCAGCCAATTTCGTAATTCGAATTAATCTCCTAAACGAAATAGTCTGGATTTCTTTTTTTTTTAATCTTCTTGGGTCCATCCTTGAACATAAGTCTTCCTTAACGACTTCCATATCTCACGGTTTTTAGCTATTTCTATCCATTTTAGTTCTGCAGTTCGCTTGATATCATCGTACCATCTTGTATTCGGTCTATCTCTTGATCTTACTTTTAGCCATAGTCTCCATTGTATTATTTTCGTGTTCCATCTCCTTGCTACATGCCCCGCAAAGTCCCATTTCATCTGGATCACCCTTTTTATTACATCCTTGACCTGTGGATGTTGTCTTATGTATTCGTTTGTCTTCCTATCTCTTAAAGACTTATCCAACATTGTCCTTTCCATACCTCTTTGTGTTGTTTTTAATTTTTGTGCTGTCTGTTTTGTAAGGGTCCACATCTGCGCTCCATGTGTTTTTTTTAATCGTGTCATAAGCATCAATACAAACAATTATCAGAAAGAGAAAAAAGAAAAAAACAAATACATATCAAGTATTAGGAAATACAGGTCTGAAGTGTAAAATAACATGATACAGAGAAAAAAGGATATAAAAATATATACATGATAGATATATGCACAAATCTTTTATTTTAATTTATGATGTCTTGGACCAGAACTAGGCCACGTCCAGCGCTTCCGGGGTAGAATTCACCAAATCCTCCATGGTGCAGGTGCTCGGGCACAGCTCACACTGCATGAGGTGGGTGGTCGTTTGAGTGTGTCCACAGTCGCACAGTGCCGATTCATTTGAGAGGCCCCATCTGCTCATATTCTCTTTGGATCGTGTGACACCAGAGATTTCCAAGTCGTCCATCCTTCCATATGGCCGGGAGGGAGTTCTTCGTTTGGGACTAACCATTCCCTAAGGTGTGCGTTTTCCTCTCGCCACATTTTGCCAGCCTCACTTGCTGCGGTGACCCGACGATGTTCTCTGTATTGTGCATGAAACTTTTTCTGGATTTTAGTCGGCGGTGGGCTGGTTGGTGTTCGTACAGCGGGTGGACTGGTGAGGTCGACGCCTTTGCCTTTTTTTTCCTGGCCGCCGCTTTCCTTCTGATGTATGGTGGGGCCACGCCTGCAAGGCAGTACAATTTTTCAGTCGGGGTTGGTCTCAGAGAGCCTGTGATGATGCGGCAGGATTCATTGAGCGGTATGTCCACCTGCTTGGCGTGGCTAGAGTTGTACCACACTGGACATGCGTACTCCGCGGTTGAATAGCACAAAGCAAGAGCTGTGGTTCTCACTATTTCAGGCTGTGTCCCCCATGTGGTGCCCGTTAGTTTGCGCACTATGTTGTTTATTGCGGCTACTTTCTGTTTGGTCTTCATGCAGTGCTTCTTATAGGTAAGTGCTCTATCCAGGGTGACGCCTAGGTATTTTGGTGTCTCACAGTGTTCCAGAGGCACTACTTCCCAGTTAAGTTTTAGGATTCTTGCAGTTTGTCTATTCTTTAGGTGGAAAGAGCAGGTTTGGGTTTTGCCTGGGTTGGGTTTGAGGTGGTTCCCCTCATAGTAAGTAGCAAGCTGTTCGAGGGCTTCTGATAGGTTCGACAGTTTTAAAGCTGTATGCTTGAGCGGTTATGGCGCAATCATCTGCATATATAAAACTTTCGGTGACTTGGGGGAGGGGCTCGTCATTGATATAGATGTTGAAAAGTGTTGGGGCCAGTACACTTCCTTGAGGGAGACCAAGTTTCTGTGTCCTCCACCGGATTCTCTGTCCCTGGAAGTCCACGTAGAATCTTAGGATTTGGAGGAGGTTTCCAATCAGTAAAGTTAGTCTATAGTCCCTACTCAGTGCGTATATTTTTCCCAAGAGCAGTCGGTGGTTGACTGTATCGTACGCTGCTGATAGATTTAGGAAGACAGCCCCGGTAATCTTCCTGTTCTCAAACCCGTCCTCTATATGTTGCGTTAATTTTAGCACCTGAGATGTGCAACATTTGCCCTGTCAGAAACCTGCTTGTTGTGGAATCAGTAGAGGCTCGATGGCGTCCGTGATTCTGTGCAGTATCATCCTTTCCAAAACCTTATACAGATGGCATAGCCTAAAGTTTTTGGGATCGTCACGTTCTTTGCCTGGTTTTAGGATGGCAATATGTTAATACTGGCAATATACATTAGTCGAACATTTTTGTGCGTATTCGTTGAGGGATCTTTTTATTTTGTAGTATTTTGAGAGTTTGCCGAAGGCTGCCCAGCATCGTTTTATTTCGACATCTATATTTCTTTTTCCCAATTGTATTTGTTGTCCAAGGTATATGTACTCCTTGACCTTTTCCATACATACATACATAGAGTCACGCCTTTTTCCCATAGGGGTAGGCAGAAACTACTTCCTTCCACTTGCTACGGTTCGTACACACATCTTTTGCTTCCTCTACTTTCATCAGTGCTCTCATACATGCTCTTCAGTTGTTGGTACTCTTGACCTGGCCTTTCTTCAAAACAATGTTGATCTGATCGAGATATGTTCTCCGAGGTCGACCTCTACCGATTTGCCCATTCACACTCGCCTTATAAATTTGTTTCGTCAATCTTCCTTCATCCATCCTTTTTACGTGTCCAAACCATCTAAGCATTCCTTTATCTATCTTTGTGACCACATCTTCTTTTACACCACAGCGTTTTCTTATCTCACTATTCTTAACTTTATCCAACCGAGTCACTCCGGCTATACTTCTCAGACTACTCATCTCCGCAGCATTAATCCTATTTTCATGCTTCTTCTGCCAAACCCAACATTCACTACCATACATAAGTGTAGGAACCAACACACCTTTATGCACCGCCAGACGTGCCTTTTTTGACACTTTCTGGCTATTCATAAAGCTATACAGTGCCCTATTCATTTGTTTTCCTGCCAACACCCTTCGCTTAATGTCACTGTCATACTTTCCATCTCTAGTAAATTTTGAACACAAATTCATTAACTTGTTCCACTCTTTCTCCCTCAATCGAAACCCCACAGTTTGTCATGCTTTCTTCTCTTTCAAAAACCATTACTTTCGTTTTGCTCACATTTATTTTCATCCCTTTGTTTTTCAGTGAATCATGCATAATATTAACCATCGCCTGCAACTCCTCTTCAGATAACGCTAATATGACTTGATCATCGGCGTAAAGAAGGCATTTGACGATCAAATCATTCATTTTTAATCCATAAGCACTCTCTTTCAGATCTTTTAAACAATTGTCTATGTATAAGTTAAACAGCCATGGTGAAGCCACACATCCCTGTCTCACAACTTTTTCGATGTTAAACCAGTCTGTGCAAGCTCCGTTTATCCTGACACAAGCAGTGGAATCCTCGTAAAGTGATTTCAGTGCTCGTATTAAACTACCACTCACCCCATACATAGACAATGTAGACCACAATTCACTCCTCACCACTCTGTCATAGGCCTTTTCCAAGTCTATAAAAGCGCAATAGACCTTCTGACTTCTAGCGTTTTCCAATTAACTGGATATTCGCTTTTAACCGTAAGTTAAACTATTTCCATGAATCTTTCGTTTAAAGTAAGACATAATTATTTATTGGCTTATTTACTACAATTATCGAAAAAAAAAAATGTTAATTTTTGAAGTAAAATTAATCTCTATATATTCGTTCAATACTCCGATCATTTCTGAGTTTACCCACCAAATCTAAGCTTAAAAATCCAACTGTTTCTGAGCGTAACTTGAATAAAAAATACACGATATTGAACGCCCACCTTCAAAATAAAATATTAAATAATTATTATCAAGTTAAACTAAAGTACTGGTAAAAAATACTAGACTTTTCGTGCGGAAATTGTTTGTCAATTTTAATGCTGTTAATAAGATAAAGACATACTAGGTGTTTTAAAGAGGTGTTGCTAAACTTGAAAGAGTTATAGAAGTGGTAAAAAAAATTCAAGTTTTTTTGATTTGACTTCTTAAAGTAGGATTTATCGTGGTACTGAAAAAAAAATTTTTACGTGTTGCACTCTGGGAGTGCCGGCAGAAGTGAAAACTTAAGTATTAACGTTGTGCGCCCTGCGCCGCCTAAACGAAACAGCCAGTGCAGGCATACATTTTCGCCGCGCCGTAGAAAGAGAGGGGGATACTCCCTCTCCTACGCCACGCCAGCTGTCTACTCTCCATCCGTCTTACGAATTTTTGATCAGGTCACGTGTCCTGACGCGAGTTTAACATTTTTTACCCATTACAAAAAAAGTGTACAACGCCGCTAAAGAAGTTTTTACTTCAAAAAATATTCTTTTTAATCTGAAAAATATTGTCTTCAGATTTCCATAGTTTATGAATAATGCATTATTTTTATTAACGCTTTATTATAAATCATATATTAAACATCAGTACCAGATTTGAATGTTTTCGATTTCTTTCTTCCGCTTTTTGCTTGATCTTCTTTCAATATGGCGCTTTTCTTCCTACCTCGACTTTTTCGTTTTCGGCTACCTCGTTTTCGGTTTTGTCGCTTTTGGCTACGTCGTCTACGGCTTCTGCTTCTATTTTTTCTTCGTCTTCGAGCCTCCGTTATCGGCAAACCAAAACCTAATTTAAACCTTCCCCCGTTCTCTTTGATCAAACCAGCTTTCAGTCCAGTTTTTAATGCTTTTTAACACAAATTGATGCATTTTTTAACGGCTTCTTGCACTGATAAATTATTTGATCTAAAATTTTGTCGGGGGGAGAACCATTAGAGTCATTAAGACACGCTATGGTGTCCATAACATCTGCTAAAAACGACACCTCTCCTTGGACCATTTTAATGCAGCAAAAGCAGAACTTAATCAATAAACTAATGAAAAGCACTTAAATTTTGAATTTAGCTACTAAATTAATTTGTCAAAATGACATAAAAAATGTACTTGAATTTGTCAGTTTGTTGAATAAGGTTGCCAAGTTACCAGTCAAGAAAAGTCGCATTTTATATTGCTCCAGTGAAATACATCCGTCTTACGAATTTTTGATCAGGCCACGTGTCCTGACGCGAGTTTAACATTTTTTACCCATTACAAAAAAAGTTCACAGCGTGCCATAAGAAGTTATCACTTCAAAAAATTCATTTTTATTTGTTGGTAATACTTAGTTTAAAGGTAAGGATCAGAATTAAAGGTTTTTCGAAATGGGTAAAACTAAATTCTGTCGAATAAAAAGTATTTTATTTTTTTGTTGGCTAAAGATTCACACCATGTCTGTGTTCAGTCGGAAGCCTTTGGTTCACATTAAATAAAGCACCCCAAAATTGTAGGCATAAATAAATGGTTAGTTTTTAAGAATACACGATGTACTTACTTATAATGAGATCGTCTCGGAGTTAAGGGCGATCCCTCGCTAATCTGCCCGAATTGAAGCGTATTCTGCCCGTTTACCCTGCAAGTATCTATTCTCTTTTTGGGCGGATCCTGTCCATCACCGGTCCTGACTCTCAACATAGAATCCGTCTCGTCTTCGCAAGCAGGTCTCCTTCGTTTTCTTTCCAACAATAAAAAATAAATGACCTTTTCCGTGTTATGGCTGGGACTTAATAAATGCTGAATTAATTTTTCTTTTTCTTTAAAACAACCGAGGCTGCAGATAGCCTGAAGTACGTCCGGATCGACCGCTTCCGTGGACGGCAGCACGTGAGTTTGAACGACTTCCATCATCGGCAGTTCCAATTCCAATTCACCTTTTCCGCCGGCCGTTACCCATGGATGTTTGTTGATTTCGGACAGCTGAAATGTCGGTATAATTAGACAAGAAATAAATGTTTCGACCTTAAATCGTCTGCCCATCTTTCGAGATAAGGCCAGTAACTAGCCGCTATCTACCGATAACTCTATCCGAAGGGAAAATCTTACCAAGTCCGGGCTTTAAAGATTCTAGGAGATATGAAAACCTTGTCTTCTAAATTACCATCATTAAGACAAAATGTCCAACTGAGAATGGTTGCGGTGCGCTTAACTCGATGGGTACGAGTTTGCTTTCAGTTTGGTCGATTAGTCGGTAGCATTACCTTTCACTCAGACACCAAGAATTGGTCGCCCTTTTGGCGGTCTCGACCTTCGAAACAACTGCTGAAATCGATCAGAAGAAGACACGTATGTGGTTTTTAAGTCACTTAATGCTAGAACGTGGGGTGAGTAACGCCTGATTACCACTCATTATGCCATAACCACGTATTTAAACCTTTCAACCAAAAAGTTTAAATCAGTGTACAGTTGCGGTTTAACTACAATGTGATGCCGAGAGTAGCCGGTAGAAACAGTAGATTTACAATTAGACATGCCTCATCTTTTATTCGTCACAATTATTAAACATAGTCATATCAAATATACTACATTCTCCCTTGCATTTAGTATTACAAAAGCTTTAACGTTTTATAACACAATAGTACTATTTTTTATTCAAATATCGTTTACTGCTATTAAGGTTAAATTGGTGATCATTGTTTAATTTTTTTGACACATTATCCTGCCATTTAGTAATCTTTACATACAGTTCTTTTATTTCAAAACCAGCCAGTCCAAATAGCTTTTGATTTTGCGTAAACGTAAGAAAAACAAAAAAAATGTCAAAATTTAAATTAAGGGGGAGGTTTAAAAATGTTATTTTGCTGTTTCCAAGTGGCGCCACTTTAACATCCCCAAGCCCTTCTTTAAAATATCAAATAGCAACCCCTACCTTGAGATAGATCAAATGAAAACCCAAAAAAAATGCAAATCAGCTATATAAACAACAATTTATTTTGCAGATAACATTAAACATAGCGAAATTATAACAAAAACTAAAATTAGTGTAATTAAAAACAGCTCCTTAAATGTATTTACAGTAACTGTTTAAAGTGGGCTCTGTTATTTTGTAGGCAATAATATAACCTATTATTCTTCTCGAACTCTTTGCAAAATTTCGCTAGAAAATCGTCTATATTTTTCAATTATTCTAATCTTTAGTTCTTCAATGTCTTCAAAAGGAGTTTTGTAAGTTAATGTTATTAAATAGCCCCACAGAAAAAAGTCAAGTCGTGTTAGATCTAGAGATCTTGCCGACCATTCTATAAACGCCCTTTTGTCAATCCAATGTAATGGAAATCGTTCATCTAGCCATTGTCTTACGGCTAGCGCTTTATGTGGTGTTGCTCCGTCCTGTTGAAGGTATATATTCTGTTCATCTAGCACCATATTTCCCTGTTCATTAACTTGTCTTTCTAGTGAGTAATAAGTGGATCAATTTAATTTTCTAATAATTGTAGGTACAATTTTCCCGTTAGGTTTTGGTCAATAAAAAGTAGTTCAATTATCTTATTTCCTAAAATACCAACCCATACATTGATCTTCGCTGGAAACTAAGTATTATTCAATCGAAACACGTAAGGATATTCGTCATCTTAGTACCTACAATTATGTTTTCCATCTAAATAAAACGTTGATTTATCACTGAAACAAATATTTTTAACCAAATTTGCGTCTACTTGTATTTTTTGGGACATTGTTTCACAAAATTTAATTCTGCGGCCATAGTGGTCTTCACTAAGAGGATGATAAATTTGCTTTTGTAACACTTTTTGTATGGAACCAACAAAAATATTTGTAAGTTTTGAAACTTTTGAAATGGAATGGGTAGAATCTACAGCAAAATGACCCAGTACTTTAATTTGTGTAGCTTCGGCGAAAACTCTCGAATAATTATTTTTTTATTACAGACGGATCCAGTTTCTCCAAATTTTCGTGTTAACTCTATAATAGTTTGGTGGCCTATATGTCTATCAGGATACCTTTCATTTAAAACTTGATCTGTTCTTTGAGCGCACTTGTTTTGATGACCGTAAATAAATTTTATTTCTATTCGTTCTTGCAAAAAATACACCATTTTAAAACAACTCGATGTTACAGCTACAAATAAAGGCTAATTTAACGTCACGAATAACTAACTAAATATACTATTTATATTTTTGAAACAAAAAAACAGTGACAAAAAATATCAAAAAAGTTGGCATGTATTCAAAAGTAAATAAATTAAACCCTTATTAGACATCCTCCTATCCAACAGTGGGTTAGGTTTTTGTTAAGGTCTCATGTTATTTCACAACATTTGTTGTTACTAGAACAATACATCTATAGAATAAATTGGTCTATATATGACTGACTTGCATTTTTCTTGGGTTTTCATTTGATGTATAATAAGGTAGGGGTTGCTGTTAAAAATTTTAAAGAAGGGGTGGGGGTGCAACTTGGAAAAAATAGAATAATATGTTTAAACATCTCCTTGGATTTGAAATCCGAGATTTTTTGTTTTTCTTACATTTACGCATAATCAAAAGTGATTTGGACTGGCTGGTTTTGAAATGAAAGCACTGTATAATGTTTACTTTTTATATTATTGCTACATAATTCTCAATTCATTAAAATAAACTTTTTAAAATAATTAAATTGTTTCAAAGTTAAAAATTACCACCCAATTAATTCACAATAATTTTTAAATGTACTAAGCAAAATTAAACTACGTAAGTGAACATAAAATTACTTCAAATAAACAGGTTATGCAGGTTATTTTGACTGTACATCACTATCACAGACAACAGACCGTTTTGTGAATTGTGCATTGCTAAAAATGTACCTATTGTTTTAACAGTTACACAATTAAGATCCAAATGCTTGGAAACAACTGCATGTTTGCAAATATTTAGTAGCTATATCTTGTATCTTGCTTTTAAATAAACTGCGCACAATCCGGAATGTTTATTACTGCTGTGTGTACAAACTTATAATATTTTGCGCAAAATGTAGTTGTTATTGAATTTACAATAGTTTTATGAAAGTATATCAAAGTTGTAGACATAGTTATTTGTATGTTTAGGCCGCGAAATACCTTTTTAACGTACCAAAAAAACAGTTATCGCCGAGGCCGCTTGCGACCGAGGCAAGATAATCATGAGGTCGTTAAAAAGTTTCGCGGCCATGGCATACACACTATTTTTCGTGCAATCGTTAAAATTATTAGACTAAATAATTGTAAATAAATATATAATTGCTCTAAAATCAACAGCAGTTCAATTTATTTAACAATATCACCGTGTGCTATGGAAATGATATGTTTCAATATATACAAAATATTTTGACAGTTCTTAACAAAACGCAAAATGTCTGATACTGAGCGATATTTTAGTACCTTCCACTCCTCCTGAACTTAAAAGCGTTGTAAATTCGGCGCTTTCCGTTTTAATACCCGAAAAATCTAAACGGCAGTACGAAAAATGTTACGGCGAGTGCTGAACATACGAGACAATATCGACATCAAGCAGTTTTCAAAATTAGTACCATTTCTGAAAAAAGGCAATAACCATTATTCAGAAACACTAGATGCAGTAATTTTAACTTCTGGAGTGAATATAAGTAATAATACAATTAATCTTAATATTTATCCTAATAAATAATATAAGTAGGTACTTAAGCATTTGTTGGTATTCAATAAAAAATAATCCTTGTCTTTGTAGCATTTTAGAAATGTCAAATTTGGAAGTGATATTCAAATTTGGAAGTGACGTTTAGTTTCGCGGCCGTTGCTATGGGTAACGTACTTACCGTTAGTCGTTTATCGGGATTGACTTCGATCATTCCTCTTAGCAAGCTTTGGCAGTTTGGTGGAACGAAGTGGGGAATATGGAAAACCCCTCGTTTTACTTTTTCCAGTAATTGTCGAAGATTATCGTCGTCAAAAGGCAAAGCACCGACAAGTAAGGCGTATAGGATGACGCCGCAAGACCACACGTCCGCTTTTCTTCCATCATACTTTTCTCCCTGTGTTACAACAATTAGAAACATTATAAGCTAAACAACGAGATTATTTTAATACGATCAAATTTTTGTACTATAAATTATTTAAGTAAATGAATTTGTGTACTTGGGTTCAAATTTAACGAAAGATAAAAAGTTTTACAGTGACATTGAGCGAAGGGTGTTGGCAGGAAAACAGATGAATGGGACACTGCATAGCTTTATGAACAGCCAGAAAGTGTCAAAAAACGCACGTCTGTCTGTGTATAGAGGTGTGTTGGTTCCTACACTAGTAAATGTTGGGTTTGGCAGAAGAAGCATAAAAATAGGATTAAGATGTGGTTACAAAGATAGATAAAGGAACGCTTAGATGGTTTGGATACGTAAAAAGGATGGATAAAGGTAGATTAACAAAATAAATTTAAAAGGCGAGTGTGAATGGACAAGTCGGCGAAAATATCTCGATCAGATCAACATTGTTTTGAATAAAGGCCAGGTAAAGAGTACCAACAACCGACGAGCAAGTATTAGAGCACTGATGAAAGTAGAGGAAGCAAAAGATGTGTGTAAGAGCCATAGCAAGTGGAAGGAAGTGGTCTCTGCCTACCCCTACGGAAAAAAGGCGTGACTATATATATGTATGTTGTCATTTTAAATACGAAAAACACAGATTTCGTTCGACTGGTCTTTTCAACATAGTCTAACGGTTAGGGTCAATTATCGATAAAACGACAGTTGTCATTTCAGTCCCATTACGTGTGATATTTTGGATAATTTAAGTATTTGTTAAAAAAATAATGGTAATAATCCTTATTTACAGATATTTGGGATTAAGTTTTGGTGGAAGATGAAAGATATATTTTTGTTACAAATAGATTTAGTTACGTTTTGATTACCATTTGGTTGGGACTTTTCGGTCAAGTAGAAAACATTTACCAAAGGATGTTACAACTACCAAACTAAAAAGAGGAGAGTTTTCTGCGAAGCAAACAAATGATGGAATGGTGGTTCTAAAATGGCACGACAAAAGTGATTTCAGAATGTTATCGACTAAAACTTCGGCTCTGAAGACAGTCCCTAGCCGAGCAGGATCCACCATCCTAAAACCGCTATGGAGAGTCAACTACAACAGTGGGAAGTCGTCTATTGAAATTAGTCATCAAATGACTACATACTATTCTGCGTTACAACGATGCACAAAGTGGTATAAGAAACTCATGTTTGAAATTATCTAGGGAACAATTTTAGTCAATGCACATTACTTGTATGATGAGAACTCGCAAAAAGCTGGCTGTCACCGAATTTCGTGAACAAGTGATTTTATCAATGATTTCAAAATATTGTGTGTAAGAATCGTTGCAAGTGGAAGGAAGTGGTCTCTGCCTACCCCTACGGGAAAGAGGCATGTATGTATTTATGTAGAAACAATATTGTTAATAACAATTTTTTTGATATTTTTCTTATAAATCCTATTGATGATTTTCTTTTATTGTATTATTTAATGAGTTTATTCAGTACAATATATTTATGTCAATTTTTTGAATACCCAAATGTTTTATTTTTATACAGTCTTTTTTTTTTCATTAGAAATTATTGGAGGCCAAACCCAAATACAGCACAGTAATTAACCAGGCCAAAGCTTGGTTTTCTGCATATAAAACGCATTGAATCCGTGTGTATTTAAGATACACAAACGTTTAAAAACAATTTGTTGGATGTATCTTTTTCGATACACAATGGCTTTGACAGTGTCTATTGCGCTTAGTGTGTTAAATGGGATTCTCAGCGGATTTAGTAAAGAGAATATACGTGATTTTTGCTAAAATTTGTTTGGACTCTTGACATTTTACGTATCGTTTTTCGTGAACTACAGAATACAGGACTATGATGGTTAATCTAACAGAAAAAGCCTACTTCGTTAGAAAGGAATACTGTTATCGAAAGAACATTGTTATTGGGCAGAAAAGCCAAGTATTGCATATTTTGTTCTAAACTCTTAAAAATAATAGTAAATTATTTCAAGCGGAGAAGTGTGACTTTTCATGGCGCGCCTAAGTTTATCGCTTTCACAAAAAACCCATATCATGAAAGAAAATCATGAAAAAGTCATGGAAAAGAACCACTTAAAAAAGGAAGAATTAAAAAAAAAATAACTGAAAGGTAATTACAAAAAAACAAATCAGAGTCAAGTCCGGCACACAAATCGATCTTGAACGAGCATCTCAAAGTTTTATTAAAAAATGTTTTTAATAAGCAAGCATCTTCAGGGCATAACTGATGGCCGCTGATCTCCGCTACATTAATCCTATTTTTATGCTTTTTCTGCCAAACACAACATTCCCTACCATACATAAGTGTAGGATCCAACACACCTCTATGCACAGCCAGACGTGCGTTTTCTGACACTTTCTGGCTGTTCATAAAGCTATGCAGTACCCCATTTATTTGTTTTTCTGCCAACACCCTTTGCTCAATGTCACTGTCATGCTTTCCATTCCTCGTAAACTTTGAACCCTAATATACAAACTCATTTACTTGTTCCACTTTTTTTCCCTTATTTAGAACTTCACAGTTTGTCATGCTTTCTTCTTTCTCAAATACCATTACTTTTGTTTTGCTTACATTTATTTTCATTCCTTTGATTTTCAGGGCATCATGCATAATATTAACCATCGCCTACAGCTCTCTTTTAAATATTTTAAACAATCGTCTATGTATAAGTTAAACAGTTATGACGAAGCCACACATCCCTGTTTTACACCTTTTTTGATGTTAAACCAGTCCGAGTAAGCTCCGTTTATCCTGACATAAGCAGTAAAGTGGTCCAAGTCTATAAAAGCGCAGTAGACCTTCTGATTTCTAGCCAAGAATTTTCAAATATACCTCGTAATAAAAAGACCTTATACATGCATCTCCTTCCTCTTTTAAATCCTGCTTGCATCCCATATTATCTTCTCAGTTTCATTCGTTACTCTTTTAATCAATATCTTTATGTATTCTCTTTTCAAATAAACTTTCGAAGTATTTCTTTCATCCCTGGCTGTTTTTATGGAATAGTTTAATATAGTTCTCGAAATCGTCAGATAACCTATCAAATTCATCTTTATCACTCCCTTTTTTCTTGCCACAATCTCTTTTGCCACACCCTTTAACCTTTTATACTCATTCTTTGCCTTGTTTACATCCTCTATCGTTGCCTTTTACGTTTTTTAATTATTGGTTTTTGTAGCCAGCCAATCCAGTCAGGCTTTTTTTTCTCTGACACTGCTTTTTGAACCTATACGCACATTTTCTCTAACTTGCATCCTTTCTGTCCATACCATCCACTTTTATACGCTCTAGTACACCACTTGATTCCTGTACACGATGCCGCCACCGCTTAAAAGACCTCTTATTCGGCTCATTACTAAGAAGTGTCAATACCTGCACCACATTATGCCCGAGTATCCATCACTTTTTTTTTAATCTTTGATCCATAATTACGAAATCAAATATACTTCTCTGGTATCCTTCTTGTCTTGTGTACAAGTGGATCCTTTTATGGTTAAACATTGTGTTTGTTACCACAAGATTCCACTTCAAACAAACTTCAAGTAGACTTTTTTGTTTTTTATTACTCTGTTGTCACCGTACATTCCCAGAACACTGTGATATCCATCACGCTTTACTCCTACCCAACTATTTAAATCACTCAACACACACTATCCCAAAACTCCCGCCTCTCTTTTTGGGCTTTTAAAAATTGATACCACAAAGTAGGTAGCAAGACTATGTACAGGTTAAAGCTCTCATGTACACAAAGTGCCAAACAATTGGGAGAAAATTGCTTAATAGGTGTAATTTGCCTAAGTCGACCAAAGATCAAAAACTTTTGTTGAATGAAATGTTTTATTACACAATCTACTAAGAACATTCAAAATATGTTTACAATTTGTAAAAATGTGACATTGTTACCATCTTCTTATAATATTCTTTATAATCTTCCAAAACTATATTCCGGACAAACCAGATTACAAAGTGTCGAGAAAAAAAAGTTTTTTTGAAAGCATTTAAAAATGTATAAATAGCATAATATGGAAAATATTTAAAATAATTATAATATTAATAATGTTTGTACCAAACACTAGAACAGGGACATAAGGATTCTCTCAGACAGCCAAGAGGCATTTCAAGCAATTGGAAGAAGTTGCCAAAGCAGCTCAAAGCTGGTAAGAGAATGCCAAATGTACCTGAGAAATTTGTCAAAGCACAACCGAGTTGAACTTGGGTGGGTGCCAGGACCCAAGGGTATTGAGGGCAACGAAACGGCAGACGCGCTCACAAGGCAGGGTTTTGCAGACCCGCTGCTGGAACCTGATTTCGGTATAAGCATAACAAAATCTGCTGTCAGGAAGAAGGCGTAGTCTAAGCTAACCTAGGCAGCAAAACCAAAGGTGGCTAAAAACTAATTTTTAATGTATATGACAAACTGCCAAAAGGCTATAGTACACAATTCTTTAAAATCAATTCCCAAACGTTTTCGGCAACATTGCCATTATCAGGAGAGAATTCTGGAAAGTGAATTAAAATTTATCGAAATTTTCTTTTTAAATTTCTCTATCAATAATTAACTACTTCAGCAATATTTAACATTATGAATTTCCCTCCATTTAATTTGTTTTAGTTGGTCAATACTCGTACAATGTCATATGTAATTTACAATCAGATATATATATATATATATATATATATATATATATATATATATATATATATATATATATATATATATATATATATATATATATATATATATATATATGTGGGTCGATTATACATCAAATAACAACTACTCCCCTGACTATATGTCGCGACAGGCATTGAATTATATCCGATGTATAATCGTGTATACTACCCCATCACAGGAAGCAAGATATACAGATGTTTGTTATGTAAAAGAAAGGGCTATTAAATTTATTTAATCACAGCCACCACCTATGTACCGGTTTCGGGATGTTGTCCCTCGTCAGCATAGGGCAGGTTTGATCTGAAATTAAATAAATTCACGGCTCCCGTTCCTACCCAGTACACATGACATCTGTACTTTTTAACAAGCACCACCCGGTAAGTAACTTTTAAGTAAGTAAGTAAGTAACTCATACAGCGATTTGGAGAATAGTAATGTAAAAATTATAGTAAACTGTAATGTTATTACAGTAAACTATGAAAGGTTTTTAAGCTTCGACAGCGTGAATAGTTGTAAAAATGTGTTACTGATTTTTTTAAAACGAGCTGACTTTTGCTGTATGAGTTACTTACTTACTTACTTAGAAGTTACTTACTGGGTGGTGCTTGTTAAAAAGTACAGATGTCGCGACTGGCGCTTTTTGATTGGTTCTTCATGTGTACTTGGTAGGAACGGGAGCCGTGAATTTATTTAATTTCAGATCAAACTTGCCCTATGCTGACGAGGAACAACATCCCGAAACCGGTACATAGGTGGTGGCTGCGATTAAATAAATTTAATAGCCCTTCCTCTTACATAACAAACATCTGTATATCTTGCTTCCTGTGATGGGGTAGTATACACGATTATACATCGGATATAATTCAATGCCTGTCGCGACATTAAGTCGGGGGAGTAGTTGTTATTTGATGTATAATCGACCCACACATTTATACCCATATTAAAATAGGTATCATACAGCGAAAGTAAGCTGGTTTTAAAAAAATCAGTTACACATTTTTACACCTATTCACGCTGTAGAAACTTAAAAATATTTTATAGTTAACTGTAATAACATTACAGTTTTTTATAATTTTTACATATATATATATATATATATATATATATATATATATATATATATAAATATATATACAGAGTGGAACAGCCAAATGGAATAAATTCGATAACGAATAAATGAGATCGTGTTGGGAAAAACGGGTGTTTCATGTGATAGTGGCCAATAGCAACTTTCTTATTTTAAATATAGCCCCCTGTATATTATTTATTTTTTGGATTCTTTAAAAAATTCTAGACATAATTCATGTAAAATGTCTTCTAACGTTACTCAACATCTCAGGCGTGACTGATCTAATCGCAAGCATGATTCGTCTTTTTAAGTCAATGTAAGTCGGGTGGTTTAGTTTTGTATACAATACTTTTGACATATCCCCACAAAAAGAAGTCTAATGGCATCAGATTAGGAGATCGTGCTGGCTATTCTATCGATCCGCGCCTTCCTATCCACCGATTTGGAAAATTTTGGTTCAGGTACTGCCGGACGTTGATTTGGTAATGGGGCGGTGCTCCATCTTGCTGAAACCATAGTATATTGACAGAAACTTGTGGGTTTGCTGGATCAGAATAAGAGTTTGTCAAAGTTGGCACGACATTATTTTGGCGCAGTTCTTAATATTTATCTCCATTCAAGTTGCCATCAATGAAAAAGGGACCTACGATTTGATTTCCAACAATTCCTGCCCAAACATTAACTTTTTCAGGATATCGCGTATGTTCCTCTCTCATCCAGTGAGAATTCTCATTAGACCAATAGCGGCAATTTTGACGATTAACATGACCGTGAAGTGTAAATGTGCTCTCATCAGAAAACAAAACATCTTCTAATTGGATCACATTGTTATTTAACATTTCCATCATTTGTTTACAAAATTACGTTCTACTGTCGAAATCGTCTTCCATGAGCTCCTGAGTTGGCATCATTTTATAGGGATGCATTTTACGTTCCTTTAATATTCGAAAAATTGATGTGTGGCTAATGTTGAAAAGTAAGGCTGCTTTTCGACCAGAATTATGTGGGTTTTCTTGAAACTCAAGCATAACATCCAATTTCGCATCATGGCTTAGTTCATTGGCAACTACTTTTTTTGTCTGTCTTACATGACCAAGCTCGTGAAACTATTTTTCTAGTTTGCTTATTGTTCCTAGGTATATAGGCGGTAAATTTGGAAATTTTTCGTGAAATAAGCGAGAAACTTCCATTTGTGACTTTGTGTTACCTCCATAACCAATCATTTGTAGAATGGTTATTTTCTGCATTTCTGTTAAATGAACCATTTTTCTAATATTATAACGTACAGTTAACGAAATTCAAACGACAATAGCACTGACACTGATCACAACTGTCATGCAGACAAACAACAAGTTGCTAAGGCTATGAGTTTTATACGAAAATAAACAAAACTGTTTTTTTATTTTTTTTATTTTATATTATGTAAAAGGAACGCATTAATGGTTTTTGCTTATTTTCTCAATATTAACTAAATGGGAAATAAGTATTGAGTGTAATGTAGCAAATTTGTGAAATAAAATAATTTTCTTTTTTTAATGTTAATTTTTGTAATACATCTGAAAACACTTAATATTTCCGAAACAGTTGAAGATAGATATGGGACATTGTACATAAATTATGTCTAGAATTTTTTAAAAAATCCAAAAAATTAATAATATACAGGGAGTTGTATTTAAAATAAGAAAGTTGGTATTGGCCACTGTCAAATGACACACCCTATATAATTATTTTTTTTTGAAAAAAGTGTTCATCTAAAAATACAAATCGAAGCGTTTTTCCCAACACGCTCTCATTTATTCGTTATCGAATTTATTCCATTTGGCTGTTCCACACTGTATACAATTTATTGTGTTCTATGTACTTCATGGTCATTATTTCTTGTCTTATAGCGGAGGTACCTAGGATTACTAGGTTTTCATTTTAAGTTTTTAAATATTATGTTAATCTTAACTCTTTCCTTACAAATAAGATGTTGATGAAAGGTTCATTTCCTATGTTTACCCTTTGTAAAGAATTTTGACAAGCGAGCTAATTTTTAAAAATACTAACGTCAACAATTTTCAACAACCTTAATTAAAAAAAAATTTTACGAATTCACTTTTCAGAATTCTCACCTGATGATAGCAATGTTGCCGAAAACGTTTTAGAATTGATTTTAAAGAATTGTGTACTATAGCCTTTTGGCAGTTTGTCATATACATTAAATATAACAAAGTACATACAACCTTTTTCTGGGTAAAAACTAATAACTTGAGGCACAGCAAGAGAATAATGGGGCAACCAAACCTCGCACTTGCCACTCAGGACTTGGAGATGGACAAGGAAAAGCTCAAGCTGTTAACAGGGCTCGTTACGAGGTAATGTTTTTGGAGAACCCAATATGCAGACTATGTGGAGATGGGAAGGAAACAGCATCCCACGTCATATTTGACTGTAACGATCTCACTAAGTGACGCAGCCTTTATAGGTATGATACGACTCAGACTGATGCAGCATGTGTTAGAAACATGATACTATGTTACATATTGTGAAAGACTTTCGCGGACATCGTTTATTGGTGAATGGTTTTTCAGATTTTTTGGCCGTCGTAGGTCTGAGTTAATACTCGACGTTTCGCCATCTCTAGTGGATGGCATCTTCTGGAGATATAATGTCTGCTTTTTTAAGGCTGACGGTTTATGACATTTGTATGTCATGATCGCAGGTTGTATACGTTTTGGTGGCCGGGGCATATTTGAGGGCTGTTCAGGAATTGGTCACGTTACGGAGATTCATTCTTTTTATTTTTGTAAGGAAGTAGCGTTGTATTTTTAAGTACAGGTACCCATGTTCTATTAATTTTAAGTGTTTCCTCAGATTTATTAAAGTTTTGCTGGTGTTTATGTATTTCAATTGCTTCTTTATAAAGCCTCGGGTAATATGCAGATGTGGTGCATAAAACTTGGGTGTCCTCAAATTTAATTCTGTGATCATTATTATTAATTGTGTGCTCCACGACAGCAGATTTTTCTGAAAGTCCAGGATCAAAGAACACAAA
Organism: Agelastica alni; assembly: GCA_950111635.1. Taxonomy (NCBI): domain Eukaryota; kingdom Metazoa; phylum Arthropoda; class Insecta; order Coleoptera; family Chrysomelidae; genus Agelastica; species Agelastica alni. The sequence goes on along the minus strand of OX467709.1, from coordinate 11,336,478 downwards.
GCCAACTGCCGTCTTGGACATCGCTGCAGTACTTTAACTCAGCGGAAAGCTTGGATTAAACAATGACAACCTCGCGAGAATAAGGACTAAACGAATAAGGAAACCATCATTACTAAGAATTGGATGTTGGAACATTACATCATTCAACAACAAAGACCAAGAAATCATACTTGAAATGAAGAAACATAAATAAGACATCTGTGCACTTTCAGAAACGAAGAAGAAAGGCAAAGGAAATAGCAGATATGAAAACTACATACTCATATACAGCGGCAAAGACAAGAATGAACGAGCGGTCTCAGGGGTTGGTATACTGCTACACGAAAGATTTGAAAGCCTAATCAACAACACTAATTACATTAACGATCGATTATTACATGTAACACTCGAACCACGGAAAGCGAAACAGCTACACATAATAAGTGTATATGCACCCGATACCAGCAAACCTCAAGCAGAGATAGATATGTTTTACCACAACTTGCAAACAGTTCTAGATGCTATACCCAAAGAGGATGAAATAATAGTGTTGGGTGATTTTAACGCGAGAATCGGCAACGAAGTTATACCTGGCATCAAAAACAGATGCACACATTTTACCCACACAAACTACAGCATAAATACACATTCGAAAACACACGAGGTCAAAGGTCAATCATCGACTGTATTATAACCAACAGAAATATTCACCCAACAACGATACAGGATGTGAGAGCTTTAACTTCCGCCAATGCTGGAACCAACCACCGTCATGTAATGGCAAAAATAAAAACAAACACCCAAAGATTCCGTAAAGAACCCACCGAAACAACGACCATAATGAATATAGAATCGCTATCTGAAGAGTCAACTAAATATCTGTACCAACGAAGATTAGCAGGGAAAATTGCCGCAAATTACATACAAGAAACTGACAACATAGAAACAGCGTGGACCAAATTAAAAAGCTCAAGAGCCATTGGCGCAGTTTGATTGGGAGATCGTAGGCAGATAATTTACTTAACAATGCCTGGTGCCAAACGCGGTCAAAGGCTTTAGATATATCCAAGGCTATTGCACGAGAGTCACCAAACTTTTCAATAGTGTTTGTCCAGAGCTGAGTGACATAAGCCAGCAAATCTCCAGTAGACCGAAGTTGTCGAAATCCATATTGTCTGTCATGAATTATCTCAAATTTCTCCAGATATTTGATGAGTTCTGTGTTAATCGCTTTTTCCATAACTTAGGATATGACTGAGAGCAATGCAATAGGGCGATAATTTGCAGGAATAGTCTTCTTTCCTTTTTTCGGAATCGGTTGGACTTTAGCGTTTTTCCACATGGACGGAAATACTCCTTTGCTGTATGATAACTTGAAGAGTCTACAGAGAACTGGGGTGAGCTCTTGAGCACAGGTCTTCAGGACAATTGTCGGAGTTCCATCTGGTCCTACTGCCTTATTAGAGTCAAGATTTCGTAGGATTTTCCTGATAGTGCGATGGCGGATAGTGACGTCAGGCATTGATGCGTTTATTCTAGGTATCGTTGGGGGTTGTTTTCCATAGGTGTCGAATTAATATAAAAATACATCCTGACTCAATGTGGAGATAACAGTAAAACGAAGCACGATTGCAGAATGTACAGGATGTTTATTCTTTTAGAGGAGGTAATGGTTTGGGGCAAAATCAGTATCGGAGGTAGGATTTGTCTTGCTGCAATATTTAAATGCTCTTAGGGCGCATTTTTACCGAAATCGGCATAGCAGATTGGCATAGCCGATCCCCAAAGCAGGATCTGTGGAAACGTGTCAATCAGCATTGCCGATCGTTTTAAAATGCGATCAATTTGCAAAACGAAGAACCACCAAAAGTCGGTCTAGATCAAAGGAAGCCGAGCCGAATCGAAGTGGTGGAAACGCGAAGCCGATTGGCACAGAGATTTTGGTGCGTTTCACTTTCACTTCTCTCGCGGAAGTCAAGGATTTATGTACTGCGTTGCGAAAATAATAAACTGGACTAACGAACAGGTTTCGTCCTTGATAGAGCTGTATCGTTCTCGAAATGTACTGTGGGATTGCAAAAGCTTTAAGGCTTTAAGTAAAAGTAACTAGCTTCCTTGATGATAATAGTATCAAACATTGCTATGGAATGCGCAATCACTGGACTCAAATCCAATAAAGCATGTATGGGACATGTCTCAACGAAGAGTTTTGAAAGATGGCAAGAATTTTCAGAACGGGCAACAATTATTTATCTAAGGATTTACAGAGAGCTAATAATCAAGGTGAACTATTTTATATTGAAATAAAACTTAATTTAAATTTGAGTATCACAGTTTTTTTTAGTATTAAATAAAATACTTTTTAATAAAAAATAGATTGTGGTTTACATATTTTTTTTTTATTTACTGGAATTTATCAACTGCAAGACCTTAACTTAGCTAAAAAATTTCTGCTCAGAATATTATTTTCATGTGGGTATTTCTTTTAATGTATTTGTAAAAACTTAAGGACGACCGTTGTAATGTCAGAATAATCAGACAAAAATGGATCCGCTTGTTGTTGTTTGTTAAAGACATCATTAAATAAACATACCCTTATAACTTCTGGACATGCGTAATGAGGAGATCCACAGCTCGTTTCCAACATAGAGCCCATAGGCTGTAAAGAGGCCATTCCAAAATCGGCAATTTTTATATTGTTTTTCTCGTCTAAGAGAAGATTTTCGGGTTTCAGATCTCTATGACTAAAAAAATACAAACATTTATAGTTGATTTTTTTAACAAATTAAATTTGTAAAAATAACTTTCGTTGCGACCACAAGCGATGACTTTGTGGAAGGGGGGTAACGAACGTCGTAAGTAAAAAAATTTGAAAACATTTCAGATCGATTTTCGAAGTAATAATCACCAGTACGTGTACAAATATTAATTTTTTTTCGTATTATATTTAAATTCCAGCTTACCATATCGAATGGCTATGGCAAAAGTCCAACGCTGAAATTATTTGTCTAAAAAATCTTCTAGCTTCTTTTGGTGTAAGTCTTCCTTTTTTCACTAAATAATCAAAAAGCTCGCCACCAGAGACGTGCTCTAATACCAGGTACCTGAAAACACATAAATATTTGTCTTTTTTTTGTTAAAAATAACGCGGAGTAAGAGTACTAGTATGTAGAACTTAAGAGGAAAATTAATTACCCTATATATTGATAAGATTTTTAGTTCTATCTTGGGTTTGGCGATTAAAACTCTCGATCCAATAACAAAACAATGTTTATTTCAATACAATAAATTCTACTTTTATTAACCACTTAGATATTCACTTAGCTATACAACTTTTACAATTCGTAAACACATAAGCTAATACTGAATTCTTCCGCTCGCTGTCCCTTTCTTTATATTTGAACGAATAACCACGAGAAGGGTCCAGTTATTTCTCGAATTATCCATTGTCTTCTATGCTCATTAACTATGCACCCTAGATTCGGTTGTAGCCACCAGAGACGGATTTAGTAAATTCGTAACAATATCTTAATAGACATGAACATTAGTATCTTAAGCTGCTCGGTGTCATAATAAATACTTCCATAGCAACTTGTGGACCATATTGACTATGATCCTTAGAGAATGGTCTAGGACCGGCAAATAGCTTTCTTCTGGATACGATTAAATTGCTGCAGGTCGAATGACAAAGGAAATACTCCTTTGGGGACTTTATTGACACATTTAACAAAGGGACTTTGAAATTTACTCCTGAGAGCATGATTCAGAATTGGGAAAATAGAATCCAGTAGGTTAATGATGGATGCGAAGCAAACAGCAATTTAAACTTCGTTAAAAAGAGCATACCGACAGAACTTCTTACAGTTTTTATAGGCGCAGTCGGTAAAGAGACTATGGAAAATAACTCCTCAAAGCAGTGTTCATTAAAAAAAGATTGTAAAGATTGTTTGTCTAGTTTGTGTAGTCATCTTCTGAATAGGCCAGTAAAAATAGAATTTAACCTCGCGCTAAATTTCCGATCCAATTTTTTTTTATAAGGTTTAGGGTCACTCACTGAGCATAAAATCACAAAGTGCTGACAGATCCAGGTGGAGCTTCGATCGCAATCTTAAAGAAAAGTTTTTGGCCGATATCTTGGAAACTATGCACTTTAGAGCAAAAGTTATTAAAACTATTGTTGTAGAAACTAAAATTTCGCATCTTTTATTATTTGTAATTTTTTTGGAAAACTTACTTACGCTCGGCGGGTACCTTATTTTGTTCGTAAGTAGCAGACGCGTTAGCCATCCAGCCGGGATCCGAATGAGCCCAAACGCTAGCGCGTATGTAGCAGACGTATTAGTCCTGACGAACTAACTCGTCTGCTACATTGTCACGTGCCTATTTTTTTTCCCTTCTACAGTTCCCTTATTAATTAATTTCGTATTCCTTAGGTACTCGTAAGTAGGGTTGCATACCGTATTTTGTTGTAACTTAAATATATCATTCGTTGTAAATAGTGTTGCATACCTAGTAGTGATAGAATTCGATTATTAATGGCTGTGACATTTTTGTTAATCGATGGAGATGGAGTCGCTTGGTGTCAGTCGTCGAAGCCGGGTGGTGGTGAGAGTTTTTGGATTGATTTGATATTAACACGTGAGCAGAACCTCTACGGTTTTTTCTTTCATATCTGGCTGTATTCGGGCCATCTTAATTGGATTTTGAAGAAAAACCATTTAATTTTTAACTTGACCATTCTATCTTACCTTTGTTGCTGATATTTTGGATTTTGGTGTCGAGTTAAAATAACCGCGTGCGGGATCTGATGGAGGGAAGCCATTGTTAAGTAGCAGATGCTGTTCCATAATTCAAACAGGCCACAGGATTAGTGAATTCGCATACCCAAAGGTTACAAGTGTTTTATTTTAGAATATTTAAACGACGTGATTTGTTTTTTTTTGACACCACGATTAAGTTTTGTTTTAATTTATTAATATGGTACACTTGAAAACTATTTATTGCATTGGATAATATGCCAAGGCTGAACTTTGATTAAAGTAATATTCTCAATAGTTGTTTGTGTCCAAGTAAATATATTTTCTTCATACTTATTTGTAAATATCCTACAATTTTGATATTTTAAAGGACAACCATTGTAAAAATATTTTTAAATAAGCTCGATTGTGTTAACAGTGTAAATCTTTATGTAACCGGTAATAACGTGAGTAAATTAGCAACCGTACGTGAACGTTGATGAAGTATTGTTAAAAAGTTGCCTTGTATACGTTTTTTTGGTAACCTGATAAGGTTTGTTATTCTTACCTTTGTTTTAATTATTTTATGGAATCGTAAACTTTGGATTTTTGATTTATTGTTGTCTTATAAAGTTGTAATTTTTGAAGTTTCGTTTTATTGTGGCTGTTAATTTTGATAATATTTGTTATAATTTTATTATTGAACTGTGTACTTTGATTTATTGTAGGAGTAAAGTATCTAATATATTTTAGCTATAATTTTATTTATTTAGTTCACCATAATCTCAGTTGTTTATCGTGTGGCTCTGCTAGTGCCTATAGGACCTAGGGGTTTCCGGCTTGAACCGTCTAAGTCAGTGGCGCAGCTCACTTTTATTTTCTTTTTTTCTTCTACCCTCTACGGCTGAGCTCGGGTATAATTTGCCAGTAGAGAGACCGCTGGCAGAGTACTCAATAGAGAACGAAAAAGACGTGGCAACATAATATACACACATGCATGCATGCGAATCTGTAGTCCTTCCAAATGCACCAGTGAATTATTTATTTTTATTGTCAGTTGACGATTTCATCGTGAAGAAGAAACACCTATTTTATATTATTGAAATGATGGCGATCCATAGTAGTGTATTTCCGTCGTGCTCCAAGGACAGCAGCAATTCACATATACACATTGAAACACCATCAATGGAACAAGCATCGGGAAAAACAGTTGAAAGTGTTGAAAAATAAGTTGGGGACATGGAACAAACATTTGTGCCTTCTGCAGAAGAAGTTGAGGATATGAAAATTAGGTGGTCGGAATTCTCACAAAATGTAACGAACAATTTAGTGGACGATCCAGTGCAATTTTACCCTGCCATAAACACATTTTTGAAAAATGTGGAGAAATATGCGAAAACAAGCAATTCACTGATTAGCGGGACTACATACGGCTTTCAAATATAATGGTATTCCAGCGAAACACAAAAAAAAATAAACGACTTATCTCCAGAAAAGGGAAACACATTCCTATTCAACCAACTTCTCTTGCTAGAAGGAAAATGGGAGGGAAAAGGAAATCGGGTAATAAGATTAAAAAAAAAGCGCCACATTCTTTGCAAGTATGTGTCGATCGTAATATTGGTCTGGGAGAAAATAAATTCAGGAAATAATTTCGAGGATTATATTCAAATTTTCATTATCTGATCCATCTCTAGATTAATGTTGATTTTTTCATTCAATTAAATCGTCCAAATTTGATCAAACTACATATCTGTGATGTCATCAATGTCGTCATGTCAAACAGCAGGTGAAATTTAATTTGACATGTTGGGTGAAACATTTAGGTTAGGTTGTTTGTTTTCGTCAGGTTTTCATTTTTCATCAGTTATTATTTTTCTGCCAATCTAAATTAAAAAAATTATTACATAGGACTATTTTGAATGATTATAGGAATCTTTTGTCTTGCTTCAATTCCAAATTCATGCTATGGGGTTTCCCCTCATTTCTGCATGTATACCTTTACACATAATTATTTGTGTTTGTCTTTTCACTATATGGCTTGATTTTATTCATTAAAAAGCTGAAACATCCTTCATCCATCCTTAGGTAGTTTCTGAAACTATATTGGGATTTTCAGTCTGACTTCATTAAAAATCATAGGTAGGACTTTCCTACGAATATTTTTTCTTTGAAGCCATTGTCTTTTCCATATCTCCCTCTTCTTTTTATCACTCTCTGTATTACAACTATAGCACAAAATATCATGTAATAAATTTTAATTTAATTTTTCATAGTGATTTTTACCATCATAAAAACATTACCAATATTTTTGTTCAAAAGTCTTCAAATCGTGTGACCAGGATTTCTTGACGTTTCAAACCATTTGAGTCAAACAGGCAAGAATGACGTTACATTCGGACGCTGCCGATCCCGCTTGAATGGCTAACGCGTCTGCTACTTACGAACATGCCACCCGCCGAGCGTCAGCATTTTTACAGGTCCTATAGCTCAAAAAGAAAAAAAAGCTTTAAACAAAAGTTGTAGAAAATAAACTGATCTTTAAAAATGGATGAATGCATTTTATTGATTAATCCAATATTTTAAGAAATATTGGCCGAAACAGAAAAACCGGTTCATTATATGGGCCAAAAATCGTAAAAAGGAAGTGTTACAAAAAAATTTACGGAAAATAAAAAAATAAAATAAATAAAAAAATTTTATTTTCTATAACAATAATTTTATAACTTTTGCCCTAAAGTGGATGGTTCCCGAGTTATCAGCCAAAAACTTTTCTTCAAGATTGCGATCGAAGCTCCACCTGGATCTGTCAGCATTTTGTAAATTTATGCTCAGTAAGTGAAACTTAACCTTATAAAAAAAAATTGGATAGGAAATTTAGTGCGAGGTTGACCAAAAAACGGTTATTTTTACTGGCCTAGAATGTTCAGCTACCTAAGAGACGATTAAGGCACATCTTTTTAATTATAAGAAGTATTATTTTGGATTTATTTACTGGATTATTTTAAAAATAACGTTGTTAAATTGTAACCATATACAGTCTGGATAAACCAAATGGAATAAATTCATTACTTTAATTATTGTTTATACTTATACAAATACAAAGTCGGTAGAGGTAGACCTCGGAGAACATACCTCGATCAGATCAACATTATTTTGAAAAAAGGCCAGGTCAAGAGTACCAACAACCGACGAGCATGTATGAGAGCACTGATGAAAGTAGAGGAAGCAAAAGATGTGTGTAATAAACGTAGCGGAAGTGGAAGGAAGTGGTCTCTGTCTACCCCTATGGGAAAAAGGCGTGACTTTATGTATGTATGTATGTACTTATACAAATACCCGAAACACGTCAATTTAAGATTTTTGAATTTAAGGTTATAACCTCAAAATTTGTAAATGGAAATTAGAAAAACATAAATCTTGGAGACATTAAAACCGCTCGTCTCAAACGTTTTGGCAACATTATAATCTTTAATAAAACTGTCTTCTTACATTATTCATCATATGTGGTGTAACTGACATAAGCGCAAGCGCTATTTTTATTCTTAGTCCTAGATCTAGTGGTTTAGTTTTATATATTATATTTTTCAAATGTCTCCATAAGTAAAGGTCTAATAGCGTAAGATCAGATCATCATACTGGTTATTTTATCAATCCTCGCCTCCCTATACACCGATTTGAAAATATCAGGTCTAGGTACTACTAAACCAAAAAATTTAGCTGACTTAAAAGACACAATACTGCTTGCGATTAGGTCAGTCACACCACATATGTTAAATAACGTTGGAAGACAGTTTTATTAAAGATTAGGATGTTGCCAAGACGTTTAATGCGAGCATTTTAAACATTTACATTAAGTTCATGTTTCGTTTTTGATTTTTATCTTTTTCTTATTACCAATCCTGATCTGTTTCGAGTAGAAATTTGTGCCTACTTGGAAATTCCGACCACACGCTTATCTCCACTACCTGTTCTTTCTTAATACCACTGGCATTACAATACAACAGACTGTGATAATCTTTGTCTTTTTTTTCGCCTTTTCCTGGGATAAAGTGTGTTTCCCTTTTGAAGATTCAACACAATGTGCCGAGTTAACTTCTGATATTATTATCATGTTAGGAATTCAAACTCACGAACCCAACACGGCCAAAAGAGTATTATCTAATAAAGCCTGGTTTAGCAGAAACTATCGCCTTAAAACGGGCAGCCACGAATCCACAAGAAAAAGTGAAAATCTCTCCCATTTCGTTTGCTAAAAATTCTGACCTGGATTCATCTTCAAAAAAACTCTCGAATATCACTCCCATTGATTGTCATATGCCTGAGATGATCTTTCATCAACGCACTATCAGACGCATTCTGTTAGGTCTTAATACCAATAAAGCCGGTGGATCTGACGGCATCTCACCGATCGTTATCAAGAAATGTGCCCCCGAACTAAATTGCGCGAATACAACAAATTTCTAAAAAAGGAAAAAAGACCTTAGGTAGCAAGTACAACCTATTGCATTGCTATCTATTATATCAAAGGTCATGGAGAAGGCTATTAACATCAAGATTACGACATACCTAAAACGCTTAGGCATTGTAAACGATGGACAATATGGTTTTCATCATCATAGATCAACGGGCGACCTACGTTTATATATATATATATATATATATATATATATATATATATATATATATATATATATATATATATATATATATATGTATGTATATAAATGAAAAAATGTTTGTCTGTATGTCCTTCAAAAACTCCTAAACAGCTGGAGCGATTGGGATGAAATTTTCAGAAGTTGTTTTATACATACCAGGGGTGGTTTTGGTGAAAAAAACTTTTGTGTCAGCACCCCTAAAAAAGGGGTGGAAAAGACATGGAATATAAAAACTATTAAAAACTGCTGATATTAGTGTCAAACTCATATTCTTCGGGGACGATGAATTTAAAGTGACATTCTCAATAATGTTAGCACCCATACAAAGGGGGAGGGAAGGAGATGGTATGTAAAAACTACTAAAAACGCTAATATTTGTGTCGAATTTATAGTTTTTCGGGTTGCTGAGTTTGATAGTGATATTTCCAAAGCAGGCAAGCCAACGTTCGGGCAGGAAAACGTCTGCCGGGTCCACTAGTATTATTATTTCAGGCGTAACTGAAATCATCAATCTCGATACTCAGAACTACTATTAGCAATAATTTTTTTTGAAAATAACACGTGAGGTCTATTACTGAAAGTGCCTTACAAAGGCTTAGTTTTCTGTTTCGAGCTAAGAGCTATTTCTCTTCACATCAACTTATGATCTATGAGACACGTATACGACCTGTTCTACAATACTGTTCGAGTGCATACAATAAAGTTTTTGGATTCCGTCTAAAAACGAGCAATTCGTCTTGTCGATGATGTTTCTCTTACTTCTCTGGACGCCGCAGAAATGTCCATCTTTATTTTACAGATAGTGTTATGGCCGTTGCGCTTTATAAATATCCTCGGTCCTTTCACTATTGGTAGTTTTCTCGAGATTGACCCAACTGGTTCAATCATCGCACCCTTTTACTTTCCGACTTGCCCGAACATCTGTATTTTAGGGCTCTTTCTTTTAACGAGCTGCCAAGCTTTGGAACTTATTGCTAGCGGAAGTTTTCCCCGAAATATAAATAGTCTTTATAAGTTCAAGAGGAATACCAATTCCTACCCCTTTCTCCCATGGTTCCCACCGTGGTTCCTGGACATTAGAGGATTCTCCTTTTCGTAATAAAAGAAACATTATCAATAATTAAACATTATTATTAATTTAATGTGATGTTGAGGAGCGATAGCGTACCAGACGACTGGTGTAAGGCAGTTATCGTACCGCTTTACAAGTGCAAAGGTTCGCAGCAGGACTGTAAAAACTACCGAGGTATTAGTTTAGTTAGCATAATCGGCAAACTGTATGCAAAGATATTAATTAAAAGATTGACGAATGAAACTGAGAAGATGATTTGGGATGTGCAAGCAGGATTTAGAAGATGAAAAAGATGTATTGTTTGGGTCTTTTTATAACGAGTTACATACATACATAAAGTCACGCCTTAGACAGAGACCACTTCCTTCCACTTGCTACGGTTCTTACACACATCTTTTGCTTCCTCTACTTTCATCAGTGCTCTCATACATGCTCGTCGGTTGTTGGTACTCTTGACCTAGTCCAGCGGTTCTCAAACTTTTGTTATTCACGCCTCCTGTTTTAATTTAAAAAATGTTGCGCCCCCCAATCCGTAGACCTAGGAATTTGGACTAAAATAGGCAACATTGTCTCGTCGAGAGCGCCAAAGATGCTGTCGGAAAGTTCGCGGCGTTCGTGCCACGTATTCAAGCTTCCTGATCTTTCTCGAACTGTCTGAACGCGACTATAAATACAGAAGCGCACATACGGTATTCTCAGTCTCTCAGTGAAGGTGTTTTAACACTAAGCAAGCATTATTGTGAAGTGTGAGTGTATAACTAGATGTATAAATTTTTAAAACGAAAACTTGAGGATGACGGGGCTTGTACATCGACAGGTTCAGGTGGAAATTGTCCGAAATTTAAAACAAGAAAATATGACCCATCATACCTAAATTTGGGCTTTACTAGCCTTGAAGTAGGTGGCGAAGAAAAACCACAATGCGTTATCTGTTTAAAAGTATTGGCTGCAGATAGCATGAAACCAAATAAATTACAGAGGCCTCTAGAAAGGCTGCACAGAGAATATGTCAATAAACCGCGAGATTTTTTTGTGGAGAAACTCAGATTATTTAAAAAACAAAAATCCAGCTTCCATAGAGTACTGGCAGTAAATGAGAAGGCTCTCTTGGCATCATATAAAGTGGCATACAAAGTAGCTAAATGCGAAAAACCGCACACTATTGCAGAGCAACTTATTTTACCCGCTTGCAAAGACATTGTGGAAATAATGTTTGGTGAAAATTTTACTTCACAACTTAACAATATTCCTCTGTCAAATGATACAATCTGTCGACGAATTAACGATATATCAGTTGATATGCAGCAGCAGCTTGAATCTGAGCTTACTGGAAACTTGTTTGCTATACAACTTGACGAAGCAACTGACTCTAGTAATGATTCCCATTTGATTTGCTACATTAGATTCTGTCAATGTTCTAAAATATGTAAAGATTTATTGTTTTATAAACAGATTGAAGGAAGAACTACAGCCACCGAGTTGTTCAAGATTACAAATGATTCTATTACTAAAATGAATTTGATATGGAAAAATTGTGTTGCGATTTGCACCGATGGAGCTCAAGCCATGTCTGGTAAATACAATAGTTTACAAGCGCTAGTAAAAAAGGAATCTTTAGAAATTATCTGGACGCACTGCATGATACATCGGGAAGCGTTAGCATCAAAATCTAAGCTAAGCCCTGGACTAAACATGATTTTTACAGTAGTTATTGAAGTTGTTAACTTTATAAAAACCAGACCACTAAAAACAAGGATGTTCTCTGTTCTGTGTGAAGATATGGGAGCTTAGCATCAATCTTTGTTGTTTTATTCCTCATCCAGATGGTTGTCACGCGGTAAGACGGTTAAGCGTGTCTTTGAATTAAGAAGTGAAATAGCGATATTTTTAAGCGAGGAAGGTCACAAGCATTCAACAGATTTTTTCGACAAATTATTTTTACTGAAGCTTTCTTATTTAGTAGATATTTTTGAAAAACTTAATATACTTAATCTTCAGCTGCAAGGAAAAGACGTAAATATATTTGATTTAAGTCAAAAGATTGATGTTTTTGGTAAGAAATTGCAGTTATGGCATAACAAATTGAAAGAAAACAGTTTGGAAATGTTTCCCACATTTTGCTATTTTGTGCAAGATTCCCCATTGGAAGATATTCATAAAGCTGTGATGCTAAAAACCATAGGAAGCCATTTAGAAAACTTAACTGAGAATTTCAAGCGATACTTCTTTGCAGAGAAAGATATCAAGTTGTCAGACTGGAGCTGGGTTTTAAATCCATTCGAAAATAGACCTGTCGGACTATCACTGCAAGAAGAAGAACAACTGATAGATATTTCAACAAATCCCTTACAAAAATCAAACTTTGTTAACAAATCTCTAACAAACTTCTGGACTGAACTTCCGAACGACTACTCCGTTATAAAAGCCAAAGCGCTTAGAATTCTGTTGTCTTTTCCAACATCCTACCTTTGTGAAACTGGATTTTCTGCACTTGCTGTCGTGAAATCTAAATACAGAAATAAACTTCAAGTAGAAAATGAACTCAGAGTGGCCATCTCTAACATAGAACCAAATTTAGAGAAGTTGTGCCCCTTAAAACAAGCTCATGTTAGCCATTAGTCCTTAGAATGTTTCTTTGTCATCATTAAGTAAGTAAAATTTCAATAAAGATTTTTTAAAAATCTATCTGTAGCATTTTATCATTACCATTTTATTTTTAATCTGTACTGCGCCCCCCCCCCCAATCATGTAAACGCGCCCCCCTTAGGGGGCGCGCCCCACAGCTTGAGAAACGCTGGTATAACCAGAAGATTATTAGCGCCATACACACCACAACAAAATGGGTTATCAAAAAAAAAAAAACAGAACGCTGCAAGAAAAAGCAAGATGTATGCTAATTGAATCGAATTTAAAAAAAAGTTTTTGGGCTGAGGCAATAAACACGGCTAATTATATAACAAACCGTTTGCCAACTAAAGCAGATGATTACAAAACGCCATTCGAACTATGGGTTGGGTATGTCCCGTCTTTTAGACATATCCACCAATTTGGACTAAAAGCATTTGTCTTAAATAAAAGAAACAAGAATAAATTTGCTCCAAATGCTCAAGAAGAAATTTTTCTTGGTTACCGAATTTGGTTAAAGGAGCAACAAAAAGTTGTGATTAGCAGAGACGTAAAAATACTTAGCAAAATGTATTATGATACGGAAAATGTTCAAGATGATTCTAAAAGTGTTTATACTAAAGGTAATCAAAAGTACTTAGAAATATACGAAGAAAGTCCAGAAATAAAGGAAACAAAAACAATCAAAATCAGGAAACCCGAAGTCATTGAAAACTCTCCCACTCAAGTAGAATCGTCAGAAAACGATGAATGTAAAGATTTTTATAATGATAAAAATGAAGGAGCAAATGAAGTCATTGTATCTAAAATAAAAGAAATACCTACTACAAGTGGAAGACCTCCAAGTCATCGGAAATTACCTGCATGGGCGGATGATTATGAGATGGAAAATAATATGCAAGTAACCGAAATCGCTTGTTTAAATGAAAATAAACATGATGAGGCACGATACAAAAGAGCTCACATTAAAAATGGCAGCAGATATTTTTACTAAAGGTTTGCCTGGACCTCGTCTTACTGAACTACTACTATGTTTTGTATAGTTTAAAGTTATAAAATAGTTTCATAAAGTTATAAATACTTTTATTAATGATATCGATATAATATATAATAATAAAAATTACATCGATTTTAAGAAAGCTTTCGACAAAGTAAAACATGACAAGTTACATTAGCCACTCGTCAGTAAAAACATTGACTTGGACGATGTGAGAATAATTAGCAACCTATACTGGGACCAAAGAGCGAATTCAAAGGTAGAAAACCAACCAACAGAGGAAATGGAAATTCGCCGGGGTGTACGACAAGGATGCATCCCATCGCCAATACTATTTAACCTTGCAAGAAGAATCGGTAGGGGTAGTTATTAACGGAGAGGTTAAAAATAATATGCGATATGCTGATGACACCGTCTTGTTAACGAGCAATCAAAGAGACATACAACATCTTCTAGAAAAATTAAAAGATCGATGTAACGAATACGGTGTTAAGATAAATCTTAAGAAAACCAAGTTAATGGTGGTTATTAAGTTCCCCCAAAACCACAACTATATAAACGTGTCAGCAGCAAACATCTTAATAAAGAATTTGTAGTCATACAAATACTTGGGAGCCTGGATAGAACAATCAGGTGACCAAACAAAAGAAATAAGAACGAGAATAGAGATAGCCAGGTCAACATTTACGAAAATGAAAAAGTTGTTCACCAGTCGAAATATCAAGATTGGACTTAGGATGAGGATGCTGCGTTGTTACGTGTTTTCCGCGCTTTTGTATGGAGTAAGGCATGGACTCTCAAGAAGAATCACACGGACAAACTACAAGCCTTCTAGATGTGGTGCCACAGTAGAATGTGGCGTATCCCCTGGGCAAAAAAGATCTTTAATGTGGTCCTAAATCGGATAAATAAGGAATGTGAAGTCATTACCACCATAAAAAAGAAAAAGCTTCTATTTCTAGGTCATATACTGAGAGAGCACAAATACACACTTTTCCAGCTGATAGTTCAGGGAAGGATTGGTGGAAGGAGGAATATTGGAAGACGTCTTGACTTAAAAACATAAGGGACTGATTTAATTGTAGCAATGTTGAACTCTTCCAAACTGCAGTCAATAAGGTCCAGATAGCTGTGATGATAGCAAACCTCCGATAGGAGATGTACTATAAGAAGAAGAAGAAGATAAGGATAAAACGTATTTATCTTAATAATGTTACAGATGGATCCCACACTAACATCATGGTCTAATGTAGTTTTAAGAATGGATGCCGTAGGATTTTCTACAAAACGTTCAAGGATTTTTTATCATTAGTTACGGTCTTTGGTCGGCCAGTTTTAAGGCGATTTTTAGTTGAACCCACTTCTTCAAAAAGATTTTCCAATTCTCCAAACTGCACTTTTGGTAATTTGGTTACGATTTAGATATAAATCATAAGATTATTTACAGTCACCGTTACCTTTTACCATAAGAATGATTATTCTTTCCTGTTCCGTAAACATACTTAAATGTTAAAATTAATTACTTACAATAAACACCTTTTACTTATAATAATGAAAAATAATGTATGACATTTGGAATTATAAATGGTATTATGCGGTATTAGTAGTTGTATTTGTAATTTAATAAATTATGAAAAACTAAAAATATATACAGGGTATACTATTTAAAAAATTATGTCAATAAGTTATTTTGTAGTAACGGCGCACCTATGCAGATGACCTGAGTTATTTGAAAAAACTTTAATTCAACATTTTTTTTGTAAACCCAATATAAATTAAAATATTAGTAAGTAAGGTTACTGTAATAGTAGGCCTAATAATTAAAATAATAGGTTAGGTTAGGTTTCATGTGAGTGGGGTGTGGACGCCCCTCCACCGCGACCCTTAGTAGATCTATTGTGGCTCACCCCTAGAGGCTACAGTTCACCGCACAATCCAGCCCTTCTTACGAAGTTCATGGTTGTATAGGGTGAGATTTTTTTAAAATCGGTAGGTTCTAGGTTAGTGTAACCAAATATGTTGAACCTTATTCTTCCCAGGCCGGGGCATGAACATAGTATATGTTCAGCAGTTTCGTCTTCCACACAGCAGAACCGACAGTCCGTTTGTTGGTTCAGATCTATCTTTTTGAGGTGGTATCTTAGACGACAGTGTCCCGTAAGCAGTCCTGTTAGAATACGCAGGTCATGTCTGCTCCATTCTAGGATCTGCTTAGTTGTGTTTCTCGAGGGTTGTAACGGTAAAAACGCATTCGAGTGGGTTAGCCCTGGTATGTCGGACCAGTACGTGAGTATTTTCCTCTCCGCCCAGTCCGAAATAATTGTTTTGGCGGCACTTGTGGTGACTCCAAAAACCGGTTCTGGTCCAGTGAACGCAGATTCGGCCCCCTGTTTTGCAAGGGTGTCGGCTTTTTCATTTCCTTCCACCCCCTGGTGCCCAGGTACCCAAAGTAGGGTGCCACGTCTTTTTTTGGTTCCCTAAAGAGTACTCTGCTAGTGGTCCCTCTACTGGCAAATTATGCCCGAGCTCATCCGTAGAGGGTAGAAGAAAAAAATCTAAAAGTGAGCCGCGCCACCGACTTAAGACGGTACAAGCCGGAAACCCCTAGGTCTTGTAGGCACCAGCAGAGCCACGCGAAAAACAACAAACAATTATGGTGAACTAGATAAATAAAACTATATTTACAATTACTGCAATATATTAATTAAGTAAAAATGATTGATTTTTTACAATAAATTCTGTATTTTCGTAAAGTGGTTTAAACGAATTTAATACACTTTCTTAAAATAATATTTAAATTAATTATAACAATCTTCCAGACAGTAATAAAAACCTAATGAGGTACAAAAGAGAATTAAAATAAAAAAAAACAACAAAAAGAAAATGTTCACAATATTTAAAATTTCGAAAATAATTAGTTTTATATAAAATTCCTGATAGCAAAAGATTAACACAAAAAAAAGAAATACAAAATAAATGGACTCACTACAAGAATAATATTTTAAAACGCTCACAATAAACACATAAATTATATTCGGTAATATATAAATTCAGATTCAACTTGGAGCCGGTACAAATTTAACGAAAAATAATTTGGTTACTTTTAAACTATTGAAAAATTCATTGGGACGTCACTGGGAGCAGGTACAAATTAAATGAAAATAACTTGTTACTTTTAAATTATTGAAAACACTTAGATCAAGCACATAATAACTGATAAGTTGATAAAATTAAATTCCATACCATGTAAC
This sequence comes from Agelastica alni, assembly GCA_950111635.1. Taxonomy (NCBI): domain Eukaryota; kingdom Metazoa; phylum Arthropoda; class Insecta; order Coleoptera; family Chrysomelidae; genus Agelastica; species Agelastica alni. The sequence goes on along the minus strand of OX467709.1, from coordinate 11,319,157 downwards.
CAATTGAAAACCTCACTGAGACGTCACGGTAACATCGATGATCCAAGAACCGAAACACCAAGTAGTATTATCATAATAATTTCTGCTAAAATTACCAGGCAAGTCTTTATAACGCTGAAATTTATCGTCGATGTGGATGGAACGGCACGTGGTACTTCACGATGGCTTCACTTCATCAAATCCCACAAGTGGTGATCTTACCTCGACCCCAATATCCAAAAATATTCACCACATAGGCACGACAGAATGGTCAAGTTAAGAATTAAATGGTTTATCTTCCAAATCCAATAAAGATGGCCCCAAATACAGCCAGATATAAAAGAAAAAACCGTAGAAGTTCCGCTCACGTGTTAATATCAAATCCTTCCAAAAACTCTCAACCGACTTCCACCACTGACACCAAACGAATGATGAACCCTGCTCGCTCCCAGGCCGGACATTAAAAAATGTCCCGGGACACGCGTCAGCCAACCTTTCCATGTATAAGTCCCTAGTTCATAATCGCGCTCGTCCGCATCAATTGCCAGCCCAAGCAAACCAACAATAATATATCTAACAACACACGACAATCGTGGCCAATAATCAAGGCGAAGTCCAATAAGAGAGACAAAAATGTCACAGCTATTAATAATCGAATTCTATCACTACTATATAGGCAACACTATATACAACGAACCCAAATGCAGACTATTATAATAATGAAACGGCAGATGGGAGAAGAAAAAAAAATAGGCACGTGGCAAGGGTCACCCTGTTGTTCGCACCAAGGTAAACCCAATATAAATCAAAATATTAGTAAGTAAGGTTACTTTATGTACAAACTGTAATAGTAAATATAGTAATAACTAAAATAATAAATTTATCCATTTGACTATTTCACATTGTAAAAAGAACGACATTTATGCTCATTCCTGTTACTGAATTTTACTTATAGAAAACCCATGATACAGTTCTTGATTTATTAAAAAAAATGGGGAAATTAGATAGAACTGGCCTAAAAGCTACGTGAATACTTACAGATACTTTTTGTTTTCGTAAACATCAGTCAAGCCAAGCACATGCGGATGGTCGATTAACTTCATTATTGCAATTTCCCTTTCGACCTGCACAAGAAATAAAATAATTTTTAACTTTGAAATTGGATTCGCAACATAAAAGAATATATATTTAAGACGTGTGTTCGCACTATAATGTTTTATTTATTGTAATTTGTCAAAATATAGCGCTAGCATCCAATTTTAAAAGGTATCGATTCATTTTTTGCAATCATTAGCATTCCAAATGCAGTTTAAGAGAGCCGATATATTTTATTATGATCCCGCAAAATAGTTAACTTTCAAAAAAAAAAAAAATATCAGCCAAATTTTATATCCATTTGGACAAGAAATTTCAAGCTTGGCGTCGACTCAATCGCGATTGAGATTTATAGTAATAAAACCTGTACATCTAAACCTTAGACTTCACAAGACTCCATCCTATAGTAAGTCAATTTTCCGTTTGAAAGTTGGTCATTATATTTTCAAATCGCTTTTATTTGTATTGAAAGCCTTGAGTTAATTACCAGGTACAGTCCACTTTTCAAAGGATTAATTGATGCAAACAAACTTACAGCTCGTTCAAATTAATTAATGTTGAGGGCAGATAAAATATGAACGAGACTTATTTTTTTTTCTACATAGTTTTTTTCTCTAAAAGGGAAATTATCCGTGATCCAATTCCCAAGATTTTAAATCAGGGCTCAGAGGAAATCCCACAATCCATGAGACAAATCCCCAGAAGATGAAGTGGTCATTGAAGCTCTTAAACTGGGTGGGGAAAAGTTATTGCAGAGTCTTAAAGTTCTGTTTAATGAGGCAAAACACCACAACAATGGAACAATGCAACTATTACCCTAATACATAAAAAAGGTGACATAACCAATCTTGCAAAGTACCGTCCTAACAAACTGCTGTCTCACATGTACCTATTCACTCGAATCATCGCAAATAGATTAAAAGCGAAACTGGACCTTTATCAGCCAAGAGAACAGGCTGAGTTTCGACCAGGTTATGGCACGAACGATCATCTTTAAGTCCTAAAGAATCTTGAATACAATAAACCACTTGTCCTGATATTCGTGGACTACGAAAAAGCTTTTGACACTATAAACTAGTATTAGATGTTAAAGTCACTCTTAGATTGTAGAATAGACCATCGATATACCTTAGTAATGAAGTCTTATATAAAAATGCTACAGCTAACGTAAAACTGCAGGAGACAACAAATAAATTGAAAATAAATAGAGGAGTTCGTCAGGGGGACACTATTTCGGCGCAACTATTTACGAACCTGCTTGGGTATATGTTTAAATCTGTAAATTTGAAAAATCTAAGGTTAAACATAAACGGTGAAAGCCTAACAAATTTAAAAATTGCAGATGACATGGTCCTAATATCAGATCGCTTCGACCATGCTATGAACATGCTACAACAGATAAATTCTGCTACCTATAAGGTCGGACTAAAAATTAATGTGACAAAAACCCAACTAATGACTAACCTTGTACTCGGTGAAAAAGTATACATAGATAGCATCCAAGTAGAAGAAACTACCTCTTACAAGTATCTTGGCCACGAAATACGTGTAAACAGAGATAATCAAACTTGCGAAATGCTTAGGCGAACAGGATTAACTTACTTAAGGTACATATTAAAGTCAGATTTACGAATTTGACTGAAGAAATAGGTTTTCAACCAATGTGTTCTGCCTGGCCTAAATTATGATGCTAAGACTTAGACATTAACAAAAAAGGCTGTACAGAAAATCAAAGTGACACAGCGTGCAATGGAAAGGTTAATGCTGGTACTAATCCTCAGAGATCACATTACAAACGGTGAGCTACGTAGAAGAACTAGAGTAGAAAGAATAGCAGCTATTCTAAAGTGAAATTGGGCGGGACACATTGCGAGAATGCGGGACAACAGATGAACCAAGATGATCATAGAGTGAAGGCCCAGACAGGATGCATACAAAAGCAAGAGACGACCACCAACTAGACAATAAACGTATTCACACAAATTGGACACAGAAGACGCAAAATGGGAGAATGTGAAGGCAATCAAGGAAGGCTTACGTCCAGCAGTGGACAATTATGGGCTGATTGATGATTAAGTGAGAAGTATCTCGAGGAAATTTATTAAAAAAGTCAAATCTAGTAGAATCTCTCACAAATACAACTATAGAAGGAGAAGAAATTACCGTCAAGATTAACACATTGGAGAGAGCGGTAAGCAGGTTAAAAAAAGGTAGGGCACCAGGCCCACAAGGAATTCCTGCTGAATTAATTAAATACGGCATAAAAAAAAAACTTTTTGAATGTGTGACCTGGTGCATAAATAAGTTCTTAAATAAAGCCCCTGTATCAGAAGAGTCAAAAGTCGCCTATATTTTGTCTATTCATAAAAAAGGCAATAAACGAGAGCGTGCAAACTATAGAGGCATAGAAAAAGGTCTGGTACCAATCAGAGACCCATCTTATGTTTGTGTATCTCCATAAAGCCTTCGATACAGTTAAAAACCTCTGAAAAGTATAACAGGAATCAAACATTAGTTATACCTACATTATTAAAAGCTTTCCAAAATCTAAATAACAGTTGTAAATCAAGAATAAAAATTAATAACAAACTATCACAACCATTTTATGTCAATAAATGATTACGTCAAGGCTGCTGTGTGTCACCCACACTGTTTAAAATATATGTAGCAAAAGCTCTAAAACAATGAAAAAGAAAATGCAGGGAAATGGATATCGAGTTGGGAGGAACCTGTATTTACACGTTACACTTTGCTTTACATTCTAACTTAGTACATTATATAATTATATGCTCAACTTTCAGCCACAGTACCCGTGAGAAATGATATTTCCAGATCTCCAAATCATTAATTCATATGCAGCTAAGACACAAAAAAGGGACATCTTTGTTACCTTTCGAATAAAGATCTGCACTATCCATCTATTATAAAGGACCTTCAACGTATAGATATCTAATAAAAATAGATCTTGTATTACCATTTGTTTCAACTGTAAAAATTTCATCTGCAAACCAGGATTTAATAAAAATATTTTTTCACAGTTGGTACTGAAACCTGGCTAGTGAAAAAAATGTATTATGTTGTTTAATAAAATAGCTATCAAGAGAAATTTTCAATACAATAAAAAACTAGACATCATAGAGGGTTTCCAAGATCTTGAAAAATTTGAAAACAAAGCTGTATCTGCAAATGAAGCATTGGCAGCTATGATAGAAGCATTTATTTCACTTGGAAATTGCCCATTATTATTTTATGATTTTCCATATCATAAAAGGGCAATATTGGCAATTATAACAAATTTTATGGCAACTCTTTAAAAAAGTAATTTTTTTATGTAAGTAATGCTTAAAAGTTATTTTTCTTCAGTTTTTTTGGGATTATTAACTTCTACAACCTTAAAAAACTTAGAAAATCTATACAAGTGTAAAGGTGAAAACTACTTTGTCCACCACACTATATTGATCGTAAATTTGTATTTTAGCTTTTTACGTTTTTTCAAAACCTTTATTTCTTCAACATTTATAAATTTGTGTTGAAAAATAATTAAATTTTCAAAAATTGAAAATGTATTTGATACTTAAAGATGGTAAGTAGGCCTTAAAATGAACTGTTAAATAAAGCTTGGATAATTAATGGTAAATAACACAATAATAATTTAAAAACCTAAATGGGTAGCCTACAAATTTATCCTAAAGTGCAAAAGTCCTAACTTTAACAGTTTAAAAGTTATGAGGATCGTAAAATGCGTAGAACCGATTTTTTATAAACAAATGAGTGCTCCAAGTAAACAATAATGGTTAAAAGCTCGATGTGAATATTATTGAAGAAATCAATTGCTGCTTCATAAAATTGATCTAAATGTTAATAGCTCTTTCTTTAATAGTTAAAAAGTTACAGCTACTTAGTGAAAAATGGAGATGCTGTTTACCTTATGAAACCTCGGTATCAATAAAAAGTCAAGAATATTTTTTTTGATGCTATAGTAGCATTTGAATAAAAATATAACAACGCTCTGACTTTGTTTATAACAAATACTTTTGTTAAAAAACAGTCAATATTTGAATGAAGTTATAATTTATAGAGGATAACAAGATAAAAAATTATGATTTTTAAAGATAATATATTTCCTTAATTGATCAAATGTTGGATTCATAAAAAAAAGTATTTATAACAATTGTTATTAAGAAAAATTATTTTTTAAAACATCATAATTTTTTATCGAGAATAAACTACAAAAAAAATATGCAATTAATTCGAAAACTGTACACCCGTCACTATGGAACTAAATAAAACGCAGATATACCTATTATTTATGCAGGGTGATTAATTAGTGTGATAAAGCTCAGTAGCTCTGTTATCATAAGGGATACCAAAAAAAATTGTGTGTCAAAATTGTAGGCAGCTTTAAGCTTCAGATTTTAAATTTAGTTACAATGTTACAACGTGTTCCATAACGCAGTGCCAAATCAAAGTTATGTTTTTTTAAATAAAACCCTATATTTTACCTTAACATTAAAATCCGCGATACTTTCCCATTACAACAATACAGTTATTGTCAGTAATAATACGTGCGGGCGTACCAACAAGGTATATGATATCTAGTATGCAATCTGCTACGTCGTCAGTTTTTAGGCTTCTAAGTGCATATAAAAAACAGTATTTAGAATATGGTTTTGATCCAAGGCAATCAATATGAAGAGTGTTGAATGGAATTGCAACTTTTGGTATGAACCGAATATCGGAAGATGTTCTGGGTGTGCGTTTACGGGTGAGACATACGCATTCCAGGGAACCAAAAGTGAGAGCTTATGATTAACAAAGTTTTAATTAGACCTTTCTGAGCTTTCAGAAGTACTCATTTTCTTTGTTTGCAAACATCAAATGATAATGATGATTTAAAAATATAGATTATACTTTATCCGGTATATAAATTAACATGTAACACATATTTCATTTCAAAATTAGATAAGTAATAGTGACTAAAAAAATTTATTTTTTGCACACAGGTCGTGTGGCTTAGCGCGCCCCTGCTCCAAACAGACACATGATATTTTCAAACTAAGTACCCTTCGGAAAAACTAATAGTACCTAAAAACTATTTTACGTACTTACGTAAGTTACAACATATGAAATGTTCACTTCACACTAGTTCAAAAACTAAATAGAAATATGTATTTAATAGAAATTAACTACGTTCTCACATTGCAGAATTTAATAATGACAGAAAATAAAACAAATTCGGCTTTTTACGATATACGCATTCGTCATCCAACAATAAAACACGAAACAAAAAATTATACAAAAACTTTACGTTTTAAATAATTTTGTTAATTACTATCAACATCATTATCAACAAACTTTTAACAGATCTTTGGTAAAATATGCAGGATGTCTCATCAAAATTCATTATTCAGAACCTACGCGGAAAATTCACAGAAAAATTAAATGCCTTGGTACACCTCAATTTACAGTGTTTGCTTTTACTGTGACTACTATTAATGTAAAAATGTAGAATTATCACAATAAATTTTTGTCTCACAGTTACATTTCGGTCGCTGATACAATTATTGACAAATTATTACTGTTTACGGTTTTCAATTTTATTAATGTATTTTTCAATTTTAAGTTTTATCTTTTTTGATGATACGTAAATATGATATAATTATTTCCAGTTTGGATGTCTCAATTTTTTAAAACACTACTAAAATTATAACCCAAAAGTACTTTAGCTTATTTTTTGGTTTTAAATACCCATTAATTTTCAACTTGGTTAATTTTTCTATTTTGTCTTTAAAATTTATAAGAATAAGATAAATTTTTAACAAAACTTAAATTATACATTGCTTTTATGTCAAAAACCTCTACCAGTAAAACCTAACCAAGTACCTTGAATCATTTGCCTTGCTTTGTAAGTCGACACATAGGTACTTTTTACTCTTTTTCATTTTTAATTTCAATTAACCCTGATAAATATACTAATTATTTAATATATGTAATTTATTGTTAAACAAAACACACTGTGGACGAGTAATCCCACTTCTGATGGTAGCTTTATTTATAGGTTAAAAACAACGACTCATTAATACAAGGCACGCAGTCATACTATTACACATATCTCATCGCCGAGAGTTTTTGAGGGTTTTTAATGAATCACCGCCTGGACATGAATTCATCGATGTTTTTAAGCACAATCGGGGCCCTCAGTGGCGTTGCATCACGCTACGATAACACGAACATTTATTAAATTGAATACAGGATAAGTCAAAACTTAAGTACTTACATTATTTGGTTTACTAAAAAATATAAATACATCTCTTCATTTTTATGCTCTTTAAAAAAATATGGTCCCACTACATAGTTACCAACAATACCTCCCCACACATTTTGTGACCATCTAGTTTGACTGTGTATAATTATGTGGTATGGATTAGTTATTAAATAGTTGTAAATTCCACAGAATTAAATTCGAGGACCCCCAAGTCTTATTCACCTCATCTGCATATTACCCGAGGCTTTATAAAGAAGCGATTGAAATACAGAAACACCAGCAGAACTTTAATAAATCTGAAGAAACACTTAAAATAATTAAAATAAATAGAACATGGGTACCTGTACTTAAAAATACAAGGCTGCTTTCTTACAAAAATAAAAAGGGCATCAAATATGCCCCACCCACCAAAACGTATACAACCTGCGATCACGACATACAAATGTCATAGACTGTCAGTCTTAAAAAGCAGACAAGTATATCTACAGAAGATGCCATCCACTGGAGATGGCGAAACCTCGAGTAGAAACTCAGACCTACGACGGCCTATATACCCAAAAAACCATTCACCAACAAATTATTCTTATTTTTCTTATTCATTATACAGGACGTGAAACTTGTTAATATTTCCACAGAGGATTGGTTATAACTATTTAAATTCCCTGTATAACATACTATAACCAAGTATTGTTGTAATGAGAAGGTACAGCGAATTTTAATTTTAAGGTAAAATACAGGATGTTTAATCTAAAAACATAACTTTGATCTGGCACCGCGTTATGGAACACCCTGTAACATTGTAAATAAAAAAGTAATCTGCAGTCTAAAGCTGCTTTACACAATTTTTTTTGGTATCTCTTACACCAACAGAGCTACTAACCTTTACCACACAAATAAATCACCCTGTAAATCAACTCCAAACACCTAATTTATTACGCAATTAACATAGTCCAACGCATGAACACACGAGATCGAGTCGAGAAACCAAAGATGAACTAGACTAGAGAATAATAGATAATACCAAAATTAAAATAAAAAAAAAACTTAAAAACGCGATCTATGGACCTGCAAAACAATAATGTTACTCAAGGTCGACGAATAGACGTCAAAATTTAAAGGTTCGTGTAATTTAATATTCAATTAAGTATAGCATCAGCTGTTCCGGATGTACTTTTAAAAATAATACATTAGTAAATAAGAGCTCAATCAACAAAAACAATGATTTATTTTCATTTTTCTGTCACCTTTAAGCAATTTTTCCGTAACCTTAAGCAATAGTTAATATGTTTTTATTTTTGAGGTAAGGTGTATACATCTATTTATTTTCTTACTTTTTACTCTTAGTTCTTTGTTTAATTTTCTTTTATAAAATGCTTCGCAAGTCTAAATCTAACCTGTCTAAGACCTTCCACTTGCTATGGTTCTTACACACATCTTTTGCTTCCTCTACTTTCATCAGTGCTCTCATACATGCTCGTCGGTTGTTGGTACTATTGACCTGGCCTTTCCTCAAAACAATGTTGATCTGATCAAGATATGTTCTCCGAGGTCGACCTCTACCGACTTGTCCATTCACACTCGCTTTATAAATTTGTTTCGTCAATCTTCCTTCATCCATCCTTTCAACGTGTCCAAACCATCTAAGCATTCCTTTATCTATCTTTGCAACCACATCTTCTTTTACACCACATCGTTCTCTTATTTCACTATTCCTTACCTTAACCAACCGAGTCACTCCGGCTTTACTTCTCAGACTACTCATCTCCGCAGCATTCATCCTATTTTCATGCTTCTTCTGCCGAACCCAACATTCACTATCATACATAAGTGTAGGAACTAACATACCTCTATGCACAACCAGACGTCCTTTTTTTGACACTTTTTGGCTATTCATAAAGCTGTGCAGTGCCCCATTCATTTGTCTTCCTGCCAACACCCTTCGCTCAATGTCACTGTTATACTTTTCATCTCTCGTAAACTTTGAACCCAAAAACCCTTACTTTCGTTTTGCTTACATTTATTTTCATCCCTTTGATTTTCAGGGCATCATGCATAACATTAACCATCGCCTGCAACTCCTCTTCAGATGACACTAATATGACTTGATCATCGGCGTAAAGAAGGCATTTGACGATCAAATCATTCATTTTCAAATCTTTTAAACAATTTTCTGTGTATAAGTTAAACAGCCATGGCGTAAAACTAACTTAGCTTAAAACTAACATATAATCAAATGACAAACAGACGTGAAAATTTACCTTTTCATGTTTAAAAATTGTATAAAGTGTGATTTTAATTATTGATTAAATTTTAAAAATTTGTAAGATGGTCGATTAGGTTAGTGTCAGTGTACGTCACTAAAGCATCCCTTCCTAGTTAAGGTCCGTTCTCTGTGCAAACTTGGTGGTTGATTATAACCACTTCAAACTGCATTTCGAAGTCGTGCCTAACTGGCATGATATCTGTCGGCTTAGACATGGATTCTAGGGAAATATTTTCCAAAATCTTCAAATGTTCATTCCGATTTCTTGCTCTAAGATTTGTTGTCTGGCTCAGTCTGAAGGCACTGATTGCTGCTTCTTTCATTACACATAAGTGCAATGGTGAAAGGTTCAGCATTACCTCTGCGGTTGCAGTAAGGCACGTGAATGTTGCCAGACAAGGTAGCCGCTGCACTTTCTGCAGCTTGACTTGTGTCGAAATTTGTTGCATTTTTGGCCACCATATCAATGAAGCATAGGTGACCATTGGCTTAATGATCGTTTGGTATGACCAGTAGATTAATTTTGGTTTTGGACCCCATGTCTTGCCAAAGAATCTGCGGCATGTCCAGCTTGCCGCTATAGCTCTGGAAAAAATGTTGTTGAGTTGGTTGTTCCATGTCAGTTTTTGGTCGATTATTACGCTCAAATATTTAACTTCTTTGGAAAAAGTAAGCTGAGTTCCATTCAGAGGTTTCCCTTCAATGCGAATAAATCTTTCGCCTTTTTCTTTGATAGTTATTTCAGGACATTAACGCGTGTGAAGCCGCGGGTATAGTATTTCTATAAAAGTGCCTTGTGACGTCCGTATATTTCCGGCCTATACCAGTTGTATTTAATACTTCGTCTACAATTATGTTGTTTTTCACGGTTTGTGCGAGTATTGAATAAATATTTTGCAAACGGCAACGAAAGTGTATTTTTAAAACACAGTTCATTATATTCGATTTTAAAACAAAGTTATTATCTGCAGCATATTACTCGGCCGTTCTCCATTGTCAAATGATCGAGTGAAAAGCTACAATGGTACTCTCTCTTTTGTTTGTTTCCCTTTTATCTTTCACATCATTCTCTCAATTTAAAACGAGAATATTTTGACGGAACAATTGTATGTGACAAAAAACATTTTAATAAATAACGTAGGACATCTATTTCTGTAAAATAGTTTAAAATTAGCTCATAGGTTATTTTATTCCTTTGAAATTGTTAATCACAAATTTACAATAATTAAGCATTCACATTTAAAATATCAAAAAAAGTACGAAGACAATTTTATATTAAGTAATAATCAAAAGTGGCATTTGGTTGTTTTAGTAACCCATTTTAGTTTCGATGTTTCACATCTGCCAGTCGTCCCGCGATTGTTTCTTTTTTTTTAAATTAAGTGGGGGCTTTTCTATGAAATCTTTTTCTTTGCCGAACGAATTTTTGTGTAAATTAAAAACACCATTCACAGGTAGGTATTAAATTGTTTTTTTATTTTTTGAATAAAATAGTACATTGTTTACCGGGTAGGATAAGCCTAACATTCCTGGGCGACTGTGAATATTGCAACACAAAGTCCAGGAATGTGGCTTTTCCTACGAGGTCAACATACTATTTTTTCGCAAATCGTTTAAAATTCGACAGATATTAATTAATTTTAAAAAAATCGCGAATAATTTTATTCATAAGTAAATGGTGCTTTGAAATTCGTAATAAAATTGATTGCGTTACTATGGAAACGTATTAATGTTGAATTGTCAAATTTGACGAATATAAAATTTTAATTGCTGGGGTTTTCGAAAACAAAACAATGTAAAATAATAAGAGATGATGAATTTTTCATTTCTGGGACTCCTCCAGAACTGGTTGAGGCAGTGAATACTGCTTCATTAGAATTATTGCCAAAGAAATCAAGAGAAAAGTACGAATATGCATATAAACGTTTTATGGACTATAGCAAGAGTAAAAACACGAGTTCTTTCTCGAAAAATGTTGTAATGGCATACTTCCTAGACCTTTGTTTAAAGATGAGATCTTCAACATTGTGGGGCATATATTCAATGTTGAAGTCAACCCTTGCAATTAAACATAATGTAGATATATCAACATATTCGAAACTTTGTTCTTTATTGAAAAGGCAAACTCAAGGTTATAGGGGAAAGAAATCTAAGATTTTAACGAATGAATGAGTTAGTCCGAATGACTACACGATGTACAAGACCTAGAATCTAAACTTTTAATTAGCATACCTGATTCGAAGACCAAGATCATTTGTAGTTAATCAAATGTACTTGAATGTTGTTCGAAAGTATGTTTCGTTAAGACCGGAAAATATGAACAGTGAACGATTTTTCTTTAAATATCAAAGCGGAAAGGGTTGTAGACAAGTCGTAGAAATACATCAATTTAGAAAAATGCCTAAAGTAGTTGCTATTTAAATGAACTTGGAATATACTGGTCACTGCTTTCGTCGGTCTTCTGCAACAATATTGGTTGACTCTTGTGCCGTCATAACTAGTTTAAAGAGGCATGGCGGATGGAAATCATCAAACGTTGCTGAAGGATATATCGAAGAATCTCTTAAAAATAAGGTTGAAGTGGCAAATAAAATTTTCACAGTACAAAATATTCAAGCGCATAATATGTTTAAGGTATTGAATATTTCTACCTTTGATAGTTGTCCTGATCTCTAGATCTTGTTTAATTTTTTTTAAAATTTCAACAATTTGTCATATAGCCTGTTCAAAATATCTTCTTCATCAAGAATCCTTCTTTTACAGGGCTGCTACGGAATGGAATAAGCTTCCAAAATCAGTTTTTACAGAGAACTATGACCTGCAACTTTTTAAAAAGCCTGTCCACAATCATTTCCTTTCTATAATCCCTTCCCCTTCTAATAGTCGCAGTGCGGGCCGTCTGCTGCCCACAAGATTGGTCTACCCTTTTTGCGACTATTTTCATAAAAAAAAAAACAAAAAATTCGTCCTGATCTCTAGATCTTGTTTTATTTTTCTTAAAATTTCAACATTTGTCACATAGCCTGTTCAAAATATCTTAGGCATTCTTCTGTAAATCAAAATTAGCGTGGGCTGAAATATAAAGGCCCAACTGACAAGTCATACAGCTTATTTAAATTTTTTGTGTATAGAAAAACAAACTTTGCACTCTGGCACAATCTCACAGCTAATTCAAAAGGTTTAACTCTTCTGTTCAAGTTGGTGTTGTTAAAGATTATCTCGAAGTTCATGTGTTAATGAAGCCGTTGTTTGTGGCTTTTGCATATCAGGTTTTTAGGGAATGGATTCTAATTCATTGATTACCGAACACTATATTTATTTTTGTTTTACTTAATTGCTATGTGAAAAAAAAACATTAAAAAAAAGTTGTTGATTGTCAATAAAATGAAAAACTGACCTATAAAAATATAATTCATTTTCCGAAAGATTTCAAGTTATTTACGAATAAATCAGTAAATATTAGTGCAATATAATTGAAGACTGATATATTTACATTTTGGCGACCGTGACACGACTTAATTATGGAAATCGTGAAAAAAGGACAGGGAAACTTACTTTCGAAGAAATCGACAGAGCTAGATCTACTAAAGTCTATTCAGCAGAAAACCTTTAAAAGTAAGTTCCCCTGTCTTTTTTACAGAAGTATTTCTTAAATTTAATTAAAATCGAAAAATCCACCTGTTGAAAATTCCGTATTTTTCACCAGTAGAATGTTTTTTAATCTATTCCTTGATGCTTCATGCAAGATCGCTCCTTACATGTGGCAGTTGACGGTATTTCTTCTGATGCATTTAAAACCAATGCCGGGGTCCCCCAGGGTTCCATCCTGTCCCCCACCTTATTTCTTTTACACATCAACGATCTCTTGAAAACCACCAAGAACCCCATTAACAGTTTCGCAGACGATAGAAAACTTGTCTCAACTATCACATCCTATCGATCACTTTCGGTGAATGATACAAATAGACTCAGGCAGGAACAGGTTGATTCCATCAATAGAGATCATAAAGCAATCGTCGAGTGGGGAACCAAGAATCTTGTTTAGTTCAACGCCCAAAAAACACAAAGTGCCACGTTTCCAAGAAAGTGAATTCCTCAAATCATTCCATAACAATGTCCGGAAATACCCTTGAACCAAGTCCCTCCATCTCGATTTTGGGAGTCACGGTGTCCAATAATATGTCTTGGCATGACCATGTTGGCAAACCAGAGGCTAGGTTTTCTGTGGAAAGCCGGAAAGTTTTTTACTCCTGATCAACTGTTGACGACGTACAAGGCTCAAATCCGACCTTTACTGGAGTATTGCTCGCATATTTGGGTTTCAGCACCAAGGCATTCACTTCGTCTTCTAGATTCCATTCAAAAAAGAGCCATTCGCTTGATAAACAGCTCAACTCTCACAGATACCCTTTACCCTCTAGAACATAGAAGAAGAGTTGCAGACCAGTCATTGCTCTACAGATATTTCCATGGCAGATGCTCCAGAGAAATAAAAACTCTTGTACCCCCATTGGCCACATTAGGCCAAAGAACTCGGCACGCTGATCAGTCTCACACATTAACTCTCAAGCTTGACACTACAAGGACCAATCTTCATCAAGAATCCTTCTTTTACAGTGCTGCTACGGAATGGAATAAGCTTCCAAAATCAGTTTTTCCAAATAACTATGACCTGCAACTTTTTAAAAAGCGTGTCCACAATCATTTCCTTTCTATAATCCCTTCCCCTTCTAATAGTCGCAGTGCGGGCCGTCTGCGGCCCACAAGATTGGTCTACCCTTTTTGCGACTATTATCATAAAAAAAAAAGTTAAAAAGCTCATTATTACAGCCGATAGACGCGTGCTATAGGCAACCAATTATTCACTTGGTTTCCCATCTAGGCAATCAATTATACACATGATTATGCGTAAACCAATTAAAAAGCTGACAACAGCGCTGCTATTACTAAATTATTTTGGACCACTTTCGTTTGGTGACTTCGCCCATCGTCTTCGAAAAGAGAACAAGCAGAGTTAGCTTTAAAACACCACGTGGTAGAAATTTACAATCAATATAAAAAAAATAAAATCAATTAATTTTAAAAAGCCATTAACCAGCGAAAAATTCTAAAGGGACAGTAGGTTTTTTAACTGTAAGCTAATTGTACAAATTTACAATATATTATCAAACAAGTAACGTGAAGTTTAATTTATTTTATCAAGGAATTCTTGGCGGTAAAGCCAAAAAAGCCTACAGCAAATAGAATATACAAGCCAGCCAACTAGCTATCAAAGACTTAACATCTTAACGAAGCACGGCGAGATTCAGCAGAGGCAGGAACCGACATCATCCTACAACTTTAACAACCCTCTTCTAGAAACCTCCCTTCAGCTTGCCATGTCGTCGTCACCACCCAATTATCCTAACGATTTTTGAATATTTGGAGAAATAGTTAAAATCTTCTGTAGAAATCTTCACAGGACTTAATAGTACTTGAATTTTCTTTTTTTTTTCTTTATCAGTATCTTGTTGAAAACAAATTATTTCATTACGTGACCAATTTTCCCAATTAATATACAGCCAGCTCAAACCATTCCACCACCTACTTTTTAATAAATATTTCACACTACATCCCCTTGACGCAATATTTGTTGGGTTCATTTTTCCAGGAATATGGTTCCAGTCGTCAGTACTACTAAAAGTTCTTATTTTATTTACCCGATTTCCGACAAACGTACTCCAATTATTATCAGATTTTACCCATGTTAGACCTACCATCGAATCGCTCCGGTAATAAGTTTTCAACTCTCGGAATTCTGAGATTTTTCTGATAGTCTGATGTAATCAGGTTTCTAAGACCATCCCTAATAATTAGAGTCTATTTTTCGGTGCTACCCTTGATTTGGATAACAGCAATCGTATTGTTGTGTTTTCTCTACTGGTAGATCTCAAAAATATACATGTTGCATAAGACTTAATTATGGAAAATATTGGATCGTTTTATTCACATGTGATGTTAACAAGGCAGTCCACTTAGAATTAGCGAAATAACTTTTAGCTGAGACCTTCATTTAGACCTGAAATGCTATGCGCATGCTCGAGAATGGAGCTTTGCCGCTAAGCTATGAAGCAAACAAGAAAATATTTACCCAATATCTTTGCATATAGTTTGCCGACTATGCTGAGTAAACTAATACATCGGTAGTTCTTACAATCCCGCTGCAAACCTTTTCCTTTTTAAAGCGGCACCAGTTGTCTGGTAGGCTACCACACCTCCAACAAAGGTTAAAAAGGCGGTACATCAGACTAGTTACCACGCTTTGTCCAGCCTTCAGCTTTTCAACTGTTATCCTGCCGTACCCAGCAGCTTTACCCAATTTCATACTGTTAATGCTTCCACAATTTCTATCGTATTAATTTCACTTTCATTGCAACTTTCACTCATGTCTCCGAATGGGGCCTGTACTTGTATATCCTCTTTCTCAAATAAACTTTTGAAGTATTCTTTTCATCTCTGGTAAGAAAATACCTTCTAACCAATTTTGAAATTTAATAAAAACATACTAGGTGCTTCTGAATTACCATACAGTACGTAAAAAACCACTGAACAGATTGCGTGTTGGAGTTGGCAGATGTAAATACAATCTGGCAAAAGGGAATATCTCTCCAAATGTTGAGGATGTGTGCACATGGGGGTTAAAATAAGAAAAGTTTTATTCTCTTGTCTGTCCTGAACTTAGTGCTCTTTGTTCTAACAAAGACCCTATTAAATTTACCAAAAATGGAAAATATTTAATGTTTGGTGATCAACGGACACTAGTACTATCATGTATACAATATTTTTATTTCTTTACATACTTTCTTTATCTGCATTTTTACGTTTATTTTACTAGACTTAGATTATAAATTGACTGACTGAAACGAGCCAGCAACACTTGCTTACATGCTTTTTGAAAAATCTTCCAGAACGGTTTAAATCTGTCGCGAATGGTCTTTCATAGTTATACTAGCAAATGCTTAACATAATATATATGCTCTGTACTTTCTAATTAAATTCTTAAATATTTATTGGTTGTTTAAGAAACAGTGTTTTTTTAGTGATTTTTCAGAAAATAATCCAGAGGGTTCATCAGATTAAACATTTTAACACTTTCAAATAAACGGATTTTATAATTAAAAGAAAAAACTTATTCTTTAACGAAAATGTAGGTACATTACAAAAAATTTAATGAGACTCTTACCTTCATCAAAACGCTGTCACTAAGCTTCTCCCTATTTATAATTTTAATAGCTACTTTTTTACCAGTCACACAGTTGATGCCCAACTTAACAAGACCTGAAACAAAAAAATTAATAAATAAGTTGCATTATTTTTGTTTTAAGTTGAGTTAATGCTGTAAAACAATATAAGATGTCCAGATATGAGTCAAATTCAAATTTTAAAACAATTCGGTATGTTTATAGAAGTTATGGACACCTTGAATATTATATAAACAACTAATGGGACAAAATTTTATTACAAAACACTTGTATTTACTATGATTTTAAGATTTTTTTGCATAAAATATTCGATTTCTTGTGTAGCTGTCTACAGTTCCGTTCTGATGAGTTAAAATTTATGAAAAATAAAAACATTTAATTAATTTTAGCAAACAAAATTTAAATGAAATGGTACACGGAAGAGTGTTTGCACATTAAGGATATTTACAGAAAAAAAGGAAACGTGTTTAGGTATCCCTGACTCCAAATTACCGATATTGGATTTTTTCTGTCTATCAGTTGGTTTGTATGTTTGTTTTTTTGTTTATTCGGCATCACGCAAAACCTACTAAACCGATTTTGTGTTTAGAATCTTATGATTGGATTTCAATTTGAAATATGTATTATATATTATTATTATATTTATTATTATTAAAAATGTGTCTTTGTAAATGTTCTTTGTAAATTATTGAACCTCGTCTACAATTTAGGGATATTTTTATCCTTCTGGAAAATTGCGCGAATACAACTAATTTCTGAAAAAGGGAAAAATACTAGGAAAGCTCAGTTATTGTAAACAATAGACAAAATGGTTTTCATCTCACAGATAAATTGGCGACCTGCTTGCCTACGCCTCAAACCAATGGCAACTATCTAAAGAAATATGATGAAACCCTAGCCTCCGCAGTTGTTTGTTTGTTATTTAGCTTTTTTTTAGATAGATACCTTTACGTAGTGTTTATTGGAGTTATTTCTGATACTCTACCAATAAATGCTCGTATCCCGCAGAAATCTGTCCTGGCACCAAAATTATTGTTGCATCATATTAACAATTTGCTCGAAAAGGTATCTTCTCCAATACACACCATTGCTGATAACAGTAACCTTCATATAACTTTCTTCTCCAGAGCTTCGTTACCAACCCATAAAACAAGAAACGAACGGATTAGGTATGTAAACGAAATAACAAAGGACTTGACTAGGATTCTAGATTAGGGATTTAATAACCTAGTAGAATTTAATGCAAATAAATTCCAAGCATGCCTATTCTCTAGACCTACGACCTGTTTTGGAGTACTGCTTCTATTTATGAAGTGCAGTTCCTAAACATATAATAAAGTTTTTTTCCCTAACACCATAAAAATGTTGGCGGTCTATCTCTCTTTTAAAGATATTTTTGTGGCCAATGCTCATCAAAAATATTCTTGCCCGATCTACCGTTAGTAGTTTTCTCGAGACTGGTTCAACCCTCTTACTCTTTTACACTTACTTTGGAGACTTGCCCAACATCTTTCTTTCAGGGCTCTTTCTTTAAACGAACTGCCAAGCTTTGGAACTCATTGCTAGCGTTGTTCCCCGAAACATATAGTCTCAAAAAGTTCAAAAGGAATACCAATATCTACCTTTTTTTTCCATAGTTCTCACGATGTATCCAGAACATTTTTCTTTTCGTAAAAACCAGAAGGTAAAAAAAAAGATAGCGATTTTGTAGTAAATCGGTATGAGTAATATGTTCGTTTGAATATACAGTGCGTTCATAAACATACATACATACATATAGTCTCGCCTTTTTCCTGTAGGGGTAGGCAGAGACCACTGCCACAGAGAATAGGTTAGTAAACTAACAGAAAAATCACTTGACGGCGCGGGAAATGTCTAGCGAATGTCCTTGAAATTTTACTACGTTCTGTTTACCGAATGATTTCATACGAGAGCTTTGGCTAAACATTTCACCTGCGATTTTTCTGAGGAAAAAGCGATTTGAATACCACCATAAGCGATTAAAGAATATTATTTTGTGTTATTTTTTAAATTTTAGTGAATTTAGCATCTTAGTGATATTTAACACTACCATTTTTACATAATCTTATTTTGCATGATTTATTTTCTATTAGTTGAGTAGATTGTTGATTCAAGTTATATTAGTAGATTTTTGCTTGTATTGATGTTATTTTGGTTCTTTGCATGTCCCAGTGATTTCCCTTTTTTTCATTTCATATTTGTAGTGGAGTACATAGTTTTATTTCTGCTTGTGTTGTTGCCTGTTTTGCTTTGATTTTTGCTTTGCATATCTCTCATAAATATATTTTGTTCAATAAATATTATATATCTCTTGTTAGCAGAGTTGTTCATTTGATTTTCATTATTTTTGCTTCTTTGAATCATAATATTGAGCACCTATATATTTTTTATAATGGGCAGGTCTGGAGGAGCTAATTGTGCAGTTAAAATCTGCTCAAGTCGTAGGTATAACAATAACTGTAGGTCTTTGAGATTTTTCAGATTTCCAAAACCCATAGATGCAGATAGGATGATGAAATGGAAATTAGCTTGTGGTAATGATAATATAATGCAGATGGATTTGATTTGATGGATTTGGTTATTTGATTAGGAAATGTTTAACCAAACACAGATGCCAGATATGTGAAGATTATATTAAATCAACAGAGACACTAGATGCAACAAAATTATTTTGCCATTTTAAAGGTGTGGTTATTTTTCCATGAAATTGAGTTATTGATAATCATGATTTTTATAGGTGATACAGAAAAATATGGTAGGAGAAAAGGAGTGTTTGGAAAATTGATAATGCCAGAAGAATGTTTTGTTAACTATGTTTCATTATTAGAAGCAATTGTTATGGAAAATGTACAGTCAGTAGCAATAGGAAATGTAGGGGAAGAGTTGTATAAAAATGAAGAATGTTCCATTTAGCCATCCATGTTCAGAGTTTCCATATGAATTTATGTTAAGATTATTTATTAGGATGAGAACATATTATATAGTTAAATTTGCTAATAGAAAATTTCAGACAGAGAAGTTACACAAGAGACAACAGAAGAAAAATAGGAAGTTGGAAAATTTGAAACATAATTGAGACATGCCATGTAAGTATCTCATTGCTGATTAAAATTATACCTTTTCTTTTTAGATGAATGTTTTTCAAATCTTTTTTTTTCCAAATAATAATGAATATTAGTATATGATAATCCATGTGATGTAAGGATGAGCTGAATTTTATACCATACTTCAGTGAGTGGTTTGAAACCTTTTGTAAGTACTACTAATACAATTATTATTGTATAATATATAGCAACTATATTCAATTTTTGTAATTTTTTTCATTATACTTTTCACGCATCCATGGAATACACTGGAGATTTTTCAAAACGCAAGAGAAAATGATAATACATAGATGTTCAAAGGGTAATACTTAGATAATTGAGACTGGATGAAAGTTCAAGGGTTTGGAACCATTTTGTGAGTATAATCATATATTTCTAACCATTATTTATGTTACACTTACATCATAATTTTCATGTACATACTTTCCTGCTAACTGGTCTGCAATAAAATAATGAAGAATTGGTTCCATAGAAAAGGCAATACATTTTTATCAGATGAAATGGATTGAGAGAATTTGTGGATAATCTAGAATCTAGCTGTATTTTTTCTGTAAGTACTCATGATGAAATACTTTGTTCATAGCACTTTTCAACTGTGCTTTCAGCATTTTGATATTGATTGGTGTATTTTTTCAAATATTTGTTTTAGCATTGGTGGGGCTATTCAACTCATGGGTGTCCAGTCCGTTTGTTAGTAAAGAAGCTGGTTCAAACTATGAAACATCAACTACACTTTTGTATTAGGCATCAATAAATTTTTGAAGAATTCGACTTTTATAATGAAACCTACCTGTTGGGACCTGTTCAGTAAAATAAAGTTATTAAATTTGACTTATTTACCGTATTTATTCAAAAAGAAAACAGATGTTATTTATGGGTTTATTTACCATTGGAACAATGTCTACTTGTTCACGTTATTTGCATAAATTGAATTTACTTTGATTAGTATGCCAATTATCCAATTGTAAAAGAAATTATAAATATACAAATATTAAAATATCTAACCTTACTATTTTGATATTTTGTTGTGTCCATTTGTATCAAAATACTGATAAACCTGAATTCATAAGTTATTGTGGTTTGGTGAGACTTGGCTTGCTATTGGTTGAAAAGTCGTTAATCTGTCATGAAACCATCTGACATCGAATCAGAATTCGAAGCGTCGAACGCCGAAAATCGCTATTGTGAACAAAACTTCACATGTCATTTACTCCATCTCAACTCGATCACATGACTGTATCAACCAATAGAAAAAGGCCCCCTCGCCATTCATGCGTGGGGGCCTGCTCCTTCCACATCATTCTCAAGGTTATTTCAACTATTTTTACTATTTCATTCATAAAAAGAGGGAGTAAAACATCTTGTTGTCTAACCACTAATCTTTGCCACTGCCTTTCACTTGCTACGGTTCTCTTACACATCTTTTGCTTTCCCTAATTTTATAAGTGCTCTCATAAATGCTCGTCGGCTGTTGGTACTCTTGACCTGGCCTTTCTCCAAAACAATTTTAATCTGATCGAGATATGTTCACCGAGTTCGACCTCTACCGACGTGTCCATTCACACTCGCCTTATAAATTTGTTTCGTTTATCTTCCTTTATCCATTTTTTTTACGTGTCCTAACCATCTAAACATTCCTTTATCTATCTTTGTAGCCACATCTTCTTTTACATCACAGCGTTCCCTTATCTCACTATTCTTCACTTTATCCAACCAAGTCACTCCGGCTATACTTCTCACACTACTCGTCTCCGCAGCATTAATCCTATTTTCATGCTTCTTGTGCCAAACCCAAGTAAATAAATTACCGCATAAATTTATTATCAGCTAAATAAACAGTAATATGAAAAAATCCCAAAACAGGTTAGATTTTTTATTTTAATTTACTTTTTTTAAAAGAACAATCTATCATACAGGGTAAATAACCTTTTAGTGATGACATCAGTACCAGTTTTTTTTTATAAAACACTCACTTTTTTATAATTTACAAATTTTCTTCCTGAGCTGATCCCAAAAATGTATCACAAGTTGATTTAAATTTGTACAGGATTAGTCCAATCAAGTTGTCCCATCAGAACGGCTTACCTTATAAAAGGTCTAGTAGTGCTTTTTATTTTATTTATCTTGTATATATGGGTGGGTTTTTCTAAATATCTTCAAAACGAGTGGCTTTAGAGAAATTTTTTTAAAACAAAACATGTAGAGTGTTAAATTTCCTACAACTTTTGTATTTAAAGTTTTCTTTGACCAATAGGGAGCACGCTACAGTCTCTCAAAGATGAACCATTTTTTCCAAATGATTGAAAATCTTAAAATCGCTTGTTTCCGACCAGGCTATACTCAGTGAGCTTTATATCTTGCCGTCAACATTTATCTTTTCCAACTTTTTGAGACCCCCCTCCCACACAAACACATTCACACACACCCCTTCCCCCTTTCTTCCATGATCGAGTGTAGATGGGTTAAAAACAGCAAACAGAAATAAAAATAATATTTCTTTTATCTAACTTTTTCTAATTATAAATATTGTAATGTGATATAAAGTTAATCGGAAATAGTCGGCGATTTTATATTTGCAATCATTTTAGAAAAAAGGTCCATTTTTGAGAGGCTAAAGCGCACTTCCTTTTGATCGTAGAAAAAAACTTAACATACAATAGTTGTAGAAAATTTAATTCTTTACATGTTTTGTATTTATATATAAATCTTGATATAAAAACTTGAAAAAAGTGCCAAAAAATCGGGGTTTTCGGGCTGCCAAAAGTTGTGCCGATGGTTTTAGAATTTACATTTTTTTTTGAAAAACTTCCTACCTATATATAAAAAATGAAAAAATACTACTGGACTTAAGTTAGAATTCTATGAATCCTAACCAGAAGCAAATATTTAATGTACCCATTTTTCAAAACGCGACGATCCTCTTACATTACTCAACGGTCAGAACGATCGGGAGTCGCCTGAACCTTCCCGAAATATACGGTCCCCGTGTGGTTACTTAACAACTAAAAGAGTAGTAAAAATACCACCCTTTCGTTAACATCCTCTTATGTTTTTCCTATTCAATACAAGTAAATTAGTTAAATATTTGGTGTAGTGCGATCTACTGGAATTTGTAATAAACGAATTAATGTTTTCTGTAACTAAGTTTTAATTTTTTTTAACCTTGTTGTCAATCTAGCCATGACGTTAAATTTGGGTAGTGGTCCTTCGTTTTTACCTACAGTGTAGAATAAACAGACATAACTATAGTTTATTTTCCGTTTCCTGAACTGGCCATTATCGAAGGAAAGTCTGCGAGTATCTACAACTTTTTGTAAGTTAAAATTCTAATTTGACTGAACCAGATGGACAAAAAGAGAATATTTATTATTTAAAAAATAATTAATGAAGACTATACGTACACTTTAACAATAACAAACCAAAACAAAATTTTACATTAAATGTTCAAATTGTTTTTCATTGACCACTACATATTGACAATTGGTAACAAATCCGTCTTTAACATTTTGTTACACAGCGAGTGTTACGTTCTGCATTTTCTGCCTGATTCGGGCTATTCGATCACGGATATTGTCAGGTTTGTTTGTGTAAACTTTATATTTTAAATTACCCCAATAAAAAAGTCTAATGAGGTTAGATCTGGTGATCTAGCGGGCCATTTCACAGTTCGTCTTCTTTCGATCCATTGATCTAAAAATATTCTGTTTTGACAGAAGTCATCAAGACAATGCTAGAGCACACCAGAGCTCTTAATGCCATGCGCACTACTCCAGTTGTGACGATGGAAGCGCTGCTCGGTAAAAATGAGGAATTAGTGTCTGTGGATACACAAAATTCCCGTAAGGTGTTCTATCTGATCCCGTATTAGCACAGGCTGGATCGTGTGCCCTGAGTCGGCCTTAGGGACTCCCTTCTGTCTAGGCAAAAAGGACAAACCTGGGCTGGCTCAGGGACCAACCTAATGTACTGAAAAACAGAAATCAAAGACAAATGTAGACAGACAAGGGCTCTTATAGGGAATTCTTTCCGAGAGGACCTAGCCTGAAACATGACGTCACTGAGTAGAAATTGTGAATTGGGTGGAGCGGAAGAAACCAGCCTTCATATACTTGGCCAATGCCAGGCGTACGTAAGTTTAAGGCTGACTTTGCTGGGCTTAGCTTCTCTTGAGCCCGAACAACTAAGGCATTACCGATCAGCGATCTGCTTCTATTTTGAAGAAAAAAGGTATAGCAAATCGCTAATTACTATTATGACTAAGTTTATAAGTTACCAACAAACTCGTATTTTTTATTTAATTTTTGTCCTATTTCGTCTCAAAGTAACAATAGTACATGCGGACCCATATTTTAAATAATGCAGTGACATTTTTTCATTTTACCAATCATTCATAAATATTTTTTAAATTAACCTCTTTTTGTAGCCACTATAAAATGCTTCATATTATATTGCAGATATTAAGTAATAATTTTTAATTTGCACTTTTTGCCTCTTTTATAGATTGAAGGTAAATATTTTACATCACTTAAAATTTAAAAAAAAATCCATTTTGTACATTACTTCATTTTTAATTACCACTTGACTTGTAACATTCATACGCTAATGAATATTTATATTTAAATCAGCTGCCGTAACGGCACTTAAATTATGGGTTACCTCGTTTGATAATAACTCGACATGCCTCCGTCTCATCCCAGTCGTGACACGGGTGTTCGGATTTTAGATAAAAAAAAATATAAAATTGCTTTATTTGTACGCCAGAATTTATTTTTGACCTGTTAAAAATTTTTTCCTTCCTCTAAAATCGACTAAAAAAAAGGAAAAAAGTGGAAATAAATCCTTTCCGTGTCAAAAAAAATAATTTAAATTAGCAAATAACAATAAAAACTATAAATGAAGACAAATTTTTGTGCGTTACTATAAAACTACCGAAACTTATCAGTTTTAGATTATGAAATGATATCCTGCAACGACAAAAGTTTCAACCTTACATTAAAAACACGCCGCCCACATTTTTAAATAGAAAGTGGGGGCTTCTTCTTCTTCTTCGGTTAGCGCTACAACCCAGGGTGGGTCTTGGCTGGCTCTACTACTCTCTTCCAATATTCTCGGTTTCACCAATCTTTCTTCATGGAGTCTCTGAGTTTTTCTTCGTTCGCCTTAGTCATTGCCATGTTTCACTTCCATAGGTAAGTATTGGTCTAATAATACTCTTATATATTTTTATTTTGGATGTCCGTGTCAGGTTTTTTGATTTAAGGACATTGTTTAGGGAGTATATACATTGATTTGAGGCTTGGATTCTTCCTTTTATTTCCTCAGTGATATCATTATCCACTGTGATTGTTGCGCCTAGATATTTAAAACGTTCCACTCTTTCAAAGTTATACGTGTTTATTGATACGTTTTGTCCTTTTCTGTCTCTTCTTCCGAGTCGGTTTACACACATATATTTAGTTTTTTCTTCATTGATCCTTAGTCCCATTTCGCTAGTTGTTACTTCTATTTTATTGAATATGTCTTTCATTGTCAAGAAAGTGTTACCGACTAGGTCAATGTCATCTGCATAAGTCAGTATTAGTTTGGGGCCTTCAGTAGATAGAAGTTCAGTTTTTATGTCTGCCCGTCTTATGGCTCTTTCTAGGACGATGTTAAACAATATGGGTGTTTAAGCCCGTTTTGTATTTCGAACTGTTCAGACAAAACGCTGCCTACTCGTACCTTAGATCTACCACCGTCCATACATAGTTTTTTCATCTGGATGAAAGTAGGGGCTTGTGATACATAATTTAAAAGATCTACTTTCCATTCATATTATTGTTTTTAAATTTTTTGCCAAAATTTACAAAAAAAAAACAAAATATTATCATTTGATTTATAAAATTCACTAACACATATTAATAACTTAATAAGTAATACCGCTTAGTTCTTGTTTTATGTAAAAAACAACAAAAAATGAATCCTTATAAATAAGGAAGATATTCAAAACGCTCGCCTCGAATGTCTTGGCAACAACCTAATCATACATAAAACTGACTTTTAACGTTATTTAACATCTATGGTGTGACCGATCGAATCGCAAGAGTTGTTCTTTTTCTTAAATTTAGTGGTTTAGTATTGTATAGCATATTTTTCACATATCCTTTAAAGAATAAGTCTAATAGCGTAGGTTCAGGTGGTCGTGTTGGGTTATCTATCTATCTTTGCCTTCTTATCCTCGAATTGAAAAATATTAGGTCGAAGTACTGCCAAACATTAATTATGCAATGTAGCGGTGTTCCATTTTGCTAAAACCATATCATAATTAATAAAAAAATGGATTAATTGGTTTTTAACTGTACCTTAATAAACATTAATCTTTTTAGGGTATTGCTTATGTTCTTTTATCAATTGAGGATTATATGTAGACAACTGACGCTTGCTTAAATCGGCTGGTTAGCGCGAAAACGCATTGAAACGTTGATATTGATATGTACTAACCTATTTATGGTCTAACCATGGTATTTAATTGTTAAAAATTTAAAATAAAATGTTTAATTTTACACAAAAATATTATTAAGAAGCAGTAGTAAAGAGTTATTAATAACTTAACCGATAAAGTTCATCAATGTTACTCATTAGAAGCTGTTTTGTACACGCATTTTTTCCCGTTTTTTTTTACTTTAAAGAAAATAAAATATTTTTTTACCAGGAATTATTTCATTTATTTCTTCTCAAAAAAAATATTTTACCAAGTTTTAGTAGTACATAATACATATCAATATTAACGTAACATATCAACATTTCAATGTATTTTCGCGACAACCAACCGACCTAATTAGGCGCTATGTACCACGCACAGCGCGACACGTATGTACTTTAATTTTTCTTCCTCTTCTTCTTCTTCTTCGGATGCATATTCACTAATGATAGATAGCACAGAGACAACAAGTTGCTAAGGCTATGAGTTTTATACGAAAATAAACAAAACTGTTTATGTATTTTTTTATTTCATATCAGTAAAAAGTAACGCATTAATGGTTTTTGCTTATTTTCTCAATGTTTTCTCAAAGAGCTAAATGGTAAATAATATTGAGTGTAATGTAGCGAATTAGTGAAATAAAATAATTTTCTTTTTTTAATGTTTATTTTTGTAATACATCTGAAAACACTTAATATTTCCGAAACAGTTGAAGATAGGTATGGGACATTGTACATGAATTATGTCTAGAATTTTTGGAAGAATCCAAAAAATAAATAATATACAGGGGGTTGTATTTAAAATAAGAAAGTTGGTATCGGTCACTGTCACATGACACACCCTATATATTTTTTTTTTTGAAAAAAATGCGCATCTAAAAAAACAAATCGACGTGTCCAAGCGTTTTTCCCAACACGCTTCCATTTATTCGTTATCGAATTTATTTTATTTGGCTGTTCCACACTGTAGATCGAACAATCTTAACTTTCAACGATCAACTGATCAAGCAAT
Source organism: Agelastica alni (assembly GCA_950111635.1). Taxonomy (NCBI): domain Eukaryota; kingdom Metazoa; phylum Arthropoda; class Insecta; order Coleoptera; family Chrysomelidae; genus Agelastica; species Agelastica alni. The sequence goes on along the minus strand of OX467709.1, from coordinate 11,291,718 downwards.
TAAAGTGCACTAATTTAATTTATGAAGAGTATAACTAAAAAAGAAACAAAATTCACCAGCGTGAAATATTTCGTTACACACTACCACAAGTCACACAAAAATTTTGAGACCCCAAAATTGTTTATGAAGCCTAAGAAATTCTAAGAAGTGTCAAAATATGAATCAGGTACAAGGTTTGTGATATTTAATAATTGAAAGTATCAAGCTACCTGTACAAATAAAATTTTCAAAGCAAATCAACAATAAACTAATTAACCAATCAAAATACACTAATTTAATTTATGAAGATACAATATACGAGGGAAATTAAAATTATAACTAAAAATGAAACGAAATGCACAAGCGTGAGATATTTCGTTACAAGGTACTCTATTCTTATTTTTCTTACGTATTAATAAATATACTCCAATTTGTTAATTTTCCTAATTATTTTGTTACAGAATCAGATGACATTTATTTTGACGATTGCCTCGAAGATGAAGACGATATTTAAGGCGAAACTGTTGAAAGGCCGACGAAGATTAAGATTGTATTTAATTATTTTTTTAGTTTTATTTTGGCATATAACTACAGTTCATAAAACTACAATTATATTATTTCAAAAAAAGTATTGATTCTGCTTACGAATATATGTGTCTTAAGTTACCAGAACTGCAGAGGTAAATTTGAAGCGACGATCTCAAACGTCCTACAAGAAGCCCTTAACACAGTATACAGATGGTGCGAGAGGGAACAGATGTCTGTAAACCCCCGAAAAACTGTAATTATTCCTTTTACGAAAAGGAAAAAGCTAGATAAGCTTTGGCAGCCTGTCCTATACGGAGAGAGCATTCCATTTGCGACGGAAGTGAAATACCTGGATGTAGTTCTGGATAAAAGACTCACCTGTAACGCCCACTTGGAAAAAACAATAAACAAAGCCAGGTTTTCTCTCTGGAATCTCAAAAGAGTATGTGGCAAATCTCGGGGAATGAACCCCAAACAGATTTACTGGATTTATCAAACAATGATTATATCTATGGTCACGTATGGTTCAGTAGTCTGGTGGACCAAAGGGTTACAACAGACAGCTAGAGCAAAGCTTGCTGGCCTTCAGTGGCTGGCATGCCTGGCCATAACTGGAGCTATGTCCAGCACACCAACGGCAGCGATGGAACACCTCCTACATCTCCCTCCCCTAGATATTCTCTTAGGGAGGGAGGCCAGGATAGCTTCCTATAGATTCCTGTCTTTGGAAAAGCAAATAAATGGAGAGCAACTCGAAGATCACTCCGGGATACTGAGTGAAACAAAAAACCACCAAATTCTCGGGATGGTTCCTGACTTGCTAGCCACAAAAATACACTTAGGAAAGTCGTTCAAAGTCCTCTTTCCGGAGAGAAACGTATGGATGACGGGACAAATCCTCTTCCCAGAGACTGATTACGTAATGTACACAGACGGCTCAAAAACCCCAGATGGAGTTGGGGCCGGTGTTTTCAGCAGGAAACCAAAGATTGAAATATCTACCAGTCTTGGCAGGTATGCCACAATCTTTCAGGCTGAAATATTCGCTATCGAATTGTGTGCAAGAGAGTTGACCAACAGACCTCTAGCAAACAAAAACATAAATATAATATCAGACAGCCAGGCCGCTTTAAAAGCACTGAGCTCCAACAAGATAAATTCTAAACTTGAATTGAATTGCATCGAATCCTTAGAGTACCTTGGTGCGAACAACAGGGTGACCCTACTGTGGGTACCTGGGCACCAGTGGGTGGAAGGAAACGAAAAAGCCGACACCCTTGCAAAAAAGCGGGCCGAATCTGCGTTCACTGGACCAGAACCGGTTTTTGGAGTCACCACAAGTGCCGCCAAAACAATTATTTCGGACTGGGCGGAGAGGAAAATACTCACGTACAGGTCCGACTTACCAGGGCTAACCCACTCGAAGGCGTTTTTACCGTTACAACCCTCGAGAAATACAACTAAGCAGATCCTAGAATGGAGCAGAAATGACCTGCGTATTCTAATAGGACTGCTTACGGGACACTGTCGTCTGAGATACCACCTCAGAAAGATAGATCTGAACCAACAAACGGACTGTCGGTTCTGCTGCGTGGAAGACGAAACTGCTGAACATATACTATGGTCATGCCCCGGCCTGGGAAGAATAAGGTTCAACATATTTGGTTACACTAACTTAGAACCTACCGATTTTAAAAAAATCCCACCCTATACAACCATGAACTTCGTAAGAAGGGCTGGATTGTGCGGTGAACTGTAGCCTCTAGGGGTGAGCCACAATAGACCTACTAATGGTCGCGGTGGAAGGGCGACCACGCCCCACTCACATAAAACCTAACCTAACCTAACCTACCAGAACTGCAACTACGAAATATTGTTATTTTCAATATTCTTGTAGGACTAGCGATACATACTGTCACGATATTTACTTCTTTCTTGGATTCAGTGATTTTAAACTCTCGATACAGTAACAAAACAATTTTTATTCCAATACTTTTACATAATAAATTTTACTTTTATAAATCACTTGGATATTCACTTAGATATTCAACTAATTACAACTTTTAGAACTATTTAAATCTCATAACTTACAAACACTTTTTAAAACTGTTCATTTTTACGACCTCTGCCCTTTTTTTATTTCTCAATCATAATTCCAGACCATTTCGCGAAAGCGATAGAACCATATGGAGTCTCTAGGCGCGGCGAGAGTTTATTAGACGGAGGCGGAAGCCGACAAAGGGCTCATTAATATGCACCCTCGTTGTGGTCGATGCTCATATGCCGATAAATAAACGGGGCCAGAATGTAACAACAATACCCATTTTTTTTTGTAGGCCACTGTTTGATTTAGGCAAAAAATGCACTAACTTAACATGTGCTTTTTTTCTACGGTTAATAATGAAAAAAGTGTTACCATGGAATCGACAACATCCAAGTATAGGACTGGCAAAACGCACGACTAAATTTGTAGGGCTTTTTTGCCATTTAATTATACAAATATTCACTAAGCTTCATACAAAAAATCAGCTGGTTATTAATCATTTTTATGACCTCGTTATTTCGATATATTCGGCGTAGAGGACGCTCCAGTCAAACCATCCATTTTGTAGGACAATTGTTTTTCCGAGTTTATTATCCTAATATCTTAACATTTTAATAAAAAATAATTTTGTTATTAAGACAATTTCGACACCCTACCAAATCGACATGTTTTAGACCTGCGCACTTTATTAGCTACATCTTCAATATTTTCCACAGAGGAAAAATTTGGGCGTCTCGTCGAATCAAACGAGCTTACGAAGATTCAGCCTTTTATTAATCACTGAAAAAAACAGGAGGTGGCTGCTGGACTATATTACTTCGTGATTTTTTCAGGTGTATTTTATTTTGTTAAACAAGATAGTGTTTTAAATTGTTGTATTTTAAGATCGTAGTGAATAAACGCTACCACTACTAAATGATTTAAAATTAATACGACGAAGTATTTATTAAATTGTCGCGTGAATAAATTGTAATTGTTTGGCTACTGACCGAGTGGTTACAAAAAAGAATTCTCAGGTATTATGTGAGTAGCTAGTTCAAATAAAATACATATTTTATTAATGTTTGCTCGAGCAAGGTCGCTTTTTGGCATTTTCATAAAAAAAGTCGATAAAAAGTAATTATATTTATATAGAATGTTTCGGGATTATCCAATGCCTCGTAATCAATGTAAAATATGTAAAAAAATGGCAAACACTATTAAAAATCATTATAATTGATTTTGGTATACGAAGTATTTGCGTTTGCAAAAGTGTGGACAACACCCAACGAAAACTTTATAAAGCTAATTAGTCAGTAAACATAATTTGGTAAAAAAAATGGTGCGCTTATTGCATTGCTTATTTTTTTAGTTTGTTGCAAAACTAAAAAAATAGGATTGTTGTAGACGAATTCCTAAATGTCTCGGATACGTAGGAAGGTAATAACGTATCTTAAATGACGTTTTATCAACCTTAAATTTAAAGTCAAGAAATTGTACCTTGGTAATACCTTGTTGAACTATGACTATTGTTAAAGGTTTCTTGATTATATAAGGTTGGTAAGGTATCTTATGGGCTAAAAATTAACTTATTATCGACCTTTAAAATATTGGGTTAATATTCTCTTTCTGTGGCAGTTATAGCCTCTTATTAATCACTACAAAAAAAACAGGCGGTGGCTGCTGGACTATTAGATTACTTGTATGTAGTACACATAAAAAGAGAAGTACTTAACTACGAGCTTAAAGACTAAAAATTGTATACAACAACTACATTACATTTACATTACGAACAAACACAAATACCTCAATAAAAAATTGACTTTAAACTGGCTGTTTTTTAAAAAATCGGTTATTTTTACACCAGTTACTGGAAGAATGCCGGATAAGAAAAAGTAAAAAAGTGTAATATTTTTTAAAATAGTGTTACAAATCCGGTCCTGTCAGCAACCGAACTTCGACGGCGTCGAGGGTCCGAGTTCGACCGCTCTCCTTTGTAGCTGCCGACGGGGCCTAGGAAAGTCGCGAGTTACAGTTCAATAAACCATTGTTCCGGTATCGGAAATTAAACAAATTCCTGCCGGTCAACGCGCGGTTAATGTGCAATATTGCAATTTTGCACTATTGCATATTTTTGTGCTGATAATAAAATAATTTCATTATAAATAGTTGTAGATAGATTTAAGTTTTTAGTTCTAATTATTTAGTAACTCGTGTATTTGTCGTAATTAATAAAGAGCCTTTTTAAAAAGTGCCCTTTGTGCAACGAGTATTTATTTCGCGCAATGTCTCGAATCCGCGTCGAATAATGGGGAAACAGGTAGAAAGATCTGGAGCTGTGATATCGGGAATATAAAAGGAGAAACGATTTTAACGATTATTAGTATTAGCTTGGGTGTTTACGAATTATTAAATGTAAATAGATATATAGAGTTGTAAAAGTTGTATTGCTAAGTGAATATCTAAGCGGTTAATAAAAATAGAAGTTATTGTATTGAAATAAACATTGTTTTGATATTGGATCGAGAGTTTTTAATCCCGAACCCAAGATAGAACTAAAAAATCGTATCAATAGTTTAATGATACACATAAAATTACAAGTTTATTTAGTACCACAGATACAAACTAAACTTTAATATCTTATTTTTAATAATTAAAAATCACCTAGGCACCGGTGCCTATTTAAATTGTGATAAATAACTTACTCACTGTTTTCTTCAATATCGGTATCTAGTAAAGTGTCTTTCATGTTTCCGTGTAAGTTGTAAGTCATTATATTTTTTTATCAGAATTAGGTAACTTGTTTTTACATAAACTCTCTACCGGTTGTCTATTTCTACCATGAACTGCAGCAGTGCCGGTTTTAGCACTGCCAGCGTCCTGGGCGAGATTTCTACGGCACCCCCTAACTGCAATTTAAACCTATACTATACAAAAAAAGGCAAAGGATGTAATGACATACCCATTTATTAAAAGAAATTTCGGGAATTTACGAGTAAGTAGGCCTCACTCAATGAGCGAAGCGATATAAAGGAGTGCCTGCGGCGCCCCTTTGTAACCGGTGCCCTAGGCGTTCGCCTCACCACGCCCTTCCTTAACGCCGCTACTGAAGTAGTTTTCTTCATGTTTGCAGTAACTAAACCGCCCGCCCTGTGTGGATGCAATCATCTGTATTTTACTCGTACACACCAAATAAACATAGATTAACCACCTTCATTACAAAATAAATGACTCTGAGAGTTGTTTTGTGTAAGTTTCCACAAAAAGTATTTTGCAGGCAAAGTTGTTTATAATATGGTTACAGTAAAAATTACGCCTGGGTAAAGTTGTCTTTATTTTAATAATATTTTTAACAAGAAAAAATTGCTTCTACAACAAACAACTAAAAATGTTTAAACATATATAGAACGATCAGAAAGTATTTGGAATTGGAAAAAAAAGCTGCTGGCCATAATATGGTTGTTATTCTGTTATTTTCCGTCCAAGTTTTGGAATATAAGGAATTGGGACAGCGTGCGTTGTCTTGTTGCAATCGCCAACCTTCTGGAAACAAAGTATTCGCTGTTTGAATATGGTTTTCATTTAGAATTGTACAGTAACGTACCGTACACTATCTACTGCGCCATCAATAATGCTCATATCAGTAACACCACGTGATGAAATCTCTCCACAGACTATGATCTTTATTGGAAATTTTGATTTTTGTACCGTAGGTCTAGCTCTGCTAAGACTCCGTAAACAATTGTTACCCAGCTGGAAAGATGCTTTATCTATAATAAAAACATTTTCAAAAGTGCCCTTTTGAAAATTTTAGCAAAATCGAAGACTTGCTCGTCATTAACAGTTGGTATTCTTCTTGGTTTTCTTGCTCTGTATCCACTGCGCAAGAAATTTTGGCGAATAGTTTCGGGAGCAATGGGTATTTAATGATAAATTTTAATATTTTAAATTCTACGACCCATCTGCAGCAAAGACCTCAAAACCGATCCTCGTAACTTACGTGATCTTCCTGAAACTTGGTCATGCTCTTAACCAATACCATTTCTTATGCGTTTTAGCACATTGAAAACCGTCGACTTGCTTAGTCCTGTCAAAAGCACACATTTTTTTACATCCCCAACTCCGTTTTCATATAATTGTTATCTAGACGCCTTTTTTTTCTACTTGCGTCATTATATTGATTTTCGTGTTTTCAAATATTGGCAAAACAACTATTATATTGAATGTAATGACATTTAGATAAGTTTAATTCTGTTATTTAAAGCCTATTCCGATATTAGTTCTTTTAATTGATTTAAAATGCATTAACAAAAATCAAAAAAATTCCAGATACTTTCTGGTCGTACTATAATATGCTGATCTTTAAAACATTTAATAAAGCTTATCTCACTTGTTTAATCAATGTTGGCGAGGATAATTTGCTTACATTTCGTTTTTGTGTGATTTGCAGCGAAACGAGATTGCTAACGTACCCACCTAGCATTTATTGGGAAAGCAGACATAAAGAGAAATACAAAAGTGATTGTTTTACACTTTTACAGGAATAATAAATATTCCGAAAACGTTACACAGTATCGATTTTTACCAAGTGTACCTTTTAATGATGTTGGGAGTATTAGCTTTTTAAACATACTCGTATAAAATGTCATTACAATGTTTTCAGCAGTTTTGGCAAAATCGTAATAAATATGTATGCATTTTTTTCAACGCCCTTTATCTTGAATAAGGAAGGCGTAACGAAAATTTTTTACATAGCAGACCCCAATTATTTTTCAGTTTTCTACCTATCCTAGAGACAGGGTCACCATTTTTGAAACACCCTGTTGTTTACGCATATAATAGCAAACTTTATACACAACACTGTAACTTAAGTGCACAGTTGATGGCTGACAGTACCGACCTCTCGAAAAATTGGTGTAGTGTAGTGCTATCCGTAACTTTTTTCAGTTCTCTGAGAAAATAACATGATCTAATTAGTTTGCTACATAGCAGTTGTACATGATTTATCCGATTCATATGTTGTTCAATAGCGATTCCAAGGAACTTTGCGCTAGCAGTATATGATATGTGTGTGAAGATCATTGGTATCTCGACTGTCTAAACAGATTAGCATTCGTTTAATTTATGTTTAATAAAAGGGCGTTTTCTTCAAACCAGTGACCAATGTATTTTGTAATGCTAATATTTTTTTACATAAATCCTGATATTTCCTTTCTGCTATTAGTATGTTTGTATCCCGTGCGGGGATGTCCTTAACCACAACACGGCGCGTCCCGATGGCTGATAGGAAACTTCCTGGCTTACAGAAAAGGTGTCTAATATTAAAGAATAAACACCCACGGATCAACTAAGGACATGATATAGGGCAGCGGCTATATCATTACTACCTTTGAGTACAAGGAAGCTTACTGCCTTGTATTCAAACTAGACAGGTGCGGTTGGTTTGTTTTAAGCCAGCCAAGCTTACCACGACCATCAGGCTTTGCTCAAGGTGTCATGCGACCCGTGCCAAGGGGCGTATTATATGTATGATATCTGTGCCTGCCCCAAACAGATATCGCTAACGGAGCCTCTGGGATACCAGGCAACCTCCCGGTAGTATTTTTGCCTTGCTGCGGTAATGCAGAGCTCTGCCGTAGTCGACCATTTTTCTCTAGCTACTCGTGGGAATTATATGAGTAACAATAAAAATACTAAAATAACAATCTGCGACGAAGGCAATCTTCGCGCAGACAAACAAATGCAAATGGAGGTGTCTCCTACAGACCCTCTTAGCAACCAAATCTCGCAGGAAGCTGAGGAGGTACTTTTAAAATCCCCCACTCCCGAGAAAACGGACCTGACAACAGGGGGCGAGGCTACGCTAACGGCCAGCATAAACCTGGACAAGAAGGTCATACTTGTCGGCGCGACGAGAACTCGTCTTAGCCGATTGATCAAGAGCGTATGAAACCGCCTTAAATCAAATCCTAAAAGAGCAGGATGAGAAAAGGAGCGGGGATCAATACTCCCCAGCTCTTACCAGCAAGCGAATACGCTCGGATGGTAGCACTCCAGAAGCAGCGGCGAAAAAGCCTCGCACTATGGAACATCCGTACGAGCAAAAAGTTGGGCATAATTCACCTAGAACACCCAAATGCTCAGCTGTCAAACGAACAGCTACGGCTGCTACAGCAATCCATCATGGACACTGTAGACAAACTACTGTACGATGGTCCACAAGTGCGATTCCAGAGCTGCACCATTCGACCTGGAATTCTCCTTCTGTCCTGTACAGACGCTTAAACGGTCCAGTGGATGAAGGAAGTGATATGCTCCCTTTAACCCTGGAAAAACGCCCAGCTGAAGTTGGTTCAAAAAGATGAAATACCGAAACCCCACATCTGTGTGGCTTTAATCCCAGACGATAAGGGACTACCCAGACTGACGGGAGAACAGGTAACCAACCGTCTGCGAAAGATGAACCGTACTCTGCATACCCAGGAGTGGACTATTCTACACAGGGAAAATGCAGGACCTGGTCAAATGTGGACGTTCTCAATGGATGACCTATTTATTTGTAGCGGCTTAATTTCCGCCCATACTTTGGCTTTGGACAGGTGCAATTCCGGTCCAGGGAAGCCAAGAAATATCCGACATCGGTGGAAAAACCGGAGTCTTCGGGGTTAACCGTTAGAACCAAAGAGGTAGGCAAATCTACCTCAGCGGAAAGAGCGGGACTAATGAGGCCGGCCAAAACCAGCAAAAATGCCGAAAAGTAAAAAAAAACCTTCATGGTAAAGCGCCGACAAAACAACCTACACCAGGACAAAATGCGGGGAAGGAATGTAAACCTCCCCACACTACCTTTAAGTAGGAATGGCTAACCACATCCAATTTCTACAGGTGAACATCCAACATGCTAGAGCGGCTTCATATGTCCTCAGCAGGAGGTTCGCCAAGGAGCAACTCGATGTAGCACTAATCCAGGAATCCTGGACTTCCAATACAGGCAGAATAAGTGGCCTAGGAAACTGCTCTGGTAAGTTAATAGCGTGGCTTCTAGGTGGTAAGCCAAGAGCATGCATACTCATCAGGAAAAACATTAACTATTTTATGTTAACAGAGTTCTACACCCCTGATGTGGTTGAAGCACAGCTTTCGATCCCAGGAGGAGATAGTAGTGTAGATGTAGTCGTTTGCTCTGCTTACTTTCCTGAAGACCAAAAAGAACACCCTCCTTCAGCTGCAGTGCGAGATCTAGTCGCCTTCTGCAAGTGGAACAACAGGCAACTAATCATTGGATGCGACGCAAATTTCCTCCATCTAGATTGGGCCAGTAGCGACATTAATTAAAAAGATGAGTACTTATATAATTCTATTATGAGGGAAGAGTTAGCATCAAACAACGTAGGCTCGGAACCAACCTTCGTTAACAGAATTTGCGGAAAAGTTCTCGACATAACTATCAGTACACAGTTTATGAGTACCAAAATAGTTAACTGGCAGGTATCTACCGAGCCCTCATGCTTAGATCATAGACACATACGATTTGACATGAGGACAGGACAACGTCCGATAGTGCAGTTTTGAGATCCAAAATGCACAGATTGGAGAGGGTACTGTAAATCCCTCCAACAGTACCTGGGTAACGGTAATAGCACTATACAAAATAGAGCCGAAATAGAAGCGGTGAATGAGCATATTACATCCGCCCTTCTAACGGCATATAAGAAAAACTGCCCATTAAAAGAAAAGAGGTACCATAGAGGTACACCTTGGTGGAGCAGAAGCTTAGACAAACAAAGAAAAGAAGTTCGACGTCTCTTCGATCGAGCTAAAGAAACAGGTTGCTATCGCTCAGCTCTAACGACTTATAACAAAGAAATAAGAAGAGCCAAAAGAGAATCCTGAAGGAGGTTCTGTTAAAGTATATCAGATCTACCTGCCAGCACAAGAATCCACAAGGCTCTCGCCAGAGATCCGACGCAAGAGATTGGATCGATAAAACGACCAGATGGCTTTTTTACGGACTCTGGTGGGCAAACGTTGGAGACTCTCTTGCAGACCCACTTTCCCGGCAGTCTGCTTCTGAGGGACCAGGAGCAAATTCCACTCTGAATGAGATCGACATCACGACCCAAAAGGAAGGACTGGAGAAATGTTTCTAAAGTGGTCACCCCAGCATCGGTACAATGGGCGGTGAACTATTTCTTCCCATACAAGTCTCCAGGGGAGGATGGTGTTTTCACTGCCCTTATTCAAAAGGGCATTGAAATGTTACTACCTCTTCTGGTTAAACTATTCAGAGCGGGTTTAGCGTAGAGTTATATTCCGCTGGGCTGGTCAACGGCGAGAGTTGTCTACATACGTAAAACGGGTACGGTAAACCATTTCCTACTATAATCCTTCCGGCTGATCAGCCTTACCTCATTCTTAATGAAAACTCTGAAAAGAATTATTGATGGACATATTAGAGAGGGGAATCTTAGGGAACATTCCTTAAAACCCCATCAATATGCCTACCAAACAGGCAAATCTACGGATTTAGCACTAAACAATCTAGTAGGAAAGATCGGCCATTCCCTTAAACATAAGGAAATTGCGCTGGCAGCTTTTCTAGATTTAGAAGGAGCGTTTAATAACGCTTTACCACAGTCACTCTATACATCAATTAGGAATAGAGGGATAGACAGTAAAATCTGTAACTGGATCAAAAACATGATTGAAAACAGATATATAATATCATCACTGCTTGGAGAGTCGGTTAGGTTCAGGGCGGCGAAGGGGTGTCCACAAGGCAGGGTACTTTACCCCCTATTGTGGTCACTTCTAGTCGACTCTCTGCTGACTGAGCTTTTTATGCAGGGAGTAGATTTTTAGTGTTATGCGGATGATCTGGTGATATTAGTTGAAGGGAAATTTGAAGCGACGATCTCAAACGTCTTCCAAGAAGCCTTCAACACAGTATACAGATGGTGCGAGAGAAAACAGATGTCTGTCAACCCCCGGAAAACTGTAGTTATTTCTTTAACAAAAAGGAAAAAGCTAGCTAAGCTTCGGCAGCCTGTCCTATACGGAGAGAGCATCCATTTGAGGCGAAGTGAATACCTTAGTGTAGTTCTGGATAAAAGACTCACCTGGAACGCCTACTTAGAAAAAACAATAAACAAAGCGAGGTTTTCTCTCTGGAATCTCAGAAGAGTATGTGGCAAATCTTGGGGAATAAACCCAAAACAGATTTGCTGGGTTTATCAAACAATGATAATATCTATGGTCACGTATGGCTCAATAGTCTGGTGGACCAGAGGGTTACAATAGACAGCTAGAGCAAAGCTTGCTGGCCTTTACCAGCTTCCATGCCTGGCCATAACTGGAGCTATGTCCAGCACACCAACGGCAGCGATGGAACACCTCCTACATCCTCCTCCACTAGATATACTCTAAAAGAGGGAGGCCAGGATAGTTCCTACAGATTCTTTTTTTTGGAAAGGCAAATCAATGAAGAGCAACTCGAGGATAACTCCGGGATACTGAGTGAAACAAAAAACCACCAAATTCTCGGGATGATTCCTGACTTGCTAGCCACAAAAATACACGTAAAAAAGTCGTTCAAAGTCCTCTTTTCGAAGAGAGACGAATGGGTAAGGAGAGAAATCCTCTTCTCAGAGACTGAATAAGCAATGTACACAGATGGTTTAAAAACCCCAGATGGAGTTGTGGCCGGTGTTTTCAGCAGGAAACCAAAGATTAAATTATCTACCAGTCTTGGCAGGTATGCTACAATCTTCGCTATCGAATTGACCAACAGGCCTCTAGCAAACAAAAACATAAGTATAATATCAGACAGCCAGGCTGCTTTAAAAACACTGAGCTTCAGCAAGATAAATTCTAAACTTGTATGGAATTGCATCGAATCCCTAGAGTACCTTGGTGCGAACAACAGGGTAACCTTACTGTGGGTACCTGGGCACCAGGGGGTGGAGGGAAACGAAAAAGCCGACACCCTTGCAAAACAGGGCGCCAAATCTGCGTTCACTGGACCAGAACCGGTTTTTGGAGTCACCACAAGTGCCGCCTATACAATTATTTCGGACTGGGCGAAGAGGAAAATACTCACGTACTGGTCCAATATACCAGGGTTAACCACTCGAAGGCGTTTCTACCTTAACCCTCGAGAAACACAACTAAGCAGATCCTAGAATGAAGCAGAAATGACCCGCGTATTCTAACGGGACTGCTTACAGGACACTGTCGTCTAAGATACCACCTCAGAAAGATAGGTCTGAACCAACAAACGGACTGTCGGTTTTGCTGCGTGGAAGACGAAACTGCTGAACATATACTATATTCATGCCCCGGCCCGGGAAGAATAAGGTTCAACATTTCTGGTTACACTAACCTAGAACCTAACGATTTTAAAAGAATCTCACCATACACAACCATAAACTTCGTAAGAAGGGCTGGATTGTGCGGTGAACTGTAGCCTCTAGGTGTGAGCCATAATAGACCTACTAAGGGTCGCGGTGGAGGGGCGACCACGCCCCACTGACATGATACCTAAACCCAATGTTTGTATCGACAGCATAGTTTGTAAGACTTGAGGTTCGTTTACCATATTTGGTATATTATTGATATACAAAATGAATAGGATTGCAGTACACTGGCATGGGGTACTCCTAATTTTATTGTTGCATCATCTGAAAAGTCCTCACTTTGAACATTTTGTATAACCTTTTGTGTTCTGCCAGTAAGATATGATTTGAACCATTTATTTGCTTAGCTGCGAATACCAATTTTTTACCTTTTACCTCCACAGTAAAATACCGTGCAAAATCAAACCTTAGTCTAAAAAACTGAGTACTTGTTTTTGAGTCAGGATAAAATCTTTAAAATTTCTTCTTGTGTTACTTCTGACTAAAAAATGGAGTTTGAATTTTCTCTTATATTTCTTTGAAGTAGATGAATATTTTTGTAGCCTATATTCGTGCCACCCTCTTTATTTTCTAAAATAAATCGGTGCAGCGCTCATGGATTGTGCATCTTCTTCACCTTGATAAGATACTATTTTAACACTGTTAATACCGCTTTCGTTAAAAGAACAATTCGCCTTCCTCAAATTCAATTATTTTACATTTACGTTAATTTATCTTTTTTTAAAACCGCTTTATAAGTATTAGTTAAACCGCGACATTGTATCAATTCTTATTTAAAGTGTGTTCGCAAATATATAGACATTGCATCGACTTATTGTTTCACTAAGAGCAAGATTCAAACTGGAAGCAAAACGATCGATCGTGGTCGCTTACACTGATTCGCAGATATCATCCCATTAAAGGTAAGTCCCTTAGATTAAAGGCGTTGTATTCGTTGACGATTCGCCAACTGCAAAACTCTTTTTTTTTCATAGTTCATTTTCAAGCCCTCAGCGCTTTTGGAGCTATTTCATCATTTTCATTTTTTATGCCGGTTAAAACTTACGTTGGATACTATTTTTTCCTGTTTCTGTGTTAACAATACTCCAGACAGGTTTGGTTTTAATAAATAATTGTAATATCTTTTTACTGAAGTATTTTTTATCTTACTCAAAAGTATATTGGAAGAGGATAGTTTATGGTCAGTGAAAACTTGTTTTAATATTTGATTGTGCTGATAAAGTTCCGAGCAAGAGTTTTAAGTATTTTCAGCTTTTAAAGTATTTTTTGTGATACATTTTGGTCTATATTTTTAGGTACTCTGACCCAATTAAAAGGAAATGCAATATTAAAAAAATATATATAAAAGGGCACTGATCGGGCACCATAAACTGTCAACCACGATTCAATTTCAAAATAGATATTTGTAATTTTCTGACCCATAAAATCCCTTGTACTCGTTTGTTTCTTTGGGGGGTTTTCAATATCTTTATTTATGCATATGCATTGACTAGTGATCCGATATGTTTGTGTTTAGTACTTCGAAGTGACATATTAATAAATTTAAAGGAGAAAATTGTTTAAACAGGTTGAGCTATTTTTGGTGACACATATTCGTCAAGTATAAGACACCATCTGGTTAGTTTTGCACTCGGATATTTGAAACTGAAAATCCACTTAAAAAGTTTATTATTATCCACTGTAAACTGCCAGAAATTACTGTCAATTGTACTATAATTTTGTTCTGCGTCGTTTAGAATCCTATAGGTTTATCACATTTAGCTGGCTCTTGCGACAAAATAGATACCTCGAAGCTCCATGCCAATTATCTCTTCCTTAGACAACGTTCAGCCCGATAGAGGTTTGATAACAAATAAAAATTTAAATTCCCAAAAAAGCTCCTGGTTATGACCGAAATCTGGTAAACCCGCAACAGAAGTTTTTATAAACGAAATTATTCCACAACACCAATTCAGATTAAGACGCGAATACTCTACAATCCAACAATGCCACAGAATAGTTAACATAATTAAAACAACTCTTGAAAAAAAAAGTTTTGTGCTGGAGTCTTCCTCGACATACAACAGGCATATGATAGAGTTTGGCATGAAGGTATCCTCTACAAGCTAAAATTACACCTAACAAAACTGAACTGATCGGGATTTATAATTTCCTTTTTCCATACACGGGGAAATTATACTCAACTTTGATAACAGTGGACTGAAATTAATCATAGATCGCTGATTTTTTTAAAGTTTTATTTTTCACTGAAATATTTCTCTCTTTAAAATTCACTATGCACTTGTACCACTAATGAACTGCCCTTTTTACGTAAATTCACCCTTCTTAATTGGATGAATTGAAGGAATACAAACACCGAAATAATTCAAAAGTCGAGGCAAAATACAAACACAGATCGCATTGATCGGTGAATGAATGTCAGGAAAAATCGATCGCTTCGATCGGAGAATAAATGGGAATTTGAACGACCTTAACTCTGGTCGACGTCTTGAAGTATACTGGCAGCCGGCAGCTTTGTGCGAG
This sequence comes from Agelastica alni, assembly GCA_950111635.1. Lineage (NCBI taxonomy): Eukaryota > Metazoa > Arthropoda > Insecta > Coleoptera > Chrysomelidae > Agelastica > Agelastica alni. The sequence goes on along the minus strand of OX467709.1, from coordinate 11,276,250 downwards.
GGGCAAGGGGAGAGAATTCAAACGGTTTACACACATTGAATGTCACAAACAAAAATTGCTCATGGACGGCTCAAGAATAATTTAATTAGAACAAAATAAATTAATAAAGTGTTTGAATTAATATGTAATTCAAACAAGAACAATTATACTTGATAATTGTACCTTACCAACTGCTATTTTAAAATCAAAATCAATGATAACTGCTCAAATTACCACATTTTACAATCAGGTTTACCTTAAGGTAGCGTTCTCGAACTATTTCTGTATCTTATATTTACAAAACACGTTTTAAACAAACAAAATCATTTAGACCTATTACAGAAGTGGCTTCATCGTTGGAAAATCAACGCAAATGCCAGCAAATCAGTACTAATTACATTTACCGCAAGAAAATTTACTTGCCGAAGTTTCTTTAAATAATATCTCGATCCCCATAAAACCAGTTGTCACATACTTGGAATTAAATTTGGTTTAAAAACTCCCATGAAAGGCACATATTAAAAACAAGAGAAAACAACTAGATTTTAAACTAAAAAATATGTACTGGTTACTTAACAAAAGGTCTCAGTTATCTCTTGAAAGTAAACCGCTCATTTACAAAACTGTACTCATACCAATTTGGTCACACGAAATAGAACTATGGGGCTGCAGTAAACCTACAAACACGAAAATTCTACAAACGTTCCAATCCAAAGTACTCCGCATGATAAGTAAAGCCATATGGTATGACACTTCAGACACTTAATGATGATCTGAACATCCCACCAATTAAAGACGTGATAAGGCTTATTCCACATGATACAAAAAACGGTCCACTAACCACAGCAACGAATTGATAAACAATTTATTTAACCAACCACTTGTCAAAAGAAGATTAAAGAGACTATGATCAGAAGACCTCCTGTAACAATAATCCTTAAAGAACCATCAATGGATGGCACCAAACCCATCTTAGTGACTAAAAGACTATTTACTTATTACTTTGTGCTTAGAGTAGATTGTAAACATACAGAGTATTATTAAAAAAAAATTAAATGGCTAAAAAAAAATAAATGGCTAAAAAAAATTAAAAGGCTACGTGAAGTTAGCAAATTAAATTTTTTACAGGTTCATACATTTAATAAAGTCTAAATGAAAGTCAATATTTAATACTTTTTTTAAACATATAGTCATTGGTTTTGTGACTTTTGCGAATTCAGAAATAAATTTATGATAATAGCCAAAAACTTTTTTATTTCTTTGGTGGCTTATGAAATCGGAAATTTGTTTTGTCGTTATAATGTCCTAAATAAGCTTTATGAACAGCCAAAAAGTATCAAAAAAGGCACGTCTGGCTGTGCATTGAGATGTGTTGGTTCCTACACTTATGTATGGTAGTGAATGTTGGGTTTGGCAGAAGAAGCATGAAAATAGGATTATTGCTGCGGAGATGAGTAGTCTGAGAAGTATAGCCGAATTGACTCGGTTGGATAAAGTAAAACATAGAGAGATAAGAGAACGCTGTGGTGTAAAAGAAGATGTGGTTACAAAGATAGATAAAGGAATGCTTAGATTGTTTGGACACGTTGAAAGGATGGATGAAGGAAGATTGACGAAACAAATTTATAAGGCGAGTGTGAATGGACAAGTCGGTAGAGGTCGACCTCGGCGAACATACGAGGGCGCTGACTTTTTGAATAAAACAAATTTTTTTCCGCAAATAATCATTTTATTTTCTTACATAATCACCCTTTAGCTCGATACATTTAGTCCAGCGTTTTTCTAATTTTTTTATTCCCTCCAAATAATAGGTTTTTTCAAAGCTCTCAAAATACGCGTTTGTTTCGGTAATGACTTCTTCATTCGACTCAAATCTCTTACCGCCCAGCCATTTAGGTTTGGAAACAGAAAATAGTCGCAGGGGGATAAATCTTGAAAATATGCTGGATGGAGTAGCAGTTCGTATCCCAATTCGTGGATTTTGGCCATCGTGACTAGACAAGTGTGCACACGTGCATTATCTTGATGGAACAGCACTTTCTTCTTCGCCAAATACGGCCGTTTTTGCTTCAAATCAACGTCGAATCTGTTCAAAAGCTTTGAATAATATTCGCCGGTGATCGTTTTACCTTTCTTAAGGTAATCGATGTGAATGACACCGCGTACATCCCAAAAAACTGTGGCCATGACCTTGTTGGCTGACAGACTCTGTTTCGCCTTCTTTGGTCCACGTTCACCCCGAGCAACCCACTGTTTCGATTGTTCCTTGATCTCTGGCGTGTTGTGATGGATCCATGTTTCATCCACAGTAACAAAACGGCGCAAAAATTCGTCCGGATTACGGCTGAACATCGCTAAACATTCTTTTAAAGTGGTCACACGATTGCGCTTATGGTCGAGTGTGAGCAATCACGGCACCCATCTCGCAGAGAGTTTTTTCATGTCCAAATATTCGTGTAAAATATTATGTACCAGTTCAGTTGAGATACCTACAGCATGAGCCAACTCACGCACTTTTATTCTCCGATCATCCAATATCATTTCATGGATTTTATCGACGATTTCCGGCGTGATCACTTCTTTTGGGAGACCTGGACTCTGTAAACCACTTCTTAACCATTGAAATTAATGGTGCCGAGTCCCCGTAGTATTTATCAAATCTTTCCTTAGTTTCAGTGATGGATTTTTTACGTAAAAAGTAATGCTTAATCAGCACACGAAATTCACTTTTTTCCATTTTCGTAAAAATTCACGATGTTGTCTGCTTTGAACGGCTATTAAACACTAACTGCACGACGTAGCTTGCTCAAAATTAGAAAGTTGCCCACTGATAGATTATAGTTGACGGCAGCACTGTTGCATTTGGAGTAACTGCGCGGGAAATTTAAAAAGTCACTGACTTATCAAACTGCCCTCGTATCATCAGATCAACATTGTTTTGAAGAAAGGCCAGGTCAAGAGTACCAACAACCGACGAGCATGCATGGAAGCATGGAAGAGGAAGCAAAAGATGTGTGTAAGAACCGTAGCAAGTGGAAGGAAGTGGTCTTTGCCTACCCCTACGGGAAGGAGGCGTGACTATTTGTACGTATGTATAAGCTGTTTCCAATTAATAATATTCTAGCATTCTGGTCTAATTGTTTCTTAAAATTTGCTTTTCGAAGGAGAGTAAAAACTGTTTATAATTTAATCAAATAATGTCTTGCAAAGAAGTAAAATATATTATTATATCGTCTAAATAGACGAGGCAAATATCATTGTACGGCTTCTTTAGATTATTATCAATCACTCTTTGGAAGGTTGCAGGGGCGTTCTCTTCGGGTATTGTTTTTAGTTCTATAAATCGATTAAAGTGAGTCGCTGACAAGTTGATTGCTGTTTCTATTCGCGTTTTCAATTACCGTCGAGGGCGTTGCGAGACGTAAACAAATATAAGGCAGAATCTGTTTTAGTTTTATCTACAAGTTACCTACTTGTTGTGATTTCTTGTGTTGTTTAGTAATTTTACAAAAAAGTGAATTGTCGAAAGTGTTATGTTGTGAATACTTATTAATTTGTAGGTCAATCTTTCAATTTAAAAAGTATGAAACGATATAAAAATAATCTATGAATAATAACACGTCAAAATATTGTTGCAATATTTAATCTTGGGTTCGACGAATTTAAAACTTCGTACAAAAACTTAACAATTTATTCTAAGCTTCCTATACAATAAATTCTTACTAAATAAATCACTTAGATAATTACAATACTCAATACTTTCTATAACAATATCACTTTCTCAATTTACTTCAAACTTAAATTTTCTCGACCGCTGTCTTTTTATATTCCTACAAATTATTACTCGAAAAAGCGAGAATTCTCTTTCGTTATTCTCGGCATTGTTTCGAAATTATTGGACGCTTTCAATCGTGCTGCGGTAATAAATTATCCATTTTTTTTATTGTGGCCGACGCGCTGTCGCCTTAAGGGAACAATCGTCAAAAACGGACTCCGCAACTCGCAAAACAATATCCTCGTGACATAAAATTCGCAACAATATATTCGTAGAGCAATATGTCTGCAATAAATTATCTGTGATCGGTATATATTTTACTTTTCATTAAATATTGTTTAGATTAGGTTAGGTTAGGTAAGGTTAAGTTGGGAAATATCATGTAAGTACTAAAGAAATAAATAAAAATAATAATATTCTCTTGTTTAATAATACAATAATTTTATATTTAATTATGTTTTCTAAAATATATCAGATATAATAAACAGATCAAGATGCGGTTTTTTGTATTCGAATCTTTAGCTCATTTAGAAACTTTGTTTGTATTTTGTTTTCCAGATTTCATGAAAAATGCATTTGTGCATCAAAAAGTGCATTCTTTCAACTGCATAATTTTAAGTGATGGGAAAAAATTCATATCTGCCACAAAAAACACCCAAACTGTACGAAATTTTGCACCCGGCGGTTTTTTAGGTCGCAAAATCTGAATATCATGTCCAAATTAGCCCTCTGTACACATAGAGGTCAGGACGGTTAGGAACGTAATCCCCTGTAGTTCCTGCTTAACTTGTGATAAATCAAGAGAAACTCGTGCCCGGGGGTTTTTTAGGCCCCTCGTCACGAATTTGAAATCGGCGACCCGCCCCGGAGGATCTGGTGCACCGAACGACCTGACTAGTAACGTCATCCCCTGGAGTTTTGACGGAACAACTTACCGAATCGTTAGAAACTCGCCGTCCGGAGGTTTTTCATGTCGCTCATTACGAATTTGACATCGGCGACCCGTTTCGGAAGAACTTCCGTAATTATTGTGTATGTATTTGACATAATTATTTAATATAGTAGAGAAAACTTGCCCGATTGTCCATTTCACCTTGTGAAGTAAAAATTTCTTTATCTAATACGAAGATCGTATTAACAGGATCCCGTACATTAACGGGCACAGTTTGGAAAACAGTAAAAAAATTAGATTTTGTATTTGTCAACATTCCAAAAGTTTTTTTTTTGTAAGAAAATAGATAGGTACACCTATCGTGTGGGCCGCGGACGGCCCGCACTGCGACTATTAGAAGGGGAAGGAAATCTAGAAAGAAACTGATTGTGGACACGCTTTTTAAAAAGTTGCAGGTCATAGTTCTCTGGAAAAACTGATTTTGGAAGCTTATTCCATTCCGTAGCAGCCCTGTAAAAGAAGGATTCTTGATGAAGATTGGTCCTTGTAGTGTCAATCTTGAGAGTAAATGGGTGAGACTGATCAGCGTGCCGAGTTCTTTGGCCAAATGTGGCCAATGGTGGTACAAGAGTTTTTATTTCTCTGAAGCATCTGCCATGGAAATATCTGTAGAGCAATGACTAGTCTGCAACTCTTCTTCTATGTTCTAGAGGGTAAAGGGTATATGTGAGAGTTGAGCTGTTTATCAAGCGAATGGCTCTTTTCTGAATGGAATCTAGAAGACGAAGAGAATGCCTTGGTGCTGAACCCCAAATGTGCGAGCAATACTCCAGTAGAGGTCGGATTTGAGCCTTGTACGTCGTCAACAGTTGATCAGGAGTAAAAAACTTTCTGGCTTTCCATAGAAAACCTAGCCTCTGGCTTGCCGACTTTGCGATGTTAGCAACATGGTCATGCCAAGACATATTATTGGACACCGTGACTCCCAAAATGGAGATGGAGGGTTCTAGGGTATTTCCGGACATTGTGATGGAATGATTTGAGAAATTCACTTTCTTGGAAAACGTGGCACTTTGTGTTTTTTGTGCGTTGAACTGAACAAGATTGTTGGTTCTCCACTCGACGATTGCTTTAAGATCTCTATTGATGGAATCAACCTGTTCCTGCCTGAGTCTATTTGTATCATTCACCGAAAGTGATCGATGGGATGTGAAAGTTGAGACAAGTGTGCTATCGTCTGCGAAACTGTAAATGGGGTTCGTGGTGGTTTTCAAGAGGTCGTTGATGTGTAAAAGAAATAAGGTGGGGGACAGGATGGAACCCTGGGGGACCCCGGCATTGGTTTTAAACGCATCAGAAGAAATACCGTCAACTGCTACATGTTAGGAGCGATCTTGCATGAAGCTCAAGAGCCATTGGCGCAGTTTGGTTGGGAGACCGTAGGCAGATGATTTACTTAACAATGCCTGGTGCCAAACGCGGTCAAAGGCTTTAGATAGTGTTTAAAAGTACTAGGGGAAAAGTAGCCAGTTCCCATTTTAAGTAATCCTGCATTTCTCCGTCAGACTTTTTGATTGCGAGGATTGTAAGTCTGGATCAACTTTCACCTTTGTTTTATCTATAGTTATTATGTAATTTGAAGAGACAATTTTTTCTTTGACAGTTTGAGCTCTGGGAAAGAGGTATCCTACTGTCAGTTGAATCCTTATGCTGGTAATTCTTATCAAATGAGCACTTGGTGATTTTTTCCATTCCTTCTATTACATTCTTTGTAAAGATAAAACTTCCTATTCACTGGTAAGTTACTTCCCTTCTGAAGAGTCCCCCTTTAAATTTGAGCAGTCTCACCAGAGTCTGCTCAATAGTCTGGTCTGAAAAAATCCCCGAGAAAGTCCATTGCTCCTACGAACAGTCTATTAACCACCCTTAGTAAATTTTTCATATTCACTGGGAACCATTCTCTCTTCAGCAGCCTTCTCATATCTTCCAGATAAAGTTGAGCAGACTTTGCGAAGTGGAAATGCCCTTTACTGTGGAAGAATGGTAACATTCGTTTCACCGTTTTTAAAGTAAGCTACCAATCACCACTTTTCTCAGCATATAAAAAGTTCCATTAAAACTCCAGGGGTGACGTTACTAGTCAGGTCATCCGGTGTACCAGCTCCTCCGGGGCGGGTCGCCGATGTCAAATTCGTGACGGGCGGCCTAAAAAAATTACAGAGGCACGGTTTTCTCTTGATTTATTACAAGTTAAGCAGGAACTTTAGGGGGTGACGTTCCTCCAAGTGTAGAGGGAGCTAATTTGGATATAATATTTAGATTCCGTGACCTGAAAAACCCCTGGGTGCAAAATTGCAGATATGAATTTTTTCACTTAAAATTATGCAGCTGAAAGAATGCACTTTTTGATGCACAAATGCATTTTTTATGAGATCTGAAAAACAAAATACAAACAAAGTTTCTAAATTAGCTAACGATTCAAATGCACAAAACCGCATTTCGATCCGTTTGTCTGCGCAAATTTCCTGGGTTATGGTGATTTCGGTGCCAAATTTCCTCGCCTACTTTTAATAATTAAAATTATGTCATAAACCATCATTACGTGTTTAAAAAATAAATAATAAATAAATATAAAAGCTAACATACATTTTGTGCATAAATGGAGCGACTGCAAGTGTAATTAGACTAAAGAAGAAATATTGTTTCTATGGCCAGGGGCAGTTGTGAATGGCCATGCAGAAGTTGACAGACTATAATTTTATTTTATATTTAGCTTATTTTAAATATATATGTGCCAATAATCAGATTCGCCGTTCTGATGCAAACCTTTTCCTTTATCAAGCGATACGATAACTTCCCTACACCAGTCTCCTGCTATGCTGTTCCTCCAAAAAAAGTTAAAAGGCGACCTGACCAGCCTTTAGCAATTCAACTGTAATCCTGTTATATCCTGCAGATTTCCCCAATTTCAAAATTTCACCGCTTCCATAATCTCTTTCATATTAATTTCAGTTATATAGCAAATTTTACTCATGTTCCGTAATGGGGCTTTTTCTTAAATAAACTTTTAAAGTATTCCTTTCATCTCTTTAAAACACATTCTTCTCCTCTTTCCACGCCACAATATTTTTTCTAGTTGCGAGGTCGTATTTTCACCTTGCCACGTCTTTTTTTAGTTCTCTAAAGAGTACTCTGCTAGTGGTCTCTCTACTGGCAAATTATGCCCGAGCTCAGCCGTAAAGGGTAGAAGAAAAAAAATATATAAAAGTGAGCCGCGCCACCGACTTAAGACGGTACAAGCCGGAAACCCCTAGGTCTTGTAGGCACCAGCAGAGCCACACGATAAACAACAAACAATTATGGTGAACTAGATAAATAAAATTATAGCAAAAATATATTGAAAACTTTACTCACACAATAAATTAAAATACACAGCTCAATAACAAAATTATAACACATATAATCAAAATTAACAGCCAAAAATAAATCGAAACTTCAAAATTTACAACTTTATGAAACAACAATAAATCAAAAATCCAAAGTTTACGATTCCATTAAAATAATTAAAACAAAGGTAATAATGACAAACCTTATCATGTTACAAAAAAAAAACATATTCAAGTCAACTTTTTACCAATACTTCATCAACGTTCACCAACGGCTGATAATTTAATCACATTTTTTTTCTTTTTCATTTACATAAAGATTTACACTGTTAAAACAATCGATCTTATTTAAAAATATTTCTTTTTACGATGGCTGTCCTTCAAAATAGCAATATTGTAGGATATTTACAAATAAGTATGAATAAACGTTCTTACTTGGACACAAAGAACTATTGAGAATATTACTTTAATCAAAGTTCAGACTCGGCATAATATCCAATGTAATAAATAGTTTTCAACAGTGTACCATATTAATAAATTAAAACAAAACTTAATAGTGGTGTCAAAAATAAGTCACGTCGTTTAAATATACTAAATTAAATTACTTATAACCTTTGGATACACGAATTCACGAATCCTGTAGCCTACTCCTGGCCCGGTTTGAATTATGGAACTGCACCTGGTACTTCACGATGGCTTCACTTCATCAAATCCCACACGTGGTTATTTAAACTCGACCCCAATAACCAAAATATCCGCCGCAAAAGCACGACAGGATGGTCAAGTTAAAAATTAAATGGTTTTTCTTCAAAATCCAATTAAGATGGCCCAAATACAGCCAGATATGAAGGAAAAACCGTAGAAGTTCTGCTCACGTTTTAATATCAAATCGTTCCAAAAACTCTCAACCGACTTCCACCACTGACACCAAGCAACTGATAACCACTTCTCACTCCCAGGCCGGATATCAGAAAAATGACACGGGACACGCGACAGCCAACCTTTGCAAACTTTGTCCCCAACTCCTAATCGCGCTCGTCCGTGTTGATAGCCAGCCCATCCACACAGAGAAGCAAACCAAACAATAATATAGCTGACAACACACGACAATCGAGGCCAATAATCAAGGCGAAATCTAATAACAAAGACTCCCACTCAATCCCCATCGATTAGCAAAAATGTCACAGCCATTAATAATCGAATTCTATCACTACTAGATAGGCAACACTATATACATCGAACCAAATACGGTATGCAAAACTAATTACGATCGCCAGACTATCATAATAATGAAACGGTAGATGGGAAAAAATAGGCACGTGACAACCTCCGGCTTTTCTTATGGACTTCCAGAAAAATTCAGTGTTGTTTCGGAAGTTGTCAGATAACCTATTATCAAATTAATCTTTATCATTCTTCTTTTTTCTTGCTACAACCTCTTTTGCCACACCTTTTATACTCATTCCTTGCCTTGTTTACATTCTCAATCGTTGCCTTTAGTAGCAAGACAAGTAAAGAAAGAATACCCTGGAGGACATATCAGACATAAATAATGTCACTCTTTTATGTATCCCAGGACACTCGGGGTAAGAAGGAAACGAGGAGGAAAATACACTGGCCAGAGACTGTTCCCATCGAACCTGAACTCCACGGTGTCGTTTTAAAAAGCGCTCAGAAACTCTGGTTAAATAAAATGGATCCACAGGTTACAGACACGCGAAAAGTTTATAAAAAAACTCTTGCATGCGACCATGACAGACCTGCTTAACCTTAGCAGAATCAGACTGGGAGTAACAGTGGGCCTGCCGACAGGACATTGTTGACTCCGCAATCACCTTTTTAGGTTATGAGAACAATAAATCCCGTTTCTGTATTGAAGAAAAAGAGACGGCAAAACACGTCCTATGCCACTGCGAGGAACTGGCAAGGTCCTGGTTCATGTGCTTAGGCAAAGAAAAACCTGAGCCAGGACCCTCTGGTAAAACAGCTAAGACTGGAGGAGGACCTTTAACCGCAGGTAGGGCACAATAGACCTTACCAGGTCGAAGTACATACTCACAAAAATCCTCCCATCTAATCTAATCTACAATCTAAGACAAATAGAGCACTATTTTATTTGCCAAATTACAATTACCTACTTTTAAACTAAAATTTTTCGTTGGGTGGCTTTCAGAGTTTTAAAAACGCGAGCATTTAGTTTGAATTGATTTAGAAACTGTCAGTAATTCGTTGTAAATTTTCAAGAAAATCAAAAACATGAGATATCACGTAACGTCATAATATAATACGTATTTATTTTTATGCTCTCTACACTGTTAGTATATTTCTTTGTAAAGGCATAATATAACGATTACAGTTACATCACTCCGAAATGCTTAATAACCTTCGTTGGTGTGGTGGAAAAATGTTACATCTTAAGTGTGGTGGGGTATGTCATACCCACACGTTTTTATAAAAGATTTAATAAGTTAATGATTTATTTGTTTTTAAAACCTGCCACGTCTTTTCCGTTCTCTATAGAGTACTCTGCCAGTGGTCTCTCTACTGACAAATTATGCCCGAGCTCAGCCGTAGAGGGTAGAAGAAAAAAAAAAGAAAATAAAAGTGAGCCGCGCCACCGAATTAGACGGTTCAAGCCGAAAACCCCTAGGTCTTATAGGCACTAGCAGAGCCACACGATAAACAACTAAGATTATGGTGAACCAAATAAATAAAATTATAGCAAAAATATATTGGATACTTTACTCACACAATAAATCAAAGTACACAGCTCAATAGCAACATTATAACAAATATAGTCAAAATCAACAGTCAACAATAAATCAAAGTACCCGGTTCAATAATAAACTTATAACAAATATAATCAAAATCAACAGCTAATAATAAATCAAGGTACTCAGTTCAATAATAACATTATAACAAATATAGTCAAAATCAACAGCCAACAATAAATCGAAGTACTCAGTTCAATAATAAACTTATAACAAATATAATCAAAATCAACAGCTAACAATAAATCAAAATACTCAGTTTTGGCATATATCTAATGCAATAAATAGTTTCCAACAATGTACTATATTAATAAACTAAAACAAAACTTAATCGTGGTGTCGAAAATAAGTCACGTCGTTAAATATTCTAAAATAAATCACTTATAACCTTTGGATATACGAATTCACTACTCCTGGCCGGTTTGATTATGGAACGGCACCTACTAACTAACAATGGCTTCCCTCAAATAAATCCTGCATGCGGTCATTTTAACTCGACACCAAAATCCAAAATATCAACAACGAAGGTAAGATAGAATGGTCAAGTTAAAATTAAATGGTTTTTCTTCAAAATCTAATTAAGATGGCCCAAATACAGCCAGATATGAAAGAAAAACCGTAGAGGTTCTGCACACTTGCCAATATCACACCGTCCCAAAAATTCTCACCACACCACTTCCCAAGACTGCCACCAAACGACTGACGGATATCAAGAAAAATGACACGTAACCGACGTCAACCAACAATCTTCGCAAGTCCATGCTCCACCCACACAGAAATGCAAACCAAACAATAATATAACCGACAACACACAACAATCGAGGCCAAAAACCAAAGCAAAATCTAATAACAAAAACCCCCACTCAATCTCCATCGATTAACGAAAAATGCCACAGCCATTAACAATCGAATCCTATCACTACAAGGTATGCAACACTATTTACAACGAATGATATATTTAAGTTACAACAAAATACGGTACGCAACCCTACTTACGAGTACCTAAGGAATACAAAATCATCAGAGACACAATTATAATGGAACTGTAGGGGGGAAAAAAAATAGGCACGTGACAAACCTTAAACTATAATATATATTAAATTAATAAAAACACACAATAGTTATGTGGACTATATTTACTTATTCAAGTTTATTAAACAAACTAGTGGTGTATTTCAATCAAATAAAAATATTATTCTAGTTACATTGACAGAAGAAATATTTTTTGTGACTTTTTTAAAAATAAATTAAACTTGTTCGCAAATGACATAACCAGCTTTTAACAACAAAAATCTGTAACAAAAGAATAAATAGTAATTTTTCCACGCAGCTTTAAAGTCAATTCAATGTAAAATAAATATGCGTGTTCCGTACATATTGCAATGCGTCACTTGCCACAAGCCTAAAATGATTTTCTATGATTGCTTCTGAGGTATTTCATGCACCTGGAAAGGTACTTTCCCATTAATCTTGCCATTTATTTTGATTTTGGTGGATTTGGTTAGCCCGACATTCTGGTCTCAAGTCTTGGGGCAGGCGTAATCTCTTCAAGTATTTAGTCTGTAAAATACAAATGCCAACAATCAATGGCAGTTTGTTTTTCTCGTATAACTTCTTTGTACACCCAGCAAAAGAGTAATAATATTTTCATTTCTGGTCCCAACTCTCTTATTCAGAACTTGCTTTCTCCATTCTTTTACTTTTTCTCCCGTCTCTCTGTCTGCTTTACTCATTACATCTTCGTTTTCTTGTTTATCTTTCTCGATTTTTTCGCCAATTTCTTCTTCCCTTTATCTCTGTTCCATTGCTTGAAGTTGTAACATTTCGAAGGAAACTTTAACTTCTGCCTCCGATTCAGAATTCAAGCTGGGCCTTTTTTTGTTTCTTTCCACAACTTTTGCAGATAATTTTGTTCTGCTTCGTAGAACATTTTTGAAGATTAAAATTTGGAACAATAAGATGAAATATATAATTAGAGAATATATTCTGCAACTTATCTCTGTTAAAATAGTACGCCTGAAAAAGTAACGTAATAAGTGTGGTGGGGTATCCTGTACCCCAAGTAAATATGACGATGGTAAGTTTACGACTGCCAAATAATTAAGTCGGCTCATTAACACATATCGTAGGAAAATAATTGTCTAGCTGAAACTACTGAATGAAGCTACCCTGTGCCGCCACAGAATAAATTGTTAAATTTACGTCAAAAGAAATAATTATACAATAATAACGGGTCATATGTGATACCCCACCACACCAACGAAGGGTGAAATGTGTATTCACCTCTAACCGCGAGGATAACCAAGTCAAAATTGTCATCAGTAATGACGTCGCTGTTCTATTTACTATTTAAATGATGCCTTTTACTAGAAGACGACGTCAGAAACATGCTTCGAGGGATACAAGGTACCAAAGTAAACCAACTGGGCTGCTTACAAATAGCATGTAGAAAGGCAGACGGAGTACCAACACACATCCATCGAATCAATTGAGGAACTCGACATGATGAGCGTTTTTTTTTATTTTTTAGTTATTTTCCAAAGTTTTGATAATTGTTTTAAGTGAAGGAAGATGTTATTAAAGTAATAAAGGAAAGTTTTATTCCGTCCATTTAAGACAAACTTTCAAGTGAAAACTATTGAATTATTTTAAAGATGTACTAAAATATTGTAAGAAATAACAATGTTCTATTTTATTTCAAAAATACATTTATCGTAAAACGCCAATCAATTTTTTATAAAATGCGTCTTTACCCTTCAGTCTCGTAAACTGCCAAACTACCTGCCATATGCCGCACCCCTCCTCGTCTTTCTATTTTAGTTACTCAGCAAAACAGATCTTTCTGTTCGAGTAACCCTCGTTTATGACTCCACCGATGGACCTTGCATACAGGGTGAATCAAAATATATCTTACACTTGGCCATCCTGCATTAGAGGTCTGTCCTCAGACCTATCGCTGCTGAAAATATCATTATCTGCTCTTAAAGAAATATATTTTACCTACAAATAATTTACACATGACAATATCTGTCCATAAGAAATCGAATGTGAGCGTCACAACTCCCTTTTGCATTACAGTCTTGAATAATAATTATTTTATGTGTAATTATATTATGTTACACAATGATAAAGGGTCATATGTGATACCCCACCACACCAACGAAGGGTGAAATGTGTATCCACCTCTGACCGCGAGGATAACTAAGTCAAAATTGTCATCAGTAATGACGTCGTTGTTCTATTTACTATTTAAATGATGACTTTTACTTGGAGACGACGTCAGAAACATACTTCGAAGGATACAAGGTACCAAAGTAAACCAACTGGGCTGCTTACAAATAGCATGTAGAAAGGCACACGGAGGACCAACAAACATCCATCAAATCAATTGAGGAACTCGACACAGCCTCTAGACAACTTCAAAATGCATATGAACTCAGCTGTCCCGAAAAACAAAAGGCTACTACTAGAGATGTGCCTTGGTGAATAAGAAACTTGATAAACTTTGGAAAAAAGTTGGAAGGTTTTTTAATAGAGTTAAGAGTCTGGGACACTGGAAAGACTACAAAACAGCTCTTTCTGAGTACAACAAAGAACTCAGAAAATCGAAAAAAAAACATGGAGGCAAATGTTTGAGAGAATTACCGAACTAGCCCCAGCACAATGTCTTTTAAAATGTACTCTCAAAATAACAATTCAACAGCATTGGTCTAATTAAAAAGCCGCTCGGGGGATACACTGTTAACTATTAAGAAAGCTTAAGTGTTCTCCTGCAGACACACTTTTATGGTTCCGACCAGGTTGTGGGAAACGAACAGCAAAGTGCTCACCTGGAAGAGGTTGTCTGCAACCCCAACAGATCCAGCAGAAGTCTAGCTGGGAAAATCTTCACTACTCAAAGAACCAAATAGGCTTTCAAAAATTTAAGTCACCAGGAAAGGACAGAATATTTCCCGCCTTACTCCTTACTCCAACACGGCCTTGAAATAATAGAGCCTTCTTTGAAAAGCTTATTTAAGGCCAGCTTTATCTTTGGTAATATACCGCAAGCTTGGAGAAAAGCCGTGGTGGCGTTTATACCAAAGACTTGGAGACGTCCAATGGACGAACTAAAGTCTTACCGCCCCATCGGTCTCACCTCCTTTCTTTTAAAAGCAATGGAGAAAATAAAAAACTGTTACATCAGAAGCGAACTCCTTGAGTTAAGACCGTTTCACAAGAAACAGTTTGCTTAGCAAGCAGGTAAATCCACGATAAATGTTCTACAGTGCCTAGTTAAAAGTATTGAAAAGAGATACGTAAAAAAAGAAATGGCTCTTTGTGCTTTCATCGACATAGAGGGTGCTTTTGATAACACCTCGCATGCCTTTATAACTAGATCACTTAAGGAAAGAAATATAAACGCCTCACTGATTAGATTGATCAATGCTGAAAAATATAATTATTGTGGCGATTCTTGGGGAAGAGACAGTCAAGATGACAAAAGAAAAAGATTATCTCCAAGAGAGAGTTTTTTTGCCTTTGATGTGGTCACTGGTTGTAAAGAACCTGATAGTTAAGCTACACGACTCAAGGTTACGCCAATGACCTGGTCGTCACTATTAGGGGCAGACATGACGAAGTAATCTTCAATCGCATGCAAGTACTCCTAAACACAACCAGAAATTGATGCGCAAAGAAAGGACTTAATGTCAATACTAGCAAAACAGTGCTGGTTCCATTCACCAGGAGGCGATAGTACGAACTTAAAGCCCCAACTCTGAATGGAATTCAGCTCACATATTTAAAGAAGTTAAATATTTATGCGTAATAATCGACCAAAAACTGACATGGAACAGATAACTCAACCACATTCTTTTCAGAGCTATAGTGGCAAGCTGGACATGCTGCAGAGTATTTGGCAACACATGGGGTCTGCAACCAAAAATGATCTACTGGTTATACCAAACGATCATTGAACCCATGGTCATCTATGCCTTATTAATATGGTGGCCAAAATTGCAACAAATTTCGGCACAAGTCAAGCTGCAGAAAGTGCAGTGGCTAGTTTGCCTTGTAATCACAGGGGTAAAGCTCGCAAAACCATTTGATAACACTTCAACCATCTTATAAGCAGAATTACATGCCATTATGTGATCAGAAGTACATCGAAAGGGACACCAAAGGGCAGAAATCTATATTTTATTAGATAGCCAAGCAGCACTAAAAGCTCTAAAGTTGTACACTTGTTAGTCTAAGCTGACTTAGGACTGTAAACATCTCTGAGACAACTGGCTGCAAACAACCAGGTCACTGTGATGTGGGTTTCAGGTCACAATCGAGTTAGAAGCAACGAGAAAGCAGACTGCCTTGCCAAGGAAGGAGAAAATACACAATTTTTCGGCCAAGAACCCTTTGTCCCCAAGGTCCACTTGAAAGAAAAGGTTTGACGCTGGAAAACAGATAAAATGAAATCTCACTGACATAAAGTGCCAGGAGAAAGACAAGCAAAAAGGCTAGCAAGCCTTTCGCCAATAAAAGCTAAACAGCTTCTCGAATTGGATAAAAAAGACTTGAAACTTGTGACGGTACTCCTCACTGGACACTGCCCTCTAAGATATGATCTGAAAAAGATGGGAAAACCAAAAAGTGATAGTTGCCGCTACTGCGAGAGCTTCGCTGAAACTGCAGAACATTTGCCCCTAGAATCTTTAATCTACATGCCTTTAATTATCCACGTCGTTCTTATACCAAGAGGAAAATTCATTTTGTCTTTTAAGTTGGGTGAATCCGTCTCTGTTATTCTTAACACAATTTTCTGCGTTTCAATGGTTCCTTTTCATATCGTCTACCTCTAGATATGCCTCTTAAATAACTCCCCCTACTGTTTATTTATAATTGCGTTGCCCTAACAGTGCTCGAGGATGTTTAAGCAAATGCCACCGTCACGGGGGATGCAGCAGAATATTTTCAACTACCGCCATTTTCCCACTCAAATTTAACTACCTTTTTCGTCACTCGACCATATCTACAGATACGTCAAAAGACCTAATAATTTGGTAATGATGTAAAAAGATATCGAAATTGATTTTGAATGAGTGCGCTGCCATTAGAACTCAACGACTTATATTGATGAGCGTTTTTTTTATTTTTCATGTATTTGCCAAAGTTTTGGTAATTTTTTTAAATGAAGGATAATGTTATTAAAGTAATAAAGGAAAATCTTTTATTCCGTCCACAAACTTTCAAGTAAAAACTATTGAATCATTTTGAGGATTTACTAAAATATTGTAAGAAATAACAATATCCTATTTTATTTCAAAAATACATTTATCGTAAAACGTCAATCAATCTTTTATAAAATGCGTCTTTACACTTCAGTCTCGTATCAAAGACTGCCAAACTACCTGCCATATGCCGCACCCCTCCTCGTCTTTCTATTTTAGTTACCCTGCAAAACAGATCTTTCTGTTCGAGTAACCCTCGTTTATGACTCCACCGATGGACCTTGCGTACAGGGTGGATCAAAATATATCTTACACTTAGCCATTCTGCATTAGAGGTCTGTCTTCAGACCTATCGCTGCTAAAAATATCATTATCTGCTCCTAAAGGAATATATTATACCTACAAATAATTTACACATGACAATATATGTCCGTAAGAAATCGAATGTGAGCGTCACAACTTCCTTTTGCATTACAGTCTTGAATAATAATTATTATATGTGACAACACCTGTCCGTAAGAAATCGAATGTAAGCGTAACAACTCCATTGTGACAATATCTGTCCATAAGAAATCAAATGTGAGCGTAACAACTTCGTTTTACATTACAGTCCTAAACAATAACTACTATATGCGACAATACCTGTCCGTAAGAAATCGAATGTGAGCGTAACAACTCCATTGTGACAATATCTGTCCATAAGAAATCGAATGTGAGCGTAACAACTCCATTGTGGCAATATCTGTCCATAAGAAATCAAATGTGAGCGTAACAACTTCATTTTACATTACAGTCCTAAACAATAACTACTATATGTGACAACACCTGTCCATAAGAAATCGAATGTGAGCGGAACAACTTCATTTTACATTACAGTCCTAAACAATAACTACTATATGCGACAATACCTGTCCGTAAGAAATCGAATGTGAGCGTAACAACTTCATTTTACATTACAGTCCTAAACAATAACTACTATATGCGACATTACCTGTCCATAAGAAATCTAATGTGAGCGGAACAACTTCATTTTACATTACAGTCCTAAACAATAACTACTATATCGACAATACCTGTCCGTAAGAAATCGAATGTGAGCGTAACAACTTCATTTTACATTACAGTCCTAAACAATAACTACTATATGCGACATTACCTGTCCATAAGAAATCGAATGTGAGCGGAACAACTTCATTTTACATTACAGTCCTTAACAATAACTACTATATGCGACATTACCTGTCCATAAGAAATCGAATGTGAGCGGAACAACTTCATTTTACATTACAGTCCCAAACAATAACTACTATATGCGACAATACCTGTCCGTAAGAAATCGAATGTGAGCGTAACAACTTCATTTTACATTACAGTCGTAAACAATAACTACTATATGCGACAATACCTGTCCGTAAGAAATCGAATGTTAGCGTAACAACTTCATTTTACATTACAGTCCTTAACAATAACTACTATATGCGACATTACCTGTCCATAAGAAATCGAATGTGAGCGGAACAACTTCATTTTACATTACAGTCCTAAACAATAACTACTATATGTGACAATCGAATGTGCGCGTAACAACTCCATTCTGAAAAATACAATAACGTTACAATAAAATGTTTTTTAAAGCAGTAATCACCTAATTACCTAACAACAAAGTGATCGTCCCATTTGTTTCGACTAGCCAAAGTTTTAACCTTTTGGACTCACTTTTCGGCCGTAATGTCATTACGCCCAGCGACAAAAATTGGCACCAAACACTCATCACCAGCTCGCACTTCACAAATAGTTTTGTTTTTAATGTCACTTAGTTCTTTTTTCAAACGTTTTACCTCACGTTTTAAGTTTATCGACGATAATCCACTACTGTCCGGAATCAAAGAACTTGAGGTAGTACTTGAACTCAAACTACTACTACTTTGCCGGTGGCGACGTTTTTTCTCACGTCCACGATTACGACTTTTTCGTTTTCCCATTTTTATCAATATCAATAAAATGTTCCCAATCCCACCGCTGTTTGTAAGAAATAACAACACCCTATTTTATTTCAAAAATACATTTATCGTAAAACTATAGTCAAAACTATTAATCTGTTTTAAAATGCGTCTTTACCCTTCAGTCTCGTACCAAAGACTGCCAAACTACCTGCCATATCCCGCACCCCTCCTCGTCTTACTATTTTAGGTACCCAGCAAAACAGATCTGTCTGTTAGAGTAACCCTCGTTTATGACTCTTTCGATGGACCTTGCATACAGGGTGGATCCAAATATATCTTATAATATCGTTTCACTATAACGGTAATTTTGCCGTTACGTTTATTTTTTTTATATTTGTTCGGCTGTCAGTTAGCATTGCTTAAGCCAACCCTGGCGTTCTGGTATTGTTTTTTTTTATAGACTTATTAACAGTCAACTTGATTCCATCTTTTTCCGACTTGTGCCAAGTAAAATATTATATATTTTTGAAAATATCTGTCTTTCCATATTAAGACGCTAGCAAGTTTGCTTCCAGTGATTGCAGTTGTAAATGGTATAGTAGAGGATCCGAAGTAAAATCAACCTTCACCTATCTGTTTAATGGATTAAAATTATTTTATAAGTAATTTAGTATGTAAAAATATAAAAAAAATGGGTTGCCTAAAAAATCCTGGCCAGGCTATAATTACCTAATTAAAAATTCAATTTTTTTTTTAATTTCTACCGATGAGTTTAACGAAAAAATTTCACACCAACCGTAAGTACTAAGCCTAAAGAATATGCAAATGATAAGGCGTTGCCCGCAAAAAGTCTGTCCCAATGAGGGTTGTCGAATTTTAAAAAATAAAATTATAATGCGACTGCAAACGTGCGACAAAGAGGTCTGAGACAAATATCTCGTGCAATAGACAAAGACACAGGATTTATGGGAGATTGAGGACCGAAATCAATAATCAAAATTGTACTTCAGATGAATCAGACATAGAATAATAATTATGAATTGAAAGATCTTTTAATTAAAGTAATATTTATATTTATGGTGTAGTATAATAAAATATTTGTACTGAACAAAATACCTTTAGTGTTGGTTTTTTTATTTTTTAATCTGAAATTTTCGACGGTTCATGTTGTTCTTTTTTATTTACTTTCTTAAAAAAAGATAAAAATTCCAAGCAAGTATACATCGCTTTCTGATTTTTATTCATGATAACATTTGTACACTCTAATGTTGCATTTATAATTAAATATATATTTATAATATTTTCAAATTATTATATTACTCTTACATATATCAACTATCAAATTATTACATATTTCATATTGCTTTCGTACGTATACTACCGGTTGCTCCAAAATATTGTTGTTTACTAGTCTATCGCGCCACGCGCAGCTACAATTCTGTGTCTTCGTCTATTGCACCAAAAATTTGTTTCGGACCTCTTTGTCGCATGTTCACAGTCGCATTAAAATGTTGTTTTTTAAAATTCGACAACCATCATTCAGGACAGACTTTTTGCAGGCAACCCCATATAATTGTGGTCGCCATAAAACAGCGCTTATTTTTATGTTTAATTTATAGATTAAATAAGTAGGTGAAAATAACTAGGACCAAAATACCTGTTTATACCTGGCAACCCAATATTTAGACCGGGAAAAATGTAGGCAACCCTACGTTTGCATATTCTATAGGCTTTGTACTTACGGTAAGTGTAAATTTTTTTTATTAAACTCATCGGTAAAAATAAAAAAAAGTAATATTTGAATTGTTAATTAATTATAGCCCGACCAGGATTTTTTCGGGCCACTCATTTTTTTTAATTTTTACCATACTACAATACACAGATGGGTGAAGGTCGATTTTACTTCGGATCTTAGACTTGTATATAAATAGCAAGTTTTGGGTTGATTTTTAATATATCTGGTAAGTGTTTTAATATATGAATGTACCAATAGCTTAACACCACAAGTGGGGTTGCGCCGCTTCATAAAAACTTTCTAGATAATATTTTCAGGGCTGAGCAGACTCTGTATTGCAATTTTTTTTTTGCATGTTTTAATGATTATTAAGCAATTAAGTGCAACTGAAAATTAAAATTTATTTTTTTAATTGGAGTCTATTTTTTTAGTTTTAGTTTTTTAGATTTTATAGGTAATTTTTATTTTGAGCGAAGGGTGTTGGCAGGAAAACAAATTAATGGGGCACTGTATAGCTTTATAAATAGCCAGAAAGTGTCAAAAAAGGCACGTCTGGCTGTGCATAGAAGTGTGTTGGTTCCTACATGTTATGTTTGGCAGAAGAAGCATAAAAATAGAATTAATACTGCGGAGATGAGTAGTCTGAGAAGTATAGCCGGAGTGACTCGGTTGGATAAAGTAAAGAATAGTGATAAAAGAGAACGCTCTGGTGTAAAAGAAAATGTGGTTACAAAGATAGATAAAGGAATGCTTAGATGGTTTGGACACGTAGAAAGGATGGATGAAGAAAGATTGACGAAACAAATTTATAAGGCGAGATCAACATTGTTGAAAGGCCAGGTCAAAAGTACCAACAACCGACGAGCATGTATGAGAGCACTGATAAAAGTATAGGAAGCAAAAGATGTGTGTAAGAACCGTAGCAAGTGGAAGGAAGTGGTCTTTGCCTACCCCTATGGAAAAAAGGCGTGACTTTATGTATGTATGTATGTTTTTATTTTCATTTACATCAGTTTTAGAGTTAATATTTCAAATTGTAATTAATTTTTGTAAAATCCAAGATTTAAGGTTCATTTTTTTTAAATAGAATTTAAAAAATGTAAGTACCCAGAACACAAAGTGTTTTCCTAACCATATGCAGTAACACTTATTGTGAATAAAGAAAAATAGTTATTATCAACTTCAGTTAATTTTAACTAATATCACTGGTTCTCCAGATCGTATCAATATTGTTTAAGAATATACTTCAGATATGATAGCGATAACACACATGTTAACAAAAATTTCCCCTTCATAAAAGGTCCATCCAACTAGAGTTTTGTAACTAATAAAGCCTTATTTACTTGAAAAGATATTTCTTACTACAAGTTATTAGTCACATGTTTAAACCGTCCAGAATAGTTAAATTGTGCAATGGTACAAGACTCTTAGTATATTTTAATATTAATTACCTGCGTTTATTGATTATCTTAGTATATTTTCATTAATACTTTGAAATTGAAAATAAAATAAATTGATGTCAAGCATTCTGGCTTAACATGTAAGATCTAGAGAACAAATTGACACTCCAGTAGTGAACATACGAGGGCAGTTTAATAAGTCAGTGACTTTTTGAATTTCCCGCGCAGTTACTCCAAATACAACAGTGCTGCCGTCAACTATAATCTATCAGTGGGCAACTTTCTAATTTTCAGCAAGCTACGTCGGCAGTTGGTGTTTGATAGCCGTTCAAAGCAGACAACCTCGTGAATTTTTACGAAAATGGAAAAAAGTGAATTTCATGTACTGAATAAGCATTACTTTTTACGTAAAAAATCCATCACTGAAACTAAGGAAAGACTACGGAGACACGGCACCATCAATTTAAATGGTTAAGAAGTGGTTTACAGAGTTCCGTTGTGGTCGTACCAGCACTAGTGACGCCAAATGTCCAGGTCGCCCAAAAGAAGTGATCACGCCAGAAATCGTCGATAAAATCCATGAAATGATATTGGATGATCGGAGAATGAAAGTGCGTGAGTTGGCTCATGCTGTAGGTATCTCAACTGAACGGGTACATCATATTTTACACGAATATTTGGACATGAAAAAACTCTCTGCGAGTTGGGTGCCGCGATTGCTCACACTCGACCATAAGCGCAATCGTGTGACCACATCAAAAGAGTGTTTAGCGATGTTTAGCCGTAATCCGGACGAATTTTTTGCACCGTTTTGTTACTGTGGATAAAACATGGATCCATCACAACACGCCAGAGACCAAGAAACAATCGAAACAGCGGGTTGCTCGGGGTGAATAAGGACCAAAGAAGGAGAAACAGAGTATGTCAGGCAACAAGGTCATGGCCACAGTTTTTTGGGATGTACGCGGTGTCATTTACATCGATTACCTTAAGAAAGGTAAAACGATCACCGGCGAATATTATTCAAAGCTTTTGAACAGATTCGACGTTGATTTAAAGCAAAAACGGCCGCATTTGGCGAAGAAGAAAGTGCTGTTCCTACAAGACAATGCACGTGTGCACACTTGTCTAGTCACGATGGCCAAAATCCACGAATTGGGATACGAACTGCTACCCCATTCAGCATATTCTCCAGATTTAGCCCCCTGTGACTATTTTCTGTTTCCAAACCTAAAAAAATGGTTGGGCGGTAAGAGATTTAAGTCGAATGAAAAAGTCATTACCGAAACAAACGCGTATTTTGAGAGCTTTGAAAAAACCTATTATTTGGAGGGAATAAAAAAATTAGAAAAACGCTGAACTAAATGTATCGAGCTAAAAGGTGATTATGTAGAAAAATAAAATGTTTATTTGCGGAAAAAAATTTGTATTATTCAAAAAGTCATTGACTTATCAAACCGCCCTCGTATGTTTAATATTGTTACGATATTTAAATCTTGGGTTCGTTAATTTAGAACACTCAGTACAAAAAATGAACCATTTATTCTAATTATAAGTATAAGTAATACAATAAAATCTTACTTGATAAATCACTTAGATATTTCACAAAACTTTATAGTTTCTTTACAATCTTTTCATAACTATATCACTTTTTAATTAACTTCAACTGACTTTTATGCGATCCTTAATATACCCAACGAATATTTTTGGAAATCGTCCTGATTTGTGAACGACCTTTCGAAATATATCGTGGGCCTTCAATTACAACCCGCAATTATAACTCGTTCGATAAAATATCGGACGTTTGTTGTTACCAATCTTAAATGAAACATTTTTTTTGTGATCGACTCGCCGTCGCTTTAAAGCAAATAATTGGACAGGGACGGACCCCGTTGACCGCAATCCGTAATAATATGCTTTTTAGGACATTGAATATCATGAGGTCCTGATTAAAAGAAAATATCCTGAGTTTCTGTTTGACAAGCACCTCTAATATCTGAACTTCTGGCTAGAGACTCCAGATATGGATGCAGTCCGATGAACTGAGTAGTCTCATACTGAACATCAAAGTCTACTAGGGTTGCCAGAAAGACCTGTTAAAGGAAATCCAGGTACCTTGATACAAGACAATTGGAGTATCACTTCTCCATTTGGGATCAAGAGATACTCAAATTACAAATACAGATGTCGTTGATCCATTTATTCATTGATTATATTTGATTTGAATTTTGGATAATTATTTTGTAAATTCACTATAAATCATCACACTGAACTATTTTTATATAACCCTATATATTTATTGCTGAAATTCTAAATTTGTAAATGTTTTATTAATATACTTTGAAAATTGTGATAAGTATGTAGTTTTACAGTTTAAATTTTGCATGTCTATAGCGAGCAAAACAAGAATCTATAAGACCTGCGTAAGACCGGTAATGACCTACGCTACTGAAACGAGGGCAGAAACAGCAGCAACAAAGAGAATTTTAAGAGCAGCCGAAATGAGAACCCTAAGGACCATAACAGGACATACTTTACTCGACAGGCAGAGGAGCGAAGACATCAGAGCTACCTGCGGCATTCAAGATGTAGTAAGTTGGTCCAGAGTCCGAAAGAGAGCTTGGAGGGATCATGTGGACAGAATGCCTGGAAACCGCCTCGTAAGAGCTGCTAAGCACAACAAGCCTGAAGGTAACAGACCACCAGGACGACCGCCCAAGAGGTGGCACGAGAGCTGGACATCAGAATCCCAGTTGCGGCTGCTATGAGTGCTAATATATGAGGAAAAACAAGACAAATGTCTTAAGAAAAAAGAAGAAGAAGAAGAAATTTTGCATAGTTCCCAGGTTTTTGTATTTTAATCTAAATAAAATATATGGCGCTCAACTTTTGATCGTATTTGTATTATTTTTTATTCTTGAATAAGTATTTTATTTTTTAATTAGAATAATTCAACAGTTTTTTCTTATTTACGATCCACCGAATCTAGAGCAGCCGACAGGCTGAAAGAAAAATGTACTAAATTTTTTTTTGTTACAATTCGCAGATTACACAACTCTAATATATGCAAAAGAAAATGAACAAGAGCTGGCGCAAATTGTTACTAATGATTTAAACTTACATTTTAAATGGGTTGGTTTTTAATAAATTGAAAATAAATATTAACATTTGGAGAAAGTGTTGTAAAACAAAATTTAACGATGTTCAAGTAATTCAAAACAAAGTGCTTGAAATAATATTTTAATTATGATATGCTTACTAACACAGAATTGCTGTATAATAAGCTGGATGTAGCTAAATTGGACAAGTAAATTGATGCATAAAATTATTAACAAAAACATAAAATACAATACAGATTTTATGTATTCAAATAATATTCACAATTAAAATACGAGAGCTCAGTTAAATTTATATGGAACATATAATAGGACTTATATAGAGATAAATAGCCCAGTTTAATGTGCATTTAGGGCCTATAATAAGTTGTCTAATAATTTAAAAAATATCGATAGTTTAAATAGATTTGTAAGTGGACTAGATACATAGGGTTAAGTGAAAGAATATTTTTTGTGATGTTCACATAACAAAAAATAAACTTCGCCCTTTGCTTTTAAGAAGTCAATTGATGGTTGAATACCATGATATTGTAAAAAAAAATTTTTGTTTGGAAGTAATAAAGACGATTTATTATTATTATAGATACAAAAGGCCGATAATGAGTATAAATGGTAGGTGGCAAAAAAGAAAAAGAGTGATAAAGATAAATTTGATAAAAGGTTTGTCACGTGCCTATTTTTTCCCTTCTACAGTTCCATTCTAATTGTGTCTTTGATGGTTTTGTATTCCTCAGGTACCGTATTTTGTTGTAACTTAAATATATCATTCGTTGTAAATAGTGTTGCATACCTTGTAGTGATAGGATTCGATTGTTAATGGCTGTGGCATTTTTCGTTAATCGATGAAGATTGAGTGGGGGTTTTTGTTATTAGATTTTGCTTTGGTTTTTGGCCTCGATTGTTGTGTGTTGTCGGTTATATTATTGTTTGCTTTGCATTTCTGTGTGGATGGGCTGGCTATCAACACGGACGAATGCGATTCTGAGTGTGGAACATAGATTTGCGAATATTCTTGGTTTACGTCAATTCCGTATCATTTCTTGATATCCGGCTTGGGAAGTAGTGCCAGTCGTTTGGTGTCAGTCGTTTGGTGGCAGTCTTGGGAGTGGTGGTGAGAATTTTTGGGACGTGTGATATTGACACGTGTGCAAAACCTCTACGGTTTTTTTTTTCATATCTGGCTGTATTTGGGCCATCTTAATTGGATTCTGAAGAAAAGCCATTTAATTTTTAACTTAACCATTATATCTTACCTTTGTTGTTGATATTTTGGATTTTGGTGTCGAGTTAAAATAACCGCATGCGGGATTTGATAGAGGGAAGCCATTGTTAATTAGCAGGTGCCGTTCCATAATCAAACCGGCCACAGTAGTAGGCCACAGGAGTAGTGAATTCGTATACCCAAAGGTTACAAGTGATTTATTTTAGAATATTTAAACGACGTGATTTGTTTTTGACACCACGATTAAGTTTTGTTTTAATTTATTAATATGGTACACTGTTGAAAACTATTTATTGCATTGGATAATATGCCAAGGCTGAACTTTGATTAAAGTAATCTTCTCAATAGTTCTTTATGTCCAAGTAAAAATATATTTTTTTCATAATTATTTGTAAATATCCTACAATATTGATATTTTGAAGGACAGCCATTGTAAAAAGAAATATTTTTAAATAAGCTCGATTGTTTTAACAGTGTAAATCTTCATGTAAATGGTAAAAACGTGAGTAAATTAGCAGCCGTATGTGAACGTTTGATTAAGTATTATTAAAAAGTTGACTTGTATACGTTTTTTTTGGTAACTTGATAAAGTTTGTTTTGGTTATTTTATGGAATCGTAAACTTTGGATTTTTGATTTATTGTTAGCTGTTGATTTTGATTAGATTTGTTATAAGTTTATTATTGAACTGTGTACCTTGATTTATTGTTAGCTGCTAATTTTGACTATATTTGTTATAAGTTTATTATTGAACTGTGTACCTTGATTTATTGTTGGCTGTTAATTTTGACTATATTTGTTATAATTTTATTATTGAACTGTGTACTTTGATTTATTGTAGGAGTAAAGTATCTAATATATTTTAGCTATAATTTTATATACATAGACGATTGTTTAAAAAATTTGAAAGAGAGTGCGTATGGATTAAAAATGAATTATTTAAATGTCTTCTTTACGCCGATGATTAAGTCATATTAGCGTCATCTGAAGAGGAATTGCAGGCGATGGTTAATGTTATGCATGATGCCCTAAAAATCAAAGGGATGAAAATAAATTCAAGCAAAACGAAAGTAATGGTTTTTGAAAGAGAATAAAGCATGACAAACTGTTTCGATTAGGGGAGAAAGAGTGAAACAAGTAAATAAATTTGTGTACTTGGGTTCAAAGTTTACGAGAGATGGAAAGTATGACAGTGACATTGAGCGAAGAGTGTTGGCAGGAAGGCAGATGAATGGGGCACTGCATAGCTTTATGAACAGCCAGAAAGTGTCAAAAAAGGCACGTCTGGCTGTGTTGGTTCCTACACTTATGTATGGTAGTGAATGTAGGGTTTGGCAAAAGAAGCATGAAAATAGGAATAATGCTGCGGAGATGAGTAGTTTGAAAAGTATAACCGGAGTGATTCGGTTGGATAAAGTAAAAAATAGTGAGATAAGAGAACGCTGTGGTGTAAAAGAAAATGTGGTCACAAAGATAGATTACGAAATGCTTAGATGGTTTGGACACGTAGAAAGGATGGATGAAGGAAGATTGACGAAACAAATTTATACGGCCAGTGTGAATGGACAAGTCCGTAGAGGTCGACCTCGGCGAACATATCTCGATAAGATCAACATTGTTTTGAAGAAAGGCCAGATCAAGTGTACCATCAATCGACAAGCATGCATGAGAACAGTGATAAATGTATAGGAAGCAAAAAATGTGTTAGAACCGTAGCAAGTGTCTATATTATTCAATATTTTAATAATTCTTGAAGCTAGAGCTATAAACACTGTTTAGAGATTTTTTTAAAGGTATATGTAAAATTGTAAGTAATATAAAGTTATTTAAAAACAGTTAAACTTAGTATTAAATGAAGCTGGATTAAACAGTAGGAGAGCAGCCACTTTACCCTTGCTCATTAGAGAGAACAGAGTTGCCAGGTTACCTTTTGCTCGAAATAATCAAAATTGGTCTGTGGATAATTGGAAAAAAATTTTATTCCCAGTTAAAACTAGGGTTAACCTAAAACATTCAGATGGTCGTAAACGTGCCAGGAGAGAGGTTTGCTCCTTCCAATATCTCTGCAAGGATTCCGTGCGGCTTTGTTATGTTTTGAGATATGTGGTATATTCCTTGAAGCTAGCACATAATTATTTTCTGTCCGAACAAGATTAATGAATGCTAATTACTATCTTGAGAATATTGTAAAAGAACATATAATGCCTTTCGGTCCTTTTTTAGAACCAAATGTCTTGTTTATGCAAAACCACACTTGACATCACATAGCTGGGGAGGTACTTGATTATTTTAGTTGGTATACCAGCTATGCAGTGGCCACCTAAAATCTCGGATCTAAATCCGATTTATGAAATCACTTTAAAAAAAATATTAAACGTCAAATACCTGCACCTAGAAACATGAAGGAACTCAATATTTTATCCAAAATTTAATAGCGGCATGCTTAAACGTACACAGTGTGTACATAAAGTAACCTAACTTTCTTATATTTCAATTTCTGTTGTTTACAAAAAAAAATATTGAGTAAAAGTTATAACAAATAATTCAGTCATCTGTATAAGTATACCGTTACTACAAAATAACTTATAAACATAATTTTCTAAATATATATTTAGTTTTTCATAATCTTTTAAATTACAAATACAACCGTTAAGACCGCATAATTCTACCTTTAATAGTTCCAAAGTTGCAGTGGTTTGAAACTAAAATTATAAAAAAATTGTTTTTGTCAAAAAAATAGTAGGTTTTTCTACCATTAATTGTTTTTAAATGTCATGAATTATTTCTCATTGTCATTAGTGAAAGGTGGTTATTGTAAATAGTTACTTTTAACAATTAAGTATGTTTACGAAACAGGAAAGAATAATGATTCTCTCATGATGAGAGGTTACGGTGATTCCAAAAGAACTTATAATGAGGTAGCTTACTTATTTAATGATACGTATTCAAATCGCAACCAAATTACCAAAACAGCAGTTTGGAGGAGTGTGAAACTTTTTAAAGAAGTGGGTTTAACTAAAAATCGCTCTTAAACTGGCCGACCAAAGACCGTAAGTAATGATGAAAAATCCTTGGACGTTGGTCGTTATGCAAAGTTTTGTAAAAAATCCTTTTACATCCATTCGGAAAACTGCATTTGAATATGATGTTAGTATGGGATCCGTCTGTACCATTATTAAGAATAATAAGTTTTTATCCTTATAAAGTAACGCTATTGCAAGAATTATCTAAAGATGATTGTGACCGCAGAATGAAATTTTGTAAAACTATAATGCAAAAGGTAGATGCAGACATCAAGACGTACAAGTAAGATAGTCTTTTTCGATGAAGCCATGTTTATGTTAAATGGTACAGTTGATCGCCACAACTGTAGATATTGGAGTGATACTAATCCTAAATGGATGCGGGAACATAGAACACCACTGTTATTGGACCATTCTTTGTAGAAGGCAATTTGAACGGACCAAAGTATTGTTAAGAAATCAAATAGTTTTAGTGCAATAAGAAATGCAGTTGGTAACAATTTTAATGACATTTGGTTTCAGCAGGATGGGGCATCACCACACTTTGGTGTTAATGTTTGAAATTACTTAAATGAAGTTGGATTAAAAAAATAGGCACAATTGAGTGGCCAGCCAGATATCTTTATTTATCGCATTTAGGCTTTTTTTCTCTGGGGATATCTAAAAAACAATGTGTACAAGACAAAACCTGATAATTGGGATAAACTGAGAAATAGAATACTAGAGTAGGTATCTGAATATGTTTTGTCTAACTTTTAATGTAAACAATGTATATTAAAATTAATTTATTACAGTAATTTGTATGATTTAATATGTTGTTGGGTTAATTTTAACGAGGAGTGTAATATGTTATTTTAATGATCAATGTGTCTCCAAGAAAACGAGTTCTAGACTTTATTCTCAGACCTCGTATTATAATCTTTTACAGTTATTTTTTAAAAATATTTATAAAAAGCTCAAACCATTTTTATATGGGGACTTCTTACGAAGAGCTGTGATTTCTACCATTAAATTGTTAAATTCTCTTACTTCCAAATGAAGTTTTTCTCACCTTTTTTTAATTTTCAACTTTACAAAATCCGTATTAACAAATTAACATTAAATTGAAAATACTTATAGGTGAAATGTTTGGGAATTATTCTGACCTAATCTCCTTAAAATTGGGTCAGTTATTATTCGGTTTATTTATTTTATTGAACAAGCATTAGGAACCTTTTAAAATTAAAAACTTTTCTGCATAAAAATAACACCAAAAAAATCAAAGCAGTTTTAAATGTAGATAAGCAAAGACAGTATAGGTAACATTTTTTCGGTAAGTGAAGTGTACCAAAATAAAAAAGAAAGTAAATAAAAGATATGCAGCCAAATTAAAAAATGGTATCCAAGGATTTGGAAAAATTGTAGCAATATAAGAGAAAGGAAAATATGTGAGTTTTGTAACATACCAGTCTGACCTTTTCCCAAGGTCTTTTCCAATCTGTAGGGCCCCACGTACTGATGCACATCCGTAGCAGGATTTAAATTTTCCTTCTGCATCTTAACGCTCTTCAACGACGATTTCTCAATTTTTTATGTCACAATTTGGAGACTTCTTTCCGTACATCGCTCGACCTTCGGGTCGAATCCGTCAAATAGCGATTTTCCATTATAATCGTCAAAGAAAATTAGCGAACCACCGATTTCCCGGATTAATCCTAATCGAGTTTTTTTCTGAAGGTGATATTGACATCTAGAAAGTAGGGGAAAATATCCGCTGCACTTTTTTTAATCATATTGCACGCGCGATCATGTTTTAATAATTAAATATTAGAGGAAAACTGTTTAGACACAATCGTGATGGTTTTTACGGACATATTTTACCGATTTGGCGAAATAATACAACTGAAATCGGACAGAACTGTGGGGTGGTGAAAATCAATAGTGCGCCGTGTGATACTTAGCAGGGTGAAAATTCCCTAGTCGGTGGAAAATGTTTCGAAATTATTTTGTAAATTTTGACGCTACCGACCAACTTACCCTCAGATATTATTAGAGTAGTTGCACTGTATTTTGACAATTGTATCACGTGTTTTATTAACTATCGCTTCGTAATATATTAGGGCAGTTTGAATTCGTGTGTCGCATTCGATCAATTTAATTAAAGGGATCTGAAACAAGTGGCGTTTGCAATAGCGCGCTGGTCGACTGTTATGTTCACTACATTTCGTTTGAAAGAAGTGCGATCAGATCATTTCAGGATACGAGGTTCAGTTGAAATGTTTGAAACCGATGAAAAATTAGAACACGGTTATAGTGCCATATGCAAGGGTCACTAACCCAACATAATTTTAATTCGAATCAATCCACTATGTTGATTAACAATCATTATTATTGTAAATTACTCTTATGTCGAAATGCAAACTACTATAAAGCACGAATAGGAATACTTTTACGAGCTTAAATGATAACAAATAGTAAAGACACCAGGAACCTAGTACTAAGACAAATCCCAGAAGTTACGATGCGGTCTATACCCACTAAATGTACAGGGTGATTAATTGGTCCGATTAAGCTCAGTAGCTCTGTTATCATAAGAGATTCGTGTTTATAAACTTTGACAATTATTAAAAAACTTTGGCTTCAATAGATTATTATTCTTATACTCCTTTTTGATTATACAGGCCGTTGAACTTGTTAAGATTTCCACAGAATCGGTTATAACTTTTTAAATACCCTGTATAACAGGTTAAGCGGATAACACCCTGTTACATTGTAACTAAACTTGAAATGTGAAGCTTAAAGCTGCCTACAATTTTAATACAGAGTGTTTCATGTGAAAAAACATAACTTTTATCTGGCACCGCGTTATGGAACACCCTGTAACATTGTAACTAAATTTAAAATGTGAAGCTAAAAGCTGCCTACAATTTTGATAAGGGGTATTTCATTTGAAAAAAAATAACTTTTATCTGGCACCGCATTATGGCACACCCTGTAACATTGTAACTAAATTTGAAATGTAAAGCTTAAACCTGCCCACAATTTTGATAAACAATTTTTTTGGTATCTCTTATGATAACAGAGCTACTGAGCTTTATCACACTAGATTGTAGATTGTAGGGGGGGTCGTAAAGGCTATGCAACCTTTTAAGCAACTCGACCTATCAGATCTTTTGTGCATAACCATTAATCTATTCAAGGCCCGGGATTCCGAGAGTTCGAGTAAAGTTTATCAGTTTCCTGGGGGCTAAGTTTCTGATATCGAAGGGCTTTAGGAAGGCCCCTTCCAGAAACTTAAGCCTCTTGCAGAAAAGCGCTGGGCATTCGCAAAGCAAATGTTCTGCAGTTTCAGTTCTCGCAGTAGCGGCAACTATCACTCTCTGTTTTGCCCATCTTTTTAAGGTGATACCTCAGAGGGCAGTGTCCAGTGAGGAGCCCCGTCACCCGTTTCAAGTCTTTCTTGTCCAACTCGAGAAGATTTTTAGCTTTCCTTGGCGAAAGGCTTACTAGCCTTATCGCTTGTCTTTGTCCTGGCATTTTATGCCAGGGAGATTTCATTTTATACAACTCTTCCAGCGTCAAACCTCTTCTTTCAAGTGGGCTTTGGAAAGTCCACAGAAGGGATCTGGGCCGGAAAATTGTATGTTTTACCCTTCTTTGTCAAGGCAATCTGCTTCTTCGTTGCCTTTAACTCCCTTGATATCTGAAACCCACATCAGAGTAACCTAATTGTTCGCTGCCAGTTGCCTCAGGGACTGTTTACAGTCCCAAGTCAACTTAAACTCACAAGTGTATGATTTCAGAGCTTTTAGAGCTGCTTGGCTACCTGATAAAATATAGATTTCTGCCCTTCGGGTGATTTTTTCGATGCACTTGGTGGTTGTTTATAACCACTTTAAACTGCATTTCGAATTCGTACTTAACTGGCATAATATATGTCGCCTTAGACATGGATTCTAGGGAAATATTTTTTAAAATCTTCAAATCTACATTCCGATTTCTTGCTCTAAGATTTATTGTCTGGTTTAGTCTGAAGGCACTGATTGCTGCTTCTTTCATTACACATAAGTGCAATGGTGGAAGGTTCAGCATTACCTCTACGGCTGCAGAAGGGGACATGAATGTTGCCCCTGTGATTCCCAGACAAGCTAGCCGCTGCACTTTCTGAAGCTTGACTTGTGCCGAAATTTGTTGCATTTTTGGCCACCATATTAATGAAGCATAGGTGACCATTGGTTTAATGATCGTTTGGCAGACCAGTAGATCATTTTTGGTTACAGACCCCATGTCTTGCCAAAGGCTCTGCGGCATGTCCAGCTTGCTGCTATAGCTTTGGAAAGAATGTGGTTGAGTTGGCTGTTCCATGTCAGTTTTTGGTCGATTATTCAACTCACTCAAGGAGTTCGCTTCTGATGTAAAAGTCTATTATTTTATCCATTGCTCCAAGGAGAATAGAGGTGAGACTAATGGGGCGGTAAGACTTTGGTTCGTCCATTGGACGTCTCCCAGTCTTTGGTATAAACGCCACCACGGCTTCTCTCCAAGCTTGCGGTATATAACCGAAGATAAAGCTGGCCTTGAATAACCTTTTCAAAGAAGGCTCTAGTATTTCAAAGCCATGTTGCAATAAGGCAGAAAATATTCTATTTTTTCCTGGCGACTTAAATGGTTTAAAAATTTTGATAGCCCATTTGATTCTTTGTGTTATGAAGATTTTCCCAGCTAGGCTTCTGCTGGATCTGTTGGGGTTGTGAACAACCCCTTCCAGGTGAGCACATTGATGTTCGTTCTCCACAACCTGTTCGGAACCAGGAAAGCGTGTCTGCAGGAGAACACTTAAGTTTTCTTTATAGTTAACAGTGTATCCCCCGAGCGGCTTTTTAATTAGACCAATGCCGTTGGATTGTTATTTTGACAGTACTTTTAAAAGACATTGTGCTGGGGCTAGTTCGGTGATCCTCTCAAACATTTGCCTCCATATTTTTTTTTTTTTGATTTTCCAAGTTCTTTTTTAAAATTGTGTCTACAGGAGAACAATTAAGCTTTCCTTAGGGTTATTAGTGTATCCCCCGTTCGGATTTTTACGATGCCGTTAGAGTGTTATTTTGAGAGTACTTTTAAAGGACATTTGCCTTCATGTTTTTCTAGTTCCTTATTCCACCAAGGCACGTCCCTAGTAGTAGCCTTTTGTTTTTCAGGACAGCTGAGTTCATATGCTTTTATTATAGCATTTTGAAGTTGTCTGGAGGCTGTGTCGAGTTCCTCTATTGATTCGATGGGTATGTGCTGGTCCTCCGTCTTCCTTCTGAGATGCTCTTTGTAAGCCTCCTAGTTGGTTAACTTTGGTACCCTGTATCCCTCGAAATGTGTTTTCGACGTCTCTAAGTCAAACCTTATGTGTTGATGATCTGACCTTGAAGAATCATCAGAGACATGCCATTTATGGATGTGGTTCGTTTTAAATGGATCCGCGAAAGTCAAATCAAGAACCTCTTTCCTGATCGCATTTATAAAGGTGGGTTTATTTCCTCTGTTAATAATGTCGATGCTGTTAGCCGACAAATATTTCAGAAGATACTCACTCCGTATTAAGTGCCTGTTAACTTTTTTGCACCATCTGATGAGGCTTTGAATTTCCTCTGGTGGAGGGTGCGTTGTGGAGTAGTTGGGAAGTAGGCTGAGGCAAAAACCACCTTCCTCTTGCCTACTACAGTTGGCACTTCCACTATCACACTAATCAATCACCCTGTATATACAGTCGACAGTACCAAAACTCGTTCACATAATTGCCAGTTATCAATCAGAGATACCTCTGATATATTTTAGATGTAAATAATTTGTAATTAAAACATACTCATTGTATATAATTATGAGCGTTTGCACAGAAATAAATGTCAAGAATTTAATAGCAGTTATGAGTAAGAGTAAGAGTATTCTACTCTAGTCAAGATACATCTCTGCACGGTGTTGAATTCAAATTATTTCGTTTCTTCTACGAAAGTAGACTTTGGTCGATTTGCGTAAAAATGTTGATAAAAGTTCCGCATGGCTTAAAACCCGAAATAAAATAATCAGCTATCAATTTTTTATGATCGTAATCAAGGTTTGTCAAAAAATATAAATTTTACTCAGGAGAAAAGTGTCTTTATTTTTGATAAAATCGAGAAGTGTCTTAAAAAAAAGTTCAGAATCCATTTAGCATCAAAAATCATGTTTTGTTATTTTTCCCAATATTTTCATCACATTGAATAAATTGAAAAATTCGTTTTTTATGCAAATAAATATAATTGTTTAAATGTAGGTTCTTCTTCTTTGTGTGCCATGCTTGTTTTCAAACGTTGGCTATCATCAAGCGTTCAGGCGTTGGCTATCATAGAGTTGACAATTTGTTGGAAAGCTTCTCGATCGGTAGCTACATGAAACAATTCTTCGACTGTTCGACCCGTCCAATGTCTAATATTACGAAGCCAAGAAAGCTGTTTTCAGCCAATCCATCGCTTTCCTTCTATTTTACCCTGGATAATTAATCGGAGCATGTGATATTTATGCCCCCTCATCATATGTCCAAAGTATTTGACTTTTCTTATTTTGATGGTGTTTGTCAATTCTCGCTCTTTATGTAGTGATTCTAACACATGTTCGTTAGTTACGTGTGCTGTCTACGGAATCTTTAGCATACGGCGATAGCACCATAACTCAAACGCTTCCAATTTATTTAGATGCTTTACTTTCAGTGTCCAGGTTTCACATCCATAAAGCAAAACAGACCAAACGTAAAACTTTAATACTCTTAGACGGATGTTCATCGAAAGACTTCTATTACATAGTGCAGAACGCCAACTAGTGAATCTTTTACGTGCCAGTTCTATTCTGGTTGAGATTTCTTCATCGCTTTCAACTCTACAGTCCATCCAGCTACCCAAATACCTAAAGTGTTGTGAATAAGTGAATAAGTTAACTTAAATGTAGGTATAGTTATCAATTCTAAATACTTTTCAAATTTATCAACTAACCTCGTACACGATTAGAAAAAATTATAATCTGATTATTTTATTTCTGATTTCAAGATATGCAGAACATTTTATAAAGAATAACTTTTTTTCATAAAATTAATAATAAAAAAGTTTTTCATATGATTTTAACTAAGTACCTAGACTCACTGTAGATATATACGTCGATTCTTTTGTTTGGTCTTTAGTAGAATTTGCACTTTTTGTCCAAATTAATAGAAAAGAGATATATTTAAAACGCGGTGAATATATTATAATAATTACTTAAAGTTAGTATTGCTAATAAATAATTTTAGCATTGTCTAATGAAATATAATCAACCAAAGTCTGTGTCATTCTATAATATATAAATACTACGTTAAAAGCATTGGATGGCGATCGCTAGAGCCATCTATAATTTTTTACTGAAAATATTGAAAATGTGTCTCGTAATGTGGCGTCTTTATCGGATCACAAGCAAAACTATATTTCTGCCCCTTTTAAAATAGAACATCTTTTTTTATTTATTTCATTGAGAAAAGTGCTGAAAGTTATCAATGGTATAGTATTTCCATACGAGGAATGTTCATATCAGCGTTGCCAGACGTCCCGATTTTTAAATCAAAATGAAATGTGCAGCGCGGGACAGGCTCATTCTCGCTTTTCGGGGATAACTCGACCGTGCGTGGAGCATGCTGAGGAAGCGTGGGCGGGTGGCACAGACAAGTGTGGACTTGGTTGAATCTGAACGGACCAAATCCAATAAAGACTTTAAATTTTTTTACACAAATTGCCAACAATATATAGACAAACGTCATAATTTTTCAGATGAAAATATTTTTTCCAGACTTAAATTCATAAACCTGGAAAGTGAAGTTAGTTTTGACATGATTGAAAATGATGTATCTTTAATAAAATTGACAGGCGATATTTCGGTGGATAACTTATATGAAGAATTTAACTTGTTGAAATCGTCCTTGGACGTTTTAGTGGGAAATTGCAAAGACACCACTGCCATCAGCGCACAGAAATGGCACCAGCTCTTTCAACAGTTTTTAAAAAAATATACCAGGAATATTTTTAAACTAGTGTCTTAAGTATCCCAACATCAAACTGCTTTTCTGAACGCGTTTTTTCCCATACGAATCTAAAATGGTCGGATGCCAGAAATAAATGCTCCGTAAATTTATTGAAAGCAGAATTACTCATCCAGTTTAATCTACAGCTATCCTGTGAGTTCTTCATCTTTATTAAAAAGAAAAAGGACACTTTAAAAGAAGTTAAATCTTCATAGAAATATCATGAATAAGTAATTCTTATAAATAATTATTCTCTTATTGTAAGTTGCAATTTGTAACACTCACTCCACAGATTATTGTTTGAAACGCCATATTTTTCTAATGAATAAAACTTTTTTTATTTTTATTTGTTTTTTTTTTATTTTTTTTATTCAGAAAACAAATAAGACTAAACTATTTAACGATAGGGTAAATCTGATTTAAAATATTATATTTTTATTAAAATACATTTTCTATGTAAAAAATTGAACAATCAAATGGTCATAATGTTCATCACTGATGATGATTTCACCTCATCCGAATATAGCGAAGAATTTTGATCTTTCTAGCCCAATTTTGTTGGCCTCTATTTTTTTGTTAATAATGTTACGGCACCGACCCTGTTGTTTGTCGGCGTCCGAGAGTCGATCACAATTAGGGGAACTGCTTTATGCCGGCTGCCACGATCTGACCGGCAAATTCAAGAATACCGCGTCTAGCGGTTCCAAAGTGGTAAGAGGATTATTCCGGCACTCTCAAGAAAAAGGTCGAATGGTGGCGATCTGGAATTATAAGTTTTTTAATAAATTTTTAAGATTGTTTTTATTTTTTTGAATATCTAAGTGAATTGTAGAAGTAAAATTTATTGTGAAGAAATACTAGAATAAAAGTTGTTAGTTATTGTAATGAAAGTTTTGAATTACCGAACATAAGAAGTAATTTCGTAACAATATATTTTTCACGAGTATTCGGAGTGATTATTTCTGTTTTCATTGTATTTTAGACTTTTTGACCAGCAAATTTTTGATCAGCAACCTTATATAGCTGATAACAAATAAAGTTTATGATCATCTCCAGAAACCTAAATGTTGGAAAATTCCACCAAAACATTTAACGCAAAGCCCCTAGAAATAGTAGACAAATTTAAGTAATTGGGCATTTGGCTTTTCGAATACTGGACGTCGAACAAGGAAATAAAATGTCGCATTGAACAAGCTCGTCAGGCATTCTTGAAGTTTCAAAGAGTGCTTACCTGTTCCGATTTTGACCTTAACCTAAGAATCAGATTCGTGAAGTGCTACGTTTGGTCGGTGCTTCTATACGGTATGGAGGGTTGGACATTGAGGGCGACTGTAATTAAGAAATTAGAGGCTTTTGAAATGTGGCTGTATCGCAGAATCCTCAAGATACCTTGGACGGCACGACTGACAAACGAAGAAGTTCTAAGACGAGTCAACGAACAACGTGAATTTGAATTGATTAAGAAAAGAAATACGGCATATTTGGGACATATAATGCGAAACACGAAATATCAATTCTTGCATCTGTTGATCGAAGGCCAGAGAGAGATCGGAAGGAAAAAAATTGGCTGCGAAATATCAGACAGTGGACAGGGCTATACGATATACAATCGCTAATACATATCGCAAGAAACAGAGAAGCAATAAAAAATGTTATCGCAAACATCCGTTTGTGGATACGCATTAGAAGAAGAAGAAGAACCTTATATTTCGAAGTTTTTCATGTGTCTACTTTTACATGGTGTGATCAATAGCTAAATGAAAAAATACCACTGAAAAATAATATACCGATGCACATATCAAGGCGGCAACTGGAAAGAGAATTACTTCTCGAAACTTTTTGTGCAGTTCCAATTGGGGTTAAGAATACCTACTATGCAATTTTGAGCTACAAAGTTTGGATTCAGATGTTTCAAATAACAGATGTATGATAATTTGTAATATTTTATTGCGTCCAATAAAGTTAATATCGGTCTCCGTCTCATACGCAAAATGGAACCTAAATTAATTTACAATATTTAGGTATTTGCATTCTCACAAGAACCAAAAAAATTGCAAGTTCTGCAAACTGCAGTTATTGTTACGACTAACCCATAGCAACGGCCGCGAAACTAAACGTCACTTCCAAATTTGAATATCACTTCCAAATTTGACATTTCTAAAATACTACAAAGACAAGGATTATTTTTTATTGAATACCAACAAATGCTTAAGTACTTATATTATTTAGAATGAATATTAACATTAATTGTACAGTTTGTATTATTACTTATATTCACTCCAGAAGTTGAAGCAACTACATCTAGTGTTTCTACATACATACATAAAGTCACGCCTTTTTCCCGTAGGGGCAGGCAGAGACCACTTCCTTCCACTTGCTACGGTTCGTACACACATCTTTTGCTTCCTCTACTTTCATCAGGGCTCTCATGCATGCTCGTCGGT
This sequence comes from Agelastica alni, assembly GCA_950111635.1. Classification (NCBI taxonomy): domain Eukaryota; kingdom Metazoa; phylum Arthropoda; class Insecta; order Coleoptera; family Chrysomelidae; genus Agelastica; species Agelastica alni. The sequence goes on along the minus strand of OX467709.1, from coordinate 11,236,312 downwards.
TGTTGGTACTCTTGACCTGGCCTTTCTTCAAAACAATGTTGATCTGATCGAGATAAGTTCTCCGAGGTCGACCTTTACCGATTTGCCCATTCACACCCGCCTTATAAATTTGTGTCATCAATCTTCCTTCATCCATTCTTTCTACGTGTCCAAAACATCTAAGCATTCCTTTATCTATCTTTGTGACCACATCTTCTTTTACACCACAGCGTTTTCTTATCTCACTATTCTTAACTTTATCCAACCGAGTCACTCCGGCTATACTTCTCAGACTACTCATATCCGCAGCTTTAATCCTATTTTCATGCTTCTTCTGCCAAACCCAACATTCACTACCATACCATTCACTACCATAAGTGTAGGAACCAACACACCTCTATGCACTGCCAGACGTGCCTTTTTTGACACTTTCTGGCTATTCATAAAGCTATGCAGTGCCCCATTCATTTGTTTTCCAGCCAACACCCTTCGTCAATGTCACTGTCATACTTTCCATCTCTAGTAAATTTTGAACCCAAGTACACAAATTCATTAACTTGTTCCACTCTTTCTCCCTCAATCGAAATCCCACAGTTTGTCATGCTTTCTTCTCTTTCAAAAACCATTACTTTCGTTTTTCTCACATTTATTTTAATACCTTTGATTTTCAGGGAATCATGCATAACATTAACCATCGCCTGCAACTCCTCTTCAGATAACGCTAATATGACTTGATCATCGGCGTAAAGAAGGCATTTGACGATCAATTCATTCATTTTTAATCCATACGCACTCTCTTTTAGATCTTTTAAACAATTGTCTATGTATAAGTTAAACAGCCATGGCGAAGCCACACATCCCTGTCTCACACCTTTTTCGATGTTAAACCAGTCCGTGCAAGCTCCGTTTATCCTGACACAAGCAGTGGAATCCTCGTAAAGTGATTTCAGTGCTCGTATTAAACTACCACTCACCCCATACATAGACAATGTAGACCACAATTCACTCCTCACCACTCTGTCATAGGCCTTTTCCAAGTCTATAAAAGCGCAATAGACCTTCTGACTTCTAGCCAAGAATTTTTCGACTATAGCTCGTAAGGAAAAGACCTGACATCTCCTTCCTCTTCTAAATCCTGCTTGCACATCCCATATCATCTTCTCAGTTTCATTCGTTACTATTTTGATCAATATCTTTGCATACAGTTTGCCGACTATGCTGAGTAAACTAATACCACCGATAGTTCTTACAGTCCTGCTGCGAACCTTTTCCTTTGTAAAGCGGCACGATAATGGTTTTGCACCAGTCGTCTGGTACACTACCTATACTGAATAATGGTTATTGCCTACATTAAAACCAGATACTATATCGCCAGAAATTGAGTTGGAAATTTTCTTCTTATTTTCGATAGAGTCTTCTACATATCCTTCCGCTACTGTCGTGGACTTCCATCCACCGTGACGTTTAAGAATTGACATATCAGCCCCAGTATTGGAAAGCAGCGTGACAGAACTCCGACCCGTGTATGTTTCACGATTTGGTAATCTGAGATACTTAGCAATCATACTAGGCATTTTCCCAATGGTATGCATTCCAACAACTTGTGCGGTGCACTTTCTGTTTTCGTATCTCAAGAATATACGACGATTATTAACAATAAGTTTTGGTCGAAGAGCTGCATATTTACGATACATTTTTATGAAATCAATATTAGTATCTAACAGTAAAAACACGCTTCTTATCCGTCTTAGTATCAGGAACGGTTACTATTAATACAACATTCTCTTCCTGAATATCTTCAATAGCCATTTTTACTAACTCATCTCGTCGCAAGGCACCTGATATTACCATTATCAAAACTACCTACAAAAATCAATACAATAAATAAGAAAATTGTAAATGATATCTCTTAACACTTACCTTCAACAGTAAGTATTTTTCATCATTAGCTTCTTTCAGGAATGTATCAATTTGCTCACGCGTTAGAACTTTAGACTTTTTTGCTCGATAACCTACTGCTTTTCTTTTCAGAAATGGTACTTATTTTGAAAACTGCTTGATGTCGATATTGTCTGGTATGTTCAGCATACATTTCAGCATGGAATAAATGCTCCATAAAGTTGAACTTTTTACAACATTTGATTTCTGCATCAAATAAGCCAATAAAATGTTTTCAGACATCGTCTTAACATTCTGTTTGTCACACCAATCTTTAAACTCGCCGTAACATTTTTCGTACTGCCGTTTAGATTTTTCGGGTATTACAACGGAAAGCGCCGAATTTACAACGCTTTTGAGTTCAGGAGGAGTGGAAGGTACTGAAATATCGCTATCAGTATCAGACATTTTGCGTTTTGTCAAGAACTGTCAAAATATTTTGTATATATTGAAACATATCATTTCCATAGCACACGGTGATATTGTTAAATAAATTAAACTGCTGTTGATTTTAGAGCAATTATATACTTATTTACAATTATTTAGTCTAATAATTTTAACGATTGCACGAAAAATAGTGTGTATGCCATGGCCGCGAAACTTTTTAACGACCTCATGATTATCTTGCCTCGGCCGCAAGCGGCCTCGGCGATAACTGTTCTTTCGGTACGTTAAAAAGGTATTTCGCGGCCTAAACATACAAATAACTATTTTAATTTGTCTCAATAATTTGCAATATTTCAATGAAAGAAACATTTCCATTTTGTTTGAATGGTTAGTAAAGGATGTAGATTGCTATTTTTAATTATTTTTAAAGTGAACAAAACTTTATCCTTTTTTTAGTACAGTGCATATAAGCAAATAATTTTTTCCGCAAATCGTTATGAAATTCTGACATTCCAGACAAAATTTCTTAAAGAAATATTCATTTCCTTACTGTTATTATTGTTCTACATAAATGATTGTTTATAAGGAATTAACTTATATTTTGAAAAGTACAAAGTTTGTTATATTTACAGTTATTTGACAGTTAGTACAATTATTAAATAAAAAATTGGAGGAACATTAATAGAAATATGAGAAACCTTTTGGACAACAAGCAAGGTAGTAGGGTTATTTTGATGAATATTTTGTACTGTGAAAATTTTATTTGTCACCTCAACCTTATTGTTAAGAGATTCTTCTATATATTCTTCAGCAACGTTTGATGATTTTCATCCGCCATTCCTCTTTATACTAGTTATATCGGCACCAGAGTCAACCAATATTGTTGCAGAAGACCGACGAAAGCAGTGACCAGTATATTCTGTCGGATTTTCCAAATTCAAATAAATAGCAACTATTTTAGGCATTTTTCTAAATTGATGTATTCCTACTACTTGTTTGCAACCCTTTTCGCATTGATATTTAAAGGAAAATCGATCACTCTTCATATTCATATTTTTTAGATATTAGCATTCTAACGTTTCTTTGGCCGTGTTTCTTTTGAAAGTATGGACCATTCTGTCCCATTCTTTACTACATAACTTGGGCATTCGTGGTCTTCAGCAGTCTCAGGTATGGAATCAGTAATATTTGTGTTTTGGTCGCATTCTATCACATTAGCTTTAGACTGAACCTCTTCGATATTATCTTTATCTTCTTCATCGGTCGTAGCATCTTCGTTGGCTCACTGATCAAATTCTGTATAATCGTTTTCGAGGATATGTAACAGCTCCCTGTCCGTCACTGGCATGTGAAGAGGCAAATTCACACCCATTTCAATACGGATGCGTACTTTTTAAATTAACAGACTACACTAAACTAAAACGTTTGAATACAAAACGATTCTAAACGCATGGGATTCCACTTACTAAAAACAAGTGGGTTTCCCCAAATGAATATAAAACTATAATCGCATGGGATTGCCAGAACTAGAAATAAATGGATAAAATACCGCAAACAAATGGGTCTCCCCGACACCGTAAACTGAAAAATATATATAGTTTATAACATACAAGGCGGACTGGGGTCATAACCGTTGCCACGTCTTTTTCGTTCTCTATAGAGTACTCTGCCAGCGGTCTCTCTACTGGCAAATTATGCCCGAGCTCAGCCGTAGAGGGTAGAAGAAAAAAAAAGAAAATAAAAGTGAGCCGCGCCACCGACTTAGACGGATCAAGCCGGAAACCCCTAGGTCTTATAGGCACTAGCAGAGCCACACGATAAACAACTGAAATTATGGTGAACTAAATAAATGAAATTATAGCTAAAATATATTGGATACTTTACTCCTACAATAAATCAAAGTACACAGCTCAATAACAAAAATTATAACAAATATAGACAAAATTAACAGCTAACAATAAATCAAAGTACTCAGTTCAATAATAAACTTATAACAAATATAATCAAAATCAACAGCTAACAATAAATCAAAGTACTCGGTTCAATAATAAACTTATAACAACTATAGTCAAAATCAACAGCCAACAATAAATCAAAGTACTCAGTTCAATAATAACATTATAACAAATATAGTCAAAATCAACAGCCAACAATAAATCAAAGTACTCAGTTTTGGGCATATTATCCAATGCAATAAACAGTTTTCAACAATGTACTATATCAATAAATTAAAACAAAACTTAATCGTGATGTCAAAAATAAGTCACGTCGTTAAATATTCAAAAATAACTCACTTGTAACCTTTGGGTTAACGTATATTGTAGATCAAATATAAAAAAAAAGAGTAACTTTAATCTTGAACCCCTTAATACGGAGTTCCTGCTAAAAACACCAAGCAAGTCTTTATAACACTGCAATTTATCGTCGATATGGATGATACGAATGCACTACTCCTGTGGCCGGTTTGATTATGGAACGGCACCTGCTAATTAACAATGGCTTCCCTCAAATAAATCCCGCATGCGGTTATTTTAACTCGACACCAAAATCCAAAATATCAACAACGAAGGTAAGATAGAACGGTCAAGTTAAAAATTAAATGGTTTTTCTTCAAAATCCAATTAAGATGGCCCAAATACAGCCAGATATGAAAGAAAAACCGTAGAGGTTTTGCACACGTGTCAATATTATCAATATTATCCAATGCAATAAATAGTTTTCAACAGTGTACCATTTTAATAAATTAAAACAAAACTTAATCGTGGTGTCAAAAACAAATCACGTCGTTTAAATATTCTAAAATAAATCACTTGTAACCTTTGGGTATACGAATTCACTACTCCTGTGGCCTACTCCTGTGGCCGGTTTGATTATGGAACGGCACCTGCTAATTAACAATGGCTTCCCTCTATCAAATCCCGCATGCGGTTATTTTAACTTGACACCAAAATCCAAAATATCAACAACAAAGGTAAGATATAATGGTCAAGTTAAAAATTAAATGGCTTTTCTTCAGAATCCAATTAAGATGGCCCGAATACAGCCAGATATGAAAGAAAAACCGTAGAGGTTTTGCACACGTGTCAATATCACACGTCCCAAAAATTCTCACCACACCACTCCTCAAGACTGCCACCAAACGACTACCTACTTCCCAGGCCGGATATCAAGAAAAATGACACGGAACCGACGTCAACCAACAATATTCGCAAGTCTATGTTCCACGCGAAGAATCGCGCTCGTCCGTGTTGATAGCCAGCCCCATTCACACAGAAATGCAAACCAAACAATAATATAACCGACAACACACAACAATCGAGGCCAAAAACCAAAGCAAAATCTAATCACGAAAACCCCCACTCAATCTCCAGCGACCACAGCCATTAACAATCGAATCCTATCACAATAAGGTATGCAACACTATTTACAACGAATGATATATTTAAGTTACAACAAAATACGGCCCGCAACACTATTTACGAGTACCTGAGGAATACAAAACTATCAGAGACACAATTATAATGGAACTGTAGAAGGGAGAAAATAGGCACGTTACACCGTCCCTAGTAAAAAAACTAAAAGATGAAATTTTAAATTGAATATTGGGGGTATACACTACATAGTGTAAGAAATAATAAAAATCCAAATATATCTTACAATAGAAAACCTAAAAATATCAACATGTAATAAAGAAATTATTAAAAAAAAAATAAATGAATTATTTGTAAAAAACAGAACGTGGGGTCCGAAACGACCCCAGTCCGCCTTTTAAAGGTTAACATCCTTTACAAACCTCCGGCAGTGACAGTACATTCTTTTTCGCTCGAAATGAAATTCGGCTTCAGCGATCAGCTGTTAATAATAAATTTTAATTTTTGCTGTTTATTTTATCACAGTTTCATGAGAAACACGGACGGAGCGAACCGAGTAGTTACGGGGCAGCTCGAAGCTTTCGCATCACGGCACAACAGTCGTTACTCCCCAAGCGCGTCATTGATGTTTCACATCAAAAAAGATCTTGGAAGTTCTTTGATGTATTTATTTACAAAAATATTTCTACATTGATAAAAGATAAAGAAGTAGGTATATTGTTTATTTTAATAAACAGCTTCATTTAATTTTCTTGGGGTATTACAAGCACTTTGCACCTTTACACTTGTATACATTTTCTAGGTTTTTTTAGGTTGTAGAAGGGAAACTAGAGAAAAATAACTTTCAAGCATTACTTACATGAAAGAAATATTTTTTTAAACATGTGCCATAAAATGTGCCATAATTACCAAAATAGCCCTTTTCTCATATGGAAAATCATAAGTGCTGTGGCCGAAACACAAAATAAAAATTACTACAAATACTAAGACACTTTCCATTCCCCTGGGGATACGGGGAAAATAGAATAGATCCCAGGTATGGTCTGCCTGTCGTAAAAGGCGACTAAAAGACTCCCAATCCAAAGTGTTATGCGACCCGTGCTGATGGATGCATGGCGGTGGGGTAGCACCGTCGCTAACGGAGCCTACAGGAAACCGGGCGAAATCCTGTAGAAGATAGCCTTACTTCTGTGCAGGGGGCACCTCAGGGCCGGACCACCCCTTTCCCTATACTCGTTGACTGCAAAGAAGAACTGAGAACGCTGGTAGACCGTAATCACGTCAAACTGATACTGGTTCTAGGACGCCAGGAATTTGCAGGTAATGAGGAAGTAGACGAACTTGCAAGAAGAGGTTCGGAAAAACACAAAAACTACCGGAAACGTATACCAGGAAAAAAACACGGGAAATAATACATCAAAGGACCGTGCCATAAAAGGACGGCAGAACTGTTACCGATGAACAGGAATCAGCTAAGACTGTATAATGGAGGCCTGGCCTGCGGGTTGTGCGGCGGGGATCCGGGGGCGGTGGAGCGCTTGCTGTGCTGCTGCGGTGCGCTGTGGGGAATGGGCGGTTCTTGGGTGACCACATTGTTTTCACCCAGTACAGAACTTGTACAAGGTACGAAGGTACTGGATTGGGTGCAGCGTGGTTCTAGGTCCCGGGAGCTGCCTGTCTTTTTCGGACCAGTGCCTCGCGGCAGCACAGTGTGTGTTTTGCTGTTTTTGGGGCCTTGCCGGGAGGTCTGCTGGTCGGATCTTCATTGTACAATGATACAAAAACACATAGGCAAGATACAATGGGCCAACAGGCCCAAGTGTCACCGGAGGCAATAGCCAGACGGACCTAAATAGGGGTGGAGTTTTAGTGAGTAGTCCTGACACAGTCAGTGGAGTCTCACAGTAGACCTTGAGCTTTCGGACTCATAACCTCTCCATAAAGGATTTTCTTCATCTCTGAAAAAAAAAAAAATCTCATTCCTCTATCTCTTTTTTGGTCACCACTGTACTGGCGTCATCTAAACATATCCTGAAGCTACTGGATTCTGTCCAAAAAAGGGCAATTCGTCTCGTCGGTGATGCCTCGCTTACAAACTCGCTTACTTGTCTGGAACACCGTAGAAAAGTTGGCGATTTGTCTCTATTTTATAGATATTTTTATGGGCGATGCTCTTCTGAAATATCAACAATCGTTCCTCCTTTGGCAGTCTCTTCGAGATTAACCCGTCAAGTTCAGTCTTCACACCCCTTCGTGGTCACTTTGGAGACCTGCAGAACATCACTTTCCAAAGACTCATTCATCCAACGAATTGCGAGGCTTTGGAACTCATTGCCTAGGAAGGTGTTCCCCGAGGCATACAACCTCCAGAAATTTAAGAAGAACACCAACTCCTACCTTCTTTCCCTTGGTTCCCACGATGTTCTTTGAACATTACAGGATATCCCTTTTCGTGGGAACCAGAACATAAAAAAAAAAAAAAAATCTATTAATGGACCCCATCGTCGTCCAATGAAAAGTCCATAAGGTTAGCTGTGTCACGTGCCTATTTTTTCCCTTCTACGGTTCATTATAATTGTGTCTTACTCGTAAGTAGTGTTGCATACAGTACACTGTGCTGTAACTCAAATATATCATTCGTTGTAGATAATGTTGCATAACTTGTAGGGGTAGAATTATCGTTTGGTTTGCAATTTCTGTGTGGATGGGACTGGATATCCACACGGACGAGGCGATTGTGAAGCGCGGACTTGAGAAGATTGTGGGTTGACGTTTATTCCGCGCCATTTTTCTTGATTTCCGATATAGGAGCGTGAGTCGTGTGTTGAGAGTCTTGGAGGTTAGGTGTCGGTGAAAGTCGTTGGGGACGGTGTGTTATTAGCACGTGTGCAGAACCTCTATGGGATTTCTTTCATATCTGGCTGTATTTGGGCCATCTTAATTGGATTTTGAAGAAAAACCATTTAATTTTTAACTTGACCATTTTTTCTTGCCTTTGTAGTGGTTATTTTTGGATTTTTGGTGTCGAGTTGAATAGCCGTTATCGGGATTTATTTGAGGGAAGCCATTGTTAATTAGCCGGTGCCGCCCCATAATCTAACCAGCCCCAGGAGTAGCCCCAGGAGTAGGCCCAGAAGTAGGCCAAAGGAGTACATGTGAATTCGTATACCCAAAGGTTATCAGTGATTTATTTTTAAATATATAACGCCGTGTCTCATTTCGACAACACGAGTAAGTTCTGTTTTAGTTTATAAATATAGTACTTTGTGAATTCGTATACGCAAAGGTTATAAGTGATTTATTTTTAAATATATAACGCAGTGACTCATTCTGACACCACTATTACGTTCTGTTTTAGTTTATTGATATGGTACATTGTTGGAAACTATTTATTGCATTAGATAATACGCCAAAACTAAACTTGGATTAAAATAACCTTCTCAATAATTCTTTATGCCCAAGTAAAAATATATTTTCTTCCTACTTATTTGTAAATATCCTACAATCTTGATATTTTAAAGGACAACCAATGTAAAAATATTTTTAAATAAATTCGATTGCTTTGGCAGTGAAAATCTTTATGTAAACGGTTAACTAGTGAATTATCTGCCTTTATGTAAATGTTTGAATTAGTGTTATTAATGAGTTGATTTATATATGTTTTACCTTTTTTTGTAACTTGGTAAAGTCTGTTACTCTTACTTCTGTTCTGGTTATTTTATAAAGTTGTAAATTTTACATTTTTGGTTTGTTTTAGCAAGAAAATTTTATCATAGCTGTTAATTTTGACTATATTTGTTATGATGTTGCTATTGAGTTGTCTACCTTAATTATTTATTGTGTAAGTAAAGTATCCAACATATTTATGCTATAATTCTATTTATTTGGTTCACCATAATCATAGTTGTTTATCTTGTGGCTCTGCTAGTGCCTATAAGATCTGGGGGTTTCCGGCTTATACCGTCTAAGTCGGTGGCGCAGCTCACTTTTATATTTTTTTCTTCTAGCCTTTACGGCTGAGCTCGGGCATAATTTGCCAGTAGAGAAACCGCTAGCAGAGTACTCTTTAGAGAACGAAAAAGACGTGGCAGCTGACTATTTATTTCTTTGTATTAAGGTATTTTTTATGCAATGATTGTATAAAGACTACATAGCAGTATCACCTTATGGAGTTTTTGTTGGAGGTGAAAGGGGGCTGCATGAGGATAGTAGCAACATAGAGGCAGGCCAGCCGTTTCATTGGTTGTCATTTAGGTCGAAAGTCGATTGTCTTGGCACCTCGAACATGAGTAACATTATTGTTTTGAAGGTCCGTAGATAGCGTTTTTAATTTAGTAATTTTATTACTATATAATAATAAGCTTCCAAAATCAGTTTTTCTTGAGAACTATGACCTGCAACTTTTTAAAAAGCGTGTCCACAATCATTTCCTTTCTATAATCCCTTCCCCTTCTAATAGTCGCAGTGCGGGCCGTCCACGGCCCTCACGATAGGTCTACCCTTTTTGCGACTATTTTCATAAAAAAAAAATTCTTTAGTTCATTTTGGTTTCTTGACTCAAACTATTGTGTGCATATGTTGGACTATGTTGATTGCGTAATGAATTAGGTGTTTGGAGTTGGTAAAGCAATAATATATCTGCGTTTTATTCAGTTCAATACTAACGGGTGTTTAGTTTTCGAACATAATTAATAATGTATATTCATGGTTGAAACCCTCTAAAGCGTGATTATGTATTGTACTGAGTTAAAATATGAATAAAATGTGTGCTTACTCATTGACATTGTTTTTTTTGTCGGAATTTATTGATGTTTTTCCTTGAAATATTTCTAATTTGAAGTTTTATATACATTTTAAACAATACAAAAATGTGCCACGTCTTATTCGTTCTTTATAGAGTACTCTGCCAGCGGTCTCTCTACTGGCAAATTATGCCCGAGCTCAGCCGTAGAGGGTAGAAGAAAAAAAATATATATAAAAGTGAGCCGCGCCACCGACTTAGACGGTTCAAGCCGGAAACCCCTAGGTCTTATAGGCACTAGCAGAGCCACACGATAAACAACTGAGATTATGGTGAACTAAATAAATGAAATTATAGCTAAAATATATTGGATACTTTACTCCTACAATAAATCAAAGTACACAGTTCAATAATAAACTTATAACAAATATAGTCAAAATCAACAGCTAACAATAAATCAAAAATTTAAAATTTACAACTTTATAAAATAACCACAACAAAAGTAAAAGTAACAGACTTTACCAAGTTACCAAAAAAAACGTATACAAATCAACTCCTTAATAATACTAAATCAAACGTTTACATAAGGCTGCTAATTTACTCATGTTTTTACCATTTACATAAAGATTTAGACTGCCAAAAGAATCGAGTTTATTTAAAAATATTTTTACAATGGTTGTCCTTTAAAATATCAATATTGTAGGATATTTACAAATAAGTATGAAGAAAATATTTTTACTTGGACATAAAGAAATTATTGAGAAGATTATTTTAATCAAAGTTTAGTTTTGGCAACTTATCCAATGCAATAAATAGTTTTCAACAATGTACCATATTAATAAATTAAAACAAAACTTAATCGTGGTGTCAAAAATAAGTCACGTCGTTAAATATTCTAAAATAAATCACTTGTAACCTTTGGGTATACGAATGCACTACTCCTGTGGCCGGTTTGGTTATGGAACGGCACCTGCTAATTAACAATGGCTTCCCTCAAATAAATCCCGCATGTGGTTATTTTAACTCGACAACAAAATCCAAAATATCAACAATGAAGGTAAGATAGAATGGTCAAGTTAAAAATTAAATGGTTTTTCTTCAAAATCCAATTAAGATGGCCCAAATACAGCCAGATATGAATGAAAACCGTAGAGGATTTGCACACTTGTTAATATCACAACGCCCCAAAAATTCTCACCACCCGACTCCCAAGACTATCACCAAACGACTAGCACTACTTCCCCAAGCCGGATATCAAGAAATGACACGGAACCGACATCAACCAACAATATTCGCAAGTCCATGCTCCACACCAAGAATCGCGCTCTTCCGTGTTGATAGCCAGCCCCATCCACACAGAAATGCAAACCAAACAAAAATATAACCGACAACACACAACAATCGAGACCAAAAACCAAAGCAAAATCTAATAACGAAAACCCCCACTTAATCTCCAGCGATTAACAAAAATGCCACAGCCATTAACAATCGAATCCTATCACAACAAGGTATGCAACACTATTTACAACGAATGATATATTTAAGTTACAACAAAATACGGTACGCGACACTATTTACGAGTACCTGAGGAATACAAAACTATCAGAGACCCAATTTTAATGGAACTGTAGAAGGGAAAAAAAAGGCACGTTACAAGTGGCATGCACGATTGAAAAGAAATTTGATGGGCATTAAAATGGGGAATTTGGTAATAAATGGTACAGAACATTTTTTGTATAAAAAATAGATAAACTGATTTAATTAAGTTTTTTTAAACGTAATTTTTAGATATAGTTTTATACAAATGCACTAAAAAGAAAAAAAATTAATTTTTTGTTTAACCTAGATTATTCTGTAAGTAACAGATTCAAAATTTTTTCGAGCAAATATACTGAGTGGGCTACAGAAATCAGTCCACCCCGATATTTGGCAATATTCATAAAAATTTAAGGAAATGCCGAAATACGTAGATTTTTAATCCAAGCGGGACATATTTTTACGATACAGATATTTGTCATTTGTCAACCTCGTCTCTTCCAATCCCCAACCCCAAAAGGCAATGTACCATTTGTGACACATCATTGGAAAGGCTTTTAGATGGAGGATTCAAGCATTGGGTCATCCATATATTTTTTTTGATATTTACATTATTTTTGCAAAAAAAGTCTCAAGTAATTTAAAGAGCAACCCCTATTACAAATGAAACGCAACGTTTATGTTTTAATAATGTGTCAATTTTTAAATATACAATTTTAAAAGTATTCCAAAAATACCTAAATTGATTTAAGTACTAACATAAATGTTAAACTATTAAATTAATAATTTTTTACAAAATTCGTTTTTATTTTCTTTTGATGTGACAGAAAAATTGACACATTATTATCACATTTGCATTTTAAATTAATTAGGACTTTTTTGCAAAGACAGTGTAAATTTAAAAAAAAATCATGGATAATCACATTCCTCAATACTCCATCTAAATGCCTTTCTTATGATGCCACACATGGTACATTTCCTTTTTTAAATTAAGGGGTTATGGAAATGAGAGGGAGGGGGTTGACAAATAATAGATATCTATATCGTAAAAATATGTCTCCCTTGGAAAAAAATCGCCGTGTTTCAGCATTTTCTTAAATTCTAATGAATAATGCCTACTTCGTATCTATTTTTTATTTGCTGCAAGCTTTTCACTGTTACAGAACGAAATTATTTTTTTTATTTTAGTATTCGTAAGATAGGCTACGATCACAAAACTCATTCGGCATCTTGAATTTATGAATTTTAACAAGGAACGATTTCCAAGACATTGCATTGGCAGAAGGGGTTTTATAAAATGGCCGATAAGATCTCCAGATCTAACACCACTTGACTTTTTTCTGTGGGGCTATTTCAAAACAATAGCTTACAAAACTCCTCTCGAAGAACTAAAACTTAAAATAACTGAAGAATGTAGACGAATTACTACCGAAACATTGCAAAGAATTTAAAAATATGTTACATTATTCCCTTCAATATTACGGAGCACATTTTAAACAGTTACTGTAAATACATTTAAGGAGCTGTTTGTAATTAACTTCATTTTAGTTTCTGTTGTAATTTCCTTATGTTTAATGTTATTTGCAAAATAAATCAATAAAATAAATTGTTGTTTATAAGGCACAGCATTTTTCTTGGGTTTTCATTTGTTGTATTACACGGTAGGGGTTGCTATTCGACATTTTAAAGAAGGGGTGGGGGATGTTAAATGGGTGTCACTTTAAAACAGCAGAATACCATTTTTAAATCTTCCCCTTAATTAAAAATTCGACGTATTTTTTGTTTTTCTTAAATTTACGCAAAATCAAAAGTTATTTGGACTGGCTGGTTTTGAAATGAAAACACTGTATAAAAAATACTGTACCAAAAAAACTATAACCAATATTGGAGACAAAGCGAATGAACAACTTTCCAAGTCTCTTCTAGAATCGTTTGAGGCACAAGAAATATATTGTTGATCTGTTATTACGTACACAAGTTTTCAAGTATTGTAAAGATATTTCAAGTAAATTTAAAACAAGGATAAGGACAACAAATGTCAAACTTAGTATTTTATAACATAATTAGAAATTAAAATTATAAGAATTGCCTTATTATTATTATTTCGTTTATTTTATTAACCTTTTTTTTTGTTTCGACTACACTTATGTTGCATTATTATTTCATGATTTTCCATACTTATCATAAAAGGGCTATTTTGGCAATTATAGCAGTTTCATGACAACTGTTTAAAAAAGTAAATCTTTCATGTAAGTAATGCTTGAAAGTTGTTTTTCTCTGTTTTTTTGGGATTATTACCTTCTAAATCTTAAAAAACCTGGAAAATCTATACAAATGTAAAGGTGCAAAGTGCTTAGTCTACCACACGGTTTTGATCGTAAATTTGTATTTTAGCTTTATACGTTTTTTGAAAACCTTTATTTCTTTAAACATTTATTAAACAAATATAAATTTTTAATAATTGGCAATGTATTTGATATTTAAAGACAGTAGGCCTTAAAATAAAAAACTGTCATTAAAAACTTAAATAATTTATAAACGATAATTTAACGTAAATAAAAAAATATTATTTTGGAAACTTTAATAGACAGCTTCCTACATATTTGTCCTGAAGTGCGACAGTCAAATTCAATAGTTTAAAATTTATGAGCATCGTAAAATTCGTAGTCCTGATTTTTTTATAAACAAATGAGTGCTCCATGTAAACAATAATAGGTAAAAGCTTGATGTTAATATAATTAAAATTGACCAAAATGTTAATAGCTCTATCTTTAATAGTTAAAAAGTTACAGCAGTTTGTTTATTGAAAAATGAAGATGCTATTTAAGTTATGCAACTTCGCTATCCTTAAAAATGCAATAAAAAATCGAGAACATTGTTTTTTTTATTTTAATACATATAGCTGTTTTTGTAATTTTTTTAGCATTACTTTGTTTGTAATAAATACTTTTGTTAATAAACATTCCAAGTTAACTTATAAAGGATAATAAATTATGATTTTTATAGAGAAAATAAGGGTAGAACCATTGTATAAAGACACCATTATATAATGGTAAAACTAAGGAGAATCAACTTGTATAGGGGACAAGTTGAAAAAGTGTCCAGCTGTAAGCAGCAAATTATAGTTCAATTAGCCACCAAAATAACGCTAGCGTAGCAAGAGGATGGATTGATGGATATGAAATATGGAAGTATAACCTAAAAAACTGCTGAACTAACGTGGATATTGATTCCATTTTTATAAACTTTTGTAAATACATTTTTTATTATTATTATGAATTAATTGTTGTTAATGCAAATAAGAGATAAAAATATAGAAATAATGGGAAAAATTTGTAAAGTGAAAAGTTGTCCAAGTGGGCGAAAATTAAAAATAAAGAAAGTGATGTCTCATTTTCGACCAACAGTAGGTATTTATTATTTTACAATACTGAAGTTAACACGTATAAAACAATTATTAATTTTTTATAATATTTATAAATCTTTATCAAAAGGATTAATTAACAAACTTAAAAAGTGCAAATTTTTTTAAACATTTTTCTCATTATTAATGATGAGTTATAAAAATTACCAAAACTGTCAAATATCTACTGAATACAGTGTCGTATTATTTCTTCAATTGCTAGTTTGTAACTTTCATAATTATATAATACCAAGATGAATGAACCTATTAATATTTTTTGTCTATATTAATTTCTAGTCATCAGCAAAATTAAAAAAAAGGAATATGGCTTTGGGCACTACAATGAAAACAATTGATTATTTTTGTTATTTACATTTTAAAGAAGAGAGATCACAATTCTTCCGACAGGAAAAAAAACACTACGAGATGAAGCCCTGCCAACGATCGAGCATCAATTTATCCCTATACCAATACAAGTGTCATAAATAAATAAAATCTGAAGCAAAACAGGATCTTTAAATATCAAACCATCAAGACAAAACAAAAAGAATCATTAATTGATCAGGGAGTTCCTGATAATTTAATACATGCGATTGCACAAACTGAAGACTATTTTGAAGTACCACAGTTGAATGGTATACTGAACGATAAAGAACCTGAAACACCTTCTCAGTCAGCAGAGAAATTTTTGGATAATCTAAAATCTTCACTGCTACCGCAAAACCCAAAGGGCTACCAATTTGTGCGGGTGAATCCAACAACAAGGACTTCTCTGTTACTGTAAGTACTGAAAAATGTAAATGTATTTGTCATTCTTTTTTTATATCAATAATTAATTGCAAAAACATTGTAGGTTATTTTTTCTACTAATGAAGAATTGACTGTAAATGACAATATTTGTTCATTCAATAGTATCAACAATTATGTGACATCAGTAGAAAGATGGCCATTATGCTTTGGTACTCAAATTCACAAGAAAAAGTAAGTTTGATTTTTAGATTAACAAATGAATAAACTGATATGACAAGTAAGATTACAATTACCTTTTTTAATAATTACATTAAATTTAAGGTATTCACAAACTTGTAAGGGTGTAATTGTTGGTGATGATTCTTATAAGAGAAATCAAGCGAATCCAAGATGTTAATCTATATTATAGCATCATTTGCAGAGCATTAATTCTACTTTAACTATTTTAGACACTACAATTTTAAAAAAAAAAGGACATGATTCTAATCTACAAAAACAATCTAAACATCTAAAAAGAATGGTAAGTTATTTACTTAATTAAATAAAAAAAATTGTTTCTTATGGTACACTATTTAATTTTGTGATTTATATTTAATACGAAATCTGAAACTGCTACAATAATTTCATGATGTAAGGAATAATAAAGTCTTGCAAAATGATGTTTCAATTCAAATGATAATATCTAATTCAATGAATCGATAATTATTAAGAATTCATAGAAAATTATAATTACATACCAAAAATCTTTAAGCTAGGTTTTATTATTCGCAGATAATCCGGTGATGGTTTTTTTTTTTATATCAAAAGAACATGTAGAATTAAATGATATTATGTTTTTTCCTACATGGAAACATGGAAACCACACTCTTTCAATAGCAATAGAGTTTATTAAAGCTTGATTTTATTCAGGATAGAAAAACAATTAAGAATATTTGTCTCGAGCAACACACAAAAATATTATTAGTTGATTGGCACCCATTAATGAGTTCCTTAATATTAGTATTAGTTATTGTAGTTTGAAAGTAATGTATAGTATATTAGATTATATTACAGAAATTACATAAAATTATATGAATGGTAATAAGCAGTAACGTCTTAATTAACATTTTTGAAAAAAATTTGTTGGCAGTGTATTTTTATCAACCAATCGTGTCTGAGCCTGAATATTATATTGACTAAATTTCGAAAAAAATGATGAATAAAACGTCATTGCTTATAATGATCCATATATAATATGTTTTATTTTAAATTATCAAATGGATTTTTATATTAATGGTAGTGTTAAAATAGCTACAGCTTTCAAATAAGAATAAATTTGTATACAATTTTTAATTCCATTTACCTAGCTCTGAAAGAAGTAGGCTGCGATCCACCACTCAAAACTGCATCCTTAATGAAAATGGTTTCAATATAGCTGACAGATGGAAAGAAAAATGGAACACTTATATGCAGCAAACATTATATTATAACATGCCATGAATCACCATCAAACTCCATGGATTGGTCCATCGACATAAAATCTGGTCTACCCTCAATAGAATCAGAACCAACTGAGGCAGATGTGCTTCCCTGTTACATAAATGGGGAAAAATTCCTTCACCAAACTGCGACTGCAGTGCCCAGCAAACGATCAAACACATAGTAGAAGACTGTCCTGCTATAGCTTTTACCTGTGATCTTCTGGAGATCCTGATAGCGATTCAGGCTTCAATTGATTATGTTAATAATTTGGATATCTGTCTTTAACTATCTATATCTGTAAATATTTAATGTATTTACTTATGTGTTGTTTATATATAACAAATGTGTGATGAAAATAAGCCATATGCTAGGAGATTATCGTAAAAAACAGGTAGGAATAATTATTTAAAAAAACACAATCTTGGCAATAGGTGTTTATGTATGAATTTGTACAATTAATTTTTTTTTACTGAAAATGGTCGCAAAAAGGGTAGACCTATCGTGTGGGCCGCGGACGGCCCGCTCTGCGACTATTAGTAGGGGGAGGTATTATAGAAAGAAGATGATTGTGGACCCACTTTTTGAAAAGTTGCAGTTCATAGTTTTATGGAAAAACTGATTTTGGAAACCTGTTTCATTCCATAGCAGCCCTGTAAAAGAATCAATCTTGATGGAGATTTGTCCTTGTAGTGTCAATCTTAAGAGTAAATGGGTGAGACTAATCAGCATGCTGAGTTCTTCGACCGAATGTGGCCAATGGTGGTACAAGAGTTTTTATTTCTCTGGAGCATCTGCCATGGAAATATCTGTAGAGTAATGTCTGGTCTGCAACTCTTCTTCTATGATCTAGTGCGTCAAGGGTATCTGTGAGAGTTGAGCTGTTTATTAACCGAATGACCTTTTTCTGAATGGAATCTAGAAGACCAAGAGAATGCCTTGGTGCTGAACCTCAAATGTGCAAGCAATATTCCAGTAGAGGTCGGATTTGAGCCTTGTACATCGTCAACAGTTGATCAGGAGTAAAAAACTTTCTAGGTTTCCACAGAAAACATAGCCTCTGGCTTGCTGACTTTACGATGTTAGCAACATGGTCATGCCAAGACATATTATTAGACACTATGACTTCCAAAATTGAGATAGAGGGACTTGATTCAAGGGTATTTCCGGACATTGTGATGGAATGATCTAAGGAAATCATTTTTTTGGAAAACGTGGCGCTTTGTGTTTCTGGGCTTTGAACTGAACAAGATTGTTGGTTCACCACTCGACGATTGCTTCAAGATCTCTATTGATGGAGTCAACCTGTTCCTGCCTGAGTATATTTGTGTCATTCACCGAAAGTGATCGATAGGATGTGAAAGTTGAGACAAGTGTGCTATCGTCTGCGAAACTGTAAATGGGGTTCGTGGTGGTTTTCAAGAGGTCGTTGGTGTGTATTGTCTGATTAAAATCTTTTTTACTCATCCAAGTCATAAATTTTTCAGGCAATTTTGGAATTTCTGCAATTTTTTGAAAATTGGGAAAACGTATTATTAAAATTATTTTGTCTTAAATTAACATTTAATGGTCACCATTGATGCCAATTAATTTTTCCAGAACAAAAATAATGGCCAACAAAATGCAGGTTATCTCAATATTGTTCCGACTGGTCTTAAGTTTTTTCCAACCTACCCGTCATATATGCAGGAGAGAAAACCTGTGAGTGAAACACTTTAAAATTTTAAGTGAGTACAATGCGGGTATTTTGAATTTCCATGCGGGTAAAATCGGGTATTCTGCGTGAAAATTGCGGGTACTTTGTTTATTTGTGATTGGCAACCAGTCTGACCGTTTTTGTTATTTTCGGTACTAAGTTTGTATATTTGGGCTCTGCCACACATGGGTTTGGTATAATTCTAATATTTTCGTTAATTTTAGTATTTTTTGGTATTTTCACATTGATCCCTCATATTCCTATGTTGGTAATGAAGAGCACAAATAAAATGCAGAGAGACAGACCTTCATGAGGTCTGTGAAAATGCAACATTATTAAATAGTAGGGGTTATATTAACCCTACTCTTTGATATTATGTTGTTTGTATTAAGAAGTCAGTTGTGAAATATTCACCAAAACGCGGAAGTCCGAAGCGGGAGTCCGAATGTATTCAGTAGAAGGGTTGAAAATCAATACGTTTGTGGTTTGAAAACAAGATTAAATGCAGTTCTTTCAAGAAAAAACACTTTATATATAGAACTTTTGTCTATGTTATTGGAAAATCCACAATAACATATGTCAGGAACAGAAAACGAAAATACGATCAGCGGTGCCGGGTAGAGTGGGAGCAAAAACCGGAATTTAATGTCTAAAGTTTCGTTTGGTTATTCCAAAGGGTACCTTGTTGCAATTCTTTGAACAATAACCATCACATATCTGATATTTTCGTAGTTAGGAATATTTTGGTATATTTTTGTTATTATTTATTTCCCATTTCAGTACTTTCAGTACACAAATCTCATAATGTTGGTATAATTGTCATATCTCAACGATCCCAATGAATGATTTTCCCAAAAATGTTGTTAACTGTCTAGATAAAAAAATTATATTCAACGTGAAAAAAAGTAAACAAGTCACCTCGTCAAGTATCTGCCTGAATGGATTAGCACCAATTCTTTGTGCATAACCCACAGAAAATATATATTGAGTTTGCTTTTGCGATCACAGATATATTCCAAAGAGTTCTCAAGCATGCTTACTACACGTAAGGACACTAAAAATGTTAAGTTGTCCATCCTACAACATAATAAAGACTATATGAGTTAATTTTGATAGATTAATATAATTGACTAGACAGCAAATTAAAATCCATCAAAATTACTTGGTGTTGTATCTCATTTTTTAAGATAATGTGTAACGACTTAGTAAATTTTTAAATACAAGTGATCTCTTTTAACTAACCCAATCAGATTTGCATGTGTATTATTTTAAGTGTGTAAACGTCCATTGATGAATAAATTATATTCTACAGCTTTACTTTTTTTTATATACTTTGATATGGGTAATTGGTATCAAAACTTAAAATATAACACTACATGGTACTGATTTTTATTTCAATTTTTCACATACCCATTATTTTTATTAAAAATTACCCAACTAAAAAATTTACAGAATAGAGGTAAACATATTTTGTTTAGTTCTGAGAATATCTATCAGTAAAATGTTTGCCGATGGCAATCTACAGTGAAATATACAAAATAGTGAATTAGATAATTTATACTAAAAATACAAGAATTTTGACTTAAAAAAAAGAGAAGATTCATATTCAGTTTAGTGTATTCAGTGAACATAATTCAAATTATTGTTATGTTTTCCCAAAAGATTTTCTTTAGAGCATTATGTATTCAAACTGCATGAATAATCTCTTGAGTAAGGCTATTCCCTGTTTAGGCATCACGACAAGATTTCTAGAATTACAGTTGTGGGTTGTAGAGTTTAGATTTAACTTGGATATATTTGTGACAATTATGGTTGTCTATTATAGTGGACATTTCAATTCGCTTCAAATTCATTGTTGATCAATATTAACATTCAGTTTCTTCGTCTTCAATCACTCCTATCTAAACTCAAAACAGATATCCGTCTTCAGCTCTATCATTTCTATCATTCAACTGAGTTCTTGTGATGCCTAACTACCTCTGAACGGAAGTTTTACCATCATATAAAGCAGAGAACACAGAATAACGCACATTTATTTGAACGAATATCGAGTTTTTTTAATAAGGTTAGTCCTTATTTGACTTCTTATTTTATAACACCTTTCAATTATAAGCAGCCTTCACACTAATTTCAATATATATTTTCGAATCTCCCCGTATACATGTGAAATTATTAAAATTTTGGCAAACTAATTTCGATAAGCAGAGTCTGTAGGAATTGGACTCAAGAAAAAGAAATAAGAAAGGTTACCATTTTTGTCCAGATTCGAAGGGGATGAGAAATTATAATTTTTGAAATATTTTACTAGTATGGTTCTCCTAAGGTTCCGTGTATGAGTGAAGATTCATATTCAGCGAACTATTCAGACCCAGGTAATAATTGACAGTGACAAATTTTGTTTAACTGAAAATTCACAATAAAAAGTTAACACTAAATATATTGGGCAACTCCAACCCTGTTCTTACACTGAACCATCGTTCGCGTTGTTGTCAGCAGAAAAGAAAACTGACGACGTGTTTTGTGTATAGAAGAAACCTGTTGCAGTTTCATGTAGTTCCTTTCAATTTTCACATTCTTCAATGAGAGCGCATCAGTACGGAATCAAATTTCCATGTTTGATAAGTTATAACGCTAGATGGCAATCACGTAAGGCTCCAATACCGATTACATTGCCATTGACCAACTACCTTATTTTTCCTTAAGCAATGATACAATCATTGTATAAGGTTTTATACAATGATACCATTGTGTAAAGACAATACAATGATGCTACTATGTTGTTCTTAAACAATGATAAAATGGTTGCTAGAGACATCTAGTGAAATTTAAATAAAGCTTTTTATGATTACAGTTTTCTGTTTTTGTTTATTTCAGAATCAAGAGTAGCTACTTACGATTTGTAGAGGACATTAAAAACCCGCAAAGATTAAATATTTATTATTATAACAATTACTTACACCGGGTTTATATAGCAAATAAGATAAAATAAAAAGTAAGATAAGAAATAAGACAAAAATAGACCTGTTAATACAGATGCACTAAAATAAAAAAGAATTAAGAATCCAATGAAATCACGCCTTTTTTTTTGACAATGATGGTCGTTTTGATTGCCAATGATGTGCATGTGGGTTCATTTTGCCACCTCAAGTTGGGTTTTTGAATCACTTTGCTGTGCAGTGCTGTGCATTTTGCAATTGGTAATCATGGCTGATATGAGACAATTACAGCTGAGGGGCTGATGCCCTATCTTGCTAGCACGTCCGCCTGGTATGTCCCTGTGGCCGGGTACCCAGGAAATACAAACTCTAAACTTAGCTGCTAGTTCATTCAGGGTGGCTCGGCATTGCATCGTTGCCCTAGAGGTCAAGAAGACTGAGTTCAATGATTTAATAGCAGCCTGGCTGTCGCAAAGAATGGATATCGCGATGAACGTTTGTAGCTGCCTAGGTAATGGCTGTCATTTCGACTTGATACGGTAACTAGGCAAACGGAACGACAGGCTAAGTAATGGGTCTTCTGAGAAGACACCGCAACCTACTCTTCCCTCTAGTTTAGAGCCTTCAGTATAAAATACTGCGCCATGAGGTTTAACTAGATTCTTGGCCCAATCTTCTTCAGATTAACCTTGCACCCTGATGAGTACCTTCACCATATATAAGCCCTCGCGTTATGCAAATAAAATCTGATAGGTCAAAGTGCTTGAGAGGCTGCATAGCCTTCTCGACTCCCCCTACAATCTACAATCTAGCCCGCTAACTCTCTTTAAATTTAATCTATTTTTACCAGCTAGCAACCACTATTTGCGGGCATTTTTACACAAGCAGAGGTATTTTGTCAATCACAAAAAAAGTTAACCTTAATTTAAGATATAAATGATAAATATACATCATAAATGTATAAATGTTACAAAGTATTTTACCTGTTTACACCTGGCTACGAATAAGTTTCTGCCGAGTGCGCAATTGCTACCATAACTTTTCTTTACGTATGCTACTGTGAAGTAGATTGTAGTTTATTTGAAAAATAAATGAATGTAATTTTTAAAAAAAAGGCAATTAATATTATTTTAATTAAAAATATTAACGGCCACTTTTTGACAGCCACCTTGGCAAATTTATACTACCCCATTTATAATTATAGGTACCTACATAAAAATTAGTTTTTGATCACGTACTCGATTCATGTCAATCTTGCAGCCGGATCTTGAACTATAATCTGACGCGCTCGAGTATTTCAAAATGGCGATTTTATTTTGCATTTTCAAGAAGCCGCTACGAGCTTGCGTCACGTTTGAATCGTCAGTCTTTTGAATGGGATCTTCTTTCGGGTTTACTTAACATCCCCGAGCTTAAATAAATTTTTCTGTTTCCCGTTTTTAACTCTCCCGTACAGCCACCCCCACCATGCAAGCCGGCAGATTAACATACCTCCAATATCAGAGACATATACACTATCAATATCTGACGCGCTTGAGTATTTTAATGTTACTATTTGTTTTTAAATTTGCATTTACATCTGTAGACGCTCCCCCCACCGGTGAAAGGGTGTATATAATATAACCTTTTTTCTTTCTACCATCTAATCTTCAAAATCCAATTGGTCCCTACGACGCTCGAGTAAATCCCCATTTAGTATGGGCTCTCCTGCTAAATAGGGATGTACAAGCAAAATAAAATTTTTGTTTAATTTATTGACAAGAATAAATTTTTATTTTTGGTTTACACAGTGTACTTTTGTGTCCCGATTGTGACTAGCCGGTAGCTTATCGGGTTATCACTCAATTCATAACAAGCAAAATTGCCTGATACAATATTTATTTAAAATAATTGTTGTTTTAAGGTAAATTTACAAACAGGAATCAGCTAAAAATCACTACAGAGCTCCTCAACAAAATGGGACTGTATAATAGAGACCTGACCTGCAGATTATGCGACAAGGATCCGGAAACAAAAAAAAACACATACTGTGCTGCTGCGGGGCATTGGACCGCAAAAAACGGGCAATTTTTGAGCAGCCATCCGGCGACCCAGAACTATATTGCTCCCACTCAGTACAGAACTTATATAAGGTACAAAAGTAGTGATGGATACAATGATATAAAACCATATAGGCAAAAAACAATGGACCAATAGTCCTAAGTGTCACAGGAGGTAATATCCAGACGGACCTTAGGTTAGGTTAGGTATCATGTGAGCGACCCTTAGTAGGTCTATTGTGGCTCACCCCTAGAGGTGCGGTGAACTGTAGTTCACCGCACAATCCAGCCCTTCTTACGAAGTTCATGGTTGTATAGGGTGAGATTTTTTTGAAATCGATAGGTTCTAGGTTGGTGTATCCAAATATGTTGAACCTTATTCTTCCCAGGCCGGGGCATGAGCATAGTATATGTTCAGCAGTTTCGTCTTCCACGCAGCAAAACCGACAGTCTGTTTGTTGGTGTGGTGACTCCAAAAACTGGTTCTGGTCCAGTGAACGCAGATTCGGCCCCCTGTTTTGCAAGGGTGTCTGCTTTTTCGTTTCGCTCCACCCCCTGGTGCCCAGGTACCCACAGTAGGGTCACCCTGTTGTTCGCAACAAGGTACTCTAAGAATTCGATACAATCCCATACAAGTTTAGAATTCATCTTATTGAAGCTCAGTGCTTTTAAAGCAGCCTGGCTGTCTGATATTATACTTATGATTGCTAGAGGTCTGTTGGTCAACTCTTTTGAAAACAATTAATTAGCGAAGACTTTAGCCTAAAAGATTGTAGCCTGCCAAGACTGGTAGATATTTCAATCTTTGGTTTCCTGCTGAAAACACCGGCCCCAACTCCATCTGGGGTTTTTGAGCCATCGGTGTACATTACGTATTTAGTCTCTGGGAAGAAGATTTTTCCCCTCACCCATTTATCAGGCTGCCGAAGCTTATCTAGCTTTTTCCTTCTTCTAAAAGAAATAATTACAGTTTTCCGGGGGTTGATAGACATCTGGTCCCTCTTGCACCATTTGTATACTGTGTTGAGGGCTTCTTGGGGGACGTTTGAGATCGTTGCTTTAAATTTCCCTCTAACTTTTATAACCAAATTATCCGCATAGCATTGAAAATCTACTCCCCGCATGGAAAGCTCCCTCAGCAGAGAGTCGACTAGGAGTGACCACATAAGGGGGGAAAGTACCCCGCCTTGTGGACACCCCTTCGCCACCCTGAACCTAACCGACTCTCCATGCATTGATGATATTATATATCTGTTTTCAATCATGTTTTTGATCCAGTTACAGATTTTACTGTCGATTCCTCTATTCCCAATTGATGTATAGAGTAGGGCGGTATTAAACGCTTCTTTTATATCTAGAAAAGCTGTCAGCGCTATTTGCTTATGTTTAAGGGACTAGATGATCTTTCCTACTAGTTTGTTTAGTGCTACGATATATCTACGGTATTAATCGGGTCCAACGGTTTTGGTGTCGGGTCGGTAATCGGTTCTCTATCTATTCGTATTCATCCATCGGAAAGTCAGATGACCAACCAAGAAGATGTCTAACCATGGAGGTAATGTTGTGTTTCCAAAAACTAAATCTAAGTAATATATGTTAAAAACTTTGGCGGGCAGACCATTGGTCATTCTGGTTCTTCAGGACCCCCATTTCCTGACATCTTTTAGCACAACTATCTCCCAGGTACGTCTTGGATGCTCTAGTATCTAAAAGTACCTTAAAACGACCACCTAGGGTCTGCAATGAAACGAATTGACGGACATCCTTAGGCTGGATGTTACGGATCGTTTCCGAGACGTTGTTGGAAAGGCGCTGTTTGGGTCTCGGTGCAGCGCAATGTCATCCTAGTTTTCCGATCTAGGACAGGGGCAGTCACGTGACATCACTTCTTCCTTGCCACTCTCCTGTAGTTTCCTACGAAGAAGTTTGAACTCCTTCACAATACGAGAGAAGGTGACAATATTGGCAAAGTCACTCCTCTTAATATGCTGTCGGTATTCGGGCAACATGTTTCGGTACAGCCACATAAGCTCCTGCTCCGGTGTCGTACTGTCATGCCTTCGTACAAGCAACTGCATGTTGGTCACATATGCTTGTACAGGCTCGTTTGGTCCTTGAATCCGTATGTTTATTGCTACCTCCAAGTCCACTTGGTAGTTGGCAGGAAAGTAGAATATTCGGAACAACTCGACAAATCCACGTTGCAGAAGCGAATCGGTTATTTCGAAACCAAAGGCAGCATTCCTTTTCAATAGATCTGGTAAAACGGTTATCAGTCTATAGGCTGGTACTTTCAGAGATATTTAAATCTCACTGAGCCTTTCTAGGAATGCCACTGGATCTCCTAGTCCATCAAACTATAGCTTTCAGTCATGTGTTTGCAACGGTTCCTGGGTTGCCATCGACATGGATGGGGCGGTCGGTTGAGTAGTAGACGTGTTCGTCGCAGGCAGTACGGTTCCGGGTGCAGTCTCATTTACTAGAGGTACAGCGTTTGGAAATGTCCACCCTGTAGTCGGAGAAATATGTCCTGGTGTCGGTGTAGATGGTGCGGTTACCACTCGTCTTTCTATAGGAAATCGTATCAGTCGTTTTCTCTTGTCCCCCTCTGTATGAGATACATCCAAACCGAACTTTCACAATTCCACGTCAATGTCTGCTTTCTTCAGCTGGTATACCCAGCTGACTCTCACGTCTACTGGCTCTTTCTGTTTCGATGGTAGTCTGCCCATCTATAGGATCTTGAACTTTTGGAAATTCCTCGTGCACCATTTTCAGAGCGCTCGATTTCGGTTTATCGGCAGGTCTGGATTCTTCGATGTCTCGAACTGGACTCTCTGACAAAATTCGTTTCGGGTTGATGAAAAATTCCGGAAATGTTCGGTTTTGTTCGGTTGATCTCGGATGAACTCGTGAACGGAGGCTCGTATCGTCTCGGAATTGATCGGAACGGATTCCTCGACCTCAGAAGTCTTCTAGAATCGGTTCAGTCGGTATCTCTCGGGTGTATTTCAAGAATTTCGGTCGCGTGCTTTTACCTTATCCGCAGCAGAGTGTTCGGAGAGGTTCAGTAGTTTGTCGAACGAATTCCGTGACTCCCGAAAACCTCGAAAACGAGATACGACACGGATCTACCATCAAATTAACTTGAAGCTGTTAAAATGACAGATCTCAATTAGACTGAATTGACTTACAAACGGTTTCTACTATCAGATTAGTACGGGTTAGCTCCTAAACTTAAAGTGGGATGATTGCAGCAACTCGAGAATACACGGAATAAATTCCCTAACCTTTAAAACCTATTTAAAGAATGGTCACTTCTGACCGGAATCGGTTATTGGCGGAATACGGTTCCGGTTAACCTTCTGTTACCGGTTACCTTCGGTTACTTTCGGTCCCTGCTCGGGCGCAAAATTTGTAAGGCTAATTGCTCACAGAAGTGGCGCTCTAGTTTGGGTATTTTATTTACAATCTCGGGCACCACCTATCTTATAGTGGTAGGTCCACTTGCACCGGAAAAAAGTCTATAAAGTAAGCTGTCAAAGTGGCAGGAGTATGACTATTGATTTTACCCTGGCGATTTTGTTGCTCTAGTGACTTTACTTAATTTCTACTTAGAAAGAAAACAATATGTACAAAAATCTATATTATTAACTCTATTCTACAGTGTGGAACAACCAAATGGAATAAATTCGATAACGAATAAATGAGAGCATGTTGGGAAAAACGCTTGGACACGTCGATTTGTATTTTTAGATGCGCATTTTTTTCAAAAAAAAAAATTATATAGGGTGTGTCATGTGACAGTGGCCAATACCAACTTTCTTATTTTAAATACAACCCCCTGTATATTATTTATTTTTTGGATTCTTCAGAAAATTCTAGACATAATTCATGTACAATGTCCCATACCTATCTTCAACTGTTTCGGAAATATTAAGTGTTTTCAGATGTATTACAAAAATTAACATTAAAAAAAGAAAATTATTTTATTTCACAAATAATGTAAAAAAACAAAAAAACATTAATTTCAATGCAAGAGATGTTCAAAATGTTCGCCGCAAACGTCTTGGCAACATGCTAATCTGGTATAAAAATGTCTTCTAACGTTACTTAACATCTCAGACGTGACTGATCTAATCGTATGCGTGATTCGTCTTTTTAAGTCGTGTAAGTTAAGTGGTTTAGTTTTGTATACAATACTTTTGACATATCCCCACAAAAAGAAGTCTAATGGCGTCAGATCAGGAGATCGTGCTGGCCATTCTATCGATCCGCGCCTCCCTATCCACCGATTTGGAAAATTTTGGTTCAGGTACTGCTGGACATTGATTTGGTAATGGGGCGGTGCTCCATCTTGCTAAAACCATAGTATATTGGCAGGAACTTGTGGGTTTGCTGGATCAGGATATAAGTTTGTCAAAGTTGGCACGACATTATTTTGAAGCAGTTTTAAATATTTATTTCCATTCAAGTTGCCATCAATAAAAAAGGGACCTACGATATAATTTCCAACAATTCCTGCCCAAACATTAACTTTTTCAGGATATTGCGTATGTTTCTCTCTCATCCAGTGAGGATTCTCATTGGACCAATAGCGGCAATTTTGACGATTAACATGAGCTCCTGAGTTGTCATCATTTTATAGGGATGCATTTTACTTTCCTTTAATATTCGAAAACTTGATCTGTGGCTTATGTTGAACAGTGAGGCTGCTTTTCGACCAGAATTATGTGGGTTTTATTGAAACTCGAGCATAACATCCAATTTCGCATCATCGCTTAGTTCATTGGCAACTACTTTTTTTGTCTGTCTTACAAGTTATCTCCATAACCAATCATTTGTAGAATGGTTATTTTGTGCATTTTTGTTAAATGAACCATTTTTCTGATATTATTACGTACAGTTAACGAAATTCAAACGACAATAGCACTGACACTGATCACTACTGTCATGCAGACAGACAAGTTGCTAAGGCTCTGAGTTTTATACGAAAATAAACAAAACTGTTTTTGTATTTTTTTTATTTTATATCAGTAAAAAGGAACGCATTAATGGTTTTTGCTTATTTTCTCAATATTAAGAGCTAAATGGGAAATAAGTATTGAGTGTAATGTAGCGAATTTGTAAAATAAAATAATTTTCTTTTTTTAATGTTAATTTTTGTTATACATCTGGCCGTAGTGACATAATCTCTTATTAGCTTTAAACTGTTCATTTTACCCTCATCTATAATGATAAAAATACGTTTTTTATCGATCTTTGTCTCTGGTACATTTACCACAAAAACCGATTTTCTATTTTCTACATGAGTAACTAACATATTCACAAGTTCTTGCCGTCGACATCCACCAAATATTCCAAATATTAATGCAACTTTGTTCATTAGGTAAAAACGTCTCGTTCGGTGCCTTATAAATAAATTTAAAAACATCTTCTCTAGACAGAATTTCAGACTTCTTTGGTTTGTAGCCTTTCAAAGTTTGCTTTAAATATTCGATAACTTATAGTAATTAGCAATGTTAATATTTTTATTTACTATTAAAGTCTTCTTTACCATGGAATATTTGGACCACAAGGAACTCGGAGAAAATGTTTTAGCGAGATCGCCGAAGTATCCAAGCAACACTGTTTCATTAACATCTTTTACGTAGTTTTCTTGCATCCAATTTAATAATTTTTCGTATTCCATGTTGTAAGCTTCTTTAGACTTTTTTGGCAACAGATTTTCAGTTGCTTTGCTTTTTCAATAATTTTGTCAGGAATTCCAAAATCTTTGTACATGTTGACTTCTAACTTTGACACATATAAAAATTATTGTGATTTTATGACATTTACGTTTGTCAACATTCACCTAGCAACGATGGTGTCTACTATGATAAAATGGCAATGTTATTAATTCAAACCGGATTTTTTAAAATACTGATTTATATTGAGATTTGATTGCAATAACGAACTAGTATGACATAAAGTTATGTATGTACCGCGGGCATAAATAGATGAGTATACTTTTGGGCGACTTACAAACCCTCAGGCCAGAGGCCGTCGGGTTTTTAAAACGTCGCCCTCAGCGCATAAACATCTATTTATACCCTTGGTACATAAATAACTATTTTTCAACATTAAAATTTTGTTATTAAGTCTTAAGAATACATAATTTTAATTCCAGTCTTGTAGAGAAATACTGAAGCTAATTCACTTTTAAAGTACCTATTCGAATACGTTTTTTTTCAACTTTTAATGTAACCCATTTCCATAAAAAATTATGTCCGGGAGTTTATCTACAGCGTGCAATAAAGACATGATTAAGCACGCATTTGCGTTTATCATGGATGGTTTATGATGCATGCATACTAAAAAAAAATTTGTTATCTTCGGTGTAAGGAGAAAATTTAGTATTTCTTGTAAAATTACCCGATTACTCAATGCCGAGTTTAAATGATTTTTTTTTCGAAAATAAATAAGTTAATCGACTAAAAAATTTTAAATAAGCGTCCGACGTTAACGTTAAGTAAAAAGTTCTCGAATGATTTATGACTTTCTTTACAATATATGCATGGACACTATCGCATAAACGAAAAAATCGTTCAAAGAGTAAGTACCTATTCGAAGAGAAGTACCTAATACCTACTTGCGCAATTTGCAGGTATGTCATAAAGATCGGGCTTCTCATATCGAAACTGTCATAAGATGTCGCGTGAATCATTCAAATAATAATAAACAATTTGCTATAAAATGATCTCGCGAGGGTGTTAAATTGTCATTCCAAGATTCACTATATTCACAACTTGTGTATGTATGTATGTATGTATGTATGTGTGTGTTTTTGTACACCATTATACGAGGTCTGATCAGTTAAAATAGGGACCTTTCTTCTCAATAATATTTAGTAATTTTGTATTCACAATTGTTGCTAAAGTGTAAAGTAAGGTAAGGTTTACGATTTCAAAGTGCAGCTGAATTACAATTAAGAATAACCAACTTTAATGATAATAACAGTCGCAGACATTAAATTCTAACTTGATTGTCTAAATCACT
Organism: Agelastica alni; assembly: GCA_950111635.1. Classification (NCBI taxonomy): domain Eukaryota; kingdom Metazoa; phylum Arthropoda; class Insecta; order Coleoptera; family Chrysomelidae; genus Agelastica; species Agelastica alni. The sequence goes on along the minus strand of OX467709.1, from coordinate 11,205,040 downwards.
TATTAATAATGACAGTAAAGGCACCCACTAGATATTTTTAATCGTCCAATTATTCAATAGCAAAAATATATTTCATTGTTCCAAATATAATGCACAAACTTGCGACTTAACAATTGTAGCGATTAAAAAGTTGCTAAACTTTGTTCCTCCGTTCTTGGCTTGTGCCTGACATAATCTACAACGAAGTTTTTAATATACCTCTCTCTCTAATACACATATGCGTAATTCACTGGTGTAATACCCGATTGTTAGGCTAAAAAGTGATAGATTATTTATTGGAGTTAAGAAAACACTCATGTCTCGTAATGTCACGGCTGGTTTTACCGTGACGTTTTTTGGTTATATTTAAGTGCGTCTACTTAGCAAATGACTGTTAGCATACAGTGACGTGCACCAGTATGTTATAAAAGTGATAGCTATTACTTTTACTTATAAATTATTAGTGTTAAAGAAGATGTGGTTACAAAGATAGATAAAGGAATGCTTAGATGGTTTGGACACGTTGAAAGGATGGATGAAGGAAGATTGACGAAACAAATTTATAAAGCGAGTGTGAATGGACAAGTCGGTAGAGGTCGACCTCGGAGAACATATCTTGATCAGATCAACATTGTTTTGAGGAAAGGCCAGGTCAAGAGTACCAACAACCGAAGAGCATGTATGAGAGCCCTGATGAAAGTAGAGGAAGCAAAAGATGTGTGTGAGAACCGTAGCAAGTGGAAGGAACAACCGTGAGAATATCCCCAAGACTATTTATTGTTTTATTGCGGAAGGTTTAGATCTGGGATGGCAAATTTTTGTCAGGTTAAAGAAAGCACGTCTTCGACGGTTCGAGAGTTTGTAGTATCTTATCAAAAATTGTGGCTTTTCTTTTATACTAAAAAATTGTAGACGACTGCTATGTGAAAAACCAAGTGGTTTATTCAAACGACTGTTTTTATTGAGGCATTATATAAAACAAATTTAAGTTAAAGCCCACTTCGTGTTTTTCGATAAAACATGGATATTTTTAATAGGGGCGTATACAAGTACATGGCAAGATAATAGTGTAAAGAGCATCAGAAAATTTTCCGAAACTACAGGCAAACACTTTGTTTATTTACATGCCAACAGTTCCAAGGGTTTGTTGAAAATGCTGGTTTACTGTTTTCTACAAAATCAAAGAGTGCAGACTACCATGATTCTATAAGGAGTCTTTTACAAATGCCCAATTACCATAGCTCTGTCGTAGAAAAGTTACCCCAAGCCTGTTGGAAAGAATCGGAGATACAAGAATGGTTATAAACGAGAAAAACAAATGTTGAAGACTATTCGGGCAAGTAAGAGCTATAAATTCTTTGTCGCTAGAATAATCTAAAAATTACCAGGTACACTATAGTCGAGCTACTCCAAGAACATGGACATCAGGTATTAAGATTGCCTTCGTATTACTGTCAATACAGTCCAACTGAGTTGGCATTTTAACCGTACTATCCATAATCTATTCATAGATTTTCGGCAAGCATACGAATGCATTGAAGGATCTCAAGTGTGAAATGCAATGGCCGAATTCGCAATCCCAAGAAAACTCATCTAGATGTATGGAAGACGGAAAACCTAGAGTGCAAATAAATAATAGGCTGTCGAATAGTTTTGAGATACGTAGCGGTTTAAAACAGGGAGTTGCCTTGTCACCTCTACTCTTCAATATCGCTCTAGAGAAACTTACCAGGTCGGCAGAAATTCAAACAGAACTCCCGAATGCCCAAGACCCGAAACTATTGTTAGCATATGTATATGACATCGACATCACTGGAGACTTCAACCCAACAGTTAAAGAGGTCTTTAATCACATAGAAAAAGCTACAAGAGAAGTAGGACTCAAGATTAACGAGGAAAAGACCAAATATATGTGCATAAACAGACAGAGGCGCAGAGATAGAAAAGGGCAGATCGTAGCAATAGACACCTACAAGTTTGAACGAGTGGAACGTTTCAAATATCTGGGAGCTACAATTACAGCCGATAACGACGTCACAGAGGGAATAAAAGGCAGAATACAAGCCGTAAATCGGTGTCTGTTCTTTCTAAACAACTTTTTCAAATCCAAAAACATTTCAAGAACGGCAAAGTTGAAAGTCTATAAAAGCATTATAAGGCCAATAATCACTAACGGGTGCGAGACATGGACAATGACTAAGGCTAATGAAGAAAAACTTGGGCGTCTCGAAAAAAAAATCCAAAAAAAATATTTGGTTCCCACCACGACCCCAATCGCATCAGGACAAACGCCAAGATTAGACAGCTTTATGGCGCCGGGAATACTGTCAAAGAAATCAAGTCCCAGCGCCTAAGATGGTACGGACATGTCCATAGACTACAAGATGACAGACTGACGAAACTGATATGGAAGGAGAGACCGTCGGGAAAAAGGCCACTTGGGAGACCACGCCAGAGATGGAAAGACAACATCAAAGTAGATCTCACAGAAATGAATATCACTCTGGACACGAATCTAATGGAGAACTGGAAGGCCTGTAGGAGTGTAATGCAGTCAGTCAAGACCCACCCTGGGTTGTAGAGCTACCTTGTATGTATGTATTAGTTGACATGATGCATTTGTTAACAGTTTCTAATCGTCATATTGGAGAACATGTACGTGAAAATACAACAGTGAAAAAAGTTTGGGACGATGCATTATGTAACGAAATATCTCACACTTGTGAATTTCGTTCCCTTTTGATATAACTTTTTATTTTCCTCGTATATTATGTTTTCATAATTTCATTTAAAGCTTATTAATTGGTTGATTAGTTTAATATTGACAGCTAAATATGCTCTATGAAAATAGGTATTGTAGATACTACATGGTTGTCATTTCAGAACTAAGATTACTTTGGTCTATTTTCATATAACTAATTAAATCGTTTTATATTTTATTTGCATAAATAAAGTAATTCAGCATTGTGACAAGGTTTACGAGAGTTAAATTATATTTAAAAAGTTATCAGGAATATCATAGAATTCAATTTATGAGAATTCTAATATATTATGTTGCGAAATTAAATACATTTAATTAGATCTGGCAACAACCGTTAACCTACTAGCCCAGATTTGTCGATAAATAGAATTTTGATGAGAAGGGATAAAAGGACAGGTACTTGTTCTCTTTCGTTGTTGGTATTTTCTGAAGAGAAAGTGATAGTGTTCGTGAGATTTTTTTTTTTGAAGTATATAAGAAGATAAGTAACACTTCTTTTGAATAAAGATATATTAGGTTTAGATATTTTGAGAGATATTAAAGTACAACTGTATAAAGAATTTTTGCTTTCTGAAGTTTCACAGTGAAGTTATTTGATAATTGAGATTTTTTTTCTGTTCAATGTCTGAGAAGCCATGGTGTTCTCAAGATTAATTTGAAGAAATCCTTAGAAATTCACATCATCCTAACTTAGAGATGACATATTTTGAAAAATATTGAAACCAATTCAATTAATCTTTAGTTGGATATCGATATTTTTAGGTGTAAATAAATTTTTGAGATTGTTAAGAAATCAGAAGATTAGTAAAGTTCATTTTATAAAGGATTGTTAGTCCGAGAAAGGTGAATGCTAGGAAAGATTGCACTCTGCAGTAAGTGACGAATATTGATATTGTAGACGTCAAGTCAAATTTTATGTAAGTCGTTCACTTGCTAAAGAAATAATTCCTTTGTCAAACAGACTGGTAAAACAGTTTTAATTTATCACCTTTAATTTTGTAAATTTAATGTAATAATAATTTATCTAAAAGTTTACAGCAGCCGACAGGCTCAAATAAAATAGGTTGTATAGAAATTCTTTGGAATTCGCTACAATTAGCAGAAGTAACACCTACAGTATGGGCGGATTGTGTTAAGCATAGTGAAAAATTAACTTAAAACGAATATGCAAAAATTGTCACACATGACGAAGTGAAAACTATGGTAATCATTGATGTAGCCGAAAATTCAAATAAAGAGGCTGATTACCTATCGCCGATAAGCTCCTTTGTCAAGGTCAGTATGTTGTAAAACTTTGGAACTCGCTATACAGGGTGTTTAAAAAAAAGGTAACCCTGTCTCTAGGATAGGTAGAAAACTAAAAAATAATTGGGGTTTGTTTCGTAAAAAAATTTCGTAACGTTATCGGTATTCAAGATAAAGGGCGTTGAAGAAAAATAATGTAAGAACATTTGCCACGACTTTTCGTTCTCTATAGAGTACTCTGCCAGCGGTCTCTCTACTGGCAAATTATGCCCGAGCTCAGCCGTAGAGGGTAGAAGAAAAAAAAAGAAAATAAAAGTGAGCCGCGCCACCGACTTAGACGGTTCAAGCCGGAAACCCCTAGGTCTTATAGGCACTAGCAGAGCCACACGATAAACAACTAAGATTATGGTGAACCAAATAAATGAAATTATAGCAAAAATATATTGGATACTTTACTCCTACAATAAATCAAAGTACACAGCTCAATAATAAAATTATAACAAATATAGTCAAAATTAACAGCCAACAATAAATCAAAGTACACAGTTCAATAATAAACTTATAACAAATATAGTCAAAATAGTCAATATAGTTGCAATGCTATGTGGGTATGTTTATTAAATAAATCACACAAAACAGGTATGAACGTATACCCATTCGTCATAGTTTAGAAACAGTCCTATTGGTCTGGTTTTGTAATTTTACATACATACATACATATAGTCACGCCTTTTTCCCGTAGGGGTAGGCAAAGACCACTTCCTTCCACTTGATGCGTTTCTTACGCACATATTTTGCTTCCTCTACTTTCATTACTACTCTCATACATGCTCGTCGGTTGTTGGTACTCTTGACCTGTAATTTTACTTGTTTAAAATGACTGATAACGAATCTACCAAATGTGATGAACATATATAAACAGTGGTACGTTATTGATGGACCAATTTTTCCCAATCAAATACTAATTTTTGTCATTCAGTAATACTTTTCACACACACACAGTTATACCATTTTACTGATATTTAAAAATAAATAAATTCCTCATCATATGACTACTCTGTGGCATCATCGCCTGCCCTCTCCGAAAATACCCAGTTATTTGATATGTCGAATTAATATTTATTTGGTCCTGTTGGAAAATGAAACATTCTATATATATAGTTCAGAACTGTTTGTAAGAAAAATTGAATAGCGTTGGTATTGATAAAAAAGTATGGTAAAATAAATAAAACGTACATGAAGTCTTTAAAATCGAGAAAATCATAATAAATATTGATTTGAAGACAAACTCAGGTCCTTCGAGTAATTTAAGAAAAAGCCGAACCCTCATATATCCAAAGGCAGTCGGGGTTCAACAGGTCCAATAAAATAACATTTTGCAGCCTACTTAACTTACCTTAATGTTACTAATAAGCACTCTTCAAGTGAAACCGGTTTCCTCCATTTACTATCTTTATATGTTATTTTTGGTCCATTTATTTGAAGTATTTTTACAAAACTCTTTACACTCATCCTATAGTTTGACAAAATGTATTAGGATGGTTTCTTAGGTTGATATTAATTTTGTAAAATTACCCTTTTTGCGCCGTTTTCTTGATTTGGCTTCTAATAATAAAGCTACCACGTAAGCAGTTTCAGTAAAATCTGTATTGTTACTGAATGTATGTGCGATTAATTTGACGCAAGTGCGCGCATAAAACATTTTCAAATTATTTTTTGGCGAGTTTTATAAAATAATTTACATTTTGCGTTTGCAAAAGTATGAACGCTATCTGATAGATAATTTATAAAACTAGTAATTCAGTATTCATAATTTGGCAAAACAAATTGTGCCCTGTTTGTTTTGCTTTTTTGTAAGTTTGTTATAAAATTCCAAAAAAAAAATTTTTGTTGACGAATTCCATAATATTACAAATTCGTTAAAAAGGAATTTAAATTTCCTAAAAGATTTAAAATTTTATTTGTTCTGTCAGATTAAGATTTTATTTGACATTTATTTAACTTTAATTTTAATTTGTTATGTATTTATTCTAGTATAATTTGAATTTATCTCATGAGAAGCTATGAGTAATAGTCGTATTGACTATAACCAACACGATAGCGATAGGCGTCGCCACCTGTCATGTCATGCTTCTTGTGAGGGCGAAATGTGGACTGCGGACAGTCACTTTGCTACTTTGAATGTGAGGGGAGGATTAAATGATAAAATTGATGAAATTTACACGATAATAGAAGAAAGACGGATTGATATTCTTTGTGTAAATGAAACCAAGCGGAAAGGATGTGAAACCACAACAAATGGACCTTATACAGCCTACTGGTCAGGAGTTCCGGAAACCAGCAGAGGTTCTCAGGGCGTTGGTGTAATACTCTCTGCTAGAATGAATGAATGTGTGACTGACTTTCAATGTGTAAGCCCAAGACTCCTCTGGGTGAGGCTAAAGGTTGGTCTTACTCGTATCTTTTTGCTAGGGGTTTATGCCCCGCAAGATGCGCAGTGGAACCAGTCTTTAAAAGCTCAGAAAGAGATGCGGGAGTTTTGGGATAGTGTGACAGATATTTTAAATGGGTGTAACCAGAATGAAAGAATTGTAATGTTGGGTGATTTTAATAGTTGGGTAGGAGTAAAGCGTGATGGATATGACAGTGTTCTGGGAATGTACGGTGACGGCAGAGTAAATGAAAACGGAGAAAATCTACTTGAAATATGTTTGGAGCGAAATCTTGTGGTAACAAACATAATGTTTAACCATAAAAGGATCCACTTGTACACAAGACAAGAAGGACACCAGAGAAGTATAATTGATTTTGTAATTTTGGATGAAAGATTGAAAAAGAAAGTAATGGACACTCGGGCATACCGCGGTGCAGGTATTGACACAGACCACTTCTTAGTAATGAGCCGAATAAGAGGTCTCTTTAAGCGGTGGCGCCATCGTGTGCAGGAATCAAGTAGTGTACTAGAGCGTATAAAAGTTGAAAAATTGCAAGAAGAAGGTATAAAACAGGAATTCGTTAGTAAATTGACCGATAAATTTGACAGTTTAGATGAAGCATGTGAGGTTAAAGAATTGTGGAAGCCATTCAAGAAAGGAATCGTGGATATTGCTATAGAAGTATGCGGTGTAAGTAAAAGAAGGAAAGGATGCAAGTTACAGAAAACGTGCGTAGAGGTTCAAAAAGCAGTGTCAGAAAAAAAGAAAGCCTGGCTGGATTGGCTAGCTACAAAAGCCAATCAAAGAACGCAAAAGGCAACGATTGAGGATGTAAACAAGGCAAAGAATGAGTATAAAAGGTTAAAAGGTGTGGCAAAAAAAGTTGTGGCAAAAAAGAAGGAGAATGATAAAGATGAATTTGATAGAAGGTTATCTGACGATTTCCAAAACAATATTAAACATTTCTGGAAGTCCATAAGAACAGCCAGAGGTAAAAATACTACCTCGCAATTGGAAAGAATCAGAAACCAAGATGGTAATATGGTAAAAGGAGAGGAATGCGTATTAAAGAGATGGAAGGAATACTTCGAAAGTTTATTTGAGAAAGAGGATACACAAGTTCAGGCCCAATTCGAAGATATGAGTGAAAGTTGCAATGAAAGTGAAATTACTACGACAGAAATTGTGGAAGCGTTGAACAGTATGAAATTGGGTTAAGCTGCTGGGTACGACAGGATAACAGTTGAAATGCTGAAGGCTGGACAAAACGTGGTAGCTAGTCTACTGGATCGCCTTTTTAACCTTTGTTGGAGAAGTGGTAGTGTACCAGACGACTGGTGCAAGGCCGTTATCGTGCCGCTTTACAAGGGAAAAGGTTCGCAGCAGGACTGTAAGAACTACCGAGGTATTAGTTTACTCAGCATAGTCGGCAAACTTTATGCAAAGATATTGATCAAAAGAGTAACGAATGAAATTGAGAAGATGATATGGGATGTGCAAGCAGGATTTAGAAGAGGAAGGAGATGTATGGATCAGGTCTTTTCCTTACGAGGTATAGTCGAAAAATTCTTGGCTAGAAGTCAGAAGGTCTATTGCGCTTTTATAGACTTGGAAAAGGCCTATGAGTGGTGAGGAGTGAATTGTGGTCTACATTGTCTATGTATGGGGTAAGTGGTTGTTTAATACGAGAACTGAAATCATTTTACGAGGATTTCACTGCTTGTGTCAGGATAAACGGAGCTTGCACGGACTGGTTTAACATCGAAAAAGGTGTCAGACAGGGATGTGTGGCTTCGCCATGGCTGTTTAACTTATACATAGACAATTGTTTAAAAGATCTAAAAGAGAGTGCCTATGGATTAAAAATGAATGATTTGATCGTCAAATGCCTTCTTTACTCCGATGATCAAGTCATATTAGTGTTATCTGAAGAGGAGGTGCAGGCGATGGTTAATGTTATGCATGATTACCTGAAAATCAAAGGGATGAAAATAAATGTGAGAAAAACGAAAGTAATGGTTTTTGAAAGAGAAGAAAGCATGACAAACTGTGGGGTTTCGATTGAGGGAGAAAGAGTGGAACAAGTTAATGAATTTGTGTACTTGGGTTCAAAATTTACTAGAGATGGAAAGTATGACAGTGACATTGAGCGAAGGATGTTGGCAGGAAAACAAATGAATGGGGCACTGCATAGCTTTATGAATAGCCAGAAAGTGTCAAAAAAGGCACGTCTGGCGGTGCATAGAGGTGTGTTGGTTCCTACACTTATGTATGGTAGTGAATGTTGGGTTTGGCAGAAGAAGCATGAAAATAGGATTAATGCTGCGGAGATGAGTAGTCTGAGAAGTATAGCCGGAGTGACTTGGTTGGATAAAGTTAAGAATAGTGAGGTAAGAAAACGCTGTGGTGTAAAAGAAGATGTGGTCACAAAGATAGATAAAGGAATGCTTAGATGGTTTGGACACGTAGAAAGGATGGATAAAGGAAGATTGACGAAACAAATTTATAAAGCGAGTGTGAATGGACGGAAGTCGGTAGAGGTCGACCTCGGAGAACATATCTCGATCAGATCAACATTGTTTTGAAGAAAGGCCAGGTCAAGAGTACCAACAACCGAAGAGCATGTATGAGAGCACTGATGAAAGTAGAGGGAGCAAAAGATGTGTGTAAGAACCGTAGCCAGTGGAAGGAAGTGGTCTCTGCCTACCCCTATGGTAAAAAGGCGTGACTTTATGTATGTATGTATGTAAAATAATAATATCGAACAAATGGCAGTCTAACTGGTATAAACTACATTAACTGCCACAGTACAATTTCAACTAAAAGATAATTTGGTCCGTAAAGTAAAAGACATCTTGTTTTAGTAATAAAAAGAATAAGAAAAGCTTTAGTAAATACAGATATATGTAGATGCGGTAATGTGGGAAATATAACACACATGATCCTGGAATGTCCACTGCATGAGAATAATATTGATAGTCTATATAGCGATTTAAACAAGAACCACTTAACTTTTCCTATAAATCTTAAATGTATATTTTTTTGTAACAACTTAAAAGTATATCACTGTTTAAATCAACATGTCATGCGATGTAAAATGTAATTGTAACTTACTAACAAAAATGTGAGCAGTATTTACTTAAAACTAAAATTATTTTATGTTCATAAAAAACAAATAATTAAAAAAATAAAGTAAATAAATAATGATAAGAAAAATCATACTAAAATTAATTTTAAAACACACTATACTAACAAAAAATACATAAAGTGATCTGGCTAATTTGTTTTTGCCAAAGCCATAAAACCATATGAAAAAATAATATCAAATTGAAAAATACGATTGTTAAAAAAGGATTCTTTTATATTTCAGGTTAGTAAATTATCCGATGAAATAAGGATAAATTTATCATCGACCTTTTAAATTTCAGCTCAAAAAACCAAAAAAAAAAGTTAATAAACCAATTAGCAGGAAAAAGACATTACCTACTCAACTGCTGTGTTTACAAATGTTCCTCTAAAAAAAATAACAACAGGATTTTAGACTTTCATGCCTTTCCCAGGACGCATCAAAGGGTTCTTGTCTGGCTTTTGGCATTGTAGATTATAGGGTGGGTCGTGAAGGCCATGCTGCCTCTCAAGCACTTCGACCTATCAGATTTTTTGTACATAAACCTTAATCTATTCAAGGCCCGGGATTCCGAGATTTCGAGTAAAGTTTATCAGTTTCCTGGGGGCTAAGTTTCTGATATCGAATGGCTTTAGGAAGCTTTCCTTGGCGAAAGACTTACTAGCCTTTTCGCTTGTCTTTGTCCTGGCACTTTATGCCAGTGAGATTTCATCTCGTGTTCATGTTTTGGAATGTCACTAGTATATAGCAGATAGAGTACTGGACCTAATACACTACCTTGTGGCACCCCTGCTTTAATTTCTTTTACCTCAGAATACGCTTCTTGTTGCTTGATTCTGAAGTATCTTTCTGTCAGATAGGAGTGCAGTAGTTGTGAATGTTGTTTGTGGAAGAATGATTTTAATTTGTGAAAAAGTCCTTCATGCCAAACCTTGTTAAAGACTTGGGGGACGTCCAGAAAGATTGTAGAACACACTTTCTTTTTTTCTTATGACTTTTCTATAATATCGGTGATCCTATGAACTTGGTCAATTGTCGAGTGGCTTTCTCGGAAACCAAACTGGTGAGAGGGAATTAATTTCTTATTTTCTATTATTACTTTCAATCTCTTTAGTAGCAATTTTTCAAACAGTTTCGATATCACTGGCAGTAATGATATGGGGTCGTACGAAGTTACTTCATGAGGAGCTTTTCCTGGTTTTTGGATCATTATCACTTCTGATATTTTTCAAAACTTGGGGATATATCTTAGTTTAAATGAAGCATTTATATATATATATATATATATATATATATATATATATATATATATATATATATATATATATATAATCCAGGATATCTACAGCTGTCACTGCCTTCCTGCTTTCAGCCCTTGTCTCCAGTTGTCCTTGTCCTGCCAGTCTCCGTCCTGCAGGTTTCTTAATTCCATGGCCTCATCCACTTCGTCTCTCCATGATCGCCTTGGTCGACCTCTCTTTTGTCTGCCTAATGGACTCCACTCAGTTACCCGGTGTATCCAGCGATCCTCCGGAGTTCTTCTAACATGTCCGTACCACGTTAGTTTCTTTTCCTCTATGTGCTCTAGTATGTCTGATCTCCTCATTTCTTATCTAATCTTATCTAATCTGTTCACTCCACAACCCCTTCTCCAAAAGTCCATTTCTGTGGCTACAATCTTCCCTTTGTTTTTTTTGTTGATCACCCACATTTCAGCTCCATAAGTCATTATGCTATTGAATTGAATATTCTCGTTTTATTAGTCTGTTATTTGTCTGTTCCTGAGATCTGTCGGTTATCATCTATTTCTAGGTGATATATCCTGTCTTGTGCCGTTGACATATATTGGGTCTTTTCGAGGTTGATTTCCACTCCATTTTTCCCATATTCCTCCTCTAGTTTCCGCATCATAAAACCTAAATCCTCCTCATCTTGAGCTATGATTACTTGATCATCGGCAAAGCTTAGAGTATACAGATGATCATTCCTAATTGGTATTCCCATTCCTGCACATTTTCTCTTCCATGGTCTAAGTGTCTGTTGTAGAAATATTTTGAATAGTGTGGGTGATGTTGAGCAGCCTTGGAGGAGACCCTTAGTTGTTTTGAAGGCATTTGATAGTTTATTTCCCTCTTTAATTATAATATAAATATATATTTTTTTTGTACATATTTTGGACTGTTCTGATAATTCTCTGCGTTATACCTATTTCTACCATGGCTTCCCAGATTTTAGACCGAGGGACAGAGTCATAGGCCTTTCGGATATCCACAAATGCAAAATGTACCTCTCTGTTCTTGGCCATTTTTTTCTCTATGAGTTGTTGAATTGTATATATATGGTCCATACATGATCTTCCAGCCGTAAATCCTGCCTGATCTTCATCAACTTTTCCTTGTATCTGTTCTTCTAATTTTTGTTTGACGACTTTTCCAAATAGTCGGCCCATCGAAGCTATTACGCTGATTCCCCTGTAGTTTTCGCACTTTTTTTTCTCTCCTTTTTTATGGATAGACGTTATGTAGGCTTCCGTCCATTCATCTGGTAGTTCTTCTCCATTTAGTGCTCGGAGGAACATTGCGTGTATCATTCACCCCAACTTTTCAGTTCCGTATTTAATTAATTCCGGTGGTATTCCTCCTGGACCGCTAGATTTCCTGTTCTTCATAGATTTTATAGCACGTTTGACTTCCGGTAATGTTAGAGTAATTTGTTCGTTTTCATCTGCTGATATTTCTTCATTTCTCATAAATTGGGGCCTAGTCTCCGTGAGTAGATCTTTGAAATATCGTTCCGACTCCTGTTCTTTGATATATGATATTCGAACTTTTTCTCTGTTGTTTCTTCTAAGTGCTTTAAGTACTCGCCAAGATTCTGAGCTCCTTGTGCCCCCTATATACTGTTCTATATTTTCACATGTATGTTCCCATCTTATGTTTTTTTCTTGTTGCATTTTTCTTTTTACCTCCCTATTCTTTTCTTTATATTTCCTTAGATCTTCGGGATTTTTGGTACTGAGGTATTTTAAGTAATGGTCCTTCTTTTCCTTTATACTTTGCATTGTGTCATCACTGACATCTTCTCTATATGTCTTATGTGTCTCTTCTTCACCTAGAATTTCCCTGGCAGCTTCTTTCATACACATCTTAATATGTTCGTAGCTTTGTGTGATGCTGTCATATCTAAACTCTTCCATTTTTTGGTCTAGGCGCCATTGATACAGGTTTTTGATTGATTCATCTTGAAGTCTATCTAATTTAAACCTTTTTTCCAGCTCTACTGTATTTTTATGTTGCGGTTTTCCGATGTGTGTATAAAGGGAAATGACAATTTTGCTCTTACCAAACTATGGTCGGAGCCACATTCTGTCCCTCTTTGGACTCTAACATCCTTAATTTTGATTGTGCTGTTTTTCTTTGTAATAATATAGTCAATAATCGACCTTAGGTTCCTGGTTTCTTGGATCCAAGTATATTTATGGATATCCTTATGTTTAAAAAACCCATTTGTTATCTTTAGATCGTTCATTTCGCATATTTCTATCAATCGCTCTCAATTATCATTTATAAGTTCTTCTCCAAATATTCCTACTGTAGTGTCGTCATTTCTCCGTCCTACTCTTCCATTTAGGTCCCCCGCAAGAATAAGCTCTTCTGAGTTTTTTATTTTTTGTATTTCTGAATGTAGTTTATCCATAAAATCTATCACTGGGCTATCTTCATTTGGGCCGTATACTCCTAATATGGTTATGACTCGTCCGTATATATTTAATCTGACTTCTATCATTCGTTCGTCTATCGGTTTCCATGTGTCTATATTTTTTTGCCATTTCTTCTTTATCAATATTCCGACGCCTGCTTTTGCTCTTTCCTCCTTTCTGACTCCACTCCAGCAGTGAAATATATCCTCTATGTTTTCTGTCCCAGTTCCTTTTTTCTTAGTTTCACTAATTACGAGTACATCCATGTTCATCTTTCGAAACTCCTCTATAACTTCTCTGTCTTTTGTCCTCCATCCCTGGACATTCCAGGTACCAATGACGAGTTTCCTTTCCGTTTTACGTATTCTTCTAGGTGTTTTTCCGTGTTGGCTGAAATTTAAGACTGGGTTGCGTAAACCAGTTGCAGCATTTATAAGATTGGCTAATTTCACTACGGATTTTCTCGTAAGCTGCTTCAGAATTTCTTCGAAAATAGAATCCTGGAGCTTTTTTTTTATTGATATTTGTTTTAATTTCGTCTGAAACTTCTTTTGAATATGTAGGTCGTATACACTATTCTTCTTGTAATTCCATTCTTGAATATTTTCTCCATCGTTTGGTTGGAAGACCATCTCTAGATATTCTGCAAATCTGCATGCCTTTTGCGAATTATTACGTGCCCAGTTATCATTTGCATTTCTTATTGGTGGATTTTGCTGTATGGGCCTTTTTAAACATTTAGTAGCTTTCCATAGTGAATAGCCGGTTTTATTATCGTCGGTTAACTTACTCAGATACTCGCTAATGGCTTTATTTTTAATCTTTGAATTACTCTTTTTAATTGTGTGGCATTATTTAAGGCGGTTATATCCACAGGTGCTCTGGTTTGATGCCATCTTTTCCGAAGTTTTCTTTTTGCAGAGATAAGTTCTCTAATTTCCTTAGGTTAGTTGTTTTCTTTTGTTCTACGCTTTATCTCGGGAGTATTATCCCATGCCGCTTTTTGTATGTTTTTAACAAATAATTCAACTTCGTTATCTAGTTGTTCGTCGGTCGTAAATGGCTCTGAAAGTTCAATACTTTCTTTAAGTTTTAATTGAAAGCTTCCCCAATCAGTTAATTTGTTAAATAACCTTAATGGATTTTTTTTTGGATTATATTATCACTTAATGTTAATAAAATAGGAGAATGGTCTGAACTCATATCCCAAGCTTCTTCTATATGCAGCTAGTTTTTTGATATATTTTTTATCACAAAGAAATCTATTAGATCAGATACTTTGTTCTGATCTGTTGGCCAGTTGCCACGTCTTTTTCGTTCTCTAAAGAGTACTCTGCTAGCGGTTTCTCTACTGGCAAATTATGCCCGAGCTCAGCCGTAAAGGCTAGAAGAAAAAAATATAAAAGTGAGCTGCGCCACCGACTTAGACGGTATAAGCCGGAAACCCCCAGATCTTATAGGCACTAGCAGAGCCACAAGATAAACAACTATGATTATGGTGAACCAAATAAATAGAATTATAGCATAAATATGTTGGATACTTTACTTACACAATAAATAATTAAGGTAGACAACTCAATAGCAACATCATAACAAATATAGTCAAAATTAACAGCTATGGTAAAATTTTCTTGCTAAAACAAACCAAAAATGTAAAATTTACAACTTTATAAAATAACCAGAACAGAAGTAAGAGTAACAGACTTTACCAAGTTACAAAAAAAGGTAAAACATATATAAATCAACTCATTAATAACACTAATTCAAACATTTATATGAAGGCAAAGAAAATAAAGGTAAAACATATATAAATTAACTCATTAATAACACTAATTCAAACATTTACATAAAGGCAGATAATTCACTAGTTAACCGTTTACATAAAGATTTTCACTGCCAAAGCAATCGAATTTATTTAAAAATATTTTTACATTGGTTGTCCTTTAAAATATCAAGATTGTAGGATATTTACAAATAAGTAGGAAGAAAATATATTTTTACTTGGGCATAAAGAATTATTGAGAAGGTTATTTTAATCCAAGTTTAGTTTTGGCGTATTATCTAATGCAATAAATAGTTTCCAACAATGTACCATATCAATAAACTAAAACAGAACGTAATAGTGGTGTCAGAATGAGTCACTGCGTTATATATTTAAAAATAAATCACTTATAACCTTTGCGTATACGAATTCACAAAGTACTATATTTATAAACTAAGGCAAAACTTACTCGTTGTGTCGAATGAGACACGGCGTTATATATTTAAAAATAAATTACTGATAACCTTTGGGTATGCGAATTCACATGTGCTCCTGTGGCCTACTCCTGGGCTACTCCTGAGGCTGGTTAGATTATGGGGCGGAACCGGCTAAGTAACAATGGCTTTCCTCAAATAAATCCCGACAACGGTTATTTAACTCGACACCAAAACTCCAAAAATATCCACAACAAAGGCAAGACAAAATGGTCAAGTTAAAAATCAAATGGTTTTTCTTCAAAATCCAATTAAGATGGCCCAAATACAGCCAGATATGAAAGAAATCTCATAGAGGTTCCGCACACGTGCTAATAACACACCGTCCCCAACAACTTTCCCCAACACCTCCGACTTCGATGAAGCTCCCCAAACGACTGACGCTCCTATATCGGAAATCAAGAAAAATGGCGCGGAATAAACGTCAACCCACAATCTTCTCAAATCTGTGCCTCGTCCTCGTCCGTGTGGATATCCAGTCCCATCCACACAGAAATTGCAAACCAAACGATAATCCTACCCCTACAAGTTATGCAACATTATCTAAAACGAATGATATATTTGAGTTATAACAGAGTACTGTATTCAACACTACTTACGAGTAAGACACAATTATAATGAACCGTAGATGGGAAAAAATAGGCACGTGACACAGTTTGTGGGCTTACCTGTTGATACTGTCTCACAGTTTAGTTGATTGCATAATGCTAGAAAATCTTTTCCTTTGGTAGTTGTAAGCCTAGACCCCCAATGAGTGTGTTTTGCATTGAAGTCACCTCCCATTATGAATCTGTGTCCTTGGCTATTTAGAAAAGCAATATATTGTTCTTCCTTAATAGCGTGTCTTGGTGGACAGTATATTGCTGTGACATTAACCTCATAAGTTTTGGTTTGGACGCATACAGTAGTAGCCCGTATTTCTTCAGTTTGGTAACCCATGGTTTGATGATGCAGTATGGATTCTTTTATAATTACCGCACTTTCTCCTTTTGCTGCATTGTTTGGATGAATAGTGTGGTATATTTTATAAAACCCTAATTTTAATGTATGATTCTTTAGTAAAATGTGTCTCAGCAATGAGACATACGTCTATTTTTTCTAAGTCAAGGACTACTTGCAATTCTTGGTGATGTTGCAGTAGTCCATTGGCATTCTACTCGACTATTCTTAATTGATTAGCCATTTTTAGTTTTGGGGATCGCTCCTTGGCTCCTTGGGTGCAGTATTCCAACTTCAAGATTCGCTCATCCATCTGGTTTAGTTTCTCCAGTATTTGTTGAAGAGTGTAATCAATGGTTGAACTATGGTTTGTTTTTTATCAATATTTTCTGTCTTTTTCATTACTACCTGACTATAGGTCCGGTTATTAGTAATATTAGCATTCTGCTTTGGTATTTGCAGAGCAGCTTTAGGTTAAACAGTCTTTTGTTGCTTTTGTGGCAAATTAGACTTTTTAATTTGATTATTCTTAATTTTTTGTATCTCTTTGGCCACTTGACATCCACAATAGTTAGCAGGATGACCTTCACCGCAATGGAAGGAAGATTGACGAAACAAATTTATAAGGCAAGTGTGAAAGGACAAGTCGGTAGAGGTCGACCTCGGCAAACATATCTTGATCAGATCAACATTGTTTTGAAAAAAGACCAGGTCAAGAGTACCAACAACTGACGAGCATGTTTAAGAGCACTGATGAGAGTAGAGGAAGCAAAAGATGTAAGTAAGAACCGTAGCAAGTGAAAGGAAGTGGTCTCTGCCTATCACTACGGGAAAAAGGCGTGGCTATATTTATGTTTGTATGTAGTCCACATTTTTTTTTTATTCTTGTTTTGGTGTTAGTAATGAGTTATTTTACTAGTTTTGTATGATGTTCGTTGACGACTTTTTGTTTAAATCGACAGACTACATCGTTGAGTTTTACTTTATTAAATGCTTGGTTTAGATTTACGAAAAATAGATAAGTAGGTACGTAAGTTTATTGTATTTAATAGATATTTCCATTAGCTGATGTAATATAAATATCGTGAATCTATTGAAGTGAAAACCCAAGTAATATTTTAGTACTGAAATGTTTAATTTGTTCTGTTCTGAGATCGTCAGCAAAAGGAGCTTTGTTTGCTAATAGTTTGTAAATAATCAAGGAAGTCATGTAACTTATTGAATCGCATCTATGATATTTTTTTTTGTTAATATTCAAATCAATAATTTTTTATTTTTTACACATTTTCCCACATTTTATAATTTTTTCGTATTTTTTTTCATTTATTCTACCCGTCAACTTTTTATATCCATATTAAAAAATTAATAAATGAAATTGTGGTTTAAAAAAATGTTTTAAAAATATTTTTGCGATACGCCACTGAAATGTTACGTAAGTAAGCTGGGTGGTACGGTGACGTCACAGTTTTTGACGAATATATTCCTGTACCTTCCCAACCAATCTAGAATTTTGTAATAGAATAGTTTGAATACACTTGGAAATTTCTCGTCTTTTCCAGAGTAGCGTTGTTGTTATAAATTGGCCGCCATTCTCGAAAGATGATCAGTTTTCTGAAGGTTATAATTATGTTCACCAGTTTACATAAACGAAAACGAAAACAAGCATTGTGACTCATAAAATCGATACCGGAGATGATTAACTCATTAAACAACATCCAAGAAGACTTTCGTTAGAAAACGAGAGAAGGCTGATAAAATTATCCAAGACAAGGGGTAATTGAACCATCAAATAGTCCGTGGACCCCACCAGCTTTACTGGTAAAAAAAGGATGGTTTCACACGTTTTTGTATTGACTACCGCCAACTTAATGCGGTAAGTAAGAAAGACAACTATCCCTTGCCCAGAATTGATGACACATTGGATACTCTCTCCGGATCTCGTCGGTTCTCTACCCTCGACTTGAAAAGGTGTCTACTGGCAAGTAGGAATGAAGCCTGATGATTAAGATAAGACAGCTTTCTCGATAAGCTCAGGTCTGTGGCAATTTAAGGTTATGCTATGCTCCAGTTACGTTTAAGAGGCTGATGAAGGCAGTTTTAAAAAGCTAATATGGAAAACAAGTTTGGTGTACTTGCATAACGTAATCGTAGTGATCCATTGACGAGCATTTTAAGAATCTGCAGGAAATGTTCCAACAATTACCAGAAGCTAATTTAAAACTCAGCCCAAAGAAATGTCACATATTTCGGTGAAAAGTTAGATACTTGGATCATCTCGTATGTAGTAATGGTGTGACAGCTGATCCTGAGAAAATCGAAGCATTTTGAAAGTGGCCAGCACAAAGTAATAAACATGAAATTAAAAACCGACGGTTTCTCAAAGGATTTGCTCACATCGCTAAATCATTAATAAAGCTAACGAAAGAGAAAAAAAAAATTGTGGAATGAAGAATGCCAGAGAGCTTTTGAACATCTACAAGGGATTATTGAGCTTTTCCCGAGTAAATGGAAAGTTTGTTTTGGACACGGATGCAAGTAATAACGCTGGACAGAACTTTACTAAAGTAAAGTCCTGTCGAAAGCAAAATGAATTTATTGTGTTAGAACTTCTAGGCGTAGTAAAAGCTTGTGAACATTTTCACAAATTTCTGTTTGGCCGAAAGTTCCTTCTTAGAAGATGGCAACCGATCGTTGTTTTACCTGATAACTAGGAAATTATCTGAAGAAAGAACAACCTCCAAGAATATATAGCATGCATAAATCATTTACAGTGTGCTGCTTTAATCTTTAAGGAGTAACCCCTTTAAAAACAATAGATTGTTACTTTTTCCAGCAAGGCATTGCAGGGCTGGAGACACAAGCCGCTTAAGCTATCAGGAACAAATGCCGAGGATCGCAGCAAGAAGAATTTCTGTTCGGGACGATCAGAATTAACGATTTTGCTATACGCCACTAAAATGTTACGTAATCGAGGTACGGTGGCTTCACAGCCAATGACGAATATGTTCCAGTACCTTCTTGACCAATCTAGAATTTTTGATAGAACAGTTTTAATACACTTGGAAATTTCTCGTCTTTTCCAGAGTGACGTTGTTGTTATAAATTGGCCGCCATTCGCGGGAGTTAGTCAGTTTTCTAAAGTTAATGATTTGGTTTACTAGTTTACATAAATTGTATTGAAAGGTTATAAATAAATGTGCATATAAATTTAAACCACAAGTGCATTTCCCAGTTAAACATTACAATATTGGTCCTTGTGCAAATTTTCTGTTACCAAATAGCAATTTAGTATCAAAACTTGAAGCTATGTCGCTGACTATGTTAGCGGTCATTTCACCCGAAGACTATCGTTTGATCGAAAACGTAAAATAAAGTACGAGAACCAAATGAAAAAAATAAAACAGAAATAACCAAAAATGTAAGCCGCTGAAGTCGGGAGATACAGATATTCGAACTTAAAGTTTCGAGCGCATGGAACAATTGATACAAATAAAAGTTTTATTAAAATTTAGTGAGTAGTTAAAATCGGTTTCACAGCAGGACTGCAAACATTACCAAGGCATTAGGTTACTCAACATCGTCGGCAAACTGTATGCAAAGATATTCATTAAAAGACGAATGAAACTGATGAGAATGTAAGCATGACGAAAGTAATGGTTAATGAATGATAAGAAAGAATAATAAGAAATAGTTGAACAAGTGAAAGAGTTTGCATACTTGGGTTCAAAGTTTACGAGAGACGAAAATGATGACTGTGATATTAAGTAAAGGGAATGGCACCCGACATAACTTTATAAGTATCCAAAACGTATCAACACGAATTGCTGTATACGAGGGCGGTTTGATAAGTCAGTGGCTTTTTGAATAAAACAAATTTTTTTCCGCAAATAAATATTTTATTTTTCTACATAATCACCTTTTAGCTCGATACATTTAGTCCAGCGTTTTTCTAATTTTTTTATTCCCTCCAAATAATAGGTTTTTTCAAAGCTCTCAAAATACGCGTTTGTTTCGGTAATGACTTCTTCATTCGACTCAAATCTCTTACCGCTCAGCCATTTCTTTAGGTTTGGAAACAGAAAATATTCGCAGGGGGCTAATTCTGGAGAATATGCTGGATGGGGTAGCAGTTCGTATCCCAATTCGTGGATTTTGGCCATCGTGACTAGACAAGTGTGCACACGTGCATTGTCTTGATGAAACAGCACTTGCTTCTTCGCCAAATGCGGCCGTTTTTGCTTCAAATCAACGTCGAATCTGTTCAAAAGCTTTGAATAATATTCACCGGTGATCGTTTTATGTTTCTTGAGGTAATCGATGTGAATGACACCGCGTACATGCCAAAAAACTGTGGCCATGACCTTGTTGGCTGACAGACTCTGTTTCGCCTTCTTTGGTCCACGTTCACCCCGAGCAACCCACTGTTTTGATTGTTCCTTGGTCTCTGGCGTGTTGAACATCGCTAAACACTCTTTTGAAGTGGTCACACGATTGCGCTTATGGTCGAGTGTGAGCAATCGCGGCACCCATCTCGCAGAGAGTTTTTTCATGTCCAAATCTTCGTGTAAAATATGATGTACCCGTTCAGTTGAGATACCTACATCATGAGCCAACTCACGCACTTTCATTCTCCGATCATCCAATATCATTTCATGGATTTTATCGACGATTTTCGGCGTGATCACTTTCGTTTGGGCGACCTGGACGTTCGGCGTCACTAGTGCTGGTACGACCACAACGGAACTCTGTGAACCACTTCTTAACCATTGAAATTGATGGTGCCGAGTCCCCGTAGTATTTATCAAGTCTTTCCTTAGTTTCAGTGATGGATTTTTTACGTAAAAAGTAATGCTTAATCAGCACACGAAATTCACTTTTTTCCATTTTCGTAAAAATTCACGGGGTTGTCTGCTTTGAACGGCTATCAAACACCAACTGCACGACGTAGCTTGCTCAAAATTAGAAAGTTGCCCACTGATAGATTATAGTTGACGGCAGCACTGTTGTATTTGGAGTAACTACGCGGGAAATTCAAAAAGTCACTGACTTATCAAACTGCCCTCGTATAAAGCAGTGCTGGCCCCTTCACTTATGTATAGTACCTAGTAAATGTTGAGTTTGGCAAAAGAAGCATAAAAATAAGATTAATGCCGTGGAGCTGGGTAGTATGAGAAGAAGTGACTGAAGTGACTTTGATGGATAAAATGAGAAAAACCGTGAAAAGAGAACGCAGTTGTGTGAAAGAAGATGTAGCAACAAAGATAAATAAAGGAATGGATGAGAATGGATAAAAAAAGATTGACGAAACATATTTATTTCATTATACTTTACTTTATCTATTTCCTCGTCAATTTAATTAGTATAAGTAATATTACTATAATCATTGTTGCTATTGTTTTATCTGATATTTATTTGTTCATAGATAAAAATATAAATAAGTTTTTTTTTATTACATCCTTGTGACTTATATGCTAGTTGGATAAATAGATCGAAAATTTTTAAAATATTGGACTGACTATATACTCCTTAGTTCAGCTCTGTGGTTATATTTGCATTCAAACCATTGGCGTGTGTTTTTAATGAATGGTTATAAATCAATGCGTTCGGAATATTAAGTGGTTTGGACAGTAAATCCTTTAAAATAAGAACAAAACGATTTGTTCCTTAACAACTTATTGTCTTTTGATTTTAACGCCTTCATTAGTCGAATTATTTAAAAATAAAAATAATTTATTTTGTTTACATATTTTGTTCAATAAAATTGTGACAGATGTAATTTATTCCGGGAATTTCTGTTGATACACAAGATTTACGATCCATAAAATTAAAAACTATTAAAAATGCGAGTAGTGATGAGGTTTGATTGAAAAGTTTTTCTTTTACATTTCTTTATTGCTCATTGATTACAAGAGAGAAATATCTGTGATACAGATCGTTAACAAGGATTTTAAAATTTTACTATGATTAAGTCCAACTTTCTTTAGTGAAACCAGCACCACCTTTCCAACTGGTTAATTGGTCTACTTGGACCACTTGAACAGAAGTACAAACAAACAGTGTATTATTATAAATACTAGTAAAAAATTAAGAAAAAAATTGTTGATAGAACACTAAAGAAGATTAAGTAGTCATTAAATAACGGGGTCTAACAATCTGGATCTATGACTCGTTGCCTTAGTGATAAACTGACAGTTAAAATGTCACTTATGCAATGTGTTATTACTCTTTCAAAGAAGTGATAAGTGTTAACTTTTAATAAAAAAAAAGAGTGTGTCGCTTCAAAAAATACTACATATTTACTTACAATTTTATGATTACTACTACATTTTAAAAACCTACAAAAATTCTTAAAGTATTTTTCATGCTGTTTTAAGTAAACATTGCAGCTTTAAGGTTTTTAAATTCTGATTGGATTCGTGTCTACAAATGCATGACGAATCTTGACAGAATAAAGCTTATTTTTTAGTATCCCAGACAGCCAAATTCATGGAATATCTAGGAATTATGAAGGCAATTTAATAGTACTCTTCCAAATCCATTAATCAGAGTTTTTATTTAGTAAGTTTCCAATGCGGAGTGCTCTATCTTGTTACTCTATGAATGAGTTTGTATACTTGGGTTTAAAGTTTACGAGAGACTGAAAGTATGACTGTGATATTAAGAAAAGGGAAACAAATAAATGGGGCTCTGTATAACTGCATTCAAAACGTATAAAAAAGCACAGTTATGTTTGGTAGTAAATATTGGGTTTGGTAGAAGAAGCATTAAAGTAAGATTAATGCTGCAGAGATGATTAGACTGAGAAGTATAGCCGGAGTGACCCTGATGGATAAAGTCAGGAAAAGTGTAGTAAGGGAACGCTGACCTCGGCGATCTTATCTTAATCAGATCAAAATTGTTTTGAAGAAAGTTAAGATCAAGAATATTAGCAACCCTTGCTGATAATAGTAGAAGAAGCAAAAGACGTGTGTAGGTTAAGCAAGGTTAGGTATTATGTAAGTAAAGCATGGGTCACTCCTCCACTGCGACATTTGGTAGGTCTATTGTGGCTCACCCCTAGAGGTTATAGTTCCCCCTTCTCACGAAGTTCATGGCTGTATTGGGTGAGATTTTATTGAAATCGATAGGTTCTAGGTTGGTATAAACAAATATGTTGAACCTTATTCTTCCAGGCCGGGGCATGAACATAGTATATGTTCAGCAGTTTCGTCTTCCACGCAGCAAAACCGACAGTCCGTTTGTTGATTCAGACCTATCCTTCCGAGGTGGTATCCTAGATGACAGTGTCCCGTAAACATACCCGTTAGAATTTGCAGGTCATTCCTGCTCCATTCTAGGATCAGCCTAGTTGTGTTTCTCGAGGGTTTAGGTAAGAACATCTTCGAGTGAGTCAACCCTAGTATATCGGACAAGTACATGCGTATTTTCCTTTCCGCCCAGTCCGAAATAATTTTTTTGGCAGCACTTCTGGTGACTCCAAAGACCGGTTCTGGTCCAGTGAACGTGAATTCGGCCCCCTGTTTTGCAAGGGTGTCGGCTTTTTCGTTTCCGTCCGCCTTCTTGTGCCCAGGTACCCACAGCTCTGTTGTTCGCACCAAGGTACTCCAGGAATTCGATGCAATTTCATACAAGTTAAGAATTTATCTTATTGGAGCTCAGTGCTATTGAAGCAGCCTAGCTGTCTGATATTATACGAATGTTTTTGTTTGCTAGAGGTATGTTAGTCAGCTCTCTGGCACATAATTCAATAGCAAAGACTTCAGCCTGAAAGATTGTAGCATACCTGCCAAGACTGTAGTATTTCGATCTTTGGTTTTCTGCTGAAAACACCGGCCCCAACATTCATCTGGGGTTTTTGTACTATATGTGAACATTACGTATTTTGTCTCTGGCAAGAGGATTTCTTTCCATACCCATTCATCTCTCTTCGGGAAGAGGACTTTGAAGGACTTTTCTAAGTGTATTTTTGTCGCTAGCATGTCAGGAACCATCCCGAGAATTTGGTGGAAACACGTGTGTAGATTGTAGATTATAGAGAGGGTCGTGAAGGCTACGCAACCTCTCAAGCACCTCAACCTATCAGATCTTTTGTGCATAACCCTTAATCTAATTGAGGCCCGGGATTCCGAGACTTCGAGTAAAGTTTATTAGTTTCCTGGGTGCTATGTTTCTGATATCGATGGACTTTAGGAAGACCCCTTCCAGAAGCTTAAGCCTCTTGCAGAAAAGCGCTGGGCATTCGCAAAGCAAATGTTCTGCAGTTACAGCGAAGTGCTCGCAGTAGCAGCAACTATCACTCTCTGTTTTGCCCATCTTTTTAGGGTGATTCCTCCTTTCCTTTCCTCCTTTCCTTTCCTCCTTTCCTTTCCTTGGCGAAAGACTTACTAACATATTCGCTTGTCTTGTCCTGGCACTTTATATAAGTGAGATTTCATTTCATCTGTTTCCCAGCGTCAAACCTCTTCTTTCAAGTGGGATTTGGAAAGTCCACAGAAGGGTTCTGGGCCAAAAAATTGTGTATTTGCCACTTCTTTGGCAAGGCAATCTGCTTCTTCATTGCCTTGAACTCCCTTGTGACCTGGAACCCACATCAGAGTAACCTGATTATTTGCTGCCAGTTGTCGCAGGGACGGTTTACAGTCCCAAGTCAGCTAAGACTCACAAGTGTATGACTTTAAAGCTTTTAGTGCTGCTTGGCTTTCTAATAAAATATAGATTTCTGCCCTTCGGGTGTTTCTTTCGATGCACTCGTGGGCGGCACATATCTCTATGGCATGTAATTCTGCTTGAAAGATGGTTGGGGTGTTACCAACTGGTTTTGAGAACTTAAAACTCGGCCCTATAACGCCCACTCCAACTCTTTTACCATCTTGAATCCATCAGTGAACCACATTATAGCATCCATTTCTAGTTAAGGTCCGTTTTCTGTGCAAACTTGGTGGTTGTTTATAACCACTTCAAACTGCATTTCGAAGTCATACCTAACTGGCATAATATCTTTAAATGTCCATTTCGATTTTTTACTCTAAGATTTATTGTCTGGCTCAGTCGGAGGGCACTGATTGCAAATTCTTTCATTACACATAAGAGCAATGGTGGAAGGTTCAGCTAGCCGCTTCACTTTCTGCAGCTTGACTTGTGCCGAAATTTGTTGCATTTTTGGCCACCATATCAATTAAGCATAGGTGACCATTGGTTTAATAATCGTTTGGTATGACCAGTAGATCATTTTTGGTTTCAGACCCGATGTCTTGCCAAAGACTCTGGAACAGTAGCAAGTGAAAATAAAAGGTCTTTGTATAACCCTACAAAAAAAGGCGTGTCTATGTATTATATATGTATAATAAGTCAACAGTGTCAGGATAAACGGAGCTTGCACGGACTGGTTTAACATCGAAAGACAGGGATGTGTGGCTTTGCCATTGCTGTTTAACTTATACATAGACAATTGTTTAAAAGATATGAAAAAAGTGCGTATGGATTAAAAATTAATGATTTAATCGTCAAATGTCTTTTTTACGCCGATGATCAAGTCATATTAGCGTTATCTGAAAAGGAGTTGCAGGCGATGGTTAATGTTATGCATGATGCCCTGAAAATCAAAGGGATGAAAATAAATGTGAGCAAAACGAAAGTAATGGTTTTTGAAAAAAAAAGCATGACAAACTGTGGAGTTTCATCGAGGGAGAAGGAGTGGAACAAGTAAATGAATTTGTGTACTTGGGTACAAAGTTTACTA
Source organism: Agelastica alni (assembly GCA_950111635.1). Lineage (NCBI taxonomy): Eukaryota > Metazoa > Arthropoda > Insecta > Coleoptera > Chrysomelidae > Agelastica > Agelastica alni. Next base: position 11,178,859 of record OX467709.1, on the reverse strand, counting down.
GAGATGGAAAGTATGACAGTGACATTGAGCAAAGGGTGTTGGCAGGAAAACAAATGAATGGGGCATTGCATAGCTTTATAAATAGCCAAAATAGTCAAAAAAGGCACGTCTGGCGGTGCATAAAAGTGTGTTGGTTCCTACACTTATGTATGGTAGTATATGTTGGGTTTGGCAGAAGAAGCATGAAAATAGGATTAATGCTGCGAAGATGAGTAGTCTGAGAAGTATAGCCGAAGTGACTCGGTTGGATAAAGTAAAGAATAGTAAGATAAGAGAACGCTGTGGTTTGGACACGTAGAAAGGATGGAAGAAGGAAGATTGACGAAACAAATTTATAATGCGAGTGTGAATGGACAAGTCGGTAGAGGTCGACCTCGGAGAACATATCTTGATCAGATCAACATTGTTTTGAAGAAAGGCCAGGTCAAGAGTACCAACAACCGACGAGCATGTATGAGAGCACTGATGAAAGTAGAGAAATCAAAAGATGTGTCTAAGAATCGTAGCAAGTGGAAGGAAGTGGTCTTTGCCTACCCCTATGGGAAAAAGACGTTATTTTATGTCTGTATGTATGTATGTATGTTAGTTATTTATTTTTGGTACTTTATGAGAAAATTTCTGATAAAAAAATACTTTCAGTAATAACCCGAGATTATTTTTCTTTTTGAATCGGGGATTATTTTGCATTGTCCCTCAAGAACTCACATTTATTTCATGACAAAATATTTGTTTTCTATATTACAACAATACCAACATCACCTACACCATCTGCTAAACATAAATCATTTTTACTCCCACAATGGTGTATAATACCTCACATTGTACATAGATCAAAATGCGTTTCCTTTTCCATTCTAATGCATTTAAAATTGAAATTTTGCACTCATTACAAGTGGGCGTTTTAACGGCTATGTACTTTCAAAAAGTAATTAATATTTAATATCTATTGCGGGCATTAAACGTTCAAATGAGTTTTTTTTGTAAACACAACAGTGCACAAGAATAAATTTAACACGTGAAAATTAGTTTTCTACCAGAAATAGTTGATTTAACTTCTTTTTTATATTATTAAGAAAAATTGCATTAGCATTGTAGCAAGTAATTATTCCAACACTCGTCCAAATTTTATGCAATGCTCTTTATCTAAACGTCATCTAAAGTTTATAAAAAACGCCATAAAAATGTAGGTATTTTGTTTTTTTAGGAACAATTCTACTTTTTTTTTATTTATTAAAATATAATCTTTTTTTTCATTGTATATTTTAATCCACACTTTTCGGAGTCGCTAAGTTTGATAGTGACATTTCCAATTTTGTTAGTATCCCTACGAAAGTGGTGGGAAGGTCATGACAAACAATGAAAATATTGAATTTTAAAAACTTTATCTTATAATCTACAAAGAATAACTATAATTTTTTTGGTGTGCATGCATCATAAACCATCTAAAAAAGCGCAAAAGCATGCATAAACTAGTTTTATCGCACTCCGTGCTTATAAAGGTTGCTAGGTAACGGCTTAATTAAACAATTTTGTGTCAAATTTTATTATGTCTTTGAATGTTTGTCCTCTATGCGCTTCTAAACTCTTTATCTGATTGTAGTGAAACTTTAATGAGCTGCTCTTTGCATGAAGGTTTGTGAAAAGGCTACCTATCCGCAGAATCCCTATAAAAGGAGTGGGAAGGAAAATGAAATTTAAAAACTTTCAAAAACGACCGATATTAGTTTGATTCATAGTCTTTGTGGTCACCGAGTCTGTGAATGACATTGTCAATTAAGTCTGACGTCGATACCTGCATTTCAGAATGATTTACCAGGGTTTAACAACCTTCCAAAAACCTTGGGCAACGCTGCGTAAAAGGGCTGGTTTTAATTTAAAAAAATCCACCCCAAAGAACGTAAAAAATATGTGTCAAAATCGTTATAGTTCTGATATTGATTTTTTTTAATTTGCTGTTATAAGTAGCTCAAAAAAAACATAACATTTAAAAAATGTTAATATTATAAGTGTACTAAAAACGTTCCAAAAAATTTTTTTTTATTTCTTGGTACGTTCAAACTAAAAAAAACAATTCATCATTTTTGCTCCGAAAAAAAGAGACCAATTTGAAAAAAAAAATTTAGATAAGGTTAATTTTGCAATGTATTATGGTCGAAAATATGGTGGATCCACTTCAACTAAATACCAACCTTATTTTTATAAATACATTAATTTAAATATATTTCCGCTCGTGAAACATTTTCCAATATTTATACAGTGTGTAACTTACTAATATTTCGATTTCTGTTTCCCAAGTTTATCGCATTTCTTAAAAGACAGAATGTTGGTTAAAAAGCAAAGAATCAGACATCTTTAGCAGCTAGCAGATCAAGAAATTTATTAGGAAAGCAGATAATGAAACAAATCTAATGTAATTTTAACAAAACATATTAGAAATGTAGGATATAAAGGATCAACTTAATTTGCTTTATATTTAGGTAGCAACAATTATCAGGGAAGCCAGTGCGTGTTAACGGGAAGAACTAACAAAAATGTCAATTGATCTAATAAACGACAAGAAAATACCAGATTCCAAAACACATATAAAGAGAACTTTTGTTGTAATTGGACCAGAAAACCTGCTGTTATATGGGTAATATTTATCTTTACGGCCATCTCATACTCCACATAACAGATTGTCGTGAATTACAAAGAAAAAAAATGTTCGATTTATCCTGTTGATATCCACAATTTTGGAAAACTCGAATTAAGAATCACAGAATATTTTAATTGAACCAACCCTAAAGACTACACAGGCCATAGCATTCGTCGAACTTCAGCGACGTTATTTGCTGTGAATGGTGGAAAAATAACAAATTTCAAGAAACACGGTGGCTAGAAGTCTACCAATGGCGCTAAAGGATACATGGACAATTCATTTACAAACAAAATTAAAATGGCCAAGATCATTCAAATTTTATCAGATGAAAACAATCAATGTGAAACGGAAACTTTACCTTCTTGTTCTGATTTTAACAAAAGACATTTACGTATATGTTACAAATTTACTGAATACATCTCTGGCGGCTACAACCGAATCAAGAGTGCATATTTAATGAGCATATAAATTCGAGAAATAACCGGACCCTTCTCGTGGTTATTCGTTTAGGTATAAAAAAAAGGGGGAACCGCGTCGAATAATGAAGAAACAGGTAGAAAGATCTGGAACTGTGATATCGGAGATATATAAAGGGGGAAACGATCATAACAAAAACAGTATTAGCTTATGTGTTTACGAATTATTAAATGTAAATAGTTATACAGAGTAATTATTATTATTACATAATGATGAGGGCAGAGGAGCTGGATCCTATTGTGCCCAAAAAAAATACATTCCAAAAGAAATACCTACTAGTAGTAAACAAACAAATAAGAAAAAAAATATATAGAAATTACGATTAAGCTCTAAATGTTATTAAATAAGTTACACTAATCTAGTTTATTTTTGAATATATTGACACTTGTTGCTGAGACAATTTCACTGTCTAGATCATTCCAAATATTGAAATTTCTTTTAGGTAAAAAGTTTTGTCTCGATCTAACCGTAAAATTTTCTTTTTTTAACTTGAGCTGGTGTTCCGTAAGTCTCGTGTCCGTATTTAGGGTGAAAACTGTTGTAATAGTTGTATAGCTAAGTGAAGATAGAAGTTATTGTATTGAACAATGTATTGTATTGTATTGGAGAGCAACTTGGGGATCACTCCGGGATAATGAGTGAAACAAAATACCACCAAATTCTCGGGATGGTTCCTGACTTGCTAGCCACAAAAATACACGTAGTAAAGTCGTTCAAAGTCCTCTTTCCGAAGAGAGACGAATGGATAAGGGGACAGGTATGCCACAATCTTTCAGGCTGAAGTATTCGCTATCGAATTGTGTGCAAGAAAGTTGACCAACAGACCTCTAGCAAACAAAAACATAAATATAATATCAGACAGCCAGGCCGCTTTAAAAGCACTGAGCTCCAACAAGATAAATTCTAAACTTTTATTGAATTACATCGAATCCTTAGAGTACCTTGGTGCGAACAACAGGGTGACCCTACTGTGGGTACCTGGGCACCAGGGGGTGGAAGGAAACGAAAAAGCCGACACCCTTGCAAAACAGGGGGCCGAATCTGCGTTCACTGGACCAGAACCGGTTTTTGGAGTCACCACAAGTGCCGCTAAAACAATTATTTCGGACTGGGCGGAGAGGAAAATACTCACGTACTGGTCCGACATACCAGGGCTAACCCACTCGAAGGCGTTTTTACCGTTACAACCCTCAAGAAACACAACTAAGCAGATCCTAGAATGGAGCAGAAATGACCTGCGTATTCTAACAGGACTGCTTACGGGACACTGTCGTCTAAGATACCACCTCAGAAAGATAGATCTGAACCAACAAACGGACTGTCGGTTCTGCTGCGTGGAAGACGAAACTGCTGAACATATACTATGTTCATGCCCCGGCCTGGGAAGAATAAGGTTCAACATATTTGGTTACACTAACCTAGAACCTACCGATTTTAAAAAAATCTCACCCTATACAACCATGAACTTCGTAAGAAGGGCTGGATTGTGCGGTGAACTGTAGCCTCTAGGGGTGAGCCACAATAGACCTACTAAGGGTCGCGGTGGAGGGGCGACCACGCGCCACTCACATGAAACCTAACCTAACCTATTGTATTGAAATAAACGTTGTTTTTTTGTTATTGGATCAAGAGTTTTAATCGCCGAACCAAAGATAGAACTAGAAAAAATCGTATCAATACCAAGCAAATCAATTAAATTGAATCCCTTTAATGTTGGAAATTGCTCGAATTTTAATATAATTAGAATCAGAATGTTTCTGTTAGTACCATCTTCTGTTTGAATTTCAATATTTAATGCAAATAATTAAAATGTTTGAAATTTTTTTTACAAAAAAATATAATTACGGCTCGTCCTAGAATTTTGTCTACTTGTCCAAAAAACAGTATTTTCCAAACTTGTTACGTAAATTACTATTATGTCAAAAAAGTAGTAGGTTTTTTTAACATTAATTGTTTTTAAATGTCATTAGTAAAAGGTGTTTACTGTAATTATCTAATTTTAAAATTTAAATATGTTTACCGAAGAGAAAAGAATAATGAGAGGTTTCAGTGATCGTAAAAAAACGTATGATAAGGTAGCTTACTTATTTATTGATACATATCCAAATCGCAACCAAATTACCAAAACTGCAGTTTGGAGGATTGTGAAACTAAAATGGGTTCAACTAAAAATCGTTCTATAACTGGCCGACCAAAGACCGTAACTAATGATGAAAAATCTTTGGACGTTATGCAAAGTTTTGTAGAAAATCCATTTACATCCACTCGGAAAACTGCATTAAAACACAATGTTAGTGTGGGATCCGACTGTAACATTATTTAGAAGAAGTTTAAGTTTAAGAAGTTTAATCCTTATAAAGTAACGCTTATGCAAGAATTATCTTAAGATGGTTATGACTGCAGAAAGGAATTTTGTGACACTATAATGCAAAAGGTAGATGCAGACCCTCATTTTACAAGTTAGATAGTCATTTCCGATAAAGCCACGTTTATGTTAAATGGTACAGTTAATCTCCACAACTGTAGATATTGAAATTATACTAATCCCAGCAGTGCCGAATTAAGCCAGCGCAGGCTCTGTTGCAAATTCTAACAACACCCTTGGTTTGCTTTAGGTTCTCAAGTTAAGGGTATTAAATAAAACAAAACTGTTACAATAGAACTTTTCTGGGTTTAATCTGGGCAAATTTAGAGATAACACTTTCAATATCGACTTCTTTAAGCAAATCATGCTCGGTATTCAACAAAGTGAGATGATTAAGACGTTCTTGGCCCATCGTGTTCCTTAATTCATTTTTAATACGTTTTAATGTTGAAAAAGAACGTTCGTCACCAAAGTTAGTGATCATAAGAGACAAGAAAAGGAGCAAGGCAATTTTTAAGTTTGGGAAACACGATTCTAAAGAATTATTTAATAAAAATTTATAAAATTGCTGTTCCAGAGGCTCCTGTTTCTTGCTGTCAAGAACAGTTGCCACATCTGTTTTCAGCAGCTCTGCGAACTGCACTAATTTGCCACCTAGGCTGTTCTCCAAATCATCTTCGGAAGCACTGACCATACTTAAGGATTTTTTTAAAAATACCTACTTATTTTTACAATTTAACGTGACGAAATCGAGTTTTAGACTTTCAGGTGCAAGTGAAGCATAGCATAAGCGCTTCGCTTTTAAAGCATGCAAGATATTTTACGCTCCTATCTAAATTAATATTTTTTTATTACGGTCAGACAGGCGTTGGAGCGCGGGCCCCCAATTTTGCGGGGCCCGTAGCATTAGCTTATCTTGCTACGTGGCTAATCCGGCACTGAATCCCAGATGGATGCGGGAACAAAGAACACAAAGGCATTAAAAGGTTAATGTTTGGGCAGGTATTATCGGAACCACTTGGACCATTCTTTGTAAAAGGCAATTTGAACAGACCAAAGTATTTAGTTTTGTTAAAAAATTTAAATAGTTCCTGCAATAAGAAATGCAGCAGGTACCAATTTTAATGACATTTGGTTCCAGCAGTATGGTGCATCACTACACTTTAGTGTTGCTGTTAAACATTACTACTCAGCTCTGGACAAACACTATTGAAAAGTTTGGTGAATCCCGTGCAATAGCCTTGGATATATCTAAAGCTTTTGACCGAGTTTGGCACCAGGCATTGTTAAGTAAATTATCTGCCTACGGTTTCCCAACCAAACTGCGCCAATGGCTCTTGAGCTTCATGCAAGATCGCTCCTTACATGTGGCAGTTAACGGTATTTCTTCTGATAAAACCAATGCCGGGGTCCCCCAGGGTTCCATCCTGTCCCCCACCTTATTTCTTTTACACATCAACGACCTCTTGAAAACCACCACGAACCCCACTTACAGTTTCGCAGACGATAGCACACTTGTGTCAACTTTCACATCATATCGATCACTTTCGGTCAATGTTACAAATAGACTCAGACAGGAACAGATTGTTTTCATCAATAGAGATCTTAAAGCAATCGTCGAGTGGGGAACCAACAATCTTGTTCAGTTCAACGCCTAAAAAACAGAAAGCGCCACGTTTTCCAAGAAAGTGAATTCCTCAAATCATCCCATCACAATGTCCGGAAATACCCTTGAACCTAGTCCCTCCATCTCGATTTTGGGAGTCACGGTGTCCAATAATATGTCTTGTCATGACCATGTTGCAAACATCGCAAAGTCGGCAAGCCAGAGGCTAGGTTTTCTGTGGAAAGCCAGAAAATTTTTTACTCCTGATCAACTGTTGACGACGTACAAGGCTCAAATCCGACCTCTACTGGAGTATTGCTCGCACATTTGGGGTTCAGCACCAAGGCATTCTTTTCGTCTCCTAGATTTCATTCAGAAAAGAGCCATTCGCTTAATAAACAGCTCAACTCTCACAGATACCCTTCATCCTCTAAAACATAAGAGAAGAGTTGCAGACCAGTCATTACTCTACAGATATTTTCATGGCAGATGCTCCAGAGAAATGAAAACTCTTGTACCACCATTGGCCACATTCGGCCGAAGAACTCGGCACGCTGATCAGTCTCACCCATTTACTCTCAAGATTGACACTACAAGGACCAATCTTCATCAAGAATCTTTCTTTTACAGGGCTGCTACGGAATGGAATAAGCTTCCAAAATTAGTTTTTCCAGAGAACTATGACCTGCAACTTTTTAAAAAGTCACGATCATTTCCTTTCTATAATACCTTCTCCTTCTTATAGTCGCAGTGCGGGCCGTCCGCGGCCCACACAATAGGTCTACCGTTTTTGCGACTATTTTCATAAAAAAAAAACTTAAATGAAGTTTTCCAAGACAGGTCGATTGCAAGATAAAGCGAAATTGAGTGGCCAGCCAGATCTCCCGATTCATCGCCTATAGATTATTTTTTCTGGTGATATCTAAAAAACATTGTGTACAAGACAAAACCTAATAATTAGGATAAACTGAGAAATAAAATACTAATAAAACCCCGTCAAATGATAAATCAGCAATTTCGTTATAACATATCAGCTTTTTACAGTCTTGGTTACTGTCAAATAGAAGGAAGTCAATTTGAACATCTAATTAAATGGGATTAATTAAGTTATTTGTTCCTGTTCATTATTTTGGTAATAAAAACGTTGCCGTAAATTATTTTTCTTAATAACTGTAAAATAAATAAGGGTAGAATTATGTGGTCTTGTCGGTTGTATTTGTAATTTAATAAATTATGAAAAACTGAAAATATATACAAAGTGTACTATTTAAAAAATTATGTTATTTTGGAGAAACCCATATACTTCTCATCGACCCATGCAGATGACCTGAATTATTTGAAAAAACTTACATTCAACAATTTTTTTTAAGCTAATAGAAATAGAAATAATAGCAAGTTATGTTACTTTATGTTCACACTGTATACCTTGTTTCATCATTAAATACTTATTAAAATATTAAATACGTGCACGTATGTAAGCATTTTTTTTCTTCCAAAAGTAAATACCATTTTAAAACAACAACAAAAAATACTTTCGAGTTCCCCAAGTTAACATTTTGGATCTCCCAGACAACCAATGGCATTCTTCGCAAATCCAATTAGTTGTATAATTATAAAAAAAACAACATAAATAAAATATGATTTCGCGAAATTATGACGCCATAATGGATTGGTAGTAGTCCACCTCGACGTTAGCCAAATATTGAAAAGCATTTAATTTAAATTGTCACGAAATATGGCGGTCGACCGCACAAAAAACTAGCCTAAAACAAATGAAAACTGACGCTACTTAAAGACGATTCGCAATTGTCGCCCGTAATTCATTTGCCGATAGCGATGGTGGTGGTACCGCCCATTTCGGTACATCGGTACCAGCGCTATCCTCGAAAGTTGATTTCGTAACTGTTTTTTAAGAAGTTGTTACCACCATTAAATTCAGACACTCCATAGCCGCGTTCAAAAAGGGTTTCCGCAATTATTTAACCCCCTTCTTTTGGTGCGATACAATATTTTTTTCCTCGAATAAACACAAAAATACAATCGGTCAATTTAACACCAAATCACTACCGGAAAAGAATATAAAGATAAACACATTAATGGAAATGCAAAATCAGCGGGTAACCCATAAAAGAGAATAAAATTATTTAAAATGTTGTTTTGTATTGAAACACGAAAACGACATATAAGATTATTATGTACAATAGGCAGAGGGGGTAGATAAACGCATTTCTTATAATACTGAAAGCATGTATATACTCAACGACCTCTTGAAAACCACCACAAACCCCATTTACAGTTTCGCAGACGATAGCACACTTGTCTCAACTTTCACATCCTATCGATCACTTTCGGTGAATGATACAAATAAAATCGGGCAGGAACAGGTTGATTCCATCAATAGAGATCTTAAAGCAATCGTCGAGAGGGGAACCAACAATCTTGTTCAGTTTAACGCCCAAAAAACACAAAGTGCCACGTTTTCCAAGAAAGTGAATTCCTCAAATCATCCCATCACAATGTCCGGAAATACCCTTGAACCAAGTCCCTTCATCTCTGGGAGTCACGGTGTCCAATAATATGTCTTGGCATGACCATGTTGCTAACATCGCAAAGTCGGCAAGCCAGAGGCTAGGTTTTCTGTGGAAAGCCAGAAAGTTTTTTACTCCTGATCAACTGTTGACGACGTACAAGGCTCAAATCCGACCTCTACTGGAGTATTGCTCGCACATTTGGGGTTCAGCACCAAGACATTCTCTTCGTCTTCTAGATTCCATTCAGAAAAGAGCCATTCGCTTGATAAACAGCTCAACTCTCACAGATACCCTTTACTCTCTAGAACATAGAAGAAGAGTTGCAGACCAGTCATTGCTCTACAGATATTGCCATGGCAGATGCCCCAGAGAAATAAGAACTCTTGTACCACCATTGGCCACATTCGGCCGAAGAACTCGGCACGCTGATCAGTCTCACCCATTTACTCTCAAGATTGACACTACAAGGACCAATCTTCATCAAGAATCCTTCTTTTACAGGGCTGCTACGAAATGGAATAAGCTTCCAAAATCAGTTTTTCCAGAGAACTATGACCTGCAACTTTTTAAAAAGCGTGTCCACAATCATTTCCTTTCTATAATCCCTTTCCCCTCTTATAGTCGCAGTGCGGGCCCTCCGCGGCCCACACGATAGGTCTACCCTTTTTGCGACTATTTTTATTAAAAAAAAAAAAACTTTTTTATATTTTTTGATAAAATATATTACATAAAATAGTAATCTGTTATATCAATATTAACTTTATTCACTTCACTGTGAATAGACTAGCAAATAGACTAACAAATCAAATGTATTTAAAACAACATTAAACTAAAACTTAGAAACAAAAATTAACCAAGTTAAATTCAGCAGAACGAAGTAATAAAAGAAATATTTCAATGTTAACCAAAGACAAAAAATCTAAAATTTCACCTATTTTGTCCGAAAATTGACTGGTTTACATAGATAGGGAAAAAACCGAAGTTTTCGTCGATACGTACGAACAACGATTCAAAACCATCGTTAACATAAATTACGATTTAAACCTTGTAAATTATATTACCAGACAAACCGTTACGATAATAAACCAAAATAATGAAAGAAGTAGATGAAGTTTTACCCACAAATTTCATCGCAATAAAAGCGATAATTATAAACTTGAAAGTTAAAAAAGCCGCAGGAGAAGACAGAACATACATACATGTTGGTATTCTTAACCTGGCCTTTCTTCAAAAAAATGTTGCTCGCACACTTCTTTTACACCACAGCGTTCCCTTATCTTACTATTCTTCACTTTATTCAACCGACTCACTTCGGCTATACTTCTATGGCTACTCATCTCCGAAGCATTAATCCTATTTTCATGCTTCTTTTGCCAAACCCAACATTCACTACCAAACATAAGTGTAGGACAGCCAGACATGTCTTTTTTTTATTTTCTGGCTTTTCATAAAGCTATGCAGTGCCCTATGTATTTGTTTCCCTACCAACACTTTTCGCTTTGAACCCATTTACTTGTTCCACTCTTTCTCACTTAATCAGAACATCACAGTTTGTCATGCTTTCTTTTTTTAAAAAAAATCATTACTTTCGTCTTGCTTACATTTATTTTCATCTCTTTGATTTTTAGGGCATCACGTATAATATTAACCATCCATCCCTTCTACGTGTCCAAAAAATCTAAGCATTTCTTAATCTATCTTGTAACCTTATCTTCTTTTGCAACACAGCGTTACCTTATTTAACTATTCTTTACTTTATCCAACCGAGTCACTCCGGTTATACTTTTTAGACTACTATCTCCGCAGCATTAATGGTATTTTTATGCTTCTTTTGCCAAACCCAACATTCACTACCATACTCAAGTATTGGAACCAGCACTCCTCTTTTTACAGCCAGACGTACCTTTTTTGACGCGTTCTGGCTGTTTATAAAGTTATGTACAAAACCTTTTTCTTAAAAAAGAAAATTGTCCTAATATTTTTGATGTTCTAGTCTCTCAGATTATTACGATACAACATTGTTTTAAACATTTTGTCTTTAGCGACAAAATTTTGCAAACCAATTTTTACGTGGTCTCTTCTTTAATCGTTTTTCATTACCAACAGTTGTATAAAATTATTCGAGACATTGTTGTTAAATTAAAACCAACCGTGCAGCCGAAAAGATTGTTTAGAGATATTGCGATCTTTTTAATATCTATTTGTTTTAGTAATCTATCGATTTATTTTGCAGATAACATTAAACATTGCGAAATTACAACACAAACTAAATGAAGTTTATTACAAACAGCTACTTAAATATATTTACAGTAACTGTTCAGCGTGTGCAGGAAATAATATAACCCATTTTTAAAATCTTCTTAAATTCATTTCAAAGTTTCACTAGTAATTTGTCTACATTTTTCAGTTATTTTAAGCTTTTGTTTTTCAATGTATTTGGGAGGAGTTTTAAAAACTAATATTTTCAAATAGCTATACAGTCAAGTGGTGTTAGATCTGGAGAACTTGCCGGCCTTTCTATAAAACTCCTTCTGTCAATCCAATGTCTTGAAAATCTTTTGTTTAGCCATTGTCTTACAGCTAGTGCGTAATGTGGTATATATTGTGGTATATGTGGTATATGTTGAAGGTATATATTCTATTTATCTAGCACCATATATCCCTGTTAATTAACTTATCTTTCCAGTGACTCAGTAATAAGTGAATTAATTTCATTTTCTAATAATTGTAGGCACAATTCTCCCATTAGGTTTTGGTCAATAAAAATTGGTCCAATTATCTTATTTTTTAGAATACCGGCCCGTAAATTGATCTTCGCTGGAAATTGAGTATTATTCTGTCAAAACACGTGAGGTTTTTCGTTATTCCATTACCTACAATTATGTTTGTTAACGAAGCCATTTAAATAAAACGTTGATTTATCACTGATACAAATATTTTTAACCAAATTAGCGTCTTGTTGTATTTTTTAGGGCATTATTTTACAAAATTCAATTCTGCGGTCATAGTCGTCTTCACTAAGCTGATGATGAATTTGTATGTTATAAGGAAACATTTTATGTAATTTTATGTACGAAACCAACAGATATATTTGTAAGTTTTAATTCTTTGGAATGAAATAGGTAGGATCTATAGCAAAATGACCAAGTACTTGAATATGAGCAATAAGTATTTTACGTTGCTTATTTAATCTTTTTGCGATTTTTTGATAGCCCAGTCGCAAATTTCTACGACCCATCTGCAGCAAAGACCTTAAATCCAGTCCTCGTAACTTACGTGGTCTTTCTGAAACTTGGGCATGTTCTAAACCAGGAGTCTCCAAACTTTGCAGCCTTAGGGCCATACTGATTACTCCAGTAAGTTCTGAGGGCCAGAACCATATTATCATTGTTGCCGGTGGTAAAAAGTGAAATAGTCCACTGATGAAAAAAAAAGTCCGAAAAAGTACGCAACGTTTAAAAAAGGCTGCAAATCGGACTTAAGTCCGCAAAATGGCAACTCTGCATATTATTAATTTTCCTGTCATTATCTGTAATTTCTAATTGATACTGTTTCAATCACAACTACGAAGTAAATGTTTTTTACATTTTAAAACATGTGAAATATTCAGCCACACCACTGAGACTGAGTTTCCTATCGATTTTGCAATCGAAACTTTGAGTGCTTTGAAAATAAATTTTGATACTCGTTTCTCGGACTTTGATGCCATTGCGAATCAAATTAAGATTTTTCAGAACCTTTTGATACTGACATTGAAACCCTAGCCCCGGAACTTCAAATGGAAATGATTGATCTACAGTGCAGTGATATAATTAAGAAAAAATATCAAAACTCATCTTTGTTGGAATTTTATAAGAGTCTTCCACTGACACAATTTGATAATTTGCATAAAATTGCTCGTGGGCTGTTTTCTGTTTTTGGTACTACTTATTTGTGTGAGAAGACCTTCTCTAAAATGAAGTACACAAAAAATGTTTACAGATCTAAATTAACTGATGAGCATCTTAAATCTCTTTTAATAATTGGTACAAGTAAAATTAGTCCACAACTACAAACTATTGTCAGCGGAAAATCTCGATTACATAAATCTCATTAGTATTTTATATGTCAATATGCTTGTTATAAGTTACGTTTTTATTTAAAATGTATAAAATGTTGGATTTATTTCAATAATTTTTTAGTTTTTATACACTGAAGTTAAATTTTCTGCAAATTATACATGTCTTTACTCATTACAATTATGTGTTTCTTTATCCAACTTATCACAAAAACAATAACAATAAGCCTACAACAATGTTATGAGTAATTAGCCCATGATCATATCAATGTAGATGTCAAATTAATAATTATTCAACATAAAATTAGAATACTTCAGTAAACTAAATTTAATTTGCTATAAAAAATATGTTTTCTAAAAGGAGTTTTCAAGTATGCTAGCTCTCCGCGGGCCGGGCAAAATCTGTCCGCGGGCCGGATGTGGCCCTCGGGCCGTAGTTTGGAGACCCCTGTTCTAAACCAATACCATTTTTTATGCGTTTCAGCATATTGTAAACCGTCGACTGCTTAGTCCTGTCAAACGCACAAATTGTTTCACATCCCAAACGAGTCATAACTCGGTTTGTATTACAGCAACAAAAATTTTCAAAAACCGATCGTTTTGTTATTTTATAACCTTTATATATGTTTAAAACGTTTTTTTTATATATAACGTAAGGTTTTTGAATTATTTGTAAAAAATAGTTCAAAAAAATGCATTTTTTTAGTCAAAAATCAACATCTTAAATCATGAATAACTCAAAACTAATAACTAACCAAAAAAAGTCATAATACATTTTATGCTTAAAGTTAATCCCTGAATCGACCTATCGACCTACTTTTAATCTTAAAATTTTAACCTCCGAGAAGTGGTGGCATTCACCCCCAATGAAAAAGCACACCTCGGCATAATATAAAATTTGATTAGGAGGGAAAAATAAACTTGTTTACAAATTTTCATCAAAATCGGTGCTGTTTTAAAGAATTCGGAAGTATTACCCCATTTTTAATGCTACTAAATGGACCAAACAGTGGATGTCCTTGTATTTTCAAAAGATTCAATTTACCTATGTCACCAATATAAGTGAGATTTGGACTACATGAAACATTATTTCAATTAATATAAGGATGATAATTTTTATAGAAAAAAGATAATTTTGATTATTTTCTGCATAACATGTTTGTTACCTACCATTTTAATTGCCAAAATTGTAATTTACTGAAAATTTCGGTGATTTTTAGGGGAATGGGATAGCAAACCCAAGATTTAAAACACTTTATTTACTAAATTTAAAAATCTACAGCAAGGATTGTTATAAATTTTTATAAAAATTAATGTTATTTAATTTTATACAGGGTGTTTCAAAAGCAATTATAAAAAAATTGCCAGAGCAACGAATAAGATTGGATACCAAGCCAACAGAAAATAAAAAAATTCAACCAACAACCACTGTAATTGGATCCCTCCCGGGGATACGGGGAAAATAGAACAGATCCCAGGTATGGTCTGCTTGTCGTAAAAGGCGACTAAAAGACTCCCAATCCAAAGTGTTTTGCGACCCGTGCTGATGGATGCATGGTGGTGGGGAAGCACAGTCGCTAACGGAGCCTACAGGAAACCGGGTGAAATCCTGTAGCAGACAGCCTTTGTCCTGTGCCGGGGGCACCTCAGGGCCGGACCACCGCTTCCCCCATACTAGTTGACTGCAAAAAAGAACTGAGAACGCTGGTAGACCGTAATCACGTCAAACTGATACGGGTTCCAGGACGCCAGAAAGTTGCAGATAATGAGGAAGTAGACGAACTTGCAAGAAGAGGTTCGGAAAAACACAAAAACTACTGGAAACGTATACCAGGAAAAAAAACACGGGAAATAATACATCAAAGGACCGTGCCATAAAAGGACGGCAGAACTGTTACGTAGACCGTAATCACGTCAAACTGATACGGGTTCCAGGACGCCAGAAAGTTGCAGATAATGAGGAAGTAGACGAACTTGCAAGAAGAGGTTCGGAAAAACACAAAAACTACTGGAAACGTATACCAGGAAAAAAAACACGGGAAATAATACATCAAAGGACCGTGCCATAAAAGGACGGCAGAACTGTTACCAATGAACAGGAATCAGCTAAGACTGTATAATGGAGGCCTGGCCTGCGGGTTGTGCGGCAGGGATCCGGGGGCGGTGGAGCGCTTGCTATGCTGCTGCGGTGCGCTGGGGAAAAAGAGCGGTTCTTGGGTGACCACATTGTTCCCACCCAGTACAGAACTTGTACAAACTTGTACAAGGTACTAAGGTACTGGATTGGGTGCAGCTTGGTTCTAGGTCCCGGGAACTGCCTGTCTTTTTCGAACCAGTGCCTCGCGGCGGCGCAGCGTGTGTTTTGCTGTTTTTGGGTCCTTGCCGGGTGGTCTTCTGGTCGGGTCTCCATTGTACAATAATACAAAAACACATAGGCAAGATACAATGGGCCAACAGTCCCAAGTGTCACCGGAGGCAATAGCAAGACGGACCTAAATAGGGGTAGAGTTTTTAGTGAGTAGTCTTGACACAGTCAGTGGAGTCTCACAGTAGTAGCTTTCGGACTCATGACCTCCCCATAAAGGATTTTCTTCACCTCTAAAAAAAAACAAAAAACTGTAATTGGATATGACTTGCCCATGTGGACTATTAAAAGAGAAAAATTAGTGCATTGCCAACAAATAGAAAAAATATTTTATTAGAAAAGTTGGCTATGGTTCGAAAAAATAAAGAAAACATAGTACCAAACAATTTAAAATTTTGGAAAACCTACTGTCAAATTACTGAGGCTAGATCTTTACAACGAAGGTCAGTTCATTAATATGGAATTGTTTAGGTACTCTTGGTAAAACTCGATACTGTGTACCGTTTTCGGAATATTTTGATATGAAAATTATGAAGTAATAACCAATTTTTTTGAAACATTATTACTTTATACTAGCATCGGTTATTACAGCGTTTCTCAAACTGTGGGGCGTTTACATGATTGGGGGGGGGGCGCAGTACAGATTAAAAATAAAATGGTAATGATAAAATGCTACAGATAGATTTTTAAAAAATCTTTATAGAAATTTTACTTACTTAATGATGACAAAGAAACATTCTAAGGACTAATGGCTAACATGAGCTTGTTTTAAAGCGCACAACTTCTCTAAATTTGGTTCTATGTTAGAGATGGCCACTCTGAGTTCATTTTCTACTTGAAGTTTATTTCTGTATTTAGATTTCACGACAGCAAGTGCAGAAAATCCAGTTTCACAAAGGTAGGACGTTGGAAAAGGCAACAGAATTCTAATCGCTTTGGCTTTTATAACGGAGTAGTCGTTCGGAAGTTCAGTCCAGAAGTTTGTTAAAGATTTGTTAACAAAGTTTGATTTTTGTAAGGGATTTGTTGAAATATCTATCAGTTGTTCTTCTTCTTGCAGTGATAGTCCGACAGGTCTATTTTCGAATGGATTTAAAACCCAGCTCCAGTCTGACAACTTGATATCTTTCTCTGCAAAGAAGTATCGCTTGAAATTCTCAGTTAAGTTTTCTAAATGGCTTCCTATGGTTTTTAGCATCACAGCTTTATGAATATCTTCCAATGGGGAATCTTGCACAAAATCGCAAAATGTGGAAAACATTTCCAAACTGTTTTTCAATTTGTTATGCCATAACTGCAATTTCTTACAAAAAGGATCAATCTTTTGACTTAAATCAAATATATTTACGTCTTTTCCTTGCAGCTGAAGATTAAGGATATTAAGTTTTTCAAAAATATCTACTAAATAAGAAAGCTTCAGTAAAAATAATTTGTCGAAAAAATCTGTTGAATGCTTGTGACCTTCCTCGCTTAAAAATATCGCTATTTCCCTTCTTAATTCAAAGACACGCTCAACCGTCTTACCGCGTGACAACCATCTGGATGAGGAATAAAACAACAAAGATTGATGCTCAGCTCCCATATCTTCACACAGAACAGAGAACATCATTGTTTTTAGTGGTCTGGTTTTTATAAAGTTAACAACTTCAATAACTACTGTCAAAATCATGTTTAGTCCAGGGCTTAGCGATTTTGATGCTAACGCTTCCCGATGTATCATGCAGTGCGTCCAGATAATTTCTGAGGATTCCTTTTTTACTAGCGCTTGTAAACTGTTGTATTTACCAGACATGGCTTGAGCTCCATCGTAGCAAATCGCAACACAATTTTTCCATTGCAAATTCATTTTAGTAATAGAATCATTTGTAATCTTGAACAACTCGGTGGCTGTAGTTCTTTCTTCAATCTGTTTACAAAACAATAAATCTTCACATATTTTAGAACATTGACAGAATCTAATGTAGCAAATCAAATGGGAATCATTACTAGAGTCAGTTGCTTCGTCAAGTTGTATAGCAAACAAGTTTTCAGTAAGCTCAGATTCAAGCTGCTGCTGCATATCAACTGATATATCGTTAATTCGTGGACAGATTGTATCATTTGACAGAGGAATATTGTTAAGTTGTGAAGTAAAATTTTCACCAAACATTATTTCTACAATGTCTTTGCAAGCGGGTAAAATAAGTTGCTCTGCAATAGTGTGCGGTTTTTTGCATTTAGCTACTTTGTATGTCATTTTATATGATGCCAAGAGAGCCTTCTCATTTACTGCCAGTACTCTATGGAAGCTGGATTTTTGTTTTTTAAACAATCTGAGTTTCTCCACAAAAAAATCTCGCGGTTTATTGACATATTCTCTGTGCAGCGTTTCTAGATGCCTCTGTAATTTATTTGGTTTCATGCTATCTGCAGCCAATACTTTTAAACAGATAACGCATTGTGGTTTTTCTTCGCCACCTACTTCAAGGCTAGTAAAGCCCAAATTTAGGTATGATGGGTCATATTTTCTTGTTTTAGATTTCGGACGATTTCCACCTGAACCTGTCGATGTACAAGCCCCGTCATCCTTAAGTTTTCGTTTTAAAAATTTATCCATACTACATCTACTTATACACTCACACTTCACAATAATGCTTGCTTAGTGTTAAAACATCTTCACTGAGAGACTGAGAATACCGTATGTGCGCTTCTGTATTTATAGTCGCGTTCAGACAGTTCGAGAAAGATCAGGAAGCTTGAATACGTGGCACGAACGCCGCGAACTTTCCGACAGCATCTTTGGCGCTCTCGACGAGACAATGTTGCCTATTTTAGTCCAAATTCCTAGGTCTACGGATTGGGGGGCGCAACATTTTTTAAATTAAAACAGGGTGGCGTAAATAACAAAAGTTTGAGAACCGCTGGGTTATTACTTCATAATTTTCAAATCAAAATATTCCGAAAACGGTACACAGTTTTGAGTTTTACCAAGAGTTCTTTGTTGGGTTCGGTGATTTTAAACTCTCGATACAGTTACAAAACAATTTTTATTCCAATACTTCTACACAATCAATTTTACTTTTATGAATCACTTAGATATTCAACTTTTACAACTATTCAAATTTCATAACTTATAAACACATTTTAAAACTGTCCTTTGTTACGACCACTGTCCTTTTTATATTTCTCAATAATAATTCCAGACCAATTCGCGAAAGGGATCGAACCATCTGGAAGTCTCTAGGCGCGGCAAGAGTTTATTAAACGGAGGCCTACAAAGCGCTTCATTATTATGCACCCAAGCCGTGGTCGACCCTAAGACGCCGACGAACAGGGCCGGGTTGTAACAATATTACATTGTCACGTGCCTATTTTTTTTCCCATCTACCGTTTCATTATTGTGATAGTCTGGCGTTCGTAATTAGTTTTGCATACCGTATTTGGTTCGTTGTATATAGTGTTGCATACCTAGCAGGGAAGGGATTTAATCATTAATGGCTGTGACATTCTGTTAATTGGAGTGGGAGTCTCTGTTATTAGATTTCGCCTTGATTGTTGGCCTCGATTGTCGTGTGTTGTCAGCTATATTATTGTTTGGTTTGCTTTTCTGTGTGAATGGGCTGGCTATCAACACGGACGAACGCGATTATGAGTTAGGAACTTAGACGTGCAAAGGTTGGCTGACGCGTGTCCCGGGTCATTTTCTGATATCCGGCCTGGGAGTGAGGAGTGGTTATTAGTCGCTTGGTGTCAGTTGTGGAGGTCGGGTGAGAGTTTTTGGAACGATTTGATATTAACACGTGAGCAGAACTTCTACGGTTCTTTCTTTCATATCTGGCTGTATTTGGGCCATCTTAATTGGATTTTGAAGAAGAACCATTTAATTTTTAACTTGACCATTCTGTCGTGCCTTTGTGGTGGATATTTTGGTTATTGGGGTCGAGTTAAAATAACCGCGTGCGGGATCTGATGGAGTGAAGCCATTGTTGAGTATCAGGTGCTGTTCTATAATTCAAACCGGGCCAGGAGTAGGCCACAGGATTCGTGAATTCGTGTATCCAAAGGTTACAAGTGATTTATTTTAGTATATTTAAACGATGTGACCTATTTTTGACACCACGATTAAGTTTTGTGTTAATTTATTAATATGGTACACTGTTGAAAACTATTTATTGCATTGGATATTATGCCGAGTCTGAACTTTGATTAAAGTAATATTCTCAATAGTTCTTTGTGTCCAAGTAAAAACGTTTATTCATACTTATTTGTAAATATCCTACAATATTGCTATTTTGAAGGACCGCCATCGTAAAAAGAATTATTTTTAAAGTAAGATCGATTGTTTTAACAGTGTAAATCTTTATGTAAATGAAAAAGAAATAAAATGTGATTAAATTATCAGCCGTTCGTGAACGTTGATGAAGTATTGGTAAAAAGTTGACTTGAATATGTTTTTTTTTTGTAACATGATAAGGTTTGTCATTCTTACCTTTGTTTTAATTATTTTAATGGAGTCGTAAACTTTGGATTTTTGATTTATTGTTGTTTCATAAGTTGTAAATTTTGAAGTTTCGATTTATTGTTGGCTGTTAATTTTGATTATATGTGTTATAATTTTGTTATTGAGCTGTGTATTTTAATTTATTGTGTGAGTAAAGTTTTCAATATATTTTTGCATATATATATATATATATATATATATATATATATATATATATATATATATATATATATTTACAAGACCTAGGGGTTTCCTACTTGTACCGTCTAAGTCGGTGGCGCGGCTCACTTTTATATATTTTTTCTTCTACCCTCTACGGCTAAGCTCGGGCATAATTTGCCAGTAGAGAGACCACTAGCAGAGTACTCTTTAGAGAACAAAAAAAGACGTGGCAACATGCCGGTAATGTAAACGATCGAATTGTTTGCTATTATCGGCAAATAATATTTTAAGTAGTTTGTTACATCTAATTAAATTCAGGTCCTGGATCCGCCGTCATCTAAATTCTTTGAGATGCTGAATTCGCGTAAAAGTATATATTATATCTGACTCTAACTGTACTCATATCAAATACATAGTTAGCAGAGAAAAACCAGTTGTGTTTAGTGTTAAAGTAATGAAATTTAGAGTTTAAATATTCCACCCTCTTGTACTAAGCAGTATCCAAGTCGTACTGATTTCTTTCCATATATGCACAAAAATTGATTATTTTTTTACTTAAAATTTGACTCTGACAAAAATTGTAATGATTTAAAAAAAAATAATAATTTTTTTACAGCTCTTAACAAAAAACCAAAGATTTAATGAGGAATTAGATCAATGACTACTTCTTGGTATTATCTTTTCCGATAGTTTAACGCTCCCATACTATACATCAAAATAAAAACACGTACTTATATATGTCTCTGTTACAAATATTTAAAACAGAACTGTGCTGTTGCAAAATAGACCGACACTTTATTGGAATATGGATTATGTATTACACAAGCGTCTCTCGTTAGATTGAAGGACGGTGTCGAATGCCCAATTTTAAATTGCCTTGATCATTGGTCGTACCTAAAATCGTTATTTATGAATTAATATTGCTATACTTGTGTCAGAGTTTTTTTTTAAATTTTCCAAAAAAATTATCATTGATAAAGAAATAACAAAGATTTTAGGTCAAAAATGCGACGTCGAAATTCTTAGTAAGTACGAACTGATGAACTAGTAAATTTTCTCTTCTTTATCACACCTATTATTTGTAGAGTCGGAAATCTATACTTAAAAAAATCAAAGTAAACATTTTGTTGCGCTCGTAGCCTTGATGGAACAATAATTTACAGATTACCAGCGATTACTGAAGCCTGTCGTGATATTTGTGAACTCGGGGCAAAGGTTAATCTTGCTTAGAGCTTTTTGTTGACCAAAGGTTAAGAACACTAAGCCACTACCATCTTCGGTAACGCATCAGTACCGTTCTATTTTTCTCAGAAAATCCTCGTTGTTAAAAAGTAAACTAAGATATAATCATCAACCAAAATACCCATCACAGTATGGGACACTAGTGTCTCTAATTAAAAGCAAGTTACTCAAAGAAAATAGTCCTTTAAGAATACCAGCTATTTTTGAGGGTGACAAATCAGTGCGTAAAATAAACTAGAAAGTAAATCTATGCTGTTAAAAAACTGTAACTGTCTGTTCGAGCATTACACAAAAAACACTAAATTAATTTTAATAATTATTTTTTGGCGTTTCTCGAAACCAATAGAAATTTTCAATTTCAGTTATTCATATACGTTCTAGCCAATCAAAACATTATCATAGTGGGAATAATATACTTACATTATTTCAGCGATTATTTTTTGACGTTTCTTAAAACCAATGAAATGCTTTTTTATTTGTCACAAGGGTAAGTTTCAACCAATTATGTCATTATTATGGTGGGAATAAATCTCTTGTGATTATTCTCGGGAATAATCACTGTGGCTTTTATTTGCCTAGCAAGTGTCAGATAGTTGTCAAAATAATTACCTAATTGTGTCAACGCGATATATAAAATGGGTGAAAATTCTCGGTTTAGTACCTTTTCTGATGCAGAAATAACAAAAAAGATTTTAGAAACTAGTTCGAAAAATACTCTAATAAGTAAACAGTCTATATGGAGACAATTTAAGACCTTTACCAAAGAAAGAAATTATATTCTGGATCAATCTACTAAAACAGCTACTCTGGCATTGATTTTAAAAGATTGGGCTTATAATATATTCACAATGTGTCAACGATATTTTCGTATATTGTAATAATTAATTAAATTAAATTTTTCAATAATTTTATTGATCTTTTTTATTGTAAAAATTTGTTAATCAAAAAATAATCTAGTCAAATATAACTCGCGAGTTCCATAAATTAGAAAATAATTTGACAGATTTTGTTCAAACTTGTTGCCATTTGGAAATAGCCACTCGAGACCTGCGGACTCTCGTGACTATTGCCTGGCAACAAGTTTTCAAAAAATCTGTCAAATTATTTTCAATTTATTCTCACTCTCTTGTTATATTATTACTGAGAATTATTCATGTACATTATATTTATCACAGTATACACCAACTTAATAAGTAGCGAAAGTCCTGGCTTTTGCGGGTACATACAAAAGGGAGATACAAAATATAAAATTTTATCATCCGTGTGATTTATTCTCTCTTAAATATGTCGTTAAATTATTTATTGGATTAAAAATATTTTACCGCCTCAAATATTGCAATAGTGATATAAAAATTAAAAATAAAAGTAAGAAAAAAGAACTCAGTAAAATTATTATTTTATCTCATTTATAATAATTTTAAGCAGTAAAAAATTATTATTCTAATAAATAATTTCAGAATATCTGCTAGAGGTTTTCTCAAAACTTTATCACATAAAGTATTAAACTTCTGATGTTTCAAGGTGACCTTTCTTTTCCCTTCTTCAAAGCCTTGATGTTGCTCTTTACTTTTTCTTTCTATGACTTTTAAAGCTCAAAATGGCTGGTGACTGTGTAGACATTAAACGAGAATACAAAATTTAAATGTGCTTTATTTGTGTGACCACTTCAATAAGGGCATGCGCGATAGGCACAAACAACTTTTCCTTTAGAAGCCATTCCCAATCATTATGAATTTATTATAATCTTGCTTCTGTATAGCTGTTTGTTCTGTGTTTGTGTTGCAATATTACCTAGATACAAATAAATAAAGAGAGATAGAGATTTGATGCTTTTTATTTTAATACCTACAATGTCCTCCTTCCTGTTTTTTAATACGTCAATTAATAGCAGTACTTATTTTATTGTCAGACATTAAAATTATTTTTTATATTATTATTAATTAATAGTGTTCCAGTTTTTGTGTCACAATGTACTAAAAAAATGAGACACTAGATGTTTTTATTGCTTAAAGGTGTAAATTACATCTGCTTACATTTTAATAATTGGTGTAAAATTAATCTTATATCTCATACTTCCAAAACAGCATGTATTTAAATAAATAAATAAATTTACAGAAATACCTACCCTTATTTCCAGGAAAATAACCTTATACTTCCAAAACAGAATGTATTTACATTAAAATGTTTCTATTAATATTTAGATAAAAAAGAACGCTTTTTTTGCGTGTAACCATGAAATTTGTTATAATATTACCAATATTTAAAACAAATTCTCAGTGTAAACATCGACTATCTCAACGTCAAGGTCATAAATTTTGGTTACCCCAACATCAAAGGGATTTCGCCGGCTTTCCATTCTTATTTTAGGCTGGTGTATTCTGTGATTTTTATTGAATGACAACCACGTGACAACTTATTTTCTTGATCCGACGCATCTGTCATACATTTTCAAGAAATTTGTAAAATGAATCCCAAACATTTTAGTGAATCATCAGTCAATGAAATAACTAATATAATCATTAAAAATGAAAGTAAGAATACCATAATAAGAAGCGCGTCGATTTAACAACAATTTCAATTATTTTGCGACAAAACTAGTCGTTATTGTAAAGGACTATGGGTTTAATATAAAAAAACCTAATAAAGAAAAATATAAAGAATCAGTTATCAAGACAATGTGGAATAAAACCGCAAAATTTGGGTATAATTCAAGGATATGGCTGCCAAATGAATTTTCATAAAACTTTTATAGGTCATTAAATGGATTAAATGGATATGAATTTTGACAACTTCGGTCTACTGGAGATTTGCTGGCTTATGTCACTCAGCTCTGGACAAACACTATTGAAAAGTTTGGTGAATCCCGTGCAATAGCCTTGGATATATCTAAAGCACTTGACCGCGTTTGGCACCAGGCATTGTTAAGTAAATTATCTGCCTACGGTCTCCCAACCAAACTGCGCCAATGGCTCTTGAGCTTCATGCAAGATCGCTCCTTACATGTGGCAGTTGACGGTATTTCTTCTGATGCGTTTAAAACCAATGCCGGGGTCCCCCAGGGTTCCATCCTGTCCCCCACCTTATTTTTTTTACACATCAACGACCTCTTGAAAACCACCACGAACCCCATTTACAGTTTCGCAGACGATAGCACGCTTGTCTCAACTTTCACATCCCATCGATTACTTTCGGTGAATGATACAAATAGACTCAGGCAGGAACAGGTTGATTCCATTGAAAGAGATCTTAAAGCAATCGTCGAGTGGGAACCAACAATCCGGTTCAGTTCAACTTCCCAAAAAACACAAAGTGCCACGTTTTCCAAGAAAGTGAATTCCTTAAATCATCCCATCACAATGTCCGGAAATACCCTTGAACCAAGTCCCTCCATCTCGATTTTGGGAGTCACGGTGTCCAATAATATGTCTTGGCATGACCATGTTACTAACATCGCAAAGTCGGCAAGCCAGAGGCTAGGTTTTCTGTGGAAAGCCAGATAGTTTTTTACTCCTGATCAACTGTTGACGACGTACAAGGCTCAAATCCGACCTCTACTGGAGTATTGCTCGCACAGTTGGGGTTCAGCACCAAGACATTCTCTTCGTCTTCTAGATTCCATTCAGAAAAGAGCCATTCGCTTGATAAACAGCTCAACTCCTACAGATACCCTTCACCCTCTAGAACATAGAAGAAGAGTTGCAGACCAGTCATTGCTCTACAGATATTTCCATGGCAGATGCTCCAGAGAAATAAAATTGTCCACATTCGGCCGAAGAACTCGGCACGCTGATTAGTCTCACACATTTACTCTCAAGCTTGACACTACAAGGACCAATCTTCATCAAGAATCCTTCTTTTACAGTGCTGCTACGGAATGGAATAAGCTTCCAAAATCAGTTTTTCCAAAGAACTATGACCTGCAACTTTTTAAAAAGCGTGTCCACAATCATTTCCTTTCTATAATCCCTTCCCCTTCTAATAGTCGCAGTGCGGGCCGTCTGCGGCCCACAAGATTGGTCTACCATTTTTGCGACTATTCTTATAAAAAAAAAATAAAAAAAAAATAAATATTTATATATATATATATATATATATATATATATATATATATATATCGGCAAAATAATCACTGTCATTGCTAAATATTTAAAATTATCTGGCCATAATTTATATAATGGACACTGTTTTCAGAGAACATCTGCAAGTTTTTTGGTGAACGGTGACTTGATACAACTGAAGAAACATGGTGAATGAAAAAATAGCAATGTTGCAGAAGGGTATATTGAAAAATCAATCAAACATAAAATTAAAACTTGTAAAAAATATTTTCATTACCATCTTCATCTCATTGTGTAGATTTCTAATCTTTAGGAGAGTTTATGTCGAAGAAAACTGCTAATGATCTATTAGGCTTGGGGATAAATATTAGATATTGCCATAATTGTACATTTAATTTTAATAGAGTAAATGATAAATTAAAATAATTATTTTCAAAAATATTATTCAATGTATTAAGAATTGAAGTATTTAGTAGTAGTAGTAGTAGAAGTATTAAAATATAAAAATTTATAAAACTGATTTTTAAAGTACCAGTTAATTTTGCTGCATGTTAACCTATACTTTAGATATATGTGGGTCGATTATACATCAAAAAACAACTACACTCCTGGCTATATGCCTATGACAAGCATTAAATTACATCTGATAAATAATAAAAATACTTCCATTCAGAAGCTGGGTGGTGCTTGTTAAAAAAATAGATGTCGTAACTGGCGCTTTTCATGTAGTCCTTTATGTATACTTAGTAAGAGTTAAAATTGCTGATTTGTCTCTTCGAAGGGCAAATATAAGTTTGTCAAGACCTAACCCATGCTGATGAGGGGCAACACTCCCAAAACCGGTCCATAGGTGGTCACTTCGAATGGATAAATTTAATAATTCTTTCTTTAAATTTAAAAGCATCTGTATATCACCCGAAATGGTATTATACACGATTATTTATCGTCGTAGGTATATAGCCAGGAGTGTAGTTGTTTTCAAATGTATAATCGACCCACATATACTTATAGTATGAGTTAACATGCAGCGAAAATAACTGGTACTTTAAAAATTAGTTTTATACATTTTTATATTTATTTTCGTTGTCAAAAATTTTTGGAATTTTCTATAATAATTATTATTAAAATTTAAAGACTATTGTAAAGAGAATTTTCAGAGCTTTCAAAAGGCATCTTATTCGATCCCCAATGCCATTTAAAAATTTTGGGGTAATTCTTACCCTCGCTTGAGGTTGAAAGTAGTGGAGTCAAAAATACCGGAAAAGAGTGTCCTCTTTAATACCGAAGGTAATTCAGAAGGGCAGCGAAATTTTACTACCTCTTCTGGTTAAACTATTCAGAGCGAGTTTGGCGTGGAGTTATATTCCGCTGGGCTGGTCAACGGCGAGAGTTGTATACATACGTAAAACGAGTACGGTGAATCATTCCCTACCTAAATCCTTCCGGCCGATCAGCCTTACCTCATTCTTAATGAAAACTCTGGAAAGAATTATTGATAGACATATTAGAGAGGGGAATCTTAGGGAACATCCCTTAAACCCCCATCAATATGCCTCCCAAACAGGCAAATCTACGGATTTAGCTCTAAACAATCTAGTAGGAAAGATCGGCCATTCCCTTAAACATAAGGAAATTGCGCTGGCAGCTTTTCCAGATATAGAAGGAGCGTTTAATAACGCTTTACCACAGTCACTCTATACATCAATTAGGGATAGAGGGATAGACAGTAAAATCTGTAACTGGATCAAAAACATAATTGAAAACAGATATATAATATTATCACTGCATGGAAAGTCGGTTAGGTTCAGGGTGGCGAAGGTGTGTCCACAAGGCGGGGTACTTTCCCCCCTAATGTGGTCACTTCTAGTCGACTCTCTGCTGAGCAAGCTTTCCATGCAGGGAGTAGATTTTCAATGATATGCGGATGATCTGGTTATAATAGTTAGAGGTAAATTTGAAGCGACGATCTCAAACGTCCTTCAAGAAGCCCTTAACACAATATACAGATGGTGCGAGAGGGAACAGATGTCTGTAAATCCCCGAAAAACTGTAATTATTTCTTTTACGAAAAAGAAAAAGCTAGATAAGCTTCGGCAGCCTGTCCTATACGGAGAGAGCATTTCATTTGCGACGGAAGTGAAATACCTGGGTGTAGTTCTGGATAAAAGACTCACCTGGAACGCCCACTTGGAAAAAACAATAAACAAAGGCAGGTTTTCTCTCTGGAATCTCAGAAGAGTATGTGGCAAATCTTGGGGAATGAACCCCAAACAGATTTACTGGATTTATCAAACAATGATAATATCTATGGTCACGTATGGTTCAGTAGTCTGGTGGACCAAAGGGTTACAACAGACAGCTAAAGCAAAGCTTGCTGGCCTTCAGCGGCTGGCATGCCTGGCCATAACTGGAGCTATGTCCAGCACACCAACGGCAGCGATGGAACACGTACATCTCCCTACCCTAGATATTCTCTTAGAGAGGGTGGCCAGGATAGTTTCCTATAGATTCCTGTCTTTGGAAAAGCAAATAAATGGAGAGCAACTCGGGGATCACTCCGGGATACTGAGTAAAACAAAAAACCACCAAATTCTCGGGATGGTTCCTGACTTGCTAGCCACCAAAATACACGTAGAAAAGTCGTTCAAAGTCCTCTTTCCGAAGAGAGACAAATGGATGAGGGGACAAATCCTTTTCCCAGAGACTAAATACGTAATGTACACAGACGGCTCAAAACCCCAGATGGAGTTGGGGCCGGTGTTTTCAGCAAGAAACCAAAGATTAAATTATCTACCAGTCTTGGCAGGTATGCCACAATCCTTCAGGCTGAAGTATTCGCTATCGAATTGTGTGCAAGAGAGTTGACCAACAGACCTCTAGCAAACAAAAACATAAATATAATATCAGACAGCTAGGCTGCTTTAAAAGCACTGAGCTCCAACAAGATAAATTCTAAACTTGTATGGAATTGCATCGAATCCTTAGAGTACCTTGGTGCGAACAACAGGGTGAACCCACTGTGGGTACCTGGGCACCAGGGGGTGAAAGGAAACGAAAAAGCCGACACCCTTGCAAAACAGGGGGTCGAATCTGCATTCACTGAACCAGAACCGGTTTTTGGAGTCACCACAAGTGCCGCCAAAACAATTATTTTGGACTGGGCGGAGAAGAAAATACTCACGTACTGGTCCGACATACCAGGGCTAACCCACTCGAAGGCGTTTTTACCGTTACAACCCTCGAGAAACACAACTAAGCAGATCCTAGAATGAATCAGAAATAACCTGCGTATTCTAACAGGACTGCTTACGGGACACTGTCGTCTAAGATGCCACCTCAGAAAGATAGATCTGAACCAACAAACGAACTTTCGGTTCTGCTGCGTGGAAGACGAAACGGCTGAACATATACTATATTCATGCCCCGGCCTGGGAAGAATAAGGTTCAACATATTTGGTTACACTAACCCAGAACCTACCGATTTTAAAAAAATCTCACCCTATACAACCATGAACTTTGTAAGAAGGGCTGGATTGTACGGTGAACTGTAGCCTCTAGGGGTGAGCCACAATAGACCTACTAAGGGTCGCGGTGGAGGGGCGACCACGCCCCACTCACATGAAACCTAACCTAACCCCCTTTAATGAAAAATCGACGGGTCTGAGCGCTTTTCTAAAATGTTGATGAGGTTCCTGCAAATGGCTCTATTTCGTTTTCGGTTGGCCACTCTGTATTATGTCCATACATGTTAAATAATGTATCGAGTGTTTTTTTTCCAAAAACTGCGACTGTAGAAAAAATCTTGCGGTATTTCAAGCACAAAGTGTTTTTGCCGCTCGAGTTATTGTCGAGTGGCAATCTATCACCTTGCGCTCTAAATACACAAATAGCTAATATTACATGTTTTTCTTCGACTTTCTGTTTTGGTAAAGTAAAAGCATCAAAAATTGGGATAGAATATGGGGTATTATTTTCTTAGATTATTTCGTCACAAAGTGACGTTCCATATATCTTACTTTTTTAACAATAAAACAAATAGTCCATACAAACATAGTCGTAGGCAAAAACTAGTATTTTATAAATATAAGATAAACAATGACATACAAACCAAGTAAATATTCATAAATACATATAGTCACGCCTTTTTCCCGTAGGGGTTCTTACGGTTCTTACACACATCTTTTGCTTCCTCTACTTTCATCAGTGCTCTCATACATGCTCGTCGGTTGTTGGTACTCTTGACCTGGCCTTTCTTTGAAACAATGTTGATCTGATCGAGATATGTTCGCCGAGGTCGACCTCTACTGACTTGTCCATTCACACTCGCCTTATAAATTTGTTTCGTCAATCTTCCTTTATCCATTCTTTCTACGTATCCAAACTATCTAAGCATTTCTTTGTCTATCTTTGTAACCACATCTTCTTTTACACCACAGCGTTATCTTATCTAACTTTTCTTTACTTTATCCAACTGAGTCACTCCGGCTATACTTTTCAGACTACTCATCTCCGCAGCATTAACCCTATTTTCATGCTTCTTCTGCCAAACCCAACATTCACTACCATACATAAGTGTAGGAACCAAAACACCTCTATGCAAAGCCAGACTTGCTTTTTTGACTTTTATTATTCATTAATTAATTCAATAATATTTATTAGAAAATACCAGATAAAGAAAATCGTTGAAAAACAAAAAAAAATGGTAACATGAAAAAATAATGCCAAAAAATCATATTAGAAATTAGAATGTTCATTGTATGTAAATATTTTTTTATTACAGATGCGGGATAAGTAGTATCTTAGAGCAGCGGTTCTCAAACTTTTGTTATTCACGCCCACCTGTTTTAATTTAAAAAATGTTGCGCCCCCCAATCCGTAGACCTAGGAATTTGGACTAAAATAGGCAACATTGTCTCGTCGAGAGCGCCAAAGATGCTGTCGGAAAGTTCGTGGCGTTCGTGCCACGTATTCAAGCTTCCTTATCTTTCTCGAACTGTCTGAACGCGACTATAAATACAGAAGCGCACATACGGTATTCTCAGTCTCTCAGTGAAGGTGTTTTAACACTAAGCAAGCATTATTGTGAAGTGTGAGTGTATAAGTAGATGTAGTATGGATAAATTTTTAAAACGAAAACTTGAGGATGACGGGGCTTGTACATCGACAGGTTCAGGTGGAGATCGTCCGAAATCCAAAACAAGAAAATATGACCCATCATACCTAAATTTGGGCTTTACTAGCCTTGAAGTAGGTGGCGAAGAAAAACCACAATGCATTATCTGTTTAAAAGTATTGGCTACAGATAGCATGAAACCAAATAAATTACAGAGGCATCTAAAAACGCTGCACAGAGAATATGTCAATAAACCGCGAGATTTTTTTGTGGAGAAACTCAGATTGTTTAAAAAACAAAAATCCAGCTTCCATAGAGTACTGGCAGTAAATGAGAAGGCTCTCTTGGCATCATATAAAGTGGCATACAAAGTAGCTAAATGCAAAAAACCGCACACTATTGCAGAGCAACTTATTTTACCCGCTTGCAAAGACATTGTAGAAATAATGTTTGGTGAAAATTTTACTTCACCACTTAACAATATTCCTCTGTCAAATGATACAATCTGTCGACGAATTAACGATATATCAGTTGATATGCAGCAGCAGCTTGAATCTGAGCTTACTGGAAACTTGTTTGCTATACAATTTGACGAAGCAACTGACTCTAGTAATGATTCCCATTTGATTTGCTACATTAGATTCTGTCAATGTTCTAAAATATGTGAAGATTTATTGTTTTGTAAACAGATTAAAGGAAGAACTACAGCCACCGAGTTGTTCAAGATTACAAATGATTCTATTACTAAAATGAATTTGCAATGGAAAAATTGTGTTGCGATTTGCACCGATGGAATTCAAGCCATGTCTGGTAAATACAACAGTTTACAAGCGCTAGTAAAAAAGGAATCCTCAGAAATTATCTGGACGCACTGCATGATACATCGGGAAGCGTTAGCATCAAAATCGCTAAGCCCTGGACTAAACATGATTTTGACAGTAGTTATTGAAGTTGTTAACTTTATAAAAACCAGACCACTAAAAACAAGGATGTTCTCTGTTCTGTGTGAAGATATGGGAGCTGAGCATCAATCTTTGTTGTTTTATTCCTCATCCAGATGGTTGTCACGCGGTAAGACGGTTAAGCGTGTCTTTGAATTAAGAAGGGAAATAGCGATATTTTTAAGCGAGGAAGGTCACAAGCAGATTTTTTTGACTAATTATTTTTACTGAAGCTTTCTTATTTAGTAGATATTTTTGAAAAACTTAATATACTTAATCTTCAGCTGCAAGGAAAAGACGTAAATATATTTGATTTAAGTCAGAAGATTGATGCTTTTTGTAAGAAATTCCAGTTATGGCATAACACATTGAAAGAAAACAGTTTGGAAATGTTTTCCACATTTTGCGATTTTGTGCAAGATTCCCCATTGGAAGATATTCATAAAGCTGTGATGCTAAAAACCATAGGAAGCCGTTTAGAAAACTTACCTGAGAATTTCAAGCGATACTTCTTTGCAGAGAAAGATATCAAGTTGTCAGATTGGAGCTGGGTTTTAAATCCATTCGAAAATAGACCTGTCGGACTATCACTGCAAGAAGAAGAACAACTGATAGATATTTCAACAAATCCCTTACAAAAATCAAACTTTGTTAACAAATCTTTAACAAACTTCTGGACTGAACTTCCGAACGACTACTCCGTTATAAAAGCCAAAGCGCTTAGAATTTTTTTGCCTTTTTCAACGTCCTACCTTTGTGAAACTGGATTTTCTGCACTTGCTGTCGTGAAATCTAAATACAGAAATAAACTTCAAGTAGAAAATGAACTCAGAGTGGCCATCTCTAACATAGAACCAAATTTAGAGAAGTTGTGCGCCTTAAAACAAGCTCATGTTAGCCATTAATCCTTAGAATGTTTCTTTGTCATCATTAAGTAAATAAAAATTTCAATAAAGATTTTTTAAAAATCTATCTGTAGCATTTTATCATTACCATTTTATTTTTAATCTGTACTGCGCCACCCCCAATCACGTAAACGCGCCCCCCTTAGGGGGCGCGCCCCACAGTTCGAGAAACGCTGTCTTAGAGGACGCTAGTGCGGTTGTAAAATAGCTTTTTGCGAATTTGAGTGCGCACGCTTAGGTCCTTTGAGTGTTACTTGGCGCACGAAAATTATACTTAGCACACGCAAAATATCAAAAAGAGAAAAAGTGCTGTACATAAAAACAAGTTCCAAAATTTAGAAGTTCAGTTCCAGAGGTCTAAAGATGCACGATATCTTTTCGGAGCAGTCTATGACAGTATATCTAAAAAAAAATGTGTGTGCAGTTCACACGCAGTAGAAGTGATACTTCAGAAAACCAAACTTCCAGAGAATGAGATGAATATACACACTTAATATCCGACGCTTACTCTCTCGGTTTGGCTCGACAATATACAGGCGCACACATATCTACAATGCATAGTAGACAAGAGTGGGAAGGTTACGAAGCAACGTACTAAGAGAAGACCAAGTGAAATGCTATATAATGTATTCTATCTCATTCTATTGCAGGTTTAACCCTATAGATTTATGTCTTTGTCTCTATTTAGTGTCGTGTTTTCGTTTCATCGAGTTTCAAATCACATCGATTCTAAAAAAGTTTCACCTTAAAAATGATCCATTAGTGCTCTGGAGAAGTCAATAAAAAAAGATGGGTTGACAGGTATGGGTTGTTAATGAAGAGAATATTAAAAGCCAGTAGTTTTATTTGGTTTTTCTCCATCTCACGATTAGGTACAGCAAGATTATACTAGGAGAAAAACTTTAACTAAAAAGTAAATTGTCACGATATTACTTTAAATGTACTACGCCTCTGAAAACATATAGGGCGTTTATAAATGGCAAACGTCGGCAAAATGTCAAAAGGGTGAAGAGCCTTGACTATGAAACTCACCCACAAAGTATAATCTAGTTTGTCCTTTTACAGTGTATTAGATTTTTCTGGTGAAATGGAGTAACGCCTTCATATCGTGTAATTCAAAACTGATGTTGCCGGTGATAATATCAATATCTTTACGTAGACGACTGGTTTCATCAGAAACAAGAAAAGATTTTTTAGTAGACTTTAATTGGTAAAGGGTTCTATAGAATGTTCTAACATTGTTTTTTCTTATTTTAATCAACACACAAGTCAAATATTTTATTGTTAAAAAAATGTTTGCCTTTGTGGACGTTGTTAGATTTACAAAATTTTTTTTTACAGATACTCTGGAGAACAAGCTCGTAATTCCATAAATTGTTTTTAAAACCACCAATCCATTACCTTAGGAAAGTATCCTATTTCTTCAACTAGTACCCGTTGTTTAGAAAAATTGTACTCAATAATTAATAAAAAAAATGTCAAATTTTAAAAAATACACATCGAGGGATCATCGAGGTAACGCTAGGAAAAAAAAATTGCCAACTGGGAAATAATCAATTATTATAAATTTTTTAATCCTTTTATTCATGAAAATTAGGTTACATTGTTTACCGAGTCAAATTATTGTAATCGTAGAGTTGTCAATGGAATAAGAAAGAAATTCAAACTGTCATACATACATACATATAGTCACGCCTTTTTCCCGTAGGGATAGGCAGAGACCACTTCCTTCCACTTTCTACGGTTCTTACTCACATATTTTGCTTTCTCTACTTGCATCAGTGCCACATGCTCGTTGGTTGTTGGTACTCTGGACCTGGCATCAAAATAATGTTGATCCGATCGAGATATGTTCGCTGAGGTCAACCTCTACCGACTTGTCCATTCACAGTCGCCAATTTTACTTCATCCATCCTTTCTACGTGTCCTTCTTCTAAACCACAGCGTTTCCTTATCTCCGTCAGAACTTCATAGTTTGTCATGCTTTCTTCTCTTTTAAAAACCATTACTTTCGTTTTGCTTACATTTATTTTCATCCCTTTGATACCAATTTGAGATTTAGAAAATATATAAACAGATTGATACATCACGCTTAAAATGATTTTATGGTAACACACATTTTCTACCGTTTCAATTGAAGAAATCCTTTTGTGATTCCATTATCTTGTCCGTATTAAATTATGCCGATGTACTGTATGATCCAAATTTAACGACATACTACAAAAAAAGATACAAAAAGTACATAATTCTTGCTCAAGATGTATTTATGGAATCAGTTGTTTGAATATAGATAATATAAGGTTACATCACGCATTAAGTTTTTTTTTATAAAATACTTTTGATAAAAACACCACCTTAACAAAATTACTTACTGTACGGATATACATAATCTGAACATTAGGCATAAAGGTAGTATAACGATCCCTGCTTTTAAAACTAAAATATTCAGACGGACCTTTAAATTTCAAACTTTTAAATTATACTGCTTACCAAAAAACTTTAAAACCTTTCACTCAATTAAATATAAATTTATTACTAAAAGGATTTGGTCAATTCTTAATGGTGAATACTTGATTCTGCATAACACCTAACAGAACAAAATAATTTAAATTTCATAAATACCGTACTAAATTGTAAATAATAAATTTGTTTGTTTTTATTTTATTTATTTTTTCTCCTTTTCTTTCTTTTTTTTATGGGTTTAGTGTAAGAATTATTATTACGGGTGGTTTTGGGTTCCAGGAAATAAACTTTTTGTGTAAGGGTTGTATTTTTAACATGCTTATATTAGTTTCACCTGTATGTTAGTTGGTTTGTTTGTACACTTGTCAAAGACCGACGACAATGCAATAATTCGATCAAAATATCCGAGTATCCTGATTAGTTTCACCAGGATTCATAAATTTCTTCAGGGATCCTTTGCATAAGAGTAAGAGAGATAGAACTAGTGCGTGAACTACGCATGCGCGCCTTTTAAATGTCATATTATAATTCACCCGATTTAATATACTGGGGAGAAACGTTCCGAGTGATGAATGGCAAGAGGGTAAGTACATAATCAAACAAAAAAGCGAAAAATGAATTATAGTTTATAAAAACTAAAAAATACGCTTTTGGAGTTAATCAAACTAAAAAGTAAAAAATAATTCTCAAAAAGAGAATAAAATTACTGACGAGAAAATTAATGTCACTGTCCTAAAAGCGTGGGGTGCTTTGTATGACATCTTTAAACTAACTCTGCGTTTCGGAATAAAAGCACCCCATGCTTTTAGAACAATGACATTAATTTTCTCGTCAGTAATGTTATTCTCTTTTTGAGAATTATTTTTTACTTTTTAGTTTGATAAACTCCAAAAGCGTGTTTTTTATATGTAGTCAATTTTTTTAGACGTTTTGTTCTTCATTTTCATAAATTAGTGGTTGTTTTTGGATTAAGGTAGTGAGCTCAAAAATTAAAATTATATTAGTTTAAAAGTTCATAATTAGCTTCTTGTTCTGCCCTAACGATTTATTCAATATTTTAATTTTTAAGTGGTGGGGAGGCTAAGTCAACGATGACTCAGCCCCCCACAAAAAGTATCAAATTCCTGCTCAGGACAACAAGCTTAAATTTTTAACTTGTGGAATGTAAGAGCTCATAAATAGCTAATCCTGCGCTACTTTTTTTTATTTTGCTAAGTGGCTAGCTCAACAAAGGTAGCACCCATGTAATATAGACTTTTTTATTTTTAGTTTTAAAAAAATGACGAGATAGTTTGTTGGAAAAGATAATAGGTGTAATGTTTCTTTCTATGGGTTCCTAAAGTCTGCTGCCGTTATAAACTTCAAGATGTCTAAAGAGTTATTACTTCTCAGATTACAATAGATGAATAAGTATACATTACATAGTTACAGCACAGATAGAGATATACTACATAGGACAAATTGATTAAAAATCAAAGGCAAGCGTTAAATAGGTTTGGAAAAGGACTGTAAGAACTACCGAGGTATTAGTTTACACAACATAGTCGGCAAACTGTATGCAAAGATATTGATTAAAAGAGTAACAAATGAAACTGAGATAATATGGAATGTGCAAGCAGAATTAAAAAGAGAAAGGAGATGTATGGATCAGGTCTTTTCATTACGAGGTATTGTCGCAAAATTTTTGGCTAAAAATCAAAAAGTCTATTGCGCTTTTATAGACTTGGAAAAGGCCTATGACTAAGTGGTGAGGAGTAAATTGTGGTCGACATTGTCTATGTATAGGGTGAGCGGTAGTTTAATACGAGCACTGAAAT
Organism: Agelastica alni; assembly: GCA_950111635.1. Classification (NCBI taxonomy): domain Eukaryota; kingdom Metazoa; phylum Arthropoda; class Insecta; order Coleoptera; family Chrysomelidae; genus Agelastica; species Agelastica alni. Next base: position 11,141,639 of record OX467709.1, on the reverse strand, counting down.
CACTTTACGGGGATTCCACTGCTTGTGTCAGGATAAACGGAGCTTGCACAGCCTGGTTTAACATCGAAAAAGGTGTAAAGCAGGGATTGTAGCTTCGCTATGGCTGTTTAACTTATACATAGACGATTGTTTAAAAGATTTAAAAGAGAGTGCGTAGGGATTGAAAATAAATAATTTGATCGTCAAATATTTTAATATACGCAAGCTCTTTTTTATCTTCGTAGGAATGTAGTTTGACTATGTTTCTTCGGTTGCCGTAGGGTCGTCGGAAAATTTACAACTTCTTCTTCGAGGTTGTAATCGGTGAACTCTGCTAACTCGGGTGGTGAATTCTGGTATTTCGGGTAAGAATTGTAATATTCATCCCCATGGCATGTTTCTAATTAATAGGTATTAGGTAATAAAATTATTTTATTATCAGCACAAAAATATGCAATAGTGCAGAATTGCAATATTGCACTTTAACCGTACGTTGACCGGCAGGAATTTGTGGAATTTTCGATACCGGAACAAAGGTTTATTAAACTGTAACTCACGCTTATATTGTGCAGATGTTTTCCCAAAAACCAGTGTCCGGTACAAAGCCCTACAACTTTTTCCCTACTAAGCGAGAGCAGCTTTTTTGCCTGCTTAGGTGGGGGTTCTTTCAGCATTAACTTGCTGAGCCTAGCTTCCTGTGGCTATGCCCACTTCAGCTAATGCTGAGAGTGGACCCAGCCATTGATCGCGGCTTTAACGCTGGCCTTGGGTATCCCTATTATTGGTTCTTGCCATATAAATTGTGTTTCAGAGCCCCGCCTAGCTAGTTTGTGTGATAATCCCACATGTTACCAATTAATTCCTTCTAAGACACAATGGTAGTAAGTAATTTTAAAATAAAAAAAATTAAAATACAAATGAGTGACGGGATTTAATTTTTACCTTTGAGCCGGAAGCTATTTGGCGTCGTATCCCAAAGAAAATAAATCCAAAAACAGAGGTCTTAAAAATAACAAAATCTACCCTGTTTTCAAAAGTAATTATTATTATTATTACAATGATCTTCAAATAAAAGTACTCACTTTAGGTAACTTTTAAAGGACTGATTTTTACGAAAAACAAAAAACACGTTTATTAGTATTTAAAAGGGGAGATGGATATGCCTCATTTAAAATTACTGAAGAAGTCAACTGCTAACATAAATTCAATTACTTTAAACAGCTTCTTCCCTCATTTTGATTCGTTTAACTGGTTTAATAGTTTTTATTTCTGAGTTCTTAATTAATTTATTTAATTTCCAATTAATTACTGTCTAATTATTTTTTGACCTCTATTGGCCTGTTTCCTCTGAAGATTTAAAAAAGATCCACTAGAGGCAGCACCATTGGGGGTATATATTTTTTGATTTCCCTATTGAAAATAATTTAAAAAGTATCTACTTAATTAAAATGGAATTAATGGGTTGTCAAAGATTTAAATATTTTATCTAAATCCAGTTCCACAGGCTTTTGCTTTTTTCTTCAAATTGGGCAATTTTTCCATCCCGGGTTATTCTTTGTACTTTTTGTTACGCTACAATGTTTATTTACTACAGGTTTTGTTGTTAATACTTTAAACTTAAATAAAACCTTGTCTGATGATGTTATATTTTATCGTAATATCCTTATGAAAGTAAACACTGGAGTTCATTTGAAAAGGACCCACCCCTTTATTATATCAAAAATGCAACATATTAGAAAAAAATGCTGAAACACATCAACTTTTAACTTAAGGGGGACACTTTTTAGCGCTAATGTCATAAACGTTAGATTCACCCCCTCCCTAGTGAAGATACCCTTTAAATTGTATCAAATGGCGTTAGGTATTAAGTCATACTTTATTTAAAGATTTTGGTAAATCTGTATTTAATCACATTGTTTGGCCTTTGGTACCAGCCTTTTATTGTTAGTTAATCGTTTTTAAAATGGGCTCTCCTTAAACTTTTTATGTGCCCCCGTATTATGTTGACAATTCAAAAAGGTATAGTAACAGTGACAAAAATAAAAACAATAATGACGATTAAAATAGTGATTTACGTAACAAGTTCCGAAAGTGATATTTTACGGGATAAGTTTCCAGGACGAGCAGTAGGTGAGTCTTGAAATCCTGCGAGTCTTATTATAATTCAACCAATCCAATATACTGGTGCCAAGGAATGAATGACAAGAGAGTGAGTAAAAAGCGAAAAATAAATTAAAGAAAAAAAAACAAAAATCACGCTTTTAAAGTCAATTAAATTAAAAACATAATTATCGTAAGAATCGTGGGGTGTTTTGTATAACATTTTTAAACTAACTCTGCGTTTTGGAATGAAAGCACCCCACGCTTTTAGAACAGTGAAGAATTATTTTTTACTGTTTAGTTTGATCAACTTTAAAAGCGTGTTTTTTAGTTTTTTAAAACTATAATTTACTTTATTATTAAGAATGCATAATGATTTAATTTTTTATATCGGAATTGCTGGTGGTAAATTTTTAGAGAATAAGCAGATACACATTAAATTACTTAATCCAGTTCCGCAGAAATTTTGCACTTTTTCTTCTTCAAATTTTCCTAACCCGGGCTATTCCTCGTTTATAACAAAATAACTTAAACAATATTGCCATCCTCTATGCAGTGCTTTCAAATTTCCAAAGTTAGAAAGAGTTTTATTTATTGGAAGAGCTACAAACTTCTTGCCCATTAACTACAGAATTTTATATAAGTCGAATAGGTACTAGTCTCTCAGTGACAGATATAAATCATTGGTTTTGATTTTTTATTTTTGATATAAAAATATTGTGTATAATTCAAAGTATTAAAATAGTTTTACAAAATTATATACACTGTGTTCATTTAAATAAAACCCACCCTTAATATTTCAGAAATGCATCATATTAGAAAAAAATGCTGAAACACATTAACTTTTAACTTAAGGGGGACACTTTTTAGCGCTAATGTCATAAACGTTAGATTCACCCCCTCCCTAGTGAAGATACCCTTTAAATTGTATCAAATGGCGTTAGGTATTAAGTCATACTTCATTTAAAGGATTTGGTAAATTTGTATTTAATCACATTGTTTGGCCTTTGGTACCAGCCTTTTATTGTTAGTTAATCGTTTTTTAAAATGGGCTCTCTTTAAACTTTTTATGTGCCCCGTATTATGTTGACAATTTAAAAAGGTATAGTAACAGTGACAAAAATAAAAACAATAATGACGATTAAAATACAGGACGAGCCGTAGGTGAGTCCTGAAATCCTGCGAGTCCCGTAAAATCACTTTTGGATCGTGTTACGTACAATATTTTTTCTGTAGCCGTTTTGCATGTTAAAAAGAATATCGAATATCGATGGATAATAACTTTATATAGACAATTGCATAAAACAATAACTCTTATAAATACATTACTTATGAATATTAATTACACAATTATGACAATTACTTATATTAATATTATTAGGGATATTAACAGAAGTGGCAGTGTTGATATTAGAATTCGACGCATCAGTAATTGTACTAGTTTTTGAGATATTAATTTCATTACGGCCCTTTTCAATCTGTGATGCTACGTGAATTTTGTTTCTTAAAGAATTTTTTATGTATCCCTCTGCTACATTAGTTGATTTCCATCCTCCGTGTCTCTTTAAGTTGGTTATACTACCACCACTGTCAGCGAGTAAAGATGCTGAGCTCCTGCGTAAACAGTGCCCGGTGTATCATTTGGGATTAGGTTATTTAAGAAATTCAACAATTGTGCAGGCGATTTTTCCAAAAGTGTGAATACCAATAGGTTGTTTATTACAATTTCCGTTTTTATAATAAACAAATAATCTACGATATGGTGTGTTTGCTTGACGTAATGACAAATATTTTTGGTATAAAGAAATATTATTTTCTCCAATGACGACAAAAGTTCGTTCCATATTCGTTTTAGAATTAGGAATTTTAATCATTAACATTTTTGTCCAATTTTTTATATCATCCAAATTTATTTTACAAAGCTCTTCACGACGACAAGCGCCTGCCAAACCAATTATTAATGCAACCTTAAATAAAAAAATTAATCAAATTGAAAAAAAGGAATTAGATTTAATTATATTACCTTTGTCATCAGGTAGATATTATCTCCAGCTTCTGATAAAAATGTGATCTATTTCTTCTTTATTCAAGACTTTAAATTTTTTTGGTTTGTAGCCAATAGATTTTCTTTTAAGGAAAGCAATAACTTTGGGATAGCGGCTTATATCTATATTATTTTTAATATTCATTGTGGACTTAAGCATCAAGTAATTGCTCCAGAAGCTTGTTGGCTTTAATATTTTAGATTTTTTTAATTAAATACGAGGGCAGTTTGATAAGTCAGTGACTTTTTGAACTTCCCGCGCAGTTACTCCAAATGCAACAGTGCTGCCGTCAACTATAATCTATCAGTGGGCAACTTTCTAATTTTGAGCAAGCTACGTCGTGCAGTTAGTGTTTGATAGCCGTTCAAAGCAGACAACCTCGTGAATTTTTACGAAAATGGAAAAAAGTTAAAGTGAAACTAAGGAAAGACTTGATAAATACTACGGGGATTCGGCACCATCAATTTCAATGGTTAAGAAGTGGTTTACAGAGTTCCGTTGTGGTCGTACCAGCACTAGTGACGCCGAACGTCCAGGTCGCCCAAAAGAAGTGATCAAGCCGGAAATTGTCGATAAAATCCATGAAATGATATTGGATGATCGGAGAATGAAAGTGCGTGAGTTGGCTCATGCTGTAGGTATCTCAACTAAACAAGTACATCATATTTTACACAAATATTTGGACATGAAAAAACTCTCTGCGAGATGAGTGCCGCGATTGCTCGCACTCGACCATAAGTGCAATCGTGTGACCACTTCAAAAGAGTGTTTAGCGATGTTCAGCCGTAATCCGGACGAATTTTTGCGCCGTTTTCTTACTGTGGATGAAACATGGATCCATCACAACACGCCAGAGACCAAGGAACAATCGAAACAGTGGGTTGCTCGGGGAGAACGTGGAGCAAAGAAGGCGAAACAGAGTCTGTCAGCCAACAAGGTCATGACCACAGTTTTTTGGGATGTACGCGGTGTCATTCACATCGATTACCTCAAGAAAGGTAAAACGATCACCGGCGAATATTATTCAAAGCTTTTGAACAGATTCGACGTTGATTTGAAGCAAAAACGGCCGCATTTGGCGAAGAAGAAAGTGCTGTTCCATCAAGACAATGCACGTGTGCACACTTGTCTAGTCACGATGGCCAAAATCTACGAATTGGGATACGAACTGCTACCCCATCCAGCATATTCTTCAGATTTAGCCTCCTGCGACTTCTTTCTGTTTCTAAACCTAAAGAAATGGCTGGGCGGTAAGAGCTTTGAGTCGAATGAAGAAGTCATTACCGAAACAAACGCGTATTTTGAGAGCTTTGAAAGAACCTATTATTTGGAGGGAATAAAAAAATTAGAAAAACGCTGGACTAAATGTATCGAGCTAAAAGGTGATTATGTAGAAAATTAAAATGTTTATTTGCGGAAAAAAATTTGTTTTATTTAAAAAGTCACTGACTTATCAAACCGCCCTCGTATGCAAGAATCACTTGTTCATTTATAATACGCACATTTTTATCATTACTCCATATTTTAAATAAATTGTAAACCAATTCATACCTCTCTCTTGACTTTACCAGCAATAATTAGTAAGTAGCTTCTTTAGCAGATTCACTTATCTCATCTGGGATCATTTTAGCCTCACTTTCACTACTGATATCCATTTTTTGGATTTAAAAATCCAAAAAACATAAACCAATGTTACGTGACAATCGCTGTCATAATAAAATACAAGTTCATGTTATTGTCAAAACCGCCTACATAGATATCCAAGTAAAGAAATCGTTCCGAAAGTAAAAAAAAATTGTGTAAAGTGGTATTTTCAATTTAATAAATCATACGGAAAATTTTGTTTTCAAGACGGCTGCAGAAAAAAGTTAAAGTGATAATTACAATAACAGAATTCAGTTTTCTGGCGCATAGAAAAAGTTTAAAGAAAGTCAATTTTAAACAACGATTAAATAATAATGGAAGGATGGTATCAAGGGCTAAACAATATGATTGAATAGAGATTTACCAGACCTTTTAAGTGAAGTATGATTTGATACATGACGCCATTTAAAAAAATTTAAGGTGTATCTCCAGTTAGGAGGGGGTGAATCTGACGTTTATGACATTAGCGCAAAGAAGTGTTTCCCTCAAGTTAAAAGTTAATGTGTTTCTCAGCTGTATATTGGATTGGTTGAATTATAATAAGACATTGAAACTGCGCGCATGCGTAGTTCACGCACCAGTTATATTTTTTTTACTCTCATGCAAAGGATCCCTAAAAAAATTTATGAATCTTGGCGAAACTAATCAAGACAATTGGATATTTTGATCTTATAATTGCAATATCGTCGGTCTTTGCCGAGTGTACAAAGTTTAAATTAAATCTCATCGCTTAAAGTAGCGCAAAATCGAGGCCAAAGAGGCAGTTACAAACAAACATACAAGAGAAATTAATAAAAGCGTAAAAAGCGTAAAAGCGTAAGCGAAAAGTTGGTTTCATCATTATTGTTTTAAAAAAATTAACACTATACTTTTATACAACACAAAATACAAACTACCATTTGTATTATTGCAAATTATTAGTGGCACCATCTACTGGATAAAAGACAAACTACTTATTTTGGAAAGTAAGAAACTGTCGCGTATTTTTGTTTCACACTAGCTTTATCTCTCTTACTCTCATCAGAAGAATTTCTAAAGAAATTTATGAATGCTGGCGAAACTAATTAGTATAATCAAAATTTGTTATCGAATTATTGCATTGTCGTCAGTGTTTTCAAAAGTGTGCAAAGTTTAAATTATATCTGATCGCTTAAAGTAGGGCAAAATCGAGGCCAAATCGTCAGTTACAAACATACAGGTGAAACTTTTATAAAAGTACATTAAAAAAAAAATTTAGGTAAAATATTGAAATCTTTGACAACATATAAAATGAACTATTAACGACAACCAACCTTTCTACGAGTACATTTTTATTATCCGAAACAGGTAAACCACGGCATGCAAACTATCGTTTTAAATCCTGGACAAGGTGGTCTTGAACTTTAACAAATTTCAATTTCGGTACTCCAGGTACATCATCTTTCATTAATTCCAATTTTATAAGTAGGTTTAACGTTACTGTCAACAGGACTTTCAATGTGTGAACTATCAGGTGTAATGTAGTTCTTTTATATTTCTAGCCTTTGTTCTATTTTTGTGACTATTTTCCCGTTGTTATTAAATATATTAAGTTGCTTTTGTTTGCTGGTGCCGGCAAGTTTTGTGTTCAGTTCAGTTTTGTGATCTTTTTGTGTATGTTAAAGCTGTCGTGGTTGGCTTGTAGCTCCTCAATTTCTTTACATCTTTGTTTATAATAATCTTTCTTTGCTTCTCCGATTTTTGTGCGAAGTATTCGTTGTGTTTCTTTTTATTGTTGTTTGTTTTTTACTTATAGCTTCTTTTCTTTTCCATGATATTAAGAATTTCGCTAGTAATCCATTCTTTCTTTCCTGTGGGTTTCTCTGTTTTATAAGTAACTTAGGCTAAATCGATCTATTTTTCGCCCAGGTGTTTGTCATTACCTGTTGTCCACGTATTTTCCGGATATTTTCCGGTGTATACCAAAAGTATTTACACAATTTTGGATTGTTTGTTACAAGGAATTACTAGTCTTGAGAAGAATATTTTAGCGCAATTACTCTTTTACCAACTTTGAAACCTTCAATGCATGTATTTAGTGAAAAAAGTGTTTATGAACGAGCATAAAGTGGAGCAATTTACCTAAGGTAGTTTTCTTTTAAATGAATGGTTTTACAAAAAAATATACAACTGTTAAGATCTAGATGTTTCTGTAATTAGCTCAATGGTGTAGTAAAGGGGTTAAAATAAAACAAAGAAACCCACGAGTGTAATAATACATCATTGAATTATGCTGCGAGGTGTCGTCAAATTGAAAAATCATCCGAAAGTGTTTTCCTTAAAAATGTTTCAAGAACCTTCGTCCATCCTTGATCGCTACCTCTGCGTACAAATTAGTATTCCGTCGAGGCGGTCACTTAGCCGGGACAAAAACCGCGTTTGGCAGAATCCGTCGTCCCCGGTCGGCAAGGTAGATGCAGCGAGTACCAAAATAAATGCCTGTCTGGGTTAACGCAGCATTTTCCGCGAACCACGTGGTCTATGGTATCGCCGATGGGTTTCTTTTTTTGTCGGCTAATTGGAATTTTTAAATGCTCCGATGAACGAAATTTTCAACAGACGAGGCCGCGGATGAAAAATATGAGTCGCGAATGATTCTAGGGCTTCGACGAGGAAATATTTTGGAAATGTATGTAAACCGGTGCTGTAAAATTCAGAGAATTTTTCCTATAAAATAAACTGAGTAATAGCATACAGTTTTAAACAGATAATAACGAACATACATCACTTTTATGGTAACATTCTGTATTCAATATTAAAAATTATTTCAAAAATCGTAAAACTACAATCTACTTGCGTTGCAAATACAGGGTAATTCATAAAGAATTGCACAGATCGTAAATAAAAATTATGAATATATAAATTACTGCACCTAAGTAATATATTTCTTCTTACTGAGATAAAGAGTGTATGATTAAAAAATATATATAAAGTATTTATTTAACCCATTGTTTTTATATTTTTATTATGTTCTAAAAGCGTGTGGTACATTCATTCCGAAACGTAAAGTAAAAATTTAATAAACTACGTGAAGATTGATGAGCCAAATGACGAAAATTCCTGAAGTTAGCTTAGCTAATTTAGTTAGTTATTTTAAAAGAAAACAATATTTCCGATAATAAAAGTAAGATGAACTAGAACTTACTACAACTGTGAGTATTATAAAAAATGCTTACCTTAAATTAAGTGACTTATTTTTTATGCATAAAGGTGACGCAAAAGTAAGTAAAAAATATCGGATGTAATTCTAAATTTAAACCTCTTTATTATTTCAACTGATTGAGCGGATACCAAAGGCCTTGTTGTTAATGTCAAGAATATTATTCGAAGCTGTTATTATTAGCTTAATTTATTTTAGCTATCAACTTTTTTTTTGGTTAGAAGTACACGATTTTTCTTTGGATGTCGATTTTTGTTTAGTTGTCCACTGTTTTTTGGTTTGTCACTGATGTTTTTCCTTTTGACTTTTTGGACCATTTTCGACAAGACAGACATTGGATTAATGCAGTTCAAACCTTTTGGATTTTTAGTTACTCAAATATTTAAGTTTTCGCTGCTCAGCCATTAAATTAAGCCGCCCAGACGTTTTGGATTTTAGCTCCTTAGATTTTAAAATTTTTCTCATTAATTTTTTTTGGATTTTTCACTATTCTCAGTTTCGGATCTTTCTATTCGACGGATACGATTTTCTTATTAATTTTCGCTTAATTTGATTTTATTTTGATAATTTTTTTTTTCCGGGGTAAAATGTAAAAGTTTTTTTGTAATAAACCTACATACATACATATGGTTACTCCTTTTTCCCATAGGAGTAGGCAGAGACCACTTCCTTCTACTTACTACGGTTCTTACACACATCTTTTGCTTTCTCTACTTTTACCAGTGCTCTTATACATGCTCGTCGGTTGTTGGTACTCTTGACCTGGCCTTTCTTCAAAACAATGTTGATCTGATCGAGATCGATGTTCGCCGAGGTCGACCTCTACCGACTTCCGTCCATTTAAACTCGCCTTATAAATTTGTTTCGTTAATCTTTCTTTATTCATTCTTTCTACGTGTCCAAACCATTTAAGCATTCCTTTATCTATATTTGTAACCACAGCTTCGTTTACAGCACAGCGTTCCACTGTCATTCTTCAAATATAGTAAACTTTGAACCCAAGTATGCAAACTCATTTACTTGTTTCACTGTTCATAAAGCTATGCAGTAATAAACCTGTATTTATATTTCTTGTTTTTGTTTCTGGAAGAAATAGAGGTGATAACAGCCTTAAAGTTGTAATACGTTGCTCGTTTTATGGTTTTGGAAGTATTAAATTAAAATAAATTGAATTTTTTTTGAGGTTTGATTTACTTCAGTGATTTTCAGGAAAATCACTTGGCGTCCTAACATGGTTTGGCTTCTTAATTTCAGTTAGTTTGGTTAAATAAAAAAAGGGTGGATAGGTCCGCGAACTGATCTCTCAATTTCCTTAAAATTAGTTTAATCGAGAAATCAAAAATTTACAAAACCCTGAGTAAAAATTATTAGTTATTAGTAACAGTAACGCGAATTTGACGCCCAACGACAAGTCAATCAGGTTACAGGGAGGCTTTTAAATAAGTTATTTAGTAACTTACTATTGGTAAAATTAATAAATTTTTTGATTAAAGTGGTAAACGTATTAACAACACTCATAAAGAAAATAACAATAAAAGTAAGGTTTCCAAGTAATTTTATTTTATTTATGAGTTTCGTCAATAATTTTACAAATTTATTAATTATAGTACTTTCAATAAAAATAAATCCGAGAAGCATTTTAAGTAAACAAATACATGCAATGTAATAAATTACCGATACAGTATTCAGGGTCGCACTAAGCATTCGCGCTAAATAAATAGAGCAAGTGAATACATATTATAAAGCTTTAAAATAAAGAATATTTTTGTGGGGGACATATGTTGAGGTAATAAAATATCTCCTGGAACTCAAGCTTACAACACACACACAAAGTTGCAAAATTTGACAACGAAAATATTGGTCTATACATTCCAAACAATTATAGCAGGTAACAAAATTACTGAATTCTACAAACGAACATCAAAGTTATAAATATATTAAAATGATTTTTTGTATTGCGCTTTTATAGACTTGGAAAAGGCCTATGACAGAGTGATAAGGAGTTAATTGTGGTCTACATTGTCTATGTATGGGGTAAGTAGTAGTTTAATACGAGCACTGAAATCACTTTACGCGGATTCCACTGCTTGTGTCAGGATAAACGGAGCTTGCACGGACTGGTTTAACATCGAAAAAGGTGTAATACAGCGATGTGTGGCTTCGCCATGACTGTTTAACCTATACATAGACAATTGTTTAAAAGATCTGAAAGAGAGTGCGTATGGATTAAAAATGAATGATTTGATCGTCAAATGCTTTCTTTACGCCGATGATCAAGTCATATTAGCGTTATCTGAAGAGGAGTTGCAGGCGATGGTTAATGTTATGCATGATTTCCTGAAAATCAAAGGAATAAAAATAAATGTGAGCAAAACGAAAGTAAAGGTTTTTGAAAGAGAAGAAAGCATGACAAACTGCGGAGTTTCGATTGAGGGAAAAAGAGTGAAAAGAGTTAATGAATTTGTGTACTTGGGTTCAAAATTTACTAGAGATGGAAAGTATGACAGTGACATAGAGCGAAGGGTGTTGGCAGGAAAACAAATAAATGGGGCACTGCATAGCTTTATGAATAAACAGAAAGTGTCAAAAAAGGCACGTCTAGCGGTGCATAGAGATGTGTTGGTTCCTACACTTATGTATGGTAGTGAATGTTGGGTTTGGCAGAAGAAGCATGGAAATAGGATTAATGCTGCGGAGATGAGTAGTCTGAGAAGTATAGCCGGAGTGACTCGGTTGGATAAAGTTAAAAATAGTGAGATAAGAAAACGCTGTGGTGTAAAAGAAGATGTGGTCACAAAGATAGATAAAGGAATGCTTAGATGGTTTGGACACAGAAAGGATGGATGAAGGAATATTAACGAAACAAATGTATGAGGCGAGTTTAAATGGACAAGTCGGTAGATCAGATCAACATTGTTTTGAAGAAAGGCCAGGTCAAGAGTACCAACAACCGACGAGCATGTATGAGAGCACTGATGAAAATAGAGGAACCAAAAGATGTGTGTAAGAACCGTAGCAAGTGGAAGGAAGTGGTCTCTGCCTATCCCTATGGGAAAAAGGTGTGACTTTATGTATTTATTTTTTTGTCGCAGCTATGAAATCAGATGGGTTGCCACTGTAGGATCTAATCGGATATTTCTCCACCAGGAAGTCAATAGTTTGTCTTCCTGCGCCACAGTCGCAATTCGGGGAGGATATTTTTCCCACCTTAAAAATGAATCGGAGCATCTGCCACAGTTTGTTCTTATTCTGTTAAGTGTTGACCAAATTCGTCTTGGTTGGTCGAAACCCTCTAGCCTGTGTGAAACGCATGGCATGCCGAGTTTCTTCCAGTCCTCTTACCAGCGTTCAGTTATGTTTTTTTTTATCACAATTTTTGCAGTTTTTAAGGAGGGGGGGGGTGTCTTGGGCGAAGTCTATTTATATCCGTTGTCTTTATTGTGCCTGATAAAGTACGCATAGCTTGGTTGAGTTGAACATTAATACGGTTTATGTACGGGTTTTTGATCCACACCGGTGCACAGTACTCCGCGACGGGGTACACTGGACCTAGTGCTGTCGATCTAGTTGCGGACGCTGTGGACGCCCATGTGTTGCCTACGAAAATTTCTTCCAACGGTATCTTTATCGATTGTTAGAATTTGCTCGGTAATCTCTTAGTCTTTATGGCTTGTAGCAAGTGCCCAGTTGTCAGCGTATCCAAACTTTTTTGATGAAGTTTCGGGCGTATCTGCTATGTAGATGACTTGGTAGCATCTGTTGGATAGAATGGCATCGGTAAACTTTCTGCTCAATATAACTCTCATTAGTTTATGTATAACTCCTTGTCGCCATACAATGTCATATGCAGCTGATAAGACTATGAAAGCCGTAGTTGTTTTAAGTTGTTTTTGGAGGTTTGTTTCCACGTGGTTGGTCAACGCAAGTACTTGGTCTATGCAACTGCGGCCCAGTCGGAATCCAGCTTGCTCCCCAGGTATATGTTGGAGTATTACTGAGACAATCCTATTATACATCAGTCTTTTAAAAAGTTTGTAAACCATGCTTAAAATTGCAATTGAAAGGTAGCTCTTTGTTGATACATTAACGTTTCCTGGTTTTAAAATGGTGACGAAATTTGCTCTTTTGAGTTGATGGGGACATTTCCAGTCTGGAGGATATCCAAGAAAAACTCTGCAAGCCATTTACTGGTAAATCTGCTGCTGTGCTTTAAAAATTCAAGATGAATGCCATCGAAGCGAGAGGCTTTTTTGTTTGTTTTCATTTCATTCGGGGCTTTCGTAATTTTTTTGCTGTTGAAGGGGTTTTGGAGCATTCTGTTTCAAGTGCACAGATGGATTTTAAAGTCTTGAGATATTTTTTAACTTTAATTGTGTGTAAGCGATTTTGGAGCGCTCTTGAGGTAGACACCATGTGGGAAGCCAATTGGTTTGTGGTTATATTTCTTGCTTTCCATCCATACAGAACTTTTTATGCAGTTTTAGGCTCTCCTCAGTCCAACCAGATATATTTTTTTTTCGGTAGCCACTAGGAATTGCTGCTGTTATTATTGCTTCTGACAGCCTCCCGTAGTTTACGCCATTTGAAAAGATCAAGCCTAAACATTTGTCAAGATTACTAGAGCGGATCAGTCAGCTTTCCTAAAGTTCCATCTGGGGCGTCGAAAAGATCTTATGACCGATTTTTACCAGGACAGGGCGATGTTGGCTATGAGTGAAGTCGGTCATGACCCTTCTCTATGCTGGTAGTGGTTGGCCTTTGTTTTCAGTGGTCGGTCAGAGGTCGGGATTATATTTCCTGTTACCACACCATAGAATTTCTCACAGGAGGCGCCCAGTAGGTCAAAGCCTACGATTTTTCTTCTTGAGTTTAGCTGGACCTTATCCTCAGTGTGCGTTTCTTGAATCGCGACTAGGTCAACATTGTTTTCTTTCAAGCACTTGTGCAGGATTTGACAGTTAGCTCTGCTTATGCCTTCTATATTAAAATGACAAACTAGTATACTAGGTCCGAGTTTCTTTGTCAATTGGTCCTTATAAGGTCAATTTATTGGTATTGTCATCTTTCTGATATTTTTATAATTTTGAATTTTGAATGCTTCTGTGATTTTTCTTGCCAGGAAATTATCTGGCACATTGGTCTATTCATTGGACCATTCATTGATTTATTTATTTATGCCGTAGAATAGTGCAAGAAAATTAATGTATATTTATATAATTGAAATTGCAACTAAAAATTTATGTTAGGTATATTTTTAACATTTAAGTTATTAAAGAAAATATGATGATGCACTTAATTTTTCCGGTAAATTTTTTTAACATAAACCAACATTTGACATTGAACATGCGAAATAAAGTGATATTATTTTTAAAAAATATGTTTATAATAATTTAATAATTCTAATAAAGATTAATAGCTATTTAGTTAAGACCACATGAAGGTAACCAATACTTTTCTTTCCGGCAAAGTAATAGTTAAAGGGAAATACTAGTTTTATTTGTCTCATTGGTGTTTTAAATACAAATAATATAGGAAATTTCACGTTATTAAAGCGCAAATACAAACAAAAATCAACAACACACACCACTTATTTTCCGAGTTTATTTCGAGCCTCCAAAATGAGCGGATGTTTCAATAATTGTCTTGTTATCGGCGTGCGACCGGTTCTCGAATAGATAAACGAAAAGTGATTAAAAATATGTTAATACTTAATTAAAAACAACACATAAAGTTCGTGTTAATTAAAAACAATAAATAAAGTATTTCTCGATGTGAAATGGACCAGGTTTTGACAATTATATATTTAGCCAACAAAATGCAAATTTTAAACAGTTAGCTGATACAAATGCAGTGTTCATTCATCAAACCAAATAAACAGTTCTTATCCAATAATGCAGATTCCATGTATTATATAGGGTTATCCACAAGTTTCCTTTCAAACACCAAGTATGTACAACATGCAAATTAGCCAACCAACAACCAATATGATGTATTTCCCAAACGGAAACAATATATAAAATAACAAAAAGTACCCTACAACATTAATAAAAATACTATAAAATGACATTTACAAGCAACAAAGAACCAGAAACTGCGAATATATCAAAATAAATACATGACAAGTACATAAAATCACCCAACGAGGGATATTAAATAAAGTACCCCAATAGTCTCGATTTTGGGAGTAACGGTGTCCAATAATATGTCTTGGCATGACCATGTTGCTAACTTCGCAAGCTCAGCAAGCCAGAGGCTGGTTTTTCTGTGGAAAGCTAAAAAGTTTTTTCTCCTCATCAACTGTTGACGACGTACAAGGTTCAAATCCAACCTCTACTGGAGTATTGCTTGAACATTAGGGGTTCAGCACGAAGGCATTCTCTTCGTCTTCTAGATTCCATTAAGAAAAGAGCCATTCGCTTGATAAACAGCTCAACTCTCACAGATACCCTTCACCCTCTAGAACATAGAAGAAGAGTTGCAGACCAGTCA